>JAWNPC010000110.1:13241666-13852500 GCA_035045365.1 Drosophila leonis | reverse complement strand
TGGCGTCATGCATGACTTGCTTCACATATGCTCGACTTACAGGGTATCGCGGTGTCTTTCAACCGTATTTAGTAGCAATTGCTGAGCTCACTTATCGTGGCTTCTAATCAAATATGCACAGTCAAGCCATTTGATGGGCAGTGGCCCGTGTGCGCGAGCCAGCAGCAGATGAATGACACAGTTTAGCATATTGTGGACAACTGGCTTTATTTTAAATATGACAACATTTAATGCGAGTTTTTTATTTTCTTCGAAACCGGTTTGATTCGTTACTGTATACTAAGCTATTTCTTAAGCATTTCAAATGCGACCCAACGCAACGGCGTTGTTTACATTTTGCAATGATAATAGAGTCAGTGGCCAGTGAGCAGCACAGCACTCGCTGCTCATTAAGGGAGGTCAGGGCAGGGAGCTACGATCAATTTTCTATTATTATTATGGGGATGTTCTACGAAAATAAAAGTACGGAAAATTCATCAAATCAGGCACGAGGCAAAATGCAGTTCACCTAAAGTTCAAATGTATTCGAACTCAGCCGGTTGATCTAAGCTTCAGATTAAGTATGTACGAGATAGAGTTAGAAAGCGTCAAGAACTTTGAGTAAGTAAACGGAAGAGTGAGGGACTGGGAGATACCCTTGATCTTTGAAGTGAATTAAAAATATTAATAAAATTCTATATATGATAGATCTTGCTATAACTAAACTATGTTTCAAAGCACAGATTCAATAAGTCTTGCTTTAACTGATCCACATTTCAAATATGAAGTCTATTGAAATTCAAGTTCAAGAGCTGAAATCAGCTCAAACATTTCATGTGACTTTGAGCAAAATACCAGAAATGAGATAAAAACTGTTAAGAAAGATTTGAGTGCGTGTAGCTGACTAGCAGATACTCTAAACTGAGTGGAAATGAGGAATTGACAATTATTGAGCTGCATAGACTTAACGACTCAAACCTGCTACCTTTAAATATATCTATAGTAAAATCATTCTCTAAAAGCAAGATTCCTAAAAGCTTATGTAGATACTGACAAAATTCATATTGAAAATTTATTTATATCAACTCATATTCCCCCTTTCATCAATTGTCATGCAACTAATATACCCAACTCATTTCGCTGCAGGGCATCTACCAAAATGAACCATGAAACTGATAGAAAAAATTAAAAACCAAATTTTGAACAGTCGCCACTTGACGTTGGCCTGGCTGGCATCCCTTCAGGCCAATTTGTTAGCTAACTTTGTGAGATGCTTAAGACCAAGCAGAAAAAAAACAACAACAAATGAGTTAATAAATAAATAATAAGCAACAACCTCCAATATGTAAATAGGTTTAGAGCGCTTGCCATTGACACACAAGCCAAAAGAAACGAATATTGATTCGACACACGCTGAATTGATCAAAATGTATCAATATAAAAGAAGAGAAATAAAAGATGGAAAAAAAAACAACAAAAAGAAGAAGCGAATAGAAAATACGCTAAAAAATTGTAGAAAAATATTTTTAAAAATATATTAAGAAATCTTAAAAGTAATATAACTAAATAATAATAAATATTAAAAATATATATATATTACATACAATATTTTTTTTAAATATTTTAAATATATTAAGAGATAAACAAAGATAATAAAATAATTATAAATATTAAAAATATAATTTATATATATATAAATATTTTAAATATATTAAAAAATAAACAAAGTTGTAAGATAATATAATAATTATAAATATTAAAAAATATATATAAATATTTTTAAAAAAAAATGAAATACAACAAATTTTAAGATAATGTTTAAAAAACATGAAAAGATTTTAAAAATTTTAGTTATTTATATATATTTATTTATTTATATAAATATACTAAAAAATTGTAAAAAAAAAATAATGTTTAAAATATTTGAAAAATATTTTTATTAATATTTAAAAAATACAAAACAAATATTTTTTAATTTTTAAAATTTCAAAAATATTTTTGTTAATTTTTAAAAAATACAAAACAAATATTTTAAAATTTTTAAAAATTCCAAAAATATTTTAATAATGCATACAAAATATTTTGTAATTTTTAAAAAATTTCAAAAATATTTTAATATTTAATATTGTAAATACAAAATATTTTACAAAAATTAAAAATAATATTGTTTAACAATATATAGAGTTTATATAAAACAAAATAAAAATAATAAAAAAATATATAAAAATTAAATTCAGCCCAATGACTTATTGTTTAACAACACGAAGTTTAGCTGGGCTACGTTATAAAATATATTTAATATATATATGCATATTTATATATGTTTGATTAAACCTGAATTTGAGTCAATTTTGGCATATATATTTTATATTATTTTATATTTATGAAATATGCGCAAAATTGAAAATTCCAAAATTCAATTTACGAATCGAACTTATTAAGCCTTATCAAAGACATAAGTAGATTTAAGCTCCAACTATGCAGGGTATATAAAAAGCTCAATTCACATTAAATTAAGTCAAGGGTTTCTCTTTGCGGAAATAATTTTGTTGTTTTTAACTGGCAAAGTGTGGATGCTGCAGCATTAACCAGATCAGCGTATGACCCTGACCTGGTCCGTGACCCAGCTGAAGCCCCAAAGCACCTTTGACTATGCAAAAGTTCAACATTTAGAGTTTTGCTTTTTTTAATTATTCTTTTTAAATAATTAATATTAAACATTGTTTAGAAATTAAACGCTTCGCTGGTCAGCTAATAGCACCCAAAGTGTTTCAAATTGTTTTAAGCTAATTATTTAAAGTGTTTTGCCCTAAGCTAATTGCGCGAATGCAGGCAAATAATAATAAAGACTGAACATAATATGAGGTCAAGCAGCAATTGCAGCGACATTTAACTAATAATTATTAAAGTTTTTCTTGTTAACAAGTGTTGGGCATTGCAAGTGTTTTAATTACCTTTTGCAGTGCGTTTTGGTTTTTTGGGTTTTCAAGTTTTAATTAATTCGAAATTGTTTCAATAACTGAAAACACGTTATGAACACCAAAACGAGACGCGTCGGCTAATCAAATGCGAGAAAAATAATTTAATCGAAATTGTAATTTGCCACGAGCACACGAGATATAGTATACGATCAAAGCGATATATATATATATATATAGAGACCGAGATATATCTATATATATATGGCTGGAGGCAGCGAGTTGTGCGCTGTGCGGCGTTCAAACGAAGACTGAGACACCTCGAGCTGTGCGCTTGTCAATATGAATGAAACGACTTTTGAATTTTGAGTGCGCTGCGCATCGAAACTGAAACTGAAACTGAAACTGAAACTCCATATACATATATACATACATAAATATATTTATTAACTGGTTGACTGTTGTTAGTGTGGATGTGGCAAGCGCTGCAAGCTGCAGTCATAAATATCTCTTTGGCGCACACATTTGCTTAGCAAATTCAGCGGAACTTTGACAGCAAAGTAAAAAAAAGGAAGTCTTATTGTGGCCTTAGCTTTTAGCCTATATATAAATAAATATATGCTCGTATATATTTGTTGTCTTTGTGGCCATTAAAATGGTCAACTATGAACTGCAAACATTATTTTTGGGTGCAAAGCAATTTGCAAACATTTATTGTTTAAACGTTAGTTAAATATGCATATTTAAGGCACATTAGCATATTTATGTGCATCAATAATTAATCATGTAAATTTGCTTGCAAAACCGAATACAATTAATTTGGATTTTGCTTTTTGCCTCATTTCAGATATTATGTAATTATCAATATCTCATGCATATTATCAAATTTTATTGCCAAACATTGCGAATTGTGCCAGCCGCATAACAAAACATCAGCGAAAATCCCCCCACAATCGTTAAGTATGCAAAAATTATGCAAATACAGCTTGACATCAAAATAGAAAAAAATATGAATCAAAACTGTTTTAATTAAACCGCCAAATAGCTAACCGTCGATAACCGTAGCGAGTATTTAATTGCTGCCAGTGCTGCCACCTGGTGCAAGTTTTGTGTAAACCAGTTCATGTTTGAACATGTTTCATATCGATATGTCACTTTTACTGAAATATTATAAGCTTTATTGTACATTTTCTGAACTAATTTCGATACATTTATATTGAATAAATATTGTACATTTATTCAGCGCCAAAATGCACACGTAACTACATTAAGTTTGTATTATCGAAAGTCATCGTTACATTCGGCATTTGCATACAAAGGCTGGGCAATGCAAAATTAAAACGCTGCAACCAATTAGCTGCAAAGGCTGGCAGGTAAATACATTGATTATATTAACTAAACGTTAAAACGTATGTTCAGCAAACTTTGACCACGTGTGGCTCAATCATCGATAGGCGCTATCGATAGCGATTTATTTTTACATACCACCTCACGCGAGTGCGATTGGATTTCATTATAATTTGGAACAGGGAATCGCGAAAAATTATTGCAAGCATGGCCGAATTAGACGATTTCTTTGCGAAAAAGGACAAGAAGAAGTCGAAAACTAAGAGCAAATTTGTGACAGCCGATGAGCTAGTGAAGAACCTAGAGGAATGCACGAAACGTGAGGTGGCGGCCACTGCTGTCAAACCAAAAAAACCTGAAGTCTCGACAGCTTTGGCTGGCGGCGTGGCAGAAGGCGGCGAAAACGAGAGCAACATCAAAGTGCCAGAGCCCGTCATCGAGGTGAGAGTTGCAATCAAGTTGCAATCGACTTTCCAACTCATCCAAATTATCTATTTTCAATTAACTGTTATTGCTGTGTTGCTGTGCGCAGCCCGTGGAAGAGGAATGGAAAGAGTTTGAACAGGAGCAGCGCAAGGATTACAGTGGCTTGAAAATTGGTCAACTGACCATCAATGATAAGCAACAGCAGCAGCAGCAGCATCAACAACAGCAACAGGCGCATCATCAAACCGATGATATTTACGATGAGGATGACGAGGATAGCGATGGCTATGGCAATGGCGAGCCAAATAGCAAGCGAAGCGGCTTTGGTCCATGGAAAAAGTTAATACCTGCAGAGGAGGTGACTCAAATACCGGTGCCGGTGGAAACAGAGAAGTCATCGTCCAAAATGTACATTTCACCCGCGTTACGTGCTGCCGTAAGTATTTATACATATGTGTAATTGATTTGCTGAATATCGTACGATATTCATTGGACTTTGTTCGCATTGCAGCAAGCTGGCAGCGGGATGGGCATCGGCAGCGGCGGTGGCCTGCGCACGAGACGTGCAGCGCCCGATATTACCAACACGGAGTTCTTCCCAACGCTGAACGCAGCCCGGCCGGAGGAACAGCGCAAAAAGAAAAACGAACCCGCCTTCGAAGAAGTCCGACACGGCGGTCGCTACCAGCGAGTGCAGGAGACAGCCGCTGCGCCCGTTGCGGCCACCAATCGATTCCAGTCGCTCGATGATGAGGCCGACAGCTAGGCCATGTCCATGCCGACAATCACGAGGCCCGACACCACAAAAACAAGCAACAAACAAACAAACAGAAAAAATTTACCGTTTTCAACTTATGTACTACACTCAAGCTAGAAGCTTGATCTGATCGCAGGGTTCAGCTATAGCAAAACTACAAAAACAAAACAAAACAATTTATTACGAGTTCTGCAAACATTATTGTGTAAACACTTTTTTTTAGGCTTTTCGATTTACCCTTTACCCTTTAACCCAAAAAAAAGAAAAGAAATATTGTTCATTTCGTTTGCATTTTTTTGAATTATGGAATCAATGTAATAGAAGAGAGTATGAATAATAGCCATGCGTTGAAATCCGTTTTATAAATGTTACAACTTTCTTTCCTTGGCACTCTCTCTCTCTTTCTCTTCCAGAGTGGAAACTCGCGCTCTTCAGCCGTCCGTGAAGAGATCTTCGGGCCTACTCAGAGCATAACTGCAAAAATTGTTATATTCAATAGGATAAATCATCTTTGGCTGGCAATTTCGGATCTCTGACTGACTTCTCACTGTACGGCTGCGCGGGCCGATTGCTATATGAGCTGAGCAACGGCTTGGCTAACATGCTCTCCGGATAGTTGCGTATCAAATACAGCCAGCAGTCCAATTTTCTGCTTAAATTCAGTAAAGAGAGCTTTAATTACAGTTAGTCGTGTGGAACAGCTGTTGCCTTTACTCATTTTCGTTTGTCAATATGGCTTGCAGCTCGCGATCGTAGTATCTGGGATAATCCTCCAGCACGTCCAAGTTCGCGAACATTGTGTCATCCACTTCGTAAATCTCACCTTCTACATGATGGCCCACACCTGGCCGGTTTAGCAGAAATGGAATATTGTACCGTGTGCCGATAACCAAAGGAAATTTAATCTCTGTTTTGCCCTTGGCTAGCAACCGGGAAAAACCATTTTTCTCGCTGGTTAGCCAATGGTGATTCGGTTCGCCTTTCTTTAAGGTGCCATAGACGAAAACTCTTTTAAGTGCCTGCGACATGCTCTGCCTCCAATGGAATGTTAATCATATAATTGATAATAAAGGTAATTTCTCAATGAATTTTAGACAAATTGCCATTCACTGGAAACGCCGACATGTGATAAGATGTGCCCATGTTAACTTAACAGAGCTGCTCCACAGTTAACAGCACAGCTGTACACAAAAGAGAGAAAAAACTGATCACAGAATAACAAATGTTTACACAAGCGATATTTATGTAATAACAAAGGCCAACACCTGTTGGCCGTTGGCAAACATGAAATGTTTATTTCTAATATTTAACTTGAATTGCTTTTATTTACTCGAAACTTATAAAATTACAAACTAGGTTCGATCTATCAACTAGAGTACGCATGTATATAGTATATCTATATATGTATGTGTAGATGTGTGTATATCAAGTCTATATATGGTCTACAAATGCAACTACCGGTAGTTATAATAATAATAATTGGCCACGCCCTTCCTCTAAGAACACATTTTAGTTTTGAGCCGCTTCATAGGTGAGATCATCCTGTGCCGGATGCTTGTGAGTGCGGCGATGTCGCATAATATACGGATGTGTGGAGCTATTCTCATAGCCAGACAGATAGGGCAGCGAGAGCAGCTTCTCCGGATACTTTTGCAGCAGATAGACCCAGCAGGGAACGGTGCTGCAAACACAAAAATGTTTATAAATATAAATCAATTACGTCATCAGCTTCGCACTTACCCCTCGCCCACACCAATGTTCATGTCCTGCTTCTCGCGCGTATAAACATCCTGGCAATCCTCTAGATTGTCCAGCGAGTTGAGCATGCGATCATCGACCTGTTTAACATAGATTAGTTCAACCATTTAGCTGATCTATTTATGCATCAAGCAAAACATTTACCTCATAGATCTCGCCGGTTACATAATATCCCACGCCGGGTTTGTTCAACAGAAAGGGAATGTTATAACGCGTGGCAATCACCAAAGGCAACTTTTGTGTCGTTGTTGCACGGCACCAGAAATTGGCATAGCCATTGCCCGTATTGGCCAAGATCGAGTTGCTTGGCTGTCCGTATTTCAAAGCGCCATAGACAAACAATTTGCTCAATGCCGACGAAGCTTTCTGTGTGCCAAAATGGAAATTGCGATCAATTAATTTATGCATATAACAAAATGTACTTAACTATCATAAATCTATAAATCTATAATTAATACCTGAAGCTTATCAAAGAGAGCCAATAATAAAAAAAAGTTTCAAAAATTTTTCCATACACGAGCAATGGTAGCCCCCAACCGGGAAGGCATTTTTTGATAAGCTTGACACGACACAGGGACATATCAGCATATCACACTTAAAGACTGTTAGAGATGGGCGCGTGATATACTAAGACACGACTAAGCTAGACAAAATGTCAATACAGAAGCGTAGATAAGCATTTCACCAAAATAATATTTAAATTTAACTTAAATTGACAACAAAAAATGAAAATATTAATTATACATTTTAAAAATATATATTTGAATTAATTAAAAATTAATATTTATTAAAATTATTATTTATTTAATATATCAATTTGTTGTAAATCAAAAGACAACAATTTGCACACAAAATAATACCAAAAGAAAACTAAATATTAATAATAATTATATTAATTCAATAATTCTAATTTGAATTCGTGTTTGTTTCATGTCAAACGCTCATCACTAATTGCTACGGCGCATCATAGCGCCGCCCGCGCATACATACATACACACGCGCACACACACACACACATACACACGCGTAATCAATTTATTTATAAATTTTTGTTTTTGTTGCCAAAACGAGATGAAGAAAAAGCACTTGTGTATTGTTGCTGGACAACGGTATTGCATTAACCGGTTTACTGCATTCACGCCACTTTTTTAGTTGATTGTTTCTGTTAACACACACTATTATAAAACACAAGCAACACACACATTCACACATACATATAAATCTTGTTTACTGTTCTTTTTGCTCAAGTTTTTTTTTCTTTTTTTGGCTGACGTGCGTGCCTTATGAACTGCGCAGCAGCTCCGCCTACTTTAAGTTTTTGTATATGTATGTGTGTTCGATATAAAATATGTTTGCATGCTATTTTTGATAAAAATTTGTGTTAATATAATTACTTAAAGCGTTCTAATCAATGAGACAAATAGAGATTGACACGCCACGAAAGCGCTAAAACGAATCTACCTTCAGCTTCAAAGTCATTGTGTATAATTTGTTGCATTTTGATGGCAATTTAAACGATTCTCTGTTCTTACATAACTTCAACTACAGGCATGAGCACGCACATACTCACACACGCACTTATTAACAGACGCTTCTAATCACTTAACATGTGAAACTATAAATATTCCCACGCTTTATATATAGCGGCGTTGCCAGCTTGTCAAAGGATAACAGGTAGCTTAACATACATATGTATATAGAGACACACACACACACACACACACAAATACATGTGTGAAGATAAATTAACAATGCAATTCTTATACTATATTTATATGTACTCATGTATGATTGTGTAATGGTATTTACCTTGATTTGGCCCATGATTGCTTTTAAGTACAGTCGATTCACTTAAACTTGTTTAAAATTGCAAATTGTATAAAATTCAGCAAGAAATGCACAAACAATACGTATGCACACAGAGAGGAGTGAATGAGAAAGAGGAAGTTACTTGGAAGGAGACCGAACCGCACTGCTGGAAGGCAAAACTCCAACTGACTGCGACAGTCGCTGCTGCTATCGACAGAGGCCCAAGCATTGAAGAACGAATGTTCGAAAGCTGCCGCCTCTGCCGCAGTCGCTGTCAGTGACGTCGGCAACTCACAACCGAACAGCGCGCAGCGAGCCCCTGCCCCAACAAGAATAAATAAAAACACGCCACACGCGCTTGTTATTACCGCTGCCTTCGCCGCCAACACGCTGATCGCTCTTTCTTTATCTAATGTGAGCAAGACATATTATTATTAAAATTCGAATGCCCTACACCAGCTGAAAGACACAAATTAGCGCACATTTACATACAAATCACAAAGGGAATGTGGCTCTTGTGTTTGTGTTGGTACGAAAACTCGAGCTTATCAAGTGTTTTTTTCCATTTCTTGAGCAGAAGGGGTGCTGTTGGTCGCCTTAAACTGGTTGCTTGGAAAATGTCATGGCCATGGCATGAGGGGATTAATGGGCCCCTTTTAAAAATACAAGAATGTTGATTTTAAAGCGACGCCACTGGACCACACGTACGCACTCGGCTTTTGCAGAGCAAGGGAGTTTCTTTTTTTCTGAATGCGGCGCATTGAATAGGCAACTGATTAAAAAACTAATTCAATCGTTACTTTTGGCAACAAGCAGAGCTACAAATTATAAACAATAACAAATGTGGCATTAAACTTTATATTACACAGCTGCTCAAACGGAAAAGCATGCGTGCTCTCATACTCACTCTCTCTCTCTCTCTCTCTCTCTCTGTTTCTCTTCCTCACCCACTCTCAGACTGTTAATGCGCTGTAAAATAAATGTGAGGCATTTGCGTTTTAAGAAGCTGAAATTGCTGTTCATCTTAAATATGTTTGCTATTATTAATATTTCTTTGTATATTAATTATAAATTAAATTAAATTATTATAAATTAAAGTGGACTTAAAACAGCCCTGTTATCATTTCTAACAATTTTGTTTAGTAGTCTTTGGTACACTTCCCATTCCAGGCATAGTGATAATGCTTGTGCCGACAGGCACACATGTTGGGTGCATAGCAATAGGCTCTCGGACCGCAGTCGCTGTTGGAGGATGTTGGAGATGAGACATTGTAAACTTATGTTGTTGTGCAACACTTACTGATCACAGGTTGGCATACATTGGGAGCCGTGAAGCAGCGTACTACGCATTTCATAGCCCTGCGCACAGATGCAGCGACCATCATACGAGCAGCGGCCATGGATGCAGCGACTACAAGAGAAGAGCGAAGAGAGATTAACATTCAAATAATATTATTTGAGTAATTACAAATTTTAATTACCCGCCGCACAGATCTAAAAGTCGGGGTCCCCGTCGACGACAGCGTCGAGACACTGCATCGTAGTAGTAGTGTTTGCTCTTGCGGCAAATGCAGAGCTCGGGACCGGCACAGTGGCCACCTGCCTGCTGGCAGCCAGGCTGGCACTCGGCCGCACATACCACACTATCCCTATGCGCACTTTGATACTGATCCGCACAAGGACACGGTCCATCCTCAAAGCAAACGCCGCGTTCACACACAATATTGCAGCGGCGCACACATTGGTGCGTATTCACTATCAGCATCTCGTACTCTGAGCATATTGGCGGCGGGTCATTCAGCTCCCAGTAACGGTACTCGTAATAGTAACTGTAAACGGGCAACAGTTGAGGGAGCAGTAACAAAAGCACCGGCAGTGACAGCATCTTCGACTGAATGGCAAATGATTACGATTGCGATTGCGATTGAAATCAAGAAGCCGCCAGCTGGAGAAGCCTATTTACCCCAAGTGAGAGTGAAAGTGATTTCAACATGTGTGCGCAATTCATTTCGCCCGGTCACGATCATTGCTACAATTGCTTTAAGTACACAAGCCGTATGATGCAATGGGGCCGAACATGTAAATCACTTGGGGGGGTGCTAACTGATAAGCCAGGCCAGAGAGATCGCCGATTGCTCTGGCATTACAAAACTTCATTTGCATTCAAAGAGAACCCAACAGACGCCGCTTATTACTCATCGCCGGCATAAGCGGGCTGCAGAGAGCGAGAGAGTAGGGAGTCGGGGTCAAACAGAACCAACTCCAACATGTGTGTGCATGCAAAGCACAAAGAGAGCAAAAGTGCAGAGAGCCAACATAAAATGAGAGCAACTGAACGAGAGTTGCCAGCTGAAAATGCACTGAGCTAAAAAAGTATTGATATATGCAAAGTTTTGTTCTTTGAATAAAAAACAATTGTCTTAGAATATTTGGTTTGAAACTAAATTACTAAATTACTAATTCTTTAATTTATAAAAATGTATATGTATAAGCTACTTATTTTGTTAAAAACTGGCTGATTTATAACAACTTGGCAATCTGCATTTCTGCACACTATTGCGTATGCATACTTTTGTATGCTACTGTGTGTGTGCATGTGAGAACATTTTGCTGGGCGCTCGTCTGGAATGTCTGGATTTCTGCTGCCCGCCTTCTACCACCGCCCCGGCCACTCCCCCTATGCCTAGCTATGCCCCTTTGCGCTGGCGGCGCACACATCTGGCCTGGGCATGCGCTTCGACAGACGTTTGGCTGCTTTCAATGCGCGCCATTCATTCAGTTTTTCTTCAGACTCCGTGCAACGCGTGCACGACGCCTGCGCAAAAGGGAGCCGCAGCAAAAAAAATAAAAATAAGAAATAAAATAATAATATTGCAAAATTGAAAAGCGTAAAAAGAGAGAGAAAAATAAAACGCCAACAGCAGCTGCAGTTTAAGCTTCAATTCCAACAACAACAACATAAAGTTTGACTATTTTCTTTCGTTCGCTTTTTGACTGGCAGTGTGAGTGTGTGTGCGTATGTGTGTATGTGTGTGTGAGTGGGGTGAATGAATAACATAAAACAGACAACGGCGAGTGGAAAGCATATAAAATAAACAATACCATTTCGAGCTGGTCAGCTGAAAGGAAGTCGCTCCGTTGGTGGTGGTGGTGGATGTGGGTGTGTGTACGCATAGCCAAATGCTAGAGGCAATTAGAATTATGTGCGCGGCCGAGGCGGACGCGTTCTGACAACGTTTCCAACTAAAAAATAAACTGAAAACAAAAGAAGAAATTGTTCACAAACTGCGCAAAAAATATATAGAAGTAAAATGTGCTACGTTATCATCACAAGTGTGAGTCTAGTCTGGTTTCTGTGCACCCTGGTCGCTGACATGTTCGTGGCCGTCGCCCTGGTCACACCCAAATGGCTAATTGGACGCCCAATTGGCGGCGCCGCCAATTGGAGTCAGGCCACGCCCAGTTCTAATCAGCGCTTGGAGTCGGTGGGCATTTATACGCGCTGCAAGCAAATGCAACAGCTGGGCTATCATTGCGGACGCTTCGACTTGGATGGCTTTGCCACCGATGGCAGCGTCTATCCATTGGAATGGAAATTGGCCATGTTTTGCATGTCGTTGGGGCTGGTACTGCTCTCGTTGACGGTGTGCGCCACGCTGCTCACCTGCTGCAAGCAGTCGGCATTTGGCAAGAGCATACACAATATGACGGCCTGTGGGCAGGTGCTGGCAGGTGAGTTTGAACCCCGCCAAACGCTCTCAATAATCCCAATCTTCTCCAGGCATAGCTGTAATGTTGGCCATGTTTTTGCATCCATTGGGTTGGCGTGCAGCGCGCGTGCAACGTCTGTGCGGCCAGGAGGCGGAACCCTTCTATCCAGCTGACTGCAGCATAGGTAAGATTGACGTGCTGTAATCCCTGACTTATCAATTAACCACTTGTTGCTTTAGGCATCTCCTTCTACTGCGCCCTGGTGGGCATCTTGTTAACATTCGCAGCCGCCGGCATCAGCCTGAAAGCCGAATCCTCCAATCTACGAACACGCGTGCGCCGGCGCATCGAATCCGGCAGCAAACTTGTTTGCATTCCATAGCAAAGCTCGTGTCGCTATGGCAGCTAAAACATGCAACTGGCTATTGGGCGTTTACACTTAATTTAATTTCGAATTTAACGATTTAACATTAGCGTATGTATAAATAAACAACTAGAATTTCTACAAATGACAGCTGCAGTGGCAACTGCAACTGCAACAGCCAAAATAAAGCGAGAGAAACTTCACTTGTTTCGCTTCCCTTTGCCCTTGCCGGGCGGTTTGCCCTCTACATCCGGCTTGGCCTTGGGTATGTAGACCCCATGATTGGTCTTCTTGAGATGTGCAAACAGTTTGTTCTTGGAGTCGAACACCAGCTTGCAGGTGACGCAAGTATGTTGCACAACTGTTGCCTCCTCTAGTATATCAGCGCCTCTCGCTGTTGGCTTTGCCTCTGCTAACGCCGCTTCGACTTTTTGTTTGCTGCTATTTGTTGTTGTTGTTGTATTTGTTGTCGTTGACTTTTTGCTTTTTGTCTTTTTAGTTGACTTTTTGCCACGACTCCAATCATCGTTGTCATCGTCTTCGCTATTGCTTGGCGCTGCACTGAAATCCACAGCAGGCACTGATTGGTCTTCATCATCATCGCTTTCTACAGCAGCCTTGGTGGCGACTTTTTTTGATTTCTTGTTTTTCTTGTTGCGTTTGTTGTTGGTTTGCTCGGACGCCGCCTCATCGCTGACCAAGTCCGCCTCATGGCTGTCATTTAGCTGCAGCTCTTCTAGACTTTCTTCTGCTGCCTCCAGCTCGTCGCTGTGTTCATTAAATTCCTGCTCCTCGGCCTCCATTTGCTGGCATAGGCGTTCCACATTGTCGCGATGTTTTTTGCTCTCGTCGTGATTGGCGCGCGCTTTGGCATTCTTGAACGACTTGTTGCATGCCACACAATACAGATCGTCGACATACTCCACTTCCTGCTCACTCAAATTGTCCGAGTCTGTGTTCGCTGCATCCACATCATCTTCCTGCTCGTCTTCATCCTCCTCATCGGTGTACTCATCCGATTCGCTGCCATATTGTTGCTCCAGCTGCCGGAGCTGTTCTTCGTAGCCATCGTTGTCCACCTTGTTGGCACGCACTGCTGCCAGCTGCTCTTGACGTTGACGTAGCTGCTCCCTGCGCTTCTCCTCCTGCTTCAAGCGATTCGCCTCGGCACGCTCCTCCAGCACGCGTCTGTTGGCCTGCACACGGCGGTCGCGCTTGCGCACAAACGAAACCAAGTTGCGAATCTGCAAAGTAAAGAAATATTAATTGATATCAATTCATATTTTAGCTCCATGTGCTACTCACCTCTTCATTCCTCTCCTTTCTCGCATTCTGTACAATCTTTTTCATTTCTTTCTCTACTTTACGTAATATGAAACGCTCCTTAATTTCTCGCACATCGTACGGGCAGAGCCATTCGTAAGTCTTTTTGGTGCTATATGAAAGCCAGTAGGCGTAGAAGGGTCCGACCACATCCTCGTAGCTGCTGTCTGCATTGCCGAATTGTGGCGCGCTCAGGCCCTCGTCGTCGCTGTCCATGAAGTCCATATCTTCGGCAGCAATTTTGTTGAAAACATCGCGGTAGACGCTATAAAAGCCCTGAGCATCATTTCCATAGCCTTTGTAGCAGGAGCCGGTGAAGTAGGGAAACACATCCAAGCAGTTCTCGGAGTAGTCGGAGTTCTTGCCGCGCAGAATTTGCTCGCGATGATTGTCATACCAGGCACGTTCCTGGCCATCGGACAGCACTTCGTAGGCCTGTTGGATTAGCTGAAAGCGTTCCTTGGCTTCGGCCAGGCAGTCTGGATTTTTGTCTGGATGCCAGCGTAATGCCAGTTTTCGGTAAGCTGTCTTAATGTCTCCCTCGTTGGAGTCACGGGTCACGCCCAACTCCTCGTAATAGCACCGCATATTAAAATTTCTATAATAACGAATGAATCACATTAATTAAATAAACAAACGAAATGTGCGCAAAAAAATTTGCTTATGTTTCACAATAATGCATGGCGCAGAGATGGAACTTTAGATTATCGATTTCTTACACAGCCACTTGTACCGATATGGCGGCTTGTCGATAACTTTAACATTGCATTAACATTAACATGTTATTATTTTCAAATTATATTGCATACTTTAGGTGTTTGCTAGACTTAAAAATACAAAAATAACTGTGTTTTTAAACATATTTTTAATTTGTGTAATAATTCTCGAATTCATTGTGATTAAAAAGTGTTTTCATGAAGTTATGCCTGCTAGCACTAAGCTCCGTTACGATTTGGTGGCTGCGCATTCCGTTAGTTGCTTTTTTCACTTCAGCGGCGGCAGTCGCTCTCTTTCGCCGCGCAGCAAACGCCATTTTAGCCGCACATATTATTGCTACCACCAAAAAATAAAATAAATCTAAGGCCGACACAAGCACATACCAATACATCACTCAATATAGACAGTGAAAAAAAAAACTCAGCTTTCATCTCTTGCAGCCTCAAAGTGGGCAAAGTTTTCTGCTTTTTAAATTATACGTTGCCGGGCCTATTTCCAATTAATTTGCATATCAACATAAACGAAACGAAACTACGCAAAGCTGAACTAAAAAGAAAACTAAAATTATACTCGAATCAAATATATGCATACGCACACACACACACACATACATACTCATACACATACACATATAAATCGTTAGAGCCAGGCTATAAAGAAATCAAATCAAATAAAATATTCACGCTGCAGTTTAACGAAACAACAATTGAAAATAGCTTGACATAAAAATTTACAGTTACGTTTGGATTTACAACCCAGCTACGATTCATTTACCCAAAAGGGGAGGCTTACAAAGGCACACAGACAACCCACACGCACACACACACGCACATACACCCACACAACGTTGAGTAACTGTAGAGCACAGCATGAGTCCGCTGAGTCCTTGAAGCGGCAATAGGCGTGCATCTCAGCTTACAAACAACCCCCAAGCAACGCACACACACAGACAGACAGACAGACACACGCACACACCAGGAAACGTCGTCATCGTTGTTTGTGTGCGCCTAAAAAACGTCAACAAAAAATAAACAAACACACACACGCACGCACACAGCTAGAGCGTTGCCAGACGTCGAGTCGTCGCGCTGTCTGCCTAACGTAAGCACACACACACACACATAGATAACCACATACATATACGCTGTGTTATGTGTGTGTGTAGCTGGCCTTTCATCTCGTGTGCCGCACAATAAAAACAGGCGTAAAGGATATTATGAGGCAACAGACATTTGCGAATAAGGTAATTTCGCATAAAATACCAACACACACACATAGACACAGACAGGCACACACATATATACATAGTTACAGTTGAAAACTATAGCAAATATGAAAGCCTCTTGCTGCTGCTGCTGCGCACAGTGGTTCGAGTAAGCAAAACAAGTGAATTTACAAATTTAAGCGGTACTTGCATAAAATTTAAATAAATTAAATTATTCAATAAAAGCATAATAATTAAATTAAATTAAATTAAAAATAAAACAAATTCAAATGATGAGCTATTTGTGAGCGACATAATATGACATAAAAATTTAAATAAATCTGATTGTGTGAATTAAACAGTGTGAATGAATAGTATAATATTTTATTTTTATAGTTAATTAATAAAATTAATAAATAATTTTTTTATTACCTAACAAAATAAGAATAATATAAAAAATATTTTAAGAATATTGAGTGATATTTTTGTGTTCAATTCTAACTATAAAAAATTTGTTTTAAATATTATAAAAGTTGTTTTATTAAAATACTTTATATAATACAAAATATTTTGTTCTATGTATTATTACTATATTTATATTATTTTGTTATTCAAAAAATTTTTTTCTGTTCAAAACTATTTTTCTATTTATTATTATAATTTTATTATTGTTTTTTAGTTACAAAAATAATTGATTTTTGCTTTAAAAATAATTAAAATAAACAAATTTAGTTGCACTTTAAATACTTTTATATTATATTCAAAAACTATAAATCGAATTAAATTTAAAAATAAGTAAAATTTAAAAATAAAATAAACATTGTATTGTATATTTTTTTCTGTTAAATATTTTTTTAAATTTTTTTAATTTTTAATTTATTTTAATTACCATAAATTATTAAATTTACAATATTTTATATTCGTGCACACTTTGCATACATTGCGAACCACTGTGCGGTAGTCGGCTTTTGTGCTGTCATAAATGGATTTTCTTATCAACGCAAAGTGGCCCCAGGAGTCAGTTTCGAGCCCAATGCAAACTGCCAGCCATTGTCCCCGGCATATTATGGAATTGCATTTCGGAGCTGAGCAAATACTTTAATGGCATCCTTTCTTCTGCTTCTTATAACCCAACAGCAGCAACAACAATCCGTCCATTTAGACTAACATTTGATAAAGAGAAAGAGAGAGAGAGAGAGATAGAGAGAGACAGTAAAGATGTTCGGCTCCAAGTTGCGTTCCTGGATGGAAACGCATATTACGCGTCCACGCAAGAAGAACAATAAGAACAAGCAGCAGGCAGATGGAGGAGTAGGCGGAGGAGGAGTGGGTGGTGGTAGCAGCGGTAGCCATGCCAAGAAGGCGGGCACCCTGCCGCAGAGCAGCAATCTGAAGTCCACGACAAGTCCTGTGCTGACCAGCAGTGGCAGCCACAGCATTGCCAGCCCGGTGCGTCGGCGCGAGGTGTCGCCCATACAATGTCATGTGAGTAGCTTAACCCAATCTTCCAGAAGAAACTCTTTCTAATCCCCCCGTGAAACCCTCATAGACGCCCAGTCGGTATGGCTGGCAGTCGCCGGATCAGGACACGCACACCTCCATTACATCGCCCAAGTCGGATAATTTGCTATATGCACCACATCGCTATCAACGCCATCAGACGCTGTCGCCCTTGCAGCCACAGCAACTGAGCGTGCCTGGCAAGGATAGCTGCAGCTCCACCAGCGCTGACAAGTCGCCCATGCGCGTCAATTGCTCCTCTTCATCGATTTCATCGCTGTCTTGGTCCACCGGCTCCAAGGAGCCCTCGATGCAGTCCAGCCAGGCCAAGCTAATTAGCCACAAAGTGGAGCATATTGAGATCAGCAGCGACTACCAGGCGCCCATCGAGGACGAGGTGGACTATGAGGAGGTGGGCGCATTGCTGCTGCGTCCACAGCCACCACTGCTGGACTATCAGCGGCCACAGTCCGAGAATCTGATTAGCCTGCAGCTGGTCTATGAGGAGGAGCAGCAGCAGCAGTCCAAGAATCATGTGCACTATGGACGCCTGCTGCCCTCCAAGCTGGAGGCACCACCGCCGCCGCCACCACCAGCTGTCACTCAACAGCTGGGCCGTTTGCGTGCCCCACGCGGTTTGCCGCGTGGCAATTTCTTGCCCGGTCCCCGGCCGCACAGCCTCTCCTCGCCGGAGAGCGCCTACTCCACGGGCTACTCCACCGACGGCAATTCGCCCTGTGCCGCAAGCAGCGCCAATCCGCCAGCGCCCGAGTACTACATCAACATGCGCAGCGGCACCCACTACTTTCCCAGTCGCTCCGCCAATACGCTGGCCACCAAGTTCGGACTCAATCGCATCGAGGAGATGTCCCCCATGGATCCGCTGCCCAAAAGTAACTTTGGCAATGCGCTGGAGCCGCAGCCCAGTCCATTGTCGCTGCAGCGCAATTGCCAGCTCTTTGAGTGTGAGTAGACATTGTTGAGATGAGCAATTAAACCACTTGAACCCAACCACTTGACCCACCCACTTGCAGCTCCCTCGCCTAGGCAACGCTCGCGCATACGCACGAATCCCTGGTACAATACGACTGAGCATATGCAGCTGCTCATGGCGGGCAGCAGTCGCCTGGATGTGGATGCCACCAGCACCACCTCCACCACATCGTCGGGTATTAAGTCAAGCACTGAGCTGGAAATGCGCGCAGCCAAAACAGCAACAGCAACAGCAGGTGGAGCAGTTGGAGCAGTTGGGGCAGTTGGGGTAGCTGTGGCAGCTGTCTCAACCACCCCCAAGCTTTTAGCTGTGGCTGACAGCCACTCAGAGGGTTCGTCGTCGTCCTCGACTGAAGTGGAAAATCTGCATGCAGCGCACACCATCAAACGGCGACAGCAGCAGCAGCAGCAGTTGGACTCGTTTCTGGTGAGCGACGATGAGGCCACACTTAACGAGATGATTGGCAAGTTTGATGAGAGCTATATCTACGAGAAGGAAACGGACATACTTAGGTAAGTTCTTGAAAGCCAAGTCTTGAGCAGCTCTTCAAGGGTTTCCACCTTTCGCACCTCTTGCAGCAGCGACTCAGATCCCACCGACTGCGCCTCGGAGCTGGACACCGGTCAGGATGCGGGCGACGAGTGCGATACGGATGAGCAGCTGGACATTGACTTCATAGACACCTCCTCCATGCAGGAGATTCAACTCGATCTGCAGCAACGCAATCTGGGCAGCTGCCATTACTATCCGACGGCCGCACAGCCCAGTCCCTTGATACTGCGACGCGCCTCCACGCGCTCGCGTCGTCGCAGTGGCCAGGAGCCAGCGGATGCCAGTCAGCAGAGACGCCGTAAACGCTTCCTCAAGACACGCAAAAAGAGCTGCGAGAATCGAGAGAAAGTCCAAGCATCGCCGCTGCGCGAGCCACGCGGCTCACGCAGTGTGGGCGGCACGCCCGTCTGTCTGCGTCGTCATCTGCTGGGACCCAAGGAGCGGTAAGTCCTGGAAATTACGTAATCTTATTAGAGATTGTTGGTTTTTGTATAGGATTACTAGATCGTATATGTTTCACTTGTCAGTTGTAGCTATTCTTAACCTTCTCTATTTCCACTCTACCCTTCGTTTCTCATTTCCCTTGACAGCATCTACAAGACTTCGCCCCTATCCAATCGCTCCAATTCGCTGATCTTTGGCAGCGCCAATGAACCTCACTTTATGACCATAGCGGAGAGCGAGAAGGCACTGCTGAAGGCCGATCTGGAGGCGGACATGAAGTACAAGCAGCTCATCATGGAGGCCGAATCGCTGCTGGAGTCCATGAAGAACAGCTTGCAAAGGTGCGCGTCCCGCCTTAATATACCCCGAGCAACCATTTAATCTTTGACTCTCTTGCAGCATACCGAGGGACACGCCTGTGGCCAGTCCACGACGCCTCAATCCGTTGGCCAATAAACGCGTGGAGATGCTCAAGAACAGCGAGGTGGACTCCAAGAAGCAGGCACCACCTGCACCACCTACACCGCCGCTGGAGCACGAGCTGGCGGCTGCGATCAATAAGCGAATCGAGATGCTCAAATTTGAGACTGCAGCGGCATCGCCTCCAAACAGCCCCAAGCCGGGTCGCTGCAGTCCGCGCAAGACGCATCTGACCAACTTTATGAATCAGAATGCACCGCCAGAGTTGCCGCCACGTAAGCTAAACAACGCCGCACCGCTGTCACCGCAGCTGCAGCTGAACGGACGACGCCTGGCTCAAGGCAGTCCGAGAAGCAGTCGACGTGCCATGGCGCTGCACAGCTTCAATGCCAGCGACTCGGATCAGGAGTGCATTGCCGTCGTGGAAGATGTGACCAATCACAACTACTTGCCACAGCAAGAGCAGCAGCAGCAGCAGATGTACAACAATCTGGATTACAATAATCGCAATGTGTCCGAGGCTCAGATGCAGGACAATTTTTACTGTCCACACAGCGAGCCGCTGAAGCGTAAGGTCTACAAGGGCAGCAGCTCCTTTGAGCGCATCAAGAAGACATTCGACTTGGAGTTGGGTAAGTAGAGGCAATGGGAGGGTATATTGTAGTCGGGCAAGTGTTGGTTATGCAATTTAATGCTTATCGATAACAATCGATAAGTCTTTAACTTTGATGAAACTACTTTAAATAGACAGGAGAACATTAACAGAAATCTGTTAAGAGCTTCGATCGTGTTTTTCGTATAAAAACATCAATATATATCGATATTTATCGATTGGAATATAACTAAAAAGTTATATTCCAATCGATAACTATCGATTTTCAGTTACAAAACATGTCTCTTTTACTACACAAATTAATATTTAGTACTTTGCCTTATCTATGAAACTAGAAACTCAGAAATACTTCAAAAAAACGAAAATGAATTAATTACAGGGTATTTGCTAGTCAGTTTGTTTTTCAGTAATACTATTTGTTTTGCATTTCACATCTTAAACGTAACAGCTTATCACACACCTGTTTATATTTTATTTTTAATTAATCAACCTCAACCCAAGCAGATATGAGCGAACGAACCAAATCGCACGCCAAACGTCAACAATCGAAGCTGTCGTCTTCCGTATCGGCAAAGAGCTCCATGCAGGATGTCACGGCAGAGGGCGCCACCAAGCAGCAGCTAATTGTTAGCACCATTGTGGATCTGAAACGGAATCTGGAGCATCAGAGCTATGAGCTAAGTGGTCTAACTGAAGAATAGTTTGAGTTTATAACAATATAGGATGAGAAATCGACAGTTGAGTTTAAGGCTAACAAGGCTGCAAAACTATCGATAACAGGATCGATAAACCTAACTAAAGTATATAAGTATGCTATAGAGGAACACTTGCTCACTTGACTATTTATCGATATGCCTATCGATAGTTTTGTTACTGTAACAACATAAAACCCCTCCCTAAACCCCTCTCACTCTCACTGACTTGAGCGTAAATTGAGTGCAATAAGTATTTAGAGGAGCATAGATAAGCGTTAACCCTAAGTTGTAAGCCATGGAAATGATGGACTGGATTAGCAGGTTATACATAGATTTAATGGGTATACATAAAAATAATAATAATAATAATATTAATAATACTAATCACATCCCTTTAGACTGTAGTGCGTTAACTGTTTTGTTCGATAGTCCGCAGTAGTTAAACATTTTGTGTTCTCATCAGCTCAAAGTTAATGTAGTTTTAAAAAACAAACTTTCCTTTTCTCACGATCAGCAAAAACAGTTTCTAATCGAACAAGTAACGTGTTGAAAACACAATTGAATTAAATCATATATAGTATATATATATTAAACTACATAAACTAGCCCAAATTGAACTTAGTTACATTTAATCCTAATCCTTATTTAGATATATTATATGTTTATTATACAATACTTAAAAACTGAAGCATATCTCACACGAGCTACGCTTGCGCTGCACACAGCGCAGCCAACTTAATGGGGCAATGGTGTTGCCAGATCGTTGACAAAACATAACTAAACAACTTCAGCTCATTCACTAGACTTGGTAGCATTTCACATAAACTATGCATATTTAGACTTATCTACATCAATTATATAACCTTATACAAACTGTAGCTGCTTAAGTAAATTCAATTATTGATATTATCCATCCAAAAAGAAAAAAAAACTACAAAATATTGTTTAGCTAAATTGTTTGTAGCATATATAAATTGTTTAACTGTATTCCTTAGTTAAACAAAAATGTTATTAGTAAAAGCAAACAACATGAATTCTAATTGGATTCGTGTCTAATTTATGCTCATTTTTCCAATTCGATGTGAAGGCCCCAAATCGGTTGTATTTGAATTAATTATTGTTTTATGTGTGTTTTGTTTTGTTTTTATTTTAATTTTTTATAGAATACTATATAGCATACATAATGTAAGCGAAATAATGTAACGTGATAATAAACTTAATGAAAAAAAACCAAAAAAAAAACAAGAAAAAACAAAAAAACCAATTGAATCGAAAATCAAGTAACTGTATATTGAGTAAGTATTTAGTTGACGTAGTATTTTGAACTATATATATATATACAATATATAGCACCTGATCCCAAGTTCACAATTGATCTATATCAGTTTATCGTATTTAGTTGCTTGCATTCAAATTACAATTAGTTTGGACTGGGCTAGCGTAGTCGCTTGTCTGGTTTCACTTCATTTACTTAATGAGTTTTAACCATGCGCGACTCTTGACTGCGTAACGCAGAACCAAAGTGCAATCGCCTTCCCCATTCAAACTTGACAAAAAATATATATGCGAATCCCATCAAATGCTGAACTTTAGTTCAACGTCTGATGCGCAATTCCCAAACCCCAAATTAATTCAATGCCCCACTCAACAGCTCCATATTCCTACAGACACACATACATTCATACAATATATACTCGTATATATAAATTTATTTTCTAAGCGACCTTAAGACAATCCAACGAGCTTTTTGATAAAGAACCATTTACATGCAACTCACTAAATCCAAATATAATTACAAAGTGTGGACTTAGGAGTAAGTTATCCTATAGATAAGACTGGCATTAACATTTCTGGTAATATATATAAATACATATAAATAAAACTATCTTTTGTACGAAGTACTTTAAATGCTCTGTGGAAATTGCAAGTGCTAAAAATCTTATTGAAATTTGATTTAAATTTCAAATTTATTTTACTTCAGGAAAAGCTTTAGGCGAAAACTAACTAATTTAATTGTTAATTATTTATATATTTCATTAGATTTTTTGTACGGTTTATAAAGAGCAAAGATTCAGCTTTATGATATAAATTACTAAATTACTAAGATCATGATCCAAGTAAAGTATTTTTTAAATATTTAAAACAAAATTTGCTTTCAAATTTTGTTTACGAAAAATTTAGCGCTTTTTTTATATGAAAATAAAAGGTTTTAAAATATTTTCAAGCATAAAAGCGCACAGTTATATAAACTTAGAACTATAGTCGGGAATACACATAAATTTGCGATACAAATTTGGATGCTAAAAGAATTTTAAGGCTCAAACCAAAACAAACAGGCAAAAAAATATTTTTTTTCTTAACCTATTTTATTTTATTTTTTTAAATATTTAACAAATTTCTAAAAAATATATATAAATATATTTGTATATATATTTTATTAATTGCTTGAGTTCGTTTGTCTCATAACCAAATTTCATATTTAGATCTTTAATATAAAGTATTAAACAGCTGTAATAACTACACCAATTGGAATATGGCTTAAAGGACAAGAACTTAACAAAACATGCATGATTCCAATTGGAGCAAACCTTAACATAACTCTTTTAAGAGCATGTGTTAATATTCCAAAAGCTTAACAGCTGTTAAGTATTCAAATTCTTAACAGCTATTAGCAACATTTCTAATTGGAATGCAACATTTAATAGCATAAAACTTTAACATTAACATTTTACAGCTGTTAATAGCTCAACTGGAATTGCTTGCTCCTGGAATATGCCTCAACATACACAATTCCCAAGCAATGTAAACTTTATTCTTTCTTCTTCTTCTACTGTTTTGCATATTCTGTATACCTAAGCATAGCTACTTTGACCAACAATAAAGGACCAATTTTGTGTTAAGCATTATGTTGCAGCTCTTACTTACAGCTGCTCAGTCTTCAGATGATTGACAGTCGCGTCCTCTTTGTGCGGATGCTGTCGCTGTATGGCAAATGTGGAAATTCCAGGGATCAAAGGCGCCACAGATTCAGACCACGTTCCGTTCATTATTATGCTGAACAGTGGGGTTTAAGTTGTTGTTTTTTTGAAAATGTTCTAAAAAAAAACAGTGCAATGGAAAAACAATCGAGACAAGTTGTGATAATTATGCAAATGGGTGAGGGCGGGGGTGAGGCGAGCTGCTGCCTCGAATGGAATATTAATTGTATTGAAGCACGCTTAAAACATAAAAACGGCAAAACGATTCTTATTTTGATAATTGGAGTGGAGGCCCGTCTGGAATGGGGAATGAAGAATGGAGAATGGCGAATGGCGAATGGCGGAATGGAGGATGCAAAACTGGTTCGCAGCATGCAGTGGCTGCAATTCCAAGCAAAAAAACAAAAGAAGATTTTTAAGCACATATCTTAAACTCGCACATGCCAAACAGCAGCGACAACAGGGTATATGCGCTTAAAGACACAGCATGTAACAGCAAGCTAACATAATATTTGATTAACACTTGCAATGCTACAAATAAATTGCTGTTAGCTGAGATCAGTGTTAACAGCTTTGGTATTTTATCGATAGTTGCGCACCGTCGATTGTTCCAGCAATTACAGCGCAACCTGCAGTCGACTGCAGCTTTGCTGCTTATTTTTCGCATTGTCTCACGCTGCAGACGCAGCTGCGCAGTCGCAGTCGTCGTTGCCGTCGCAGCCGCAGCAGCTTTCAATTTCAAGCTCCAATACATAAAATAAATGCGTGTGAGTTGAAAGCTTTCTGTCTGTTGACGACATTTTGTCTCTCTGTTGTGATTCTCTGGCTTGTGTTGTTGCTTTTTAACGTCTTTTTTGATGTTGCTGTTGCTGTTATTGTTGCTTTGCTGACCATAAACTGATACTTTGGCTGTCGCCGCTTGCTGCGCGCGTCGCTGCCAGCTCTGCTGTTTATTTATATATATATGTATTTTTTTTTGTAGCCTTGAAGGTCATACCCAACGCTTGGCATTCAGATTGAAACCAAGCGGCTGCCTCGGCTGATGTCGCTGCTGCGCTGCTGCTGCGGCGGCTGCGGCTGCGCTTTGTGTCGTGCGCTCAGCAGGTGCGGCGAGCAGAGGCATGCACAGCGTAGCAGCTGAGCGTTAACATAGGCAAAGAGCGAGGGGAGAGGCGTCTGTGGGGTTGTTGTTTTGGCAGTTATGAAACTAGTCCAATGACTCTGTGTTGTTGTTGTTGTTGTTGTCGTGAGTTTTGACGCCTCTTCTTGTAAGCATGTAAATGTATGCATATGCACCTACACGATTTACATATGTAGACACACACACACACACACACATACACTTATCTTCAGTTTGTAGACCACAGCAAAAAGTACAACAACAATTTGTTGTTTAATAAACAACAACTTTTCGGTGTCCAATGCAGTGAAGCGACCCCCAAGCGCCCAATTTGCGTATGTGTGTGTGTGTGTGTGTGTGTGTGTGTTTGCCGCCCAACTGTCCGACCAGTTCTCAAAGATTTCGTCAGCCACTTCTGTCGAGGTAAAAACCAAATAAATGTACGCATTAGAAATAACTAATTAATTGACTCAAACTAAAGGTTGAGGGACTTTTTTTTTTGGTTTTGTTTCTTTTTTGCAACATTTTTTACTACAATTTATGAAATGAGGTTAAGCTTAAGTATTTAGCTTGCCTGGCAAGAGAAATGTTTTAGCCAACTCATGCTGCAATGTGCGCAAATTTGTTGTAAGAGCTGCGACTGCGATGGCTACGGCGTAGTTGCCATTCCGGTTCTGATTCGCAAAAATGATATTTTATGGCCGATATGAGAAACTAGCTTTGGAGCAAACATAAGCAGATCATAAGTATGATGCAGGTAGCACAGGTAACAGCAGACACAGTTTCAATTAGCCAGTTAGAGCTGACGAAATGGGTATATTAGCTTGGCATATATGTTATAGTTGGCTGGATTACTTACGCTTCAAGTATCTATAACTCATAGAGAGTCAAGTATAAAGTTTGAAGCATTTGCTATATTTACAGCTGTGATCATCAAAATAGTAGTGCGACGGAAATGTTGCACTGTTAAATTGAAATTGAAAACAATTTAAAATAAAAATATATATACGTGTATATATTCAAATTGTATTCAAATTGTATTCAAATTGTATTCAAATTGTATTCAAATTGTTTTCAAAATATTTTCAAAATTTTATGTTTATCACGGAACATTTCAGTCGCACTACTATTTTAATGAACAGAGCTGCATATAGATATAGAAACGGATTCTAATTAATTATTTGGCAAACAATTTGAAACGAGTAGTAAAATATTAATTTTATGTTTATCACACATTTCAGTCGCACTACTATTTTAATGAACACATCTACATATAGATATAGAAATTGCTTCTAGTTAATAAGACTCCATGACTCATTGAAACGATAACAGCGTATGTCACAGTCGGCTACAGCCAACTTTCCACACGTTTTGATTGCCTTTGGGGTTTTCTGACAAGTTCATGCTGAGTTGCGTCTGTCTGTAGAACCGGCCTGTCCTATTGAAAGCTCTAGACCCAGTGGGCGGGTCAATCGATATTGCGTTGAAGTTTGCCCAAGTGCTGAATCAGAGTGCCAAAGCTGGGAAGCCTGCCCAAGTCAAATTGACGTCACAGTTCAATATTTTTTGTTTTTTTTCTGTTTTATTTTGAACAATTTTTTTTTATGTTTTGCCATTTTTTATTTTTAGAGCCAATTAAGCTCGAGTGCTCAGCCGAAGGAGTGAACTTCAGGCAAATTGAGACGATTATATATATAGTATATATATAAATGGGAAATACACGCCAGTTCATAAATAAGGAAATCTGTAGATCTTTGTTGTTGTTTCGCTTGTTTTTTCTTGTTGGTTATAGTTTTTTTGGGCAGTGTCGCAGAATGTTCGTGAATGAATATCGGCAACTGCGTCGCTGTCATGATTTAGCGATTTGTAAAAGCGTAAAGTGTGCGTGTGTGTGAGTGTGTGTGTGTGTGTCTGTTTGTGTGGAATTTCGAGTTTTCGGACTTTGTACTAGTTGCTAGCCATGAACCAAAGCTTGGCCGCCAACCCATCTGAGACGAAGCCAGAGTCAGAGCCAGCGCCAGAGCCAGCGCCAGAGCCCAAGTCGAAGCCAAAGGCAGAGACGTAGCCGTAGTCCAAGTTCGCATTGTTAACATTGTTTACGTGCTATAAAGCGATATCTGTGTTTAAGTGTTAGCCATGCATGCCTCTCCCTCTCTCTCTCTCTCTCCCTCTTTCTCTTTGTCTACGTAAGCATTGCGCACTTGTGCCTAGGCTCTAATTATACAACAAATGTTGCAGGGGGCGCGTGGCAAGGGGTTTTTTTTTATTTTATTTTTTTGCATACTCATGACAGCATAATGCGGAATTCTAATCTCGTTTATGGCCAGAACCCAAATGAAATCGGGCACACCTAGAGAATATAGGAGTCCATAATGAAGCATCAGATCAATGCATGAGAAATGCGCACAGCTGCGAGTGGGTCTTTTTGGCAAGCAGGAAGCTAATGTTCATGCACTAAGGCATTGGATCACTTGGCTAAGTTCATAACGGAAATTATTAGTGTCTAATTATAGCTTAAATATAATATATATATATATATATATATATAAACGCATGAGTCTCTCTGCTTGGGGGTCATGCCTTGGCTTGGGGTCAGCAACTACGGAAGTCATTTTAATATGCATAACTAAACACATAAATATTTAAATTATACGCTATTATAGCAAATTCCGTTATTAATGTGTGCGTCGAAAAAGGGCATATTAGCTGTGAAAACCGAAGATTCTGTGCAAATGTGCTAATTGTTGACTGTTAAGCATAAATGTTAATTGACAGCTTAACAGCCGCTTAGCATGAAAAAATACCATAAACCAAATCTATCGATTATTCTAGTTATCGGTTTTATGTGCATAACTAATTAGCCGCCATTAAAGGATTTTGTAAAAATATAATAAATATTTGTGTGCCTACTACTACTAGACGTGTGTTTTATTAGCCATTATTGCTGAGTATTAGCCAGTCAAGCATTTTTGTGAACTGCATTGGTAAGTAACATTCAATTTTTGGGCATTTTATTGTATTTGGTCATTGTCTGGTCGAGTAAAACTTTACAATTCACATGCGCAATTGAAACTCGTATTCGTATTCGTATTCGCATTCGTATTTGTATTATTCACACGTGATAATATTTATTTCCGAATGCAGTCTGAGATTCTCCAGCTGCATGAATGTGGCACAAGAATTCGCGAACCTTGGCTAATTGCTGCGGCAAATGTTAACCTTGAGGCGGCGATCGTGATGATACTTGCCCAGCCGCTGGCCCGCTCTCACTGTCTCTCTGTCTCTCTCACTCTCTTGAGCTAACACAGCTCACCTCCCGCACGCCCACTTTTGGTATTGAGGGCAGAGCAATTACATGTTTATATTAACTCGAAAATTAAGTACGAGAAAAATATGCTGCGTCATCGTGAAGCTTTCTTTTACTGTTGCTGCTCAGAAACAGGTTGAAGACATATATTTTGTATATATACTAAATATGTAGAGCTTTTTTTGTTCTTAAATATTGTGAATCATATTTAAAAATTTTCTGTAATTCTCAAATGCCTTTTCGATTACAAAATCCTGCCCCAAGCTCAAGGTTCAAGTCGGGTTCAATAAACGGAAATGGTTTAATGGCAATCAAATACAAATCTTTCATATGCCGCTTGCTCATCTATAGAAATATATTGGTAATACAGTTTCCGGCTTTGGCCGGCACACAGCCTCTGCTAACGGTTGTATTTTAATGTCTGCTGAAAAACAAAAAAAAAAACGGAGGCTGGCCACAGTCAAAAATCGTTTTGAATCGATTTCCGCCTAGCTAGAATCGTATTCAAAAAACAAGTTTCTGTTTCACGAGCAGAAGCTACAGCTACAAATAGATAAAAGATATATGTTTATATATATGTATATGTATTTATGGTAGACATATGTCGATGATATATGTTTGTATGATAAACGAAACTGTCGCAATTTGCAAATGGCTTTAGCAATTTGCAAATGGCTTTAGCTATGTCCCCGACCCCGTCTGCGACGCAATAATAATGATAATAATAACAACAACAACAACAACATCAACTAATCTAAAATCAGTTTCAGTTCTATATGCTGGCCTTTTCCTCCAATACGGAAGCCTTTCAATATCGTAATTTGATTTTGTATCGAGGCGCTAATTGAATGTGTTCGAAACAGTTCGCTGAGGCCTGGAAGTCTCTCGACTAGAACAATGTTGAAACATTGTCCACAGCGATGTCGACGATGTCATCATTAGACCTCCCCCCACTCCCCACTCACTCCAACATATTCAAATGTCGCCTCTGATTAAACTTAAACAAGTTCAGGGCGATTCTTATTGGAGATATCGTGGCTTTTGTTTATATTTATATGTATAGCAGCTGGCCATGTCCGCGAAATCAAATACTCAAGTGTGGCATTACCTGCCCCAGATAATACTCAATACTCAGGTATCGGCTGACTTTCGGCCAAAATGCTTATCTCAAATTGCGAAACTGTTGATAAGCCTCTTGGCAATAGGCCGGCGCGTGGGCGTGTCCCATGTTTATAAGTCTGAAAATAGCTAATCAACGCACTTGGTCAGTAGAACTTTTTGCTTCTACGATTCGTACAGCTGGTTTGCTCCGGTTTCTCTTCCAGGTACTTTTCATGCCATGATTCAGTTTCATTATCAGTAATCCTGTAAATGACTCCGCCTTTCATTACCTCATTATCAATTGGTATTTTGTTTCTTTCGGCACAAGACCATTTCTTGTGTATGTTATCTAATCGGATACAGTGAAAATTCACTATATAATACTTTGTTATTATTTGTAAAATACCTGTCAGACATAAGCACGTATGCTTAGACTAATAATAATAATAATACCTGTACTAATACTAATAATATTAATACTTATACTAATAATATTGTAATAATACTTATACTAATGCTTCTACAGTTAGTAGTAACTGCTATTCCTAATATTAATTACCAATAATAATACTACTTATACTACAACTACTAATACTACTTCTACTAATATTACTACTACTTCTACATGTATTACTACTACTTCTACTACTACTTCTACTAATATTACTACTACTTCTACATGTATTACTACTACTTCTACTACTACTTCTACTAATATTACTACTACTTATACTACTATTACTACTACTTATACTACTATTACTACTACTTATACTACTATTACTACTACTTATACTACTATTACTACTACTAATACTACTATTACTACTACTTATACTACTACTACTAAGACTTATACTGCTATTACTACTATTTATACTACTAATACTAGTACTTATACTACTATTACTACCACTTATACTTCTATTACTACTATTTATACTTCTATTACTACTACTATTTGATTAAGATTTAACACTTTATGCCGAACTGATTGTCCATCCGAAAAACTACGCCTTTTATCTGAAATTCTTATCTAATAGGCACATTCTTTCTACAAATAGTCATCCCTTTTCCTCTAAATAACTTATCTCTATTGTCATGCTCTCCCACGGCGTGTAATTGGATCATAGGGCAAAAGTGTTTTTTCTGCTGTCCCTGAACTCGATCGTTTTTACATTGGGGATGGTCGTAAATTCCATGTTCATGCTTGAACTTCTATTAGTTCTACTATAGGCTACTACTGCTACACTTATACATCCAATGCTAAAGAAAATAGCTGATAAAAGAAACAATAGCAACACTTAGATTAATTAATATCAATATAATCGATATTCCACTAACTATCGAAAATAATTACAAAATTCCAATTCCCACAGGACTAATTGTATGTGTCGTATTATAGATTATAGTGTTGGATTGTATAGCATCTGAAGGGCTAGCACATTATGATCCATACTATATAGAGACAATGATGCAATTACCAGTTAGCAATTACGTCGTTCAGTTGCATTTCTTGCAAACTTTTAACTTTTAGCTCATTTAGATAATTGCTTAGACATGCAACTTGTGACACCGTAGTAAAGCTAAGTCAACACAGACAAAGTACTAGACGTATGCATATAGCTGCACTTATATAAGAGGACGAAGGCCAATATAGGTTTATATAGATACTGAAAGTGCAATCTACTATATGTATACTATATAAAAGGCGCAAAGGTTTGCTTTCTTTAGTGGATATATAAACTTGTATGATAGTTGGGATCGGACTATATTGACTTTCATGAGATATATATTATATATATGTATGTATATAGGTATATGTATATACATATATGCATAAACTTTGCTAATTCATTCTGGAATTTTGGGTAACTTTATTGGCTTTTAAAGGCTGTACTTTGACACTCATTAACATTTCGTAAATTGCTTTCACTAGTACATATATTAACTTACAGTTGACAGCCGAGAGCTGGCTTGAGACTTATGCAACTTGAACCTTTGTTTAATAAAATGCATTTAGAGCTGTATATATAACGTGAATGATTGTATATATATATTATATATAATATATAAATATATTTTAGAACATTTTCAATTCATTCGGAAGTTTTGGGAACTTGAAAGACATTTGAAACAGGTGAATACAGATATTCATTTACATTGCTTAGTTCATTTTGAATATTTTACAACATTTTAGTTTCCCCATGAATCTATATAATATAATCTAAATAATCTACTAAGAAAACACATTTTGATAACTTTTCAAATATACCTTAAATACCCAAAAAGAAAACCTAGATTTGTCTGCAAATAACTACATCTAAGTTCAGAGCTGTTACTAACTAGCCTAGCATACGATTCCTACCTTCTCTATATATAGCCATTATCTATATTATATATTTGATCTACAATAATTGACTTCAGTCAGCTTACTTATTTGGCCAACTTCACTTTAGTCTTTTTGCTTGAAAAGTTTCTTTCGGCATTTCCCAGACTTTTTATAGCCCACATAAAAGAATTTGTTGTCGATTCTGGCAATTATCAAAGTCTAATTGTAATAGTTTTTTTGGGGGTGGCATAAATTAAACGAACAGCTGTTGTCGTAGCCAGTGTTTACTGTATGTGTTATCTATACAAAGTGTGTTTACGATGGTCATTGTCACGGCGATAGAGGTGAGAGGCGAAAGTGGAATTTGCACCGGCACATGCGATCGATCAATAATTTCGATACTCGTTCGGCGGCTAAAGAGAAAGGGGTATATTTATATTTTTATGAAATTTAAGATATATAAGTTGGTATAAATTGCTGAAATTTGTAGATATTACTGGAAATTTGAGACATGATAATAGAGTTTGTAGCTATGATTGAAATAGATATCACTTGAAATTTTAGATATATAGGTTTGTATATAGAGTTGATATTTTAGATATATGTATATACATATGTTTATATGAAACTCAAATTTGGTATATATATGAAGTACCTTTGAATATATACAGGAAATTTAAGAGTTCTATAAATGTATATATTTCTATATTTTTATATATGTATACCTGAAATTTAAAATATACGAGGTCTGACTATTAAATAACGAGACTGCTTATGAAAAAGAGTTTTATTTTAAAAATTACCTTTTATACCATTCGAAAACACGCGCACGAGATAGAGAATTCTCACCATAGGCCTCTTTCAACAACTTATAGCACTCAGTCGGAGTTTTTTTTAATTTAACGAGAAATTTCACATTGATCCGTTGCTCGTGTTTTTCGTCACACATCGTTATCGGCACGAGAAAAAAACACGTTCGTTTCTAACCTCTACACAAAAAATACTACTACAGCGACAAAAACGTGTTTTCGTACTGGAATAGTAGACACTTCCAGCTATCCAATGCTGCATTCGTTCCCCACCCTACCCCTCTAGGACGCCTTCTGCGCGTGCAGTCTCTTTATTGAATAGCCAGACCTCGTAAACTTGGAGGAAATTGTGTTTACTTCTCTGAAATAAATTATTATGATATCATATCATTTTAATGGATATGTATGTAAATACATATACATATACGTACATACATATATATAGAGATTATTGCCAATTTGTGACTATATTTAAAAAATTGTGGATTATATCTATATATAATCCCTATAATTTATGACTGCTACAAATTCTATGCAAATCAACAAAAATTACTTTTTAGTATTACGAGTGCCATAAATCTATATATATTCAACAGATATACATAGATCTATAAACATATTCGTTTATTTTCTGCTCGACTAAAGACTAAAGAACTTCCCTATAAATCCATTCCATATAATATCATCACTTGAACTTCAACAAGTTATGCCTGATGCACAAACTCCAACTGATGCCACATAGATAAAGCTTGATTAGATTCAGCTATAAATTAAAAACTTCAACAGATTTAAATTTTTAATATTTTTTTAATATTTTACCTTAATATATAATATTAATATTTCATGTAAAACCCAATTTTTAAGCGCGCATTGCGCAGTCGTCTACGCCCGCTTGCCACATTCTTTAAGCTGCTTCATCGACAAATTTTTTTTTTTGCACCAAATTGAGTAAAAGAAATTCATGTTTTTTTTTATTATTTACTAAATAAATTTGTTTATTTTGTATTTATTTCATTAAATGTATAAATAATTCTCTTTACACGTAAACGTTTCATGTCTGCCACGCCCTCAGCCAACCGCCCGCCCACCAGTCACATGCAAATTGTTCGAGCTGTGGTGTGTGTGTGTGTGTGTGTGTGTGTGTGTGTGTGTTTGTGTGTGTTTATATACATATAAAACATGTGATTGTTGCTGTTGCTTGGGGCTGCTTTGGGGGGATTTTGCTGGCAGACAAAATAATTACAATAGCATTAACGGAATTAATGGTGTTTCGAAATTATATTTCTTGTACTTGAATTGAACATTTTACACACTTTGCATTTCGAATAGAAGAAACTAAAGCTAAAGTATACATAAATCAAATGACAGACATATTTATATATATATATATATATTGCATATATATATAGGGCAGATTAGAATGAAAGACAAATAGGATAACATTTTTGACTTGTTTTTTGTTGTTGTTTTGTTTTTTGCAGCGCTAGTTCAGCTGCTGCTTGAGTATACAATACATCTCTCTATATATATATTGGGTGGGGCCAGGCCACACCCAATTTCTAATGTGTGTGTGTGTGGGAGTGTATGTGTGTGTGTGTGTGTGTGTTTGTGGCTTGTGTACTAAAGGAATGCTCTTCATCAAACACAATCATAATTGTTTCATATCAAACTAGCTGTCACACACACACTCACACACACCTACACCCACACACACACTCACACTCAAGTTTTGTTCTGCTTTGTTGTTGTACCCGTCAACCCAAATAGAAATGATGAAAAAAAAACTTTGCTTGAAAATAATGTTGACTTACTCGATTGATTTATCATATTTATCTCAATATATATATATATTTATTAATAGTATCCAGTAGGAGACATATATCTATACAATCCTCATAATAATATTATATATATATATATAGGTTTTCATATGTCTAGCACCCCGCACATTTTGAAAATAAACCTTCGCTTAAACAGAAAGGACCTCACACAAAAGACAGAGGAGAAAGAAAAAAACTGTTTATCCTGATTCATACATTTTTCTCACTTTTTTTGTAGTTTTTCTATTTTTTTTTTGTTTTGTTTTTGTTTTTGTTTTTTTGTTTCTCTCTTTTTCCTATTTGGTTTACATGATTAGAGCCCGCCCAGGAGTTGGCAACCGCTTTAACTATTTACTTAGTGTTTTTTTTTTCTTCTTCTGATTTTTAAACGGCTCCAATATCACTTTGGTATCTGGCGGTCAGGTAGTTGGCCGCCTCTGTCATTTGTTCCAGGCACTGGTACAGACCATTCAGATGTCTTTTGCAGCGGCGGGCCAGCTCGGTGGCCTTGTCGCTAGACTTTTGGCAGGCGGCATCGGCTATGTCGCTGCCATCGCTGCTTTGCGCATTGTCGCTCTTGTTGCCATCCGATTCGAGACCCGAGTCGATCTCGTTCGACATATCTGAATCGGAATCGCTCAGATTGCTCACCGATGTGGTGGACATCATCGATGCTGTCGATGTCCGTCTCACATGGCCCTTGACACTCGCAGAGCTTCGACTGCTGTTGCTGTTGCTGGTGTTGCTATTTGTGTTGGACTCAGTCTTGATCTCCTGCTGCTGCTGCTGCTGCTGCTGCTGCTGCTGTTGCTGCTGTTGCTCTGCTTCCAGCTCTGTATTATCATCATCATCATCATCCTCCTGATTGTTTGTCCACAGCAACTCCTTCTTCAGTGAATTCAGCACGGTATACAAATTGAACAGCTCTGAGGCGCTGAGGAACTCGTGCACATTCTTTGAGTGTGCCGCGCCACGTTTGCCCTCGGCACTGGAACTTTTTGTCAGCTGATTGGCGGTTGTATCCTTGCCCGTTGCAGGTATTATATCAGTGCTATCACCGATCTATATATGCAGAGAATTTGGGGTAGAAAAGAAAGCAACGAGCGCAGGCAAGCATACATTAGCTAAATTGTTTAAACTTTCTTTTCGAAATGAAGGGGTGAATGGTAAGGTAAGGTGAGTTTGCCTTGATTCTGAACCCACCTGCCGATCCATGAGCCTGCATGGCACCAATATGGTATCATCCATGATGTTAACCGTCTTTACAAACTTCTCCATCACATTGACAATGCAGTCTTTCGAGAACTGCTGCTCATCGTGACGCGCAATGCGACGCAGGCAGTTCCTGAAGAGAGACAAAGAAAGAGAGAGAGAGAGGGAGAGAGATATAGTAAACATTTGATATATTGGATAAACTTAGTAGTACTTCTATTTAGACCGGTTTTTGCACGGAACCAGTTCTAATAAGAAACTTTCAGCCACACCTTAAACAAAACTAATTGCCCCGCAAAAATATGCTAAATCCCCTACATAATTCTAGTCCAAAATTGTTTTGAGTGGGAGAGATTTGGTTATATTAAATAATATGAAGAATGCATAGAAATAAATATGTATATACATTTTTTTTAAGAAGAGGAAGTATATGGACTATTTATACTATAAATATATATGTATATATATTATAAGGCTTTGTTCACAAAAATAGTAGTGCTACTGAAATGTACAGAAATAGACTCAAATTATATTTAAATATTACAAAGCTCTTGAAAATGAACGATAGAAACTAATGAATGATGGAAGTTCTATCTTCTTCTATCTTCTATCTTATATCTTCTATCTTCTGTCTTCAATCTTTCATCTTTCATCTTTCATCTTCCATCTTCCATCTTCAATCTTCAATCTTCAATCTTCCATCTTCCATTTTCCATTTTCCATCTTCCATTTTCTATCTTCTATCTTCTATCTTACATCTTCCATCTTTCATCTTCAATCATACATATATATTTATAGATATATATAACTAACTATTTCAAAGAAACATTACAAAAATGAGTCATAAAATAACTGTCTGAACTCGTCATATAATCCACTCAAATCCACTCCACATATAACATATGCCTAAAGTTATATGCTTTATAGTTTCGAAGACATCTGCTTTAAACATTATTCATGCCGCAATAAGCGCTTAAATTATAATACTCTTGGCTAGCCTAGCTTAAGCCCAGCCAAGCTGAAAAAAAACCCGTCCATCACACGATCGCCTCTTGGACAATAGCCGCCAATTGGCCATTGGCCATTCAATAGAAATAACCCGATATGGCAGTTGGAAACGTGTCGTCGTTAAGTCTGGCCACTTGTTCTTTTAACATTTCCGACAACAGATCAACATCTTCTGGTCGCCTGATAAATACCAAATTGATTTCAAACTATATGCAAATCAGTTGCCAAATTCATTAAATTTATATATACTTTATATAAATAGAAGAGCAACAACAACAACAACAACAAAGATATCGAAACCTGTACGCTCTGAGCCGCTGATTTCTATTTCTGAATAGCAAGTGTCTGTTGGCTGAGTGTGTCTGTTGTCTATACACACACACACACACACACACACACACATATGTACATAGTTATATATCTATATGTTTGGATTTTCTCCCCATTCGTCTACCTGGTAGCAGCGGGTCAAGCGCTTGTAAGCCACGTGTCTTGCGAAAGTTATACAAGCAAACTATTAGCCTTTCGTGTCTCTACGTTCCATTTGTAGTGCAGTACAAACCGATTAACCCCACTCGTAGACGCCGGCTAGTCTCACAGCTCGCCGCCGTTCGAAGTTCAGAATGCTTATCGTCTGGAGCTGGAGTTGTTCCGCTGCCGCTTGATAACTCTGTAGATAGTGTCTCGCGTGGCAGACGCGTGATCGTCTGGGCGCCTTGATAAATTTAGTTTTGGCTCTGCGCACATACTATATGTATATATATATATAGTTAAGGCATTCCCCCAACTATTAAGGCCAGCCCCCATACCCCATGTCATGTAATCGTCTAGACTATTGATAGCTTCTTGTGGGCATTGGGACATGCCGCTGCCGCGTGCTCAACCACAAAGTCACATAGTGGCAATGTAAAGAGATGTCTATTGCGACGCTTGTGTCAAGGTTTTTTTCCACTGGTCATGCCATACTTATTTCTCTATCTATCTATCTCCCTCTCTCTCTATTTCTCTTTCTGTCTCTTTCTGTCTCTGTATGCATATCTAGAAACTTTCCTATTAGTCTGCATGACTAATTGAGCTAATTGAATATGGCATTTGAATGAGTTTAACGTCATAAGAAAATCCATTTCGAATGCTTTACATGATGCACCTTAAGTTACCCTATAACTAGTATTTTTTGTGCTCAAGTAACTCAGCTGATTCTTGATAGTTTCGAATGCAATTTTGAGCCAGAGTTTGTTAAATGCTTAAACTAAAAACATAACAAAATTTGGGTAAAAATTTTTATTTTTTTTTATATTTAAGTTTACAATATAAGAACTTTTCGAGCAGCTGCAGCTAAAGAATTTTTAAATAATATCTGTTATAGTTAGAGCTACAAAACTAGGCTAGATTATGACTCAACTGAATCTCAAATTTAGTAAAAATATAATAGAATAAATATACTATATTCTATATACTTTCAGTTCAAATGCTTTGTTTACTTTTGCCTAGGGTAGCAAATGAGGCTATCAAAGTTGTTTAAAGTGCGCAATTATCTTATCAATAAGTAGCGTCCGGTAGAATCGCCTCATTCATACACAATTACCTAGACAATGAATGAAATATATGATTTACATTGTTTAGCAAAAGGGAAAAAAATAGAAATAGAAATAGAAATCAGGCGTTGCCCATTTTAGCAAATGTCGCATTTAAATAAAGTAGAAAAAAAATATATACATATACTATATAATCAGGCGTTTGTCACATAGTTGGCCACGCGCCAGCATCAAAAGCTCGCTTAGAGAGTGGGCAACAACGTTATTGACCTTTCACAGCTGACGTATGTCAAAGGCGCGGGAGTGAAGTGGGTGGGCGGGCGATAAACGTACAACAAGTGCAGCTGCGCCCAATTATGCCGGCAGCAGCGACAGCGGCAGCGTTCGATAAACACGCCATCTGAAACGACCAATTGCAGCGCAGCACGGCGAACCTTTTTATCTGAGCGAATATCTGTAGCTGTTCTGGTTGTAGTTGTAGTTGTAGTTGTAGTTGTATTCTGGTAATTGTCTCCTATTCTCCTATATATTTGAATCGGCGCAGCCCATTGAGGCGCCAAAAACAAAGCTTTGTGGCCATCCAGTGCACACCTGGCGGCAACACCTGCCTGTGAAGTGGGCCAAGCCAGGCACGCGACACACGCGTCCAGTTTTTGTTCGCTGCGAAACATGCGCAGCAGCAGCGCGGCATACAACACAGAAATCAGCCGATTTTTTAGCGCTGGGCAAGCGGGAGAGGGCGCGGGCGCGAGTGCGAACTGTGCGGCGAATGTGTTGTGGCAAGAGAGCGCTTACGCTCTCTTCAGCTGTGCTCTTCGCTTTTATTAGTGAGCATGAGTGTGTGTGTGTGTGTGAGAGAGAGAGGGAGGCCGTGATGCGAGCTGTAACTGTACGATTGTTAGATAAAGAGACGCTACTCTTGCTGCTGCTGCCCGTTTGTTGCTGTTGTTGTTGATGTTGCTCTGCCAGCAGCAATATTTGCAAAATTGAGCAACACTTTTTTGTTGTTGAAGCGAATTGACCAATATTTGTTTAATGTTGTTTTGCATTGTGGTTGCTTGCCCCTGTTTGGCCTCGACTGACCTCCAATGATAATCGATAAATGCGCCAATCGATATTAATTATATTTCACTAGTTAACATGCGACAACGCAATCAAAAACAAATACAAATTCTAACTAAATTTGTGAGCTCCAACTTTGTCAAGGCGAAAGCAATTCGTACTACTTTGTACCATTATACAGAGTAACGCACACAAATACAAAATGCCATCATCAACAGCATATTATTAATGGCTTGCATGTACTTATGTGTATATGTATATTTATATATGCCTACGTCAATCCGTCAAGTTTAAGAGTGGCGACAGTGAATCATGCCACTGCTGATTGTTTTTATTTATATTATTACTATTTATTTATATTTTTTTTGGTTTTGCCTTTAGTTTCATACCCTGCGGCGTCGGCTGACTGGCCATAGTTGAAACTTTTCGCATAGCGATAATGGCAATGGGGATGAGTAATAGTTGTTATCGATAGGTAACATGCGAGCGCCAAAAGCGCTGATTAGAGCAAGGGCGATAAAAAATTAAAAAACATAAAGCGCCTGAGCTGCGGCGGTGGAAAGTGGAATGATCAGCGGTATGCGATTTTATTAGTTTAAACAAACTCACAGCAGGCACACACACACACACACACACACAACTATACAGCAAACAAGCCCAGGTTGAAAACCCACACACACACACACACACACACACATACATACATATATACTCACACGCATAAGCATACGCATATACATATATATTATGTACAGCTATAGCACGATTGTGTCATATTAGGCAGCATTGCCTTTACTTTTTTTTTTCTTTCGTGTTTGAATGGCTGTCCGCATCGTACGATAAAATTTTTGTATCTTGTCGAAACGAAAGAGAAAATGCCGTGTGGACAAGGGGTGCGGTGCCCGCTTGCAGTCAGAAAGAGAGGGCGCGAGAAAGAGCGTGCAAAATGATGTGAGCGAAATTTGGTGTGAGTGAATTGTGTTCCTCTCCTGCACTCCCTCCCCCTCCCCCTGCCTCTCTTCCCATCCCTGTGAGATTATTTAGCAACTGCTTTAAATTGAATTTAAACACATTTTAACTAGAAACTCGCGCTTGCCCAGCCCAAAACTGGACACACACACACACATACAGACAAACATATTCATATGTATGTGTGTATATGTATATATTTATCTTTGTATGTTTATTTCGCCCAACAAATGTGAACTTACCGACTCGTCTCCAGCTTGGTGAGGTCTGTGTATCCGCTCATTGTGCTGTGTTTTTTATTAATTCTTTGTCTTCTATTACCAAAATTGGTTAAGCAGACGGTTTTTGGGTTTCTTTATTTAAATGCTGACACCGCAAGTTAATCAAAATTTTTTCTTTTGCTCTGTGTATCACACATACACGCGCACTTTCACTGTGTCTATCGCATTGGGTTTCTGTGACTGTGACTGTGTCTGTGTCTATGTCTATGTGTGTGTGTGCGTGCGGGCCTTCAGCTGATTTTTGTATTTGTATTTGTATTCGAGAATTCTTTGCCTGGCTAGGCTAGGCAAGGCAAGACAAATGTTTGTTGCTATTACGAAATCAGCAAACTTAGTTACAAGTTGTTAATAATTAATCGCAAACTGCCGGACACGTTTGCTATTTATTGAACTCGAATGCGTTTTGGTTTGATTTTGAGAAGTCGCTGCCGTTTTATGCCAACAAGAATGCTCTAAGCATACACGGTGTTTGCTTTGATATGACGCTGCTAGACTGATGTTGGTTGCTGATCGATCAGTTCTATTAATTGCTTTATTTATATATCAAAATTCTAAGTATATTTTTGTGCTTGCTCGCGCACCGTTGCACCACGACCAACGACCGCTACGAACGAGTTTCGATTTCAAAATGATGTGAGCGGCGAACAGTGTGGCCTCAATCGCTTAGCGTACAAAAACTGAAATGAAACCGATACAGTATCGAGTAGTTTAAGCAACCATGCAATCGATAGTGTGCTGCGATGTATCGTTTACATTTGAATGAAAAGCGCATTGGCTGGAATTAAGTTTCTTATTGGTTTGTGTATTTGCTGGCAGGTATTTATTTTGGCCAAGTTTACAACCAGCCAGAACTTACACAATGCAACGAAATGCTGGCACAGCTGTTGCTTGCACCGATTCCCATTGGATTTGAGAAATTATAACAATGCGATTTCCACGTTTGTACAAAATCATTTCGGCCAAACTGAAATGACAATTTTTATTTCACTTGAAAAAACAATTACTAATTATTGAATTGCCATCGACATCGACTTAATGACCCGCCGTGGCCGCCTTCGCAGCGATCTCATCCTCCTTGGCGTGCAGGGCGATCAGCTCCTGTTTCTTTGTAGCAATACGCTCCTCACGTCGCTTACGTGCCTCGCGCACCTTTTGACGACGGGCCTCGGCCTGGTCAGCGAGCATCTTGCTGCGCTGCTTCTCGGCCTTCTTCTTGTGAATGTACTCCATGAGGACGCGCTTGTTCTTGAACACATTACCCTTGCACTTCATGTACAGATCGTGGTACAGATGGCGATCGATCTTCTTGCTGTCGCGATACTTCTTCAGCAAGCGACGCAGCACACGCTGCCGCTGCATCCACAGCAGCTTGGTGGGCATACGAGCATTTGCTGTACCCTTGCGCTTACCAAAGCCGCAATGGCGACCCTTGCGACGTGCTTCGGTGTTCTTGCGCACACGGTAGCGGGAATGCACCACGACGGGCTTCTTGATGATCAGACCATCCTTGATCAGTTTGCGTATGTTCTGACCTGCAAGACACAAAATCATCCAATTTGATACTCACACCAACACACACACACATGCCTCATTTTGTGTACTTACGCGAGTTTGTGTTGGCGATTTCATTGATTTCATTAGGATCCAACCACACCTTCTTCTTGCCGCAACGCAGCACTGAGGCTGCGAGCCTCTTCTGGAGCTTTAGAGAACTGCAAGCAGAAAAATAAGTTCAAATGGCATGCCATGATTTTTTTCTATGTGTGCGTGTGCGTGTGTGTGTGTGCACGAACGTGGTTTCGGCTGAGTTTTGATATTTTTTGAAAACTAAATTTAGCTGCACTCATGCATGCTGCATTATCCACATAATCCATTAGTTTTTCCACACTTTTTCACACATTTTCGTACACAAAACACACAAATTGATGAAATTTAACAATACCTCATGTCGACCCTTGCTCGTCGTGGCTGGGAAAGAAAGAAAAATTTGACAGACGGAAGTGACTGCCATTTTTGAGCATGTACCGCAACAAAATGCTGACTGCTATGGCACTAACCAATCACAATAGGCGCTTAACAGTGCAATGTTACATAACAGCCCAATGTTATAGCAAATTTTATGTTAGCCATCCCTGGTCAAACAGCTGATTATATACGGCAAAAAATAAAAGTTCATTCACACAATATTAGTTAATAATTGTTGTTTAAAAAAGTTCGTTAACCATGCAACACACTTTAAGGCGATGCCTGACCCTGGCGACAACTGGCAGAGCGAGCATGCGGCACCTGGCCACGCTGCCGCATGCACCCGAACAGAACAACAATCAAACAAGTCGCAATCAATTGCCCCGTTTGATGGACTTTCCGGAGATAATATGGCCATCGGCGCTGAATACAATTAAAAATTGGATAACCGTACAGTTCATCATACGTCCATATTTCGATAGTGAATTTCAAATCAAGGATTTCGTATTCGGCGCCAAGCAGGCGCTGCAGGTGAGCCCAACCAACCAACCGACCTGAAGCCACTGCAATTACGCAGCAAATTTCTCTATTGTGAACTGATTGCAGGTGGTGTCCAGCAAACTGGTGGGTGGTGATCTGAATCAGCTAGCGGATCTGGTCACACCCGATGCCATAGCCGAACTGAAGCCCGTCGTGCAGAAGCTGTCGATGACACAGCGCCGACAGCTGGAGATCCATGAGAGCGACATCTATTTGTCGTTTCCCTATCAAATTGGCATCATGTTCGATGATGCGAATGACAAGCTGCAGAAGCGTTGGGTCGAGATCACAATGGTGTTCCATGTGATGCGTGGCTTGACTGAGATGCGTGAGCGCGGCGAGGAGATACCCTGGAATATGGGGTAAGCCCATGGGCTATATCAACTAGACAACTTAAACTCAATTTGTCCATTTATCATTGCAGCACAATGCCGGAATATCAGGATCGCGTCTTCATTTGTAATTATCGCTTTAAAAAGGAGTTTACAGCCGGCCAGCAATCAGACTGGACGATCAATGTGGCCAACCATTTCAGGGCCATCGATCTAATAAATGAATCGAAATAGCAGCAGTTGCCACACTCTTAGAAATCGTAGAAAACTAAAAACCCATTTGTATCAAATAGTTCCCAGAAGTTTGCCTATTCATTTTGGAATAAAATTTGCATTGCAAGTGTTTAGGTATGAGCAAAAAAGTTTAAAAAAAGAAAACACAAAAAAACTCAGATCATTTAAAGTTTTATCAGTTTGTTTATCTTAATTTTGTTTCTTGTGTTATTATGTAGTTTAAATAACGAGTATGAATTTAGCTGATTTGAATACAACTTGATTTGATTTGTTTTTCTTTTTTTGTTTTGTTTTGTTTTTTAATGCTTCACATGCTTCTCGTACTTGGACCTGTAGATGCCCTTCGAATCGTACTTGTCCAGGAGCAGCTTCCAGTCGGCGGCATTGTTCGAGCGCAGGTAATTGATCACCTTGTTGGAGTTGCGACGCTGCACTTCGGTGCACTTGGAGCACTCCGACTCGAGGGCATCGGGCAGCAGTTTCTTCAGCTCGCGTCCCTCGGGCGTGCACGGTCCAGTCTCCATCAGGCACTTGATGTAGCTGTTCAAGATGCGGCGATTGCCCAGCACATCGTCCACATTGACATTGTCGAATTTGTTCGTATATTTCTGATCGGGCCTGGCCGAGGCGACTGCGGCGAACACGCCCACCAGCAATATGACCAGCGATGCCTTCATCTTGTCTCACGAGCTCTAGAATACACAGAGAGAAATGAAATGTGAGTAATTGCAAAACAAATACTAAAAAATCACTTATTCAAATACAATTTGGCCTAAATCAATAAGCTGAGGCGTCGTCTCGTCTCGTCTCGTCTAGCAACGCTTTGTCTGTGTTTCGAGAATGAAATATTTCGATTCATTTCTGGGCTAAGCTCGTTTCATGCATTATTAATGCCTCGCGGCATATATTGTATATGGCATATGCATACTAATTAATGATTTAGTTTTAATAACAAAAGATTTCACAATTTTCGGACCACGTCACTGCAAGCTCCTATTCAAAGTGGTACAAATTCGTTGTTCGCCCTCTTTATAGTTTTTTTCTTTCAGTTTTTCTGATTTAGCTAAACCACTTTGGTACCGTTGTTCGCAAGTGTTGCCAATCTGTTTACGCAATACGAACGACCAAGCATCGATAGCAATTGGACAGCTGCAATGGCTGCGTCGCTGCCACTCAAAACGGATTAAATTCGCTTTGCGTCTTGTGTTTTTGCTTCTCTCTTTTTCTGCTACTTTTGTACCGTTGTTTGGTACACGCAAGTGCTGCCAATCAATAGCAATTTACAGTTGCAAAGCACCAGGCAGCGCAGCGCTGCGCACGCGTAGCCTCGCTCAGTCACTCTCTTGTTCGCTCTCTCTCAAATAGTTTTTGCTTACCGTTTGTTGTTGTTGCTGCTGAACGGCGACTTTTGGTGGTGGGTTTTCTCTTGTGTGTGTTGTGTACGACAGCACAGCTTTGATTGCCAAGCTGTTAGCCTGTTTAGTCGACTTTTATAGTAAGGAGCTCGGCTGGCGCGGCCAAAGCTTTCGCGCATTCGCTTGACGTTGGCGTTGCCGTTGCCGTCGGCGTCGGCCTGGGCAGCCCCCCCAGTCAAAGGTCTTTCGTGCAGTCAGTCGAGGCGGCCAAATTGAACCGGATTTTTAGTTTTCACCCGAATTTGAAGCTAGCCACAGCAATTCGCCGCGTACTTGGGATGTACGCAAGCTTTACATTGTTTTTTTTTAAATTTTATTTTTGTTTTCTGGACTTGAAGCTGACGCTGACGCCGACGCTGACGTCTTAAATGTAAATGTGGCCTCGCCGCCACTCTTCTCTTCTCTCTTCGCCGCCTCGCCACCTCGCCGCACTTTGCCGCTGTCACAGCTGTTTATTTAGTTTGTTAGTGCTTTGCACGTTTCGCCCCGTGCGCTGAGACGAAATTCATAGGAAAAACATGCAAAGTACTTACGTGAAAAATCCAAAGGTGTTGTTGCTGTTGATCTTTTACGATCATGTTTATTATGTTGTAATCACTTTTATGCATTTCCCCCATTTCATTTACATTATCTGCAGCGTTCAATCGAACCACATACATATGTATATGTGTGTGTGTGTGTGTGTCTGTCTCTAGACCCAGCCAGATTTCGAAAGCTCAACTGGTCTCGATTTTGTATCTTTGTTTTTATTTTTGCGGCAAATTGAGCTGGGGTTTACCCCCTATAAATGACGCGACATCTTGCGGTCAGTTTCTGTTCAATATGTTGCATGGTAGATTTTTCCATAGCCAAATCAGAGCTGATAATTGTTGTTGTTGCTGTTTTTGTTTTTATAATTTTATTTTTAATTTCTGTCAACTTGGGGTCCACAATAATGAGCCATTAAACTCATGTATATATTTTTATAATTCTAGTGCTATTTTTTATTATATTTTTTTTTTTAATCTTTAATGGGAGTGACGCGAGCTTCTGGCACGAGCATCTCGATTCTCTTGTCTACTTAACTGCAAGTTCAATGGGTCAGTTCTACTTATCTACTTAAAGCTCGCGGCAACTTTTTAGCCCGCTGTCCCTAATGAAAGCTCATAAATCACTGTGATATAACTTTTATGTTAATTAGTGTGCAATTATGCAAAGCTCAGCTGATTTATCACATTATCATTAAATTTAACAATCTTTCATTTCATTTCATTTTGTGTGTCGCGTGTATGCGACGCGGCTTACAAAATCATCTCTAGAGCGGCCCACAAAAGTTGGGACACATTCATTGCGCCTCAGGTCTTGAATCATACATACCTATGTATGTATATGTATGTATGTATGTATATATACATTATACCTACATATATTGTATGCAATGCATATGCGGAAATCAGATATTTCTAGCAGAAAATAATGTTCTTTTGTAACTTTATTTTTGCAAGAAAAAATTATACTCATATTTTATTTTAATATTTAAATCATTCAGTCGATTAGAATCTTTTGATATTTCTTTTATAACATTTTAAATTTTACTTATTTAAAAATAAGTTTTAATTGGAGTAGACAAAACGCTTCTGGTATATTAAAAAGCTTTGTGTTTAAAGTACTTTTTGGTATGCGAGTTAGTCAAAATGAACACGTTCACAATTCCCTGGTATTTCTAGATCTTGATGCTATATTTTATGCATTTCTTCCTATTTAAGAAATAGTTTTCAAAATATTAAGTTTATCACAAAAGTTTCTTCTCCAACATTTCAGTCGCACTACTATTTTTATGAACACAGCTGTATGTACTATATATTTATATATTTATATATATATATATTTTTTTTTTTATATATATATTTTTTATATATATTTTTATATTATATTTTATACATTTTTTTATATACAATATAATTTTTCTACATTTTTCATTTGCATTTGGTCTTTAAAAGGAAATTTCTTTTAATTCCTTTCGGCATTTAAGTTTATCAGAATATATTCATAAATAATCTTTCTAGATCTTTAAGCTTCTATAATTTATGAGAAATAATTTTCATACAAGGCAAAGTAAAATTCTCAGCTCTCCAATTGGACACATTTTTCTGATCAGAAATCTCAGCTATTTTATACATTTCACATTCTTTAGTAAGAAAACATAATGCATATAAAGAAATATTGTTTTGCAAATATTCTGCTCACGTTTGTCAACACTTGCATTACAAGCACACATACACACACATACACAGGTGTGTGTGTGTGTGTGAATCATTGACCAATTGCCACATGGGTGTTACAGCCGTCATGATCGGTTTTAGCTTATGCAAATGGAAAGTACCCAGGCCAGAGGAAAGGTAAACAGACGAACTCATGGCAATGATGATGACAACGCCCCAGTAGAAATAGGCGTGGCAGGGGCGGGGGCGGGGGCGAGGGTAAGGGCAGGCAAGGGCTGCTTGCCTTGAAAGCCAGCCAGTGGCAACATGTGCAAAAGTTCAGGTTCAGGAAGGTAAGCCAAAGCAGAAAATAAACAAAAAAGCAGAAAACAGAAAACAGAAAAGAGACACAAAGCAAAGGTAAACAACATAAACCTGACGCAGCAAAGCAACAGCAACAGCAAGAGAGCTTCAATAAAGGCAAATGAATCTGGGGACAGATCTTAAGTGTGATACGTGCGCAGGTTTTCATTGCCAAGCATGACCAGGTGTGTTGTGTCTATGACTTATCTGTAATTGTGGCTGAGCCTAGGAATCAAAACGAATGCCGCGACCTCAAGCCAAGTTTAGCAAGCAACAATCCCAAGTGCCTTGAGGGCAACGCTTCCCTCTGGCCATGTCAATCTGCCGCAAATTGACACAAAAGGTGAAATGAGGGACGAATTCACATTCAATTACGTATATCAACATTATCATTATCATTATCATTATTATTGTTATTGTAGCTGCTGATAAGCGCATCACATAAATCTAAACACAACTAAAGCTAAAGCTAAGGGCAAGCGAACGTATCTATAAGATACAAATAGGTGAATGCGCGACTATTTGAGAGCCAGCTCAGTGGTCGGCTTGGATTCATGCTGCGGCCTCGGATTCAGTATGGTCTCCAGCTGCACAGCTGGTGAGCCGCACAGCTTGCGATAGAGCTCGCCATAGCTGTGACAGTGGCTGCAGCGCCTGGCCAGGCTAAGCAGACACCACAGCGCCAAGAGCAGCTGCAAGGCCATCAGGCAGGGCTGCAGTTGGGGCAGCCAGTTGACATTGAAGCGCATCATGTAGAGCACGTAGGCGGGCAAATGATCCATGTCCTAGAGACAGACAGCAATGTTAAGGGATTGGCCCAGGCATTGTTAGATGTCCAGCTCAATACTTACGAACTCATACCAAAAGCCGGGCACAATCATGTTGCTTAGCTTGGCCAGCTTGTTGCTGTAGTAGGTGAAGTCCGGCAGCGGCGTATTGGACTGGAAGCGATACTTTTCATTGATGGGTATGCCCATGGTGGGCTCCAGCAGTATGAAGGGCTCGTGCTCCTCGGCATTGGGATTGAGACCCTCGAAATGCTGCCGCCAATCATAGTTGGAGCCATAGAAATGTGGCATGGAGAAAGCCGAAGGAGCATCATCTGTCAAGATAGAGCGTGCTAAGTGTGTCTATCTGGGCTGGATCACATGGAGCACTTACTTATCACACACGTGGACACATCGAACATGCCGCGTGGCAGCTTTACACCGTAGGTGGTGTCCATGCACCTGGGCGCCGTCTCATTGGCCTTGAGCAGCGCAAAGCGATACGAATTCATGCCGTCGTGCACCTGATCTCGCTGGTAGTGCAAAGGTAGCACACGGCACGACTCGGTGGCCAAGATGTTGAGCGAGGAGTTTCGTGTCAGGAAAGGCGGATATAGGGAGTTGTCCAGTGTGTTCGGTATATGGATGGGACAGCTCTCGTCAACATTTCTCTGATTGTCCTTCACACGCTCAGCTATGAGCAGCTCGCCATTGAGACTTTGAATGCGAAAGAAGTTTTCCATGTCCAGCTCATTGCCAATGTTAACCGTGTAGATCTCCTCCTTCTCCTTGAGAGCCTGCAAGGTATAATTGAAGAAGTGAATTTGGAACTCAAACAATATGCTTGGCCACTCACATTGTAGAGCGTGCCACAGTTGGTGGCCAGCGGCAACATTTTGCCAAAGAGCTCCAGCGCGGGACGCGTGAACTCCCACAGGAAGTAGTAAACGCTGCCGCGCATAAACACCTGCTCGCCCAGGGTCAGGGCATTGAAGCCGATCGAGGTGAAGGGTATCTGGCTGTACTTGCCAGCGGCGCCCAGTAGGAAGCTATTGAACTGCACAATCGTCTTGTTGAGGATGTCCGGCGAGACGCTCTCCTCGGGCACGAACTCGATGTGGCGATAGCGATGTTTGCGATAGGTGACACTGCTCCCGGTGCGATTGAGCACGTTGTTGTAGCCGACGATCTTATAGACAATCGGACCGATCTGCTGTAGCTTGATCTTCGAGTCGCGTCCACTCAGAAACTCCGCGCCATTGGTCACATTGAACAGGTAGCTCTTCAGCTTGCCAAAGGGCGAGTTCACCCAGCTGTCCATCGTGGGCATTTGCTCGCGAAAGCGCACCTGCTCCTGGGCCATGGCATACTGATAGCTGATGCTGCACGAGATCACAAACAAATAGATATTCAGCAAGCCGAACAAAGCGATTGCCGCAATTTTCAGCCAGAAACAAGTGTGGCCCATGATGCACTGCCTCCACAGAGATTGACTTCAACTGGTGGATTGTTGTGCGTCTGCGTTGCTCAAATCACGCGATCCGTTTGATTTCAATAACTAAACGCTATTTCGAAGTGCCATGAATTTTAAATACAAATTTGTTATTTTTGTTGTTGCCTTACAGAATCGGTCTTATCGCGAGGTCCCTTCCTCATCTTAGGCCTGTTAGAAATCGAAACGAAACGAAACGAAACTAAAAATATGATTACAAATAAAAGCAAGCAAGTAAAAGTGAATAAGTGCAGAGATAAGGTAGACAATGCAGATACCCTGGGTTAGTTGAATGTGAAGCTTAGCTAGGAAGTGGAGAAGTTAAGCCTGAGCTAAGCTTAGGGGCAGAAACTATTGCAGAGCTCAGGCTTAGGTACAGTTGGAGATGTCAAGATTCAGCAAGCGATGCTTAGGCTGGATTAGTTTATATGAGAGTCAAAGATTTGAGCTCTTTAGCTTGGCTTTTAGAATATGCGAAGAAGATTGAGATTGAGAATGAAGATGAGCTTGTCTAAATGGCTTAGTAAATAAAATAAGTGAACAATGTGGATACAAGTAGGAGTAGTGCTAGTGCTAGACCTAGGCTAGGGTTATCATATGATATATCTAAAGACTATAAGATATTTTAAAGTTTATCTACCCAATTTTAAGTCTAAGTCTCTAAGTCTTCAATAAACTCCCGAAGGATCCATAAACAAATCCTACCCAACTAATTTAAAATTGCCTTTAATTTAGCTTCCATTGCAATGCAAGCTAACTCAGTTTCTAGTTGATTCCACTTTCTAGTCATATTATAATTTCCACACTTTAAACAAACCATTCATCCATCATCAGCCTGCTACAGGGTATCAGCAATAGCAGAAAGGCTATCAGTTAGCTAAGGCCAAACACGCTCTGCTGGCGGTTGCTGTCGCAATTGCCAGAGATAAGCCCTCAACTTGTGACCCAAGAAGCATAGAATTTACGCAAATCGTAATTTAAATTTATGTTCGTTAGATTAATGTTTTATGGATGTGCTCCCAATTGGCATCTGCAGTCGGCCGGTCAGTCAGTGCACCTGGTGGCCACCCAGGGGCTCCAAAATGCATATTTTTAGCATTTCTGATTCGTTTGGGCATTTGGCAATTGCCAATTGCTGATAAGAGATCTGCTGATGTGATCAGCAGATGCTGCGAATCAGAGTCGGCATCAGTTTCAGTCTCATTCGGAAACATGTGAATGAGTGAGTGTAAAATGAGCTGGGCTGCCGTCTTATCAGTGACAGACAGACCAATGGCCAGACCAGTTTTATCAGCACTCGCGACTAGTGAATTGCACTTGCCCTCAACCATTATGTCTGGCCTATCGCAGTGAACTCTAATTGCGATGACATCTCACGCTCGCATTCGCATTCGCATTCGGATTAGCAGTCGGATTCGCCTTCATTTTAGCTATTTCGTTTCGTCTGATTCGCAAATAGAGATCCGGTCTGCCGTGTGAAATAGATTTCGGTTAATGAGCTGACAGACACTTCAGTTAGAGTCTTGCACCTTATGAGTGACAAAATATATTAACCTGACATTAATCTTCAAATTTATAACTAATTAAATTTGGGGCTGTCGCAAGCAAGTGAAGCAGACAATTGGCGTATACCCTGTATGTGGGTGTTCAGTGGATATGATAGATATATTGAGCTGCTTAAAACTAAACTCTTTTCAAATTGTTTTAATATAATACCTATCAGAGATATGATATACATATATAGAAGTTATTCAAATTTTTAAGTTTTCAGAGTAAAATTGCTTAAAAAATTCAACAAAAATTGAAAAGAATTTTTTAAAATAAATATTTTCTAACTGAAAACTCAAATAAATATGAAATGAAATTATACAAATTTCTATTTCAGCTCTAAATAAAGTTAATTTTGCTTATCAAATTTAAATTTTCATTTAAAAATAAATTTTTAAAATAAATATTCTCTAACAGAAAGCTCAAATAAATATGAAATAAAATTATACAAATTTTTATTTGATCTCAAAATAAAGTTTTCGTTAAAAATCTGCTTCGATTTATAGTTTTTTGTTTCATTTCAAGAGTTGCATTTTTATTTTTTTAATTGAAAATGACTAAAACAAAATTTTCTAAATATTTTTAAAATTTTCTAAATATTTTTAAAATTTTCTAAATATTTTTTTAAATTTTATAAATATTCCAAATATTTGTTTTTAAAAAACTAAAGCATAAAACTTGCAGAAGTCATTTCTACAGTCATTTTTTCAGTCTTCAGCATTTTCTGTGAAGATAAAAGTATTTTATATATTTCAATTGACATCAATCAAGAAACAACTTAACTTAATTTTTATTTAATAATAATTTAATAAACATAATGATAATAATTACTTCAAGAATACGTTACCTTTGTGTTCAACCTTTACTCTCAATTGAATTCAACAAATAATTTCAGCTTGATTTCATTTTTTTATAGCTTTTGCTCAGCATGAGTTTCAAATTAATAGAATTTATTTTCAGCTTTGATAAGTGAGCTGCATAGGCTATGATTTGGGTGCAGCTGTACCTGATCATAATCTATTTTTGAGTCAAAGAGAACTAGAAGAACTGTTCTAGATTAATCTGTTCAGTTTAGTGCCAAATTTAATAGACTAATAAAATTTAAAATATAACCTTGAGGCAGAGAGGTAAACGAAGACATTAGCAACACATTAGAAGTATATGGATTATACATCTCTGTTTATTTCAATGTATGATATATATGGGCTTATATATACTTAGGCTCTTTTAATACCCCAAGCTATAATTTATACATAATAAAAAATAGCAATTATTTAAGCCATATAAAGGTGCCTTTAGCAATGTCTAGCACTTCCTTTAACTAACTTTGTATATTAAAATAAACTTTGCAGATTATAAACTAGCAGAGTAAAGTAGTGAAAATACTAGAATATAGTATATGAAAAGGTAATTTTAATAAATCTGTTGAGCTACAGAGATTTTTCGAGTAAATTTAACTTAACTAAACTTCAAATATGCTAAGCTAAAGAAATAAAATAAAGTTTTATTTGGGCATTTAGCTCAATGTAATTAAATTAAAGTGCTCATCATGGCGCTGGCTGCTGGCCCAACAAATTTCTAATAGGAAAAACCCTCCAAGACTCAGTTCCCTAAACCAAATGCCAATAGTTAACTGCCTGCACCTATCACTATGGCCATAATCAAGTTCCAAGACTCAATTTCTATGCTTGACTTCGTCATACTAAGAATTCTGCACTCAACCTGAAAAAATATAATTCTATTCACGCTACCTTGACAAAGTTGCTTAACCCAATAATAGCAGCAATTGACAAAGCTATTTAAGCAGACATTAATTAGCATTTGGTTGCTGGCTGAGCATCAGAATAGCATAGCTATTATAGAGCCATAGCCATATATCATTTTCAGATTAATAGCAAAGTGATTTTTGGCAGAGCCTAAACCAATTCGAAACACATCCAAAAAGCCTGCCTCAAAAGGTAACGCCATAAGAAATATTCATTGTTTATGTTTTTGTTTTTTTAAGTGCCTAATTAAAATAATAGCGTAATTTATTGTACACATTAGAGTCATATACATTATACAGATATAGATACGATACACACACATATACATATACATATACATATACAGATGCATATATATTTTATTATATTATATTATTTTTAGATATATTTTATTATATTTTTTGTTGTAGTTCGTTTGTAACGCATCGGAATTTTTGCCAGTCCATTCAAATTTTGTTGTTGATCTAATCAAGCACATTTATATGAGGAACGAAACTTGAGAGAACATTTAAGATATATATATATATAATATATCAATATATATTTGTATATAAATTTTGTGAATCTTGTTTCGTTTATTGGTTTTAACTTCTTTGTGACTTTCATTTGGTCATGCACAATTTTGTTTTGTTTTGTTTTTTTTAGTGACATAGAATTTGGGTTGGTTTTTTTGAGACTTAACACGATCACGACCGCTGCTTGACAGACTATACATACATACATACATATATATATATATATCAATATATATATATATATATAAATATATAGCTAATACACTTGAAATTTTTAATAACGATTACATAAGTACTTACAACGAGGACCTATCATACATACAATATACAGCATAAGTACATACACATAAGTCTTCCCAGCTCCATTTGTTCTAGACTAAACGCCAGCGCGATTTCGCCTGTGCGCTCCTTAGCTAAAAGAAATTCCATTTTAAGACTAATGCGCCGACTAAGGCCCCTTACAAAAAAAATATATGTATACGTATATATAGAAGAAGTTTAGGCGCGCTCTCTCGTTAGTATCTGCCGTTGGGAGCGTTGTCCTTGTTCTGCTTCTTGTTCATGTCCACTTGGGCGGTGGCCAGGTAATTGGAGCCCTCCAGGTGCAGCGTGCTCTGCCTGTGCGAATTGCGTATCAAGCAGAAGGTGGAGAGCAAGAGCAGCACCAGGCCGATGGTGCACAGCGTCACAATGAGAACGATGCGAATTTTGGGCGGAATGTGTTCGGCGAAACGCATCATGTCCGTGACATCGTTGGGCAGCGAATCGATGCCCTCCTCAAACCATAAAATGGGGAATATAATATCTGGGAAATTGGCCACCTGCTTGATGTCGAACACCTGGCTGACGGCCAAGTTGATCTGGATGCGAGCGCTCACACGCAGAGTGGTGCCAGTTTTCTAAAGAAGAAGAGGATGAAGAAGATGATGATGATATATATTTCAAGGTCAAGTCAGGTATATATGCTTACGGGCTGCACATCGAAGTAGAACTGATGCCTCTCCTTTATGGGCGCTGAAATGCCTTCGACCTGGGTGCGCAGACTGTCGTCGGCCAGGTAAAAATGCGGGAAGCTCAACATAATGGGCGAGTCTAGAAATGAAAAGAGAAGCTATAGAAATATTGATGGAGCTAATCGAAGTAGACACCGACCGTATTGACACAGCGACACATTGAAGAGGCCGTTGGGCGAGCAGGAGGGCTTGCCCGCTGGACAATAGCACATATTATCCGGATGGCTTTCCACATCGGCGAATACCCATTCGGGCGGTGTGAAACGATAGGCGGGCACATCATTGGGCGTGTCCACCTCACTCTCAAAGACCAGTGGCAGCAGACGACATAGATCCTTGTCGTATACCTCGAGCACCCGATCCTTGGTGATGTGCGGCGGAAAGATGGAGCCATCGGTGCCATCCAGACGATTGCACTCATCCGTTGTCCAGTGCGGCAAATGTGTGCGTCCGTTGAACTTATCGATGATGCCATACTGATTGATATCATCGGTGCCAGTGAAGACAGTAATACGATCCGAAGAGGTGCCGTTTTTGCCATAGAGCAAGCCGAACTCTTCGTAGGGCAACTTTTGCTCCTTGGGCACGACATCCTTTGCCAGCTTGAGCAAGGGATCCTCATAGCCCCAGAGCAGCTGACCCACAGAGACCTGCACAAATGGCTTGATCTTCAATATGTCCATAATGCTGGCCATGGCCAAGCGCAGAAATCTAAAAAACAGAAATATTCCAATTAGATATGGACATCAATTAAGTAACTCAATTTACTCTCTCACCTGGCTGCATGTTTACTCTGTGAGGTGGCGCTCAACATGGGTATATTGGGCACAATGACCACATCGTCTTCGGGACCAGCCGACAGATCTTCACGGAACTTGTAGATCTTGCGCAGATTATAGCTCAGCGTGCCATTGTCATTCTCAACAATGTTCACCTTTTCCCACACCTCGCTGGAAAATTGCAAAATGATTAATTCAGAGAGAGAGGGAGAGAGAGAGTGGGGGGATCTTTCACTTACGAGTAAACATAGGGTCCCACCTCATCGACAATGGCCTTGGAGCCGTTGCTTAGGAAATCATCCGCATTTGTCACATTGTACACATACAAACTGATGTGCGGCTCAACGGGAGGCTTGGCCCACCAGCCAAAGGTCTTGGAGCCGGGTCGCAGCGCAATCATGCGATCAACGATCGCATTGATTAGCACCGAAAATTCGCAGGCAACCAAAACGCCGCCAATTAGTAAAATGATTGCAATTACAATTGTAATCCCTGCATTCCCAGAGAGAGAGAGAAACAAATTCAATTTAATAACGTTTTGATCGACTGATCCTCTATGCCATATGCCAAGCGCTGATTCATCTAGGGGAAATCTCAGCTCACTTTATGCACTCAATGCACGTACTTATTTTTTCACCTTTCAAGCTGAACCCCAAGTGCAAATAAAGGCGTCGCCGCCTGATTGGTGTTAAATGATATGAGTTCAAATCTTACAGATGCGTTGCACACACAGGCTGAATCATAGAAGTTATAGATGTATATACCTATATAAATATACTCCTATATACAGGTTTATTCTATTCATCATGTAGATAGATCGGAGACTGTGCTGCTGACGTCTTCTTTGCTATTGCCATAAATGTTTGACTTAAAGAGAGCTAAGGCATTTTTTTCTAAATCATCAGAGTCTTCTTTTTATATAATTTGAATTTAATTTATTATTTAAATCAAGTAAAATTATTTGACAAAATTTAGTTGAAAGATCAGCGACTCTAAAGACTTTTGCTACTCTCAAAACAAAGTTTTGGCATTTCAGTTTTTGTTTAGTAAACGAATCATAATTTTAGTTTCCTCAAAAACCCGAATTATTGAATTATGCGAGGGTAGTTTGAGAAGTTGACTAAATTATGGCACATATAATTATTTTTATTTACAAATAATTATAAATAAAATATGAATTTAAATTATAATTTTTCCCTAAATCAATTTTTATTTAACAACTTCTCTTACTACTCCCAAAAGAGTTTCGAAACTTTTGTTTAGTAAACGCAACATATTTTTAATTTATTCTAAAAGCTAAATTTTGCGAGAGCTGTTTCAGAATTTTACTACCTTTTAAAAATATAAAATATTTATTTATTTTGTAGTCCAATACAAATAATAGATAAAAAATAAATTTTATAGAATTATTGGAGATGTGTAAAAATAGCTGGAAAAGTTGCAAGACAAAACAGAGATGAAAATATAATCTCTGTTTTATCTTGTAACTTCTCCAGCTACCCACTCATATATGCAATAATTCTATCAAATGAATACCCTCACATATATCCAATAATATATGTATATGTATAACTTTCTTTTATTTACCAACTTCTACAGCTACCCTCGCATGCTTGCATAGTTTACATATCAACCGTATTTAGTATAAATCAGTTCGCATTGCCTTGGCTAACTTTTCTAGATATTTCTGGCATTTCGTTTCGAAGACTCTTTCATAATTGTTCAGCTGGAATGTTAAAGCTTGGCTGTGGCATAGTTGTTGTTGACCTTCCCTTTAGATCGAACTAAAATGATGTATGCAAGCAAAGCAGAGCTAGGATTGCCAAGGTGAATCGGTATTGAGTTGCTTTCCAGAAGGGTCCACAAATTATATGCTTAGCCCTGTTCAGAAAGATCTCGAACTCAACATGAATTTAGTGTATTTCTTACATTGATCAATCTGTTCAGAAAGATCTCGAACTCAACATGAATTTAGTGTATTTCTTACATTGATCAACACTTCAATAAGTCAATCAATTTCATTTCATTTCATTTTGGCTATAATAATAGATATCGAAGTGTAGTGCTAATTCATCTTGATTAGCTTAATAGTTTATGCCCATATATTATATACTAAACCAATCATCGATAGATCGTAAATCCAACCAAAGTTCATTTGGTTTATTTGGACTCGTCTCTGAGTCGGAAATCCATTAGTTCCGTTATTTTTTAGCACATTTTGAGTGTTTTGTATAGCTTCTTGATCTGGCGACCTTATAGCACTGTTCGTTGCTCACTTAATTAATTCAACTTATACAATCGAATCGAAGCTGCAATTAGCTATTAATCATCTGATTGAATAATTGCATAAATTAAAGAACTTCGATGAACGTTGGCTAGTTTTTCCAGAAAGTCGACTTATCAATGCATTTATTATAGCCCAACTAGCTAACTAAATACAATAACTAACTAAGTAAGCATTATACCTGTTATGATAGCCCCAGCTATTGAGTCGTAAGCCCCACTTGTTAGCCCTCAACTCAGCGCGCAATTATTTATTATCCTCGCCATTGAAACTCTACTTGAGTCTTATTGTGTGTAAACAAATTGAATTCTATATATGCATACATATAAATGTACATATATATTTACAAAACTTCAGAACGCAATAATCAATTTTTTGGCTGATTCATCAAGAATGTGTGAAATGTTGATGCCAGGTAAACATCGACTTGGCTGACTGACTGACTGAATAACTGTCTACGCGCTATGTGTAAAAGACCTTGACAATGTCAAGAAAGCGCCGCATAAACGTCTTCAAAGTATATACATATATACTCAAATATATATATATATATATATATAATATCTGGTATCTGGTATCTGCCATCAATTAGAATTCAAAATTCAAATACCTGTATAACCAGTCATAGCACAGAACAACAAAACATTATAGGCATGTGTCTGTCGCCCAGCAAGCTATTCAGCTGATAATAATTGAGTTCGATTTCAATGCAATACGGAAATAATATAACTATTCAGTAATACCGTCTCTTTGCTGGAATACAACTGAACACCTTTATGCACCAAGGGCTTATGCAATTCCATTGGGGCTTGGCAACTCTCTTAGCTGTACTTCGTTTGGTATTTATTAATGTAATCTAGCCCCCTTTATTAGCTTAACCCCTCTATCATTTAGCTATCTGGCAACTCTCTTAAGTTTTGATTACCTGTACTTTGTTTACTAAGTCAATGCAATCGAATCAATACGTAGCTATATATAATCTAAAGAGCAGTATCTCTATTCAGACTTTAAGCAACATTCAAATATTTTTCTCTTTGAGCTATCTGGCAACTCCCTTTGCCTCTTCCTAAGCTCTAATTTTATTTTCTAAGTACATATGTACATACATATATGGAATCTCACCCATTCTTAGCTATTTACATATAAGCTACAGAGCTCTATCAAAACATGCAAGTTTCAACTATCTGGCAACTCTCCTAACATTTGATTTCCTGTACTTTCTTTGCTAAGTTCCTAAGCTAGATACATATAAGCTAAAGAGTTCTATCATTAAGACTCTGAATAACTTTGAAATACTTAACGTACAATATGCAATAATCTGGCAACTCTGCCAATATTTCATTCCCCATAATTTCGCTGCTAAGTTAACATAATCTAATCCATTGTTACATATACATATAAATTCTCTAAAGAGCTTCATCATTCAGACTCTAAAGTGCAATTTGGAACTATCTGGCAACCCTTTTAATATGTAATTGGCTTATTAAGTTGGCTGCATTTATTTTCTGATTGGCTGCTTACGAATCTAATTCACTATAAAGTTTACTTTCAATCAAGAGCCTATTCACCTGTTACAAATCTTTTAATCGCTTCTCCCTTAATTAACTGCGTCTAATTCATTTGCTTTGCCAGCTTTTTAGAAAAACTGTGACGAGCTACTGTGACTGTATAATTGAAATTGATTTAAATTAAATACGGAAATAGACAAAGCTTTTATATAACTTATAACTCGATTGAGTAATGTGTGTGGCCGTTCAGGTAAAACCCTAAACTTTGAGACTATTCACCTTAAATAGCCACTGAAAGATGACAAAAAGGTTCTAAAGTTAGAAGCAATTAGCATTATATTAGATTAGCACTAATGGAATTTAAACAACTACAAAAAAATGTACAAATAAACTAAGTTGGGTTAGGAAAAAACGTTCAAGTAAATTACAAAGAAAAAGAACTAAGTTTTATGAAATTTGTTAATCAAGAAATCTAATAGAGATTTGAAATACAGAAATTCCAACTTCAACTCCAACTGATTTGAGTAGACTCTACACCTGTTTTATCCTTAGCTAAAGAAACATTTGAGCAACATTTCAACCATCTGGCAACATTGAGCCTATTAAGTTGGCTGCGCTTGATTGATTTTCGCATAAAATACAATGAAACCTTGCAATTTGCATATAGAACGCTATTCACTCTTATATATATTACACCTGACCGAATTCTTAATGCTCTACTTACACCATTTGCGCAGATATGTGCTGGAGAGTTTGGTACAAAGTTTGTGTTTGGGTCCGTTCATGTTGTGATCGTAGTGCGGATGTCAAAGTGTGAAACGCCTTCTGGTGGTGCAGAACTATAAATAGCAAAAAATATAATTATAATAGACAGAGATAAAGATGCGGATCTTGTTTTAAATTAAGGCCGAGTATCGTTAACTTGGCTAGTTAATGAAAGTCAAGCTAGGAATGCATAAGTTGATTGCCGGCCAAAGTTTCAGAATTCTCTTGATAATAAAATGAATATGATCATGATGATCATGATGATCATGATGATGACGCTGTTGATGATAATTATTGTTATTATTGTTTAGATGTCTTGGGTTCTCTATAGACGATCTGTGTGTATGTTAGCTACGCTCAAGTCTAAAGTGTAGCAGTCAAGTTTAACTTGTTCGGAGAGGGCCGCGCTCTGAACCTCAAACTCAGACACGTTTCAGGGCAAACTGGCCTTGTCCGTTGTGTTGTGTTGTATTGTTTATGTTTTTTTCTGTTTTTTGTTTTAATTTTTTTTTATTTTTCCATTGGCTAATTTATCAGACAACGTTTTGGAATACTCTCTTTGGCCTTTTGTGTCTTATATAATGTTTTGTTAGTTTTGGTTTTGGTTTTGGTTTCTGTCTTTCAGAACCTTGCCAACTCAGCAATTGTTTTCCTTCGTTTTCTACAGCTATTTTAACAATTTCGTAAACCTTTTTTAATGGGTTGTTCGACTTAAACGCTTTTGTCGTTGACAATAGGCGGCGACATGATTGGGTACATGAATAGAGTTCCTCAAGTAAGACCCAACTACAGTCAGGCAATTAAACAAACGTTTTTGCCAACACGCTGAACGTCTTAATAGCCATGCGTTCAGACGCATATACGCATATTTACAAAAGCCAGATTGAGCTGAAAATGCTCGACTATATAATACCTAGCACAAGTTGTTGGTAAGTAAGTAAGTTGGGTGTCCTTAGCTTTGATAGTCTATGAATTATGTTTAACTTCTTCACATTTTGCATTATATGTTTATAGTCTTTAGTTTTTTTAGCTGTGCAGTTTATGGCAGCTAATAGTAGTTTAAGTATTTTAATTAAGTGCATTCTTTTCAAGATTATTTGCCCACAATACCAACAAATTAGTTATATACTAAACTATATAGAGATATATGTTTGTCAAAATTATTATCATTATGAACTTAATATTCCTTCATTATTAACATGCTAATACTCATTAGTATTTTTAACATAGTCATCATTATCATTAACAATTCTTATGATCATTAACATCTTCATTATTATATTGTACAATAATTAATAAAAATTTAAAACATTTTTTTTTTCTTTTTAAATATTTAAATGAAAATGTTGTTTTAAATACTTAATTAAACAAAAAAAAAAAAATAAATATATATTTTTTTTAATATTTAAATAAATAAAACATTTTTTTAAATATTTAAAGAAATAAAACAAATAAATAAATAAAAGTATATATTCATTTAAATAAATAAATATTTAAATAAATATTTTAAAGAATAATAACTAAAGCCAATTTTTTTTAAATATTTAAATAAATAAAAATAAATATATATTTTGTAGTATTTAAATAAATAAATATAAGAAATTTAATTTTTTTTTTAAATATTAAAAAAAAACTTGCATTAGTAAAATATTTAATATAATAATATTCAATATAAATATTTAAAAATTAAATAAAATATAAATTAAAGCGCTGCATTACACTGCGACCGCCTTGCACCAGGTCAGGAATGAGACTAAGCAGGCGCTCGAGCAGGCGCGCCTTTTATAGCTGACGCAATGGCACTCAAAAGAAGTGGAGCACAGCTCTTGAGACCCTTTCAAGGTTCATTTTTATGCTCACTCAGGCAGAGCGATTGAGTAAGGAGAATACTGAGCAGAATAAAAGGTAGAGCAAGGGTCGTTCGAGCTGTCTGCTCCTGCCTGCTACATACACATGCACACAGAAAGAGTATACCCTGCTTATACATTTTGAATACAGGTTATGAAAATGCTGTTGCCAATACGTTAAGCATCTTAATAGCCAGGCTCGTCTTGGCATGTACGCATATATTAAGAGAGCGTGTATATAATAAACTTAATTTTAATTTTGGCAAACACCTTGACCGAGGCCAGGGCCTCATTATTATTATTGCTGCTGCTGCTACTGCTGCTGCTGCTGTTGTTGTTGTTGTTGTTGCTGCTGCTGCTGTTGGGCCATAATTTCTATAAAGCATTGCCTGTTGGCTTTCAAAACGCTTGATTATTGACAATTGCAGGCACAGGCAGGCATCGTAAAATATTGAAATAAAAACGAAAAACGAAAAACAAATCTGACTTTGATGAATACATTTATTAACCAAGCCATTTGCAAGCGCCGCACGAAACAATAGAAAACTTTTTTAATTGCCAGTGCGTCAATTTGTCAGCTTATCTAGTTGTTAACAATACAGATCTTTTCACTGAGCGGAATGCAGTTGAAGTTCTTATAAGCCAGTGTCAAGGTGGCGTCTACATAGGCCCGCCTCGCCTCGCCTCGCAACGCATCTCAGATACCTGACTATATCTGTATTTTTTTGTTTGCAACTGTATCTGTATCTATGGCCAACTTATGGTCAACAGAGCTGCCAATTGGCATTTGGCTTATGGGCACGTTTCAGTGACGCTTTGAAACAAGCAGAAGAAGCTGAGAGAGAGAAAAACGCATATCTGCGTGTCGGCCAGCTTGTGTTTGTGTTTATTTGCAGTTAAACAGCACTTGACCATGTCACGGAAATGCTCGGCCAACTAAGCCACAATTTAATACTGTTTTTGCTTTATCATCTCTCGTTTTTATTTTGGCTTAGTATACCCTGTAGCTGAGAGACAGATAAGGTGCCTTAACTGCCTGCGTTTCGTTGCGCATAAGTTAGGATTCCTCTTTGCTCTTAAAATGAGGAATCAACTTGTTAAATTAGGTACAGGGTATCTTAAAGTCTTGCATATTACAATATTTGAAAAGTGTATTTTGTTTCATATCTGATATAGGCATAGCTAAGCTACAACTAAACAGCTAGTGCTAGAGCTGAAGTAGGCACAAATTGTTACAGGGTATCTAACAGTCTTGTTTATAACTGCTGCACATATGCTGGTCTAGTATTTAAAAAGAATTAATCATTGAAAGCTGCTACAGAATTCTATTGAAATGTAAAGCAATTGTTTCTAAGAAACAGATTTTAGTGAATTTACAGGGTATGTCTTATACTATAGATTTCTTTGTAAAGTGATGATTGTACAACTTGGTAAAGGTATAGCAATAAAATTAAAGTACATTAAGAGAATAATTAGAGAATGTAAGAATGTAAGTTGCTAATTTGCAGGGTATATTTAAAAATCTTATGTAGGGTATTTTTGATTCTAGCAATCATTTAGAAGTCAGCTTATCAGCCAACGAGCAGTTGGTAGTGCGAATACCCAGAAATGTAATGAATTAAATCCAAGACTATCTGTTACAGGGTATCTCAAGTCAAATACAGGCTAAATAATAATGAATCAAGCAATAGGTATTTTAGCTGAGGAGTTAACTTTTGGTATATACGATATATAAGAGCTGATTAAAGTTTTATAGAGTATCTTACTGTCTATGTGAAAGTCTGATTATGCTTAAGTTCAGTTTAGTTCTTAAATAGTTCTTTGAGAGCTTCAACGTATAGAAGTAATGGACAGCTAAAAGCTGTGAGAAACTGCAGTACAGGGTATTTTGACAGTCTCGTACTGTGTGACTCTTAAAGTAAATCTGAGATTTTAGTTATTTATAGTTCTTAAAGAGCTGAGAGCTAAGAGAGCAAAGTGAAAGCTTATAGCTGTGAAATGTAGTGCAGTACAGGGTATTCTTATGGTCTACTACAAGATATTTTTATTTAATGTGGGAGCTAAAGCCACAGCATATGCAGTGATGGGAAACTATATTTATTGCAGGGTATCTGGCAAATCAATAAATCTACCTCTGCACGAGCTTGGTCATAGTTTGTACTTTGCCCCAAACACACACACGCTTACACATACTTAGATGATTTTGGCTTGTCCATTGAACAACGCTTAGCTTGCTCTGAAGGTCGTCCCGCTGTTAGATACAATAATAATAATAACAACAACGACAAACGCAAATGATCGGCTCAGATACGAATAACTCGCGCCAAACAATTATTGACGCCAGAAAGCCAAATACTTGGACCACGTTCAGATGGGTTTTGTCGCATGCGTATTGAATAGTAATTAACTAATATAATTATTATTATTTTGTGCGCTTTTCGGGCGACATTCAGCCGCTGAACAATTGACCATTGAGCCATAAATCAGGCAACAAATTGATTTGGCCACTGAATGCCAAAATGGCTCTGCCCACAATTTGTTTTTTTTTTCAGATTTTTTTTTTTTAAGTTTGGCGAGTTCATTGAATGCCAATTACAGTGAGAGAAACGATCGTATGTCAATATGATTTGTGTTTTGTTAGCTGTTTCGATTAGAAATTGTCAGCGAAATAATGTTGTCTAAACAGTCATAAACAGCTGATATTATATAGCTCAACTTGATATTACTGAATATTGGGAAATGTATATATACCTATATAAATAAAGATTTTATGGAAATGCCTTTCAGTTGCAGTTGTCGTCTGCTGACGTGTGGCGATAACAGCTGTTGCTTTATCACAAATGGGAATTGGAGCAAATGACAAATGAGTTTCGCTGACATTCAGCTTTTGTCTGTCTTGCGTAATATGCATTGCTTACTCTTTAAATTAAGATGGGAATTTAGTTATAAACTGATATTATTAGGAAGAAATACGTGAATAAGAAGTGAGATCAACTAGCAGTTAGCTTTTGTCTGTATATCAAAAATGTCGTCGATACTCTATAAAATAAAGTGAATATAGTTATATGAACATATTATTAATAAGATATAAGTTGATAAGGAATAAGTACAGCGAGCAGTCAGCTTTTGTCTGCCTATTGGAATTAATTATATAGTGAAATTAATAAATAAGAAATGAGTGCAGCTAACAGTCAGCTTTTGTCTGTCTTGTACATACATTCTTTACTCCTTTAATTAATAGAAGAAAGTGTCATGATGAGTTAGAAATCGAGTATATTAGGACTGCATATACAGCTGTGTTCATAAAAATAGTAGTGCGACTGAAATGTTGCAGAGTAAAATTTGGTGATAAACATAATATTTTGTAAGCAATTTGAAACGAGTATTAATAAATATATATATTTTATATGTATACTATAATATATATAATATATATATTATATATTATATATTATATATACTGTATACTAGATATATATATATATATATATACATATTCAAATTATTTCCAAAATATTAAGTTTACTACATAATTTTACGCTCCAACATTTCAGTGGCACTACTATTTTTATGAACACAGCGGCATATAGCATTCGGCTTTTGTCTGCCTGCTCACTGAACAGGCTTCACTCCTTTGACAAAGAGAAGAGAGCTTTAAGTTCACTCTTGCCTGTTCACGTTTGTTCTCTTAATTTAAATATCTAACGCAATTCAAAGTTTTAATTGTTGTCTTTAGCGCTGCGCCTTAAGCTAGGCAATGTTAAATGTTGCGAAATACTTGTGCTCAGATCGAACTTTCTTTAATCGGCTATAGTTTATAGCTGAATTATCAGCAACAGTTGTAATCAGCCTAGGCACTTAAGCATATTTATTGCTGGTTTTTTTTTGGTTTCAAGTGTAATTGTTTGTGTTTTGCTGTTGCTTTTTTTTCTAATTAACAACTGTTGGGCGTTTAACGTGAAATCGCTTTTTTTGCTATTTAGCAGAACTCCACGCTACGCCACTACACTCCACTCCACTCTACTTCAATAGAAACTTACTTTCTAAACTAAGTGCTGAGTGGGCAACTGAGAGTGTTGGGAGCTGGGAACTGAGAATCGCGGAGAGCGCTTTCAATGCCAACAGCTAGTTGCAAGCTAAAGCCGCTGCGAGATGCCGCATAATTTCACTGCGTTTAAATGTTGCACAAACACAGAAACAGCAACAGCAACAGCAACTGTGGCAGTAGCTGTTGCTGAAGCAGTAGCAGTAGCCGCAGCTACTTAGTGTAAACAATTACCCTGACCCAATTTAATGTAGTTGCTTTAGCTGTTATTGTTGTGGCTGTCGCTGACTTTGGCCGGGCCAAAAAGTGAGCGACGTAGCTGTTGACAATTTTTCGTTATATTTAAAATTTTATTTTTGGCTCTCGACTATTGTTTTTGTTGCATTTGATAATATATGTACAATAAAGTGATTTAAAATTGTTACTCTTTGCTGTGTTGCTTTACTAAGCTAGACAATGGCGTGTCTCAGTGACAACTCCAGTTCGTTCCATCTTGGCAGTAGGTCAGTTTTCTGTTATTGCCGCAACATGTTATTCAAGAAAGTGCGAGCGAGCGAGAGAGAGAGAGCGACACTGAGATAGCAGCTATTACAGACAAAGCGCGACAATTGTCGCAGAGCACGCAATTTTTATAAAATGAATCATTTTTAACGGTGTCCGCAAATTAACGCACAGGGCGTCTACTTAGCCGGATAAACTGAAGTGGCATACAGCCACCCCAGCAGCTGCCTTTCGCTCTCTGTCGGATAAAACGGATATATGTATATAAATAGCATTAGCGGCACTTGTCGCTTGTCGCTGCACACGCAATATTTATAGTTGCGTGTGCCAAAGGGCTTTTACTTAGCCGGATAAAGACGCAAACAGCACACTCATACACTCTCTCTCTCTCTGTCTCTCTCTCTCTCGCTCGCTATGCCGCTCTCTTTTTTGATAAAACGGATATTTGGATAAATGCTTGTTGGTTATGTGGTCAGCGTCTTGCATTTATTTATTTATTTATTTGTGCGCGCTTCACTTTGATTTTGATGTTTAGCTTTTATTTCGTTTTGAGTGGCTGCTTCTTCGTGGCGTCAACAGCGAAATTTCACTTTTTCCACATAAGTAATCATAAAAACTATGCACGTACACACACACACACACACACACATACACACGAAATGCAAGTGTGTGTGTGTGTGTAAGTTACATAGCTACACATGTATCTTAATGATTTTCCGCTTTGCCTGCGCCGCTCTTAAAGCCAATAAGCATGTTCATTCGGTTTCATTTGGCTGGGCCTACTGGCAAGGTCTTGCGCCATGATAACTTAAGCTATATATATATATTTATTTATTTATATATATATTTACACACATATATATATTAAATATGTATCGATGTGGCATATTATCTTGGCCTGGCTGCAACTTTTACTGCGGCAGCGCTTTGGAATGCGACTACTGTGCACAGTGGGCAAGTGTAAGTACACTTGTTGCCTGTTTCGATTTTGTGAAAGACACACGGGCAAACAACAACAGCAACAACTGCCACAACCACAGCTATAACAACAACAACAACCATAACGGCCACAATATTGGCTTGCCAGGCAACCGCAAGGCATTTCAAAATAGTAAAATTAACACAAAGACAATCACATGTACGGACACACAGACACACGCACACACACAGCCACACACACTAAGGCACACAGTCAAAAGCCATGCACGAGTCGGCTTGATATGCAGTCAAGATTCTTGGCTTCAAAAATTTTATATTTTGTTTAACGCACCCGGCAACGTCGATGAGCAAACGACTTGAACGCCAGCAAAGCCGCTGAATAACTGAAGACTTGAAATGCGCGCACAACGAAAGATGTTTAGACAGCGGGCCGCAAAGTCGCAAAAGCTCAAGCTTAGCTTGAATTGCGACAAAAAACCAGATAAACAGGTAACAAACGCAAACGGTCAGCGACGTCGCAACTCCGCAACGTCGTCGGCGTCAAAAGCGAGAGTAAGCTTCAGTGCTCAGTGCTCAGTGCTCAGCGCTCACTGCTCGCCGCTCACTGCTCACTCAGCTCAGTCGCTGCTGCTGCTGCGCTGCTCACTCAGCTTTGCGCTCAGTGCTCAGAGCGCGGAGTGCAGCGTGAAAGCTTTTTAATGCTAGCGCCGCCTTGCAAATGCAATTGATAAAAAGCTCTATTGAATGCCGTTGTCATGCATGATTGTTGCTGCTGCTGCGCTGCGCTGCTGCCGCGCTGCTTTTGCTATTTGTGTTATGTGCGCGCTGATAAAAACAAGTTTGTTGCTTGCATTGAAGTCTTTCGTTTCGTATCGTTTCATTTTATGCTGTCGCTGCCAAAACGTGCAACGACAACAAACATATCTTTGATTTCCACATACACGCAAATCATTATATGCCCAAAAAAACGAGTAAATGACTAACAATTTGTCGTTTCGCTTTGCGAAACATAACAACAATTTTAAGAATGTATAACAACAAAACTGTTGTTGTTGCTGTTGTGGTGTCCAACTTGACACAACCCTCGCCATTGCGCAAGGTTGCATAAAGATGTGGTTGCTTCGGTTGTTGCAATTCTTGTTATTCTTGCAACACATTTATTTACACTAGAATTGTTTATCTTCACATTTACTTAGCATAGAAAAATATGAGAAAAAAAAATATCGAAATGCAAATTTGCTGTGGGCATAACACACGCAGCGTCAGCTGGAAAAACAAAAACGAAAACGATGGAAAAAAAAACTTGTTGCATTTACATTGCAGTTGGACTGGTAATATATATTGAATAGGAAATAGTAAACTGAGTAGACTTCACTCATGGCTTAGGAGTGTTTGCCCAACTGGCCCAAGTGGGAAAAATTCGCCTTAACTCATGTGCTTAGCCAGAATTGGCTCTGTAAGTGTTTTTCCAATGCAATATTTTACCCAGTTATTGTTTATACAGACAGAAACTTCGTTGAAAACTTTGTGGAAAACGTCAGCTAAACTTTGCTACAGTTCCGACAAGGTTAATTTAGCTGACCTTGAACTACATCGATGACACCCCACACACACACACACACACACACACAGACGCATGCACACACGCGGCTGCAGTTAATAGGCCTATTCAAGCCACAACTCTAGACGTATTACAACTTTGTATGCCAATAAGGCTAACCGGGTTGCATGCGACCTTTCTGTTTATGTAAAATGACATACAAAGTGGCGCAGTTGTTGTTTCTCTTTTCGTTTAACGATCTCATAAATATTAAAGTCGCAAGACGAAACATTTGGTATGAATAGACAAACGTCAAATATCCTGAATTAGCGCTGATAAGCGAGGCTGCCAGAAACTCAAGCCAGAATTCATATATTAATGTTTACCATGAACCGAACCTTAACTTAAGCTGTTGGCAAAAAAATAGCCAAACCTTCAAAAATTGTTTGGTTTATATTTGAAATAGACCAAAATAGAAATAGCTACAGAGTGAGAACAAGAATGAGAGACAGATATACGATAGGAATGAAAGAGATAGAGATAGAGATAGAGATAGAGGTAAAGATAGAGATAGAGATAGAGATAGAGAGATAGAGAGATAGAGAGATAGAGAGATAGAGAGATAAAGAGATATAGAGATATAGAGATAGAGAGATAGAGAGATAGAGAGATAGAGAGGTAGAGAGGTAGAGAGATAGGAAGATAGAGATAAAGAAATCGAGAGATCGAAAGATCGAGAGATAGAGAGATAGAGCAATAGAGAGATAGGGAGATAGAGAGATAGAGAGATAGAGCAATAGAGAGATATGGAGATAGAGGGATAGAGAGATAAAAAGAAAGAAGAGATTTGAACAACTATCAAACTATGTTTACATAATACGGATCAAAAATTAAGGCGACAGATCAAGCTTAGCATTTGGCATTACTTTTAGTGGAATACCAAAAACTAAATTCAGTTTCATTAAAATATTTAAAAGATGCCACACTTCAAGCCTAGCTTCGTAGATAAAGAAATCAATTCTCACGTCTTGAACCGTATAAAATGCAAATTGAATCTTCAAAGAGTTAGAATTTCTATGAACTTAGCTGATCTTATCTATATAATATAATAAATATATAATATATAGAGCCTTTATAAAGTAATAAATATTTTTAGCGAATATTAAAGATTAAAACAAAAACATTTTTAAATCAAGCTTAATAGAAACTCTATATATGTGAATATTTAAGCCTGGTTAAAAACGTGTACTTAATCAATAGCTCGTAAGTATATATACTAAATCAGAACTATCACGATATGTTACTTAAGAATCAATATACTAACAGCTAGAAAGAATATAGAATGAATGATGTACAAATAGTAGATAGAGAAGATAAACTTGGGAGATCTAAGTATTACAAGTCATACCGAATAGATCGCAGTTAAGTTCAGATTTGTTTGTAGGCCTGATCAGCAAGTTTAGATATAATGAGATGGGCTTGCGTGCTATCAATTGGGGCTACGTAAGGCCTATTTTTGTCTCCTCCCTCGCCGCACCCTAGAATACAATTAATGTCACATTTTTTCAACTTACGGAGCAAAACGTTGCAATATTTCATTATGAATCATGCCAATGTCTGTAACGGGAATTTTGAATTTCAAAGTCAATTTGAATGAATGGGAAAACGAAAGACAAACAAAAAGCAACAAATCGTTGGAATTTTTTGATATAAACTTTTGAAACTATTTTTGGCACTTGAACCCGGGCTATCTGTTAAAAATAATAAATATAATATACAAAACTGACTATATTATATAATATATATGAATATATATTATATGCAGTTGGAAATAAATTAAAGTGCGCGCGACTTGGGCCTGATAAGGCTGCGGCATATAGGAAATGTATGCATTGGGCAGCGATAAAGCCAAATGTTTCCAATGTGTCTGCCTATTGACGTAGAACCCCATAGCCCCTCTGATAACAGTCGAAAAGCCCCAACACGACGACTCAGTCAGCATTAGCTAACTTTAAACGACACTTAAGCTGTCTCAGTTAAGGCTTCATAATTGCATTTTATTTGTCAACTCGAACTCGCTTCCTTCCCCCAGTTATGTATATATATATGTATATATATAATCCATATATATATATATTAACAAGTTATGTTCGCAGCGACAGATCTGTGAAGGCTGCTTATTGAAAAGCTATTAAGCGCACGAAAACATTTCTATATTGAAATAAATATATATTCATCTGTGTTCGGTCGGTCGTCAACTTAATCATTTCAGTGCTGTGAACAAAGTTCAAAGAGGCTATCATTTGTTTGGATGATTTTGCTATACGATCTGTGGCAAATAAGTCAATAAGCCTAACAGCCATTGCTGACACTCAAATACCCTGTCAAATTGAACTTAGGTTATCTAAGCTCTACTTTTGCAATACTCAAGTGGAGAAACTCTTGGGGCTAAATGCTTAAAAAAAGGAAAAGAAAAGCGAGAGAGAGAGAGAGAGAGAGAGTTAGATAGAGAGAAAGAGAGAGACAGTCAGTGAGAAAGCGAGTGAGTGAGTGAGTGAGTGAGTGAGTGAGTGAAAGAGAAAGAGAGAGAGAGAGAGAGAGAGCGAGTGAGTGAGTGCGTGAGTGAGTGAGAGAGAGAGAGAGAAAGAGAGAGAGAGAGAGAGAGAGAGAGACAGAGAGAGAGAGTGAAGGATTGAGTGAGTGAGGGAGAATGAGAGAGAGAAAGAGAGAAAGGAGGAAAGATTTAGAGAGAGAGAGAGTGAAAGAGCGGAAGATATACCAGCAAATATAGAGGAAATAATACATATGTATATACAAAGTCAGAGAGAGAGAGAGAGAGAGAGAGAGAGAGAGAGAGAGATAGAGACGGAAATAGTTCATATGAAAAATCAACTTATTTAATATTTAAGTTAAGTTAAAATCCTGTATTATAAATCAAGCTAAACAGCTTTTCGACGAAGGCCTTTAACTACGAAATCGAAAAACCATTGAGAAAGAGAGACAGAGAAAGAGAAAGAGATCGAATAATCAATTGATGAACTATTAACATTTTCAAATCTTAATTTAATATTCGCTAGAAACGCTAAAACGTTTACGAAGCAAGCTCTTTTATAACGCATGGTATAGGGTATACTGATTGACACAGCACAGATTGACAGTAAATAGCACGCTTAGCAAGCAGCGTTGACTACGCAGGAGGTAAAAGTCGAGTCGGGCGGTCTGAAATAAATACATGTACATACATATGTAAACACGAGTATTAAAGCTGCGAGATTATTATAAAATAAACTCTTGACTAAACTGATAAATGCAGAATACACTTGAATAGGGTTCAATAACTCGACTCGTACGTTTATCAGCTATTTACAGCTCTATAATAAGTACATGCGAATTAATCTATATATACTATATATATGTACATATGTATCTCTTGTGCCTTGGGTAATGTGAACACGCTTAATGCGTGTGGAATCAGATAAAACATGCATCTAAATATATATCTCTCATTATATATTTATCTGCCGCAACACGTATGTATCTATCATATGACAAGGAAGCTGGAAGACAAAGAGTGCGTAAACAAGAGATTTAGTCAAGTTTTTGTCAAGTGTACTGCACCTTAAATACACAAAGAGAAATTCTGTCATACATTAACAATGAGAAACTGCTAATTGATAGAGAAAACTCCGAGACTTTTGTTGTTACAAAGCATTTATCTAGCTGGTGGCTGGGGAGTGGACGGTGGGCGGTGGGGGGTGTCAGCAAGAGCGGCAGCTGAGACGCAATTTCACTTTTAATAAGACTTATCTGTTATTATTTTTTATAGCGCTAATTAGATTAGGTGAATGTCAATGCTATAAATAGAACTGAGTTCAATTATAAGAGTCAACCAGTTATTAAACCTTAAATTTTATAGAAAACCCAATTGCGCAACTCCTAATGTAAGCGTATAAGTTGAAATATAAGAGTGGAGCTAGTCAAATAATATGTAAACATTTTGCCTACGCAGTGTATAAGACGAAATATAAGAGTGAAGCTAGTCAAATAATATGTAAACATGTTGCCTACGCAGTGTATAAGACGAAATATAAGAGTGAATCTGGTCAAATAATATGTAAAGATGTTGCTCACGCAGTGTATAAGACGAAATATAAGAGTGAGTTAACATAAAAATAGCTAACAGTACAAATTGATAAGAAACATACCAACACCACACTGCTGCTCGAACAAAGATCAACTCCATTCCATCTATGCATCAGCTGCTTGCGAGAGAGCATTGCAGAGAGGGGTAGAGAGCGAGTGACAGTTTCCAGCGGCAGCAATAACAAGCCTTGAAGCTTTCCAAAGCTTCACGCACAACGCAATTTGTTTCAGTGCACATCTTCGACTTCGACCGACACTATGGAAATGGAGCACACGCTAAAAGATAATAACGAAACAATCATTGAACAACAAGCCGAGCGCCGACTGCCGAACGCCCAGCGACGAGTGCCGAATGGCGAAGTGTATCATGTCTAAGCAGCAATGCTGGGGATGCTACGCGCATACCTACATATGTATGTACGTATGTACATGAATACATACGCACACACATAGATACTTGCTCGCTGTGTCGATTCTTTGTCTTGCGGTGATTAAATTTGCACTTTGTGTCCGTCGTTCTCATACATACATACATACATATGCAGTCATACATGTGTATGCTAATGTGTGGTTGCTACGTCAAAAAGAAGTGATCCCGATACGTAAAGAAGAACATCGAATGCAGAGACAGAGGACAGACAGTCAACAATCGGTAATCATAGCTGCCAGCTGCGAGCTGCGAGTTGTGCGCTGCTCTTCCCGCTGTAAATGTCTTCGCTCGCTTATCAACACTCGCAGTCGAATGCAGCGACGCAACGAAGGCAGCAGCGCAGGCAGCGAACAGAGGACAGCAGCAGGCCAGGCCAGGCCAGTGAATGCGTTGCGCGCGTCGTAGTAATAACTTGTTTCGTGGGCAGGGCGCAACTCGCTGCGTTCCCCACTGTGTAACGGTACACCCCGAATTCAAAATAACAAACGTAGCAACAGCAGAGCAAAGGCAGCAGCAGCAGCAGCAGCAGCAGCAACGGCAACAACAACGCAAATAAGAATAACAATAACAAAACGAAATCTAATCTTGCGACGCAATTTTCATATTGATAGTGCGTGAAGCGGGCCAGGCTAATCCGTCAAACGTATAACGGCAAAGGGGCTGGCAATATTGTGTTTTCTCATTATTTCGCATTGCCAGGTTGGCGAAGACGAGCGGCCAATTAATTGCTGCTCACCTGTAGCTAATGGAAAAGTGAGTGCAATGAGAAATCTGAAGACAAAGGCAACAACAATAAAAGCAACTGTAGCAATTCATACGGAAAACCAGCTTGCCATATGAAACAAAAAAAAAACAATAATAATAAAAACAAGAGCAGCAACAACAACGACAACAACAGCAAGCGATCAGCAGTCAGAACGGAATAGCGACAAAACAAAGAAGCAAGTGGGTAACAAAGAACGCAAACACAGCAAGTAAAGACTGGAACACCAGAAACAAGAACAACAACAAGAACAACAACAGCAATCAGTAACAAAATCAGATTTCGACAGAGCTGTCTGTGGTCGCTGCCTAGGCGTAGTGTGTCGCCGCGGCGAACTGGAATCCACAACAATCAGCACAATAGCAGCAACAACCACAACAACAATAATAATAACAAGCTTTTAAAATTTTTGACTACGTATTTTGTGCGCATTCAGCGTAAATAGCGACAAATTATTAATTAAGACGCCAAATGTTTGGCAGGCGTCTTGGAAAGTGCATGTCCCAGCAAGAGCGCATACATAGAGAGCCCCATCAGCAGCGGCGAGTGCGAGCGAGAAACAACAGACGGGAGAGTAACGTTGAGTGAGAACGAGCGCGAGTGCAATTGCTGTGAGTGTGAGTGTGAGTGCGCGCGTGTTTCGTTTCCAAATTGTTGCGATCAGCTGTGCTGCTTACGCGTTGCTCTGTGCGCTTCGCTTTACATCTCAACAGTTTTCAAGTGCACAACAACAACAACAACAACAGCAGTAGCTGCGTATTAGAGCTCTTGCTCGCTCTTCTTAACGCCGGCATATGCTCTCTGGCACAGGTGGACGCATCTTCCGTGGCCGTGCCATTGTGTTATCAGTCAATGGCACTGAGTGAACGACGCTGCAGCGTCAATTAAATTTCATAGCAGTGAGCTCAATAGCAGAAGCAACAACAACAGCGCCAGTGCAGCTTTTAACGCCCGCACAGTCCAGCCGGCAAACGTACGTATATTGTAAGTGTGTGTGTGTGTGTGTGTGTGTATACATGTCTGTCAATTTGTGTGTGTGTGTGTGTGTGTGTGTGTGTGTGTGAAAACTTATCAGCTAGCGAGTAAGCAAAAATGGAATATTCAAAAAAAGAACATGTTTCGAGCGACTTTCAAATGCTTGCCACATGCAGTTATATATTTATAAATACATAAGCGTGCATATGTGTGTGTGTGTGTGTGTGTGTGTGTGTGTGTGTGTGTGTGTGTGTGTGTGTGTGTGTGTGTGTGTGTGTGTGTGTGTGTGTGTGAACTTGACTGCAATCATGTAATACGTTTGAAAGTCCATCAACTTTTGAACCAGCTCAGCTCATTTGTTCTGATAAGAGCCACCTTTCATAGTTTTTATTATTGGAAATTTTTCAATTCAAATTAGCAATTATGACAAGCAACAGCAGCAGCGTAATTCTTATCAGCATGTTGTTGACCCCTTTTCCAGCTGACATTAAGACAAAGCTAGCAAAAAATATGAATAAATAAACACATATAATATATATATTAATCAGCAGCAAGTAGTATATACAAAATTAGAACTTTCTCAAATATTCTCCATCAATTTCGTATGCTGAGTATATAAATGATGTACTCTTATAACTATTAATCAGTAAACAGTTAAGCGACCACACAACCACTTTAAAAACCTGCTTATAAGAACTTTGCTGTACCTACTTACAAGTTATAGAAATAGGCAGGGCATTAGCTTATCACGCACTTAAGCACTCTTAATTATTTTCATTCATTTATATATAGAAAAAGAAACTAGAAAATAGTTTTTGTGTTGTTTTTTTTAGTTTTAGTTAAGAACTACTAGAAACTCTTCTTTTTATAGATTGGTGAGAATTGTTATCGTTGATTAGGTTTATCATTATAATTGTTATCAATATTATTATTAGTATTACTATTATTTATATTGTCATTATTATTATTGTTTATATATTATCATTGTTAACATTTTCATTATTATTTTAAGAAATATCATTATCACCATTATATTATCATTGTAAACATTGTCATTATTGTTATAATTGATACTAACATTCTTGTCATTATCATTATTATTATAATAAGAAACTGGAATCTGCTTCCTTGTAAACAGAAGTAACTCCGTTTTCTGGGTAGCAAGTTGCAAGCCTCGGGAGCTAAGCCACGTTTGCGTGCGGATCATGACTTGAGTAAGTCTTTTTGAGCTTCTACGGCATTTCTGGCCGTGATGACGGCCGCAATGTCATCTGCATATCCAATCAGAAACGTATCTTCAGGCATTTCCAGCCTTAGAATGTCGCCGTAGCTGATATTCCACAGGTCTGGTCCCAGGACCGACCCCTGTGCAGCTCCTCCGGTCACTCTATATCGTTTCATAGCAGTGTGTGTAGCATACAGGAGTACTCGATCCTGCAAGTAACTCCTAATCATATCCATTAGATATCTTGGCATATGAACACGTTGCTCCAAGGAAGCAAGCATGTCGGTCCACCTGATGCTATTAAACGCGTTTTTGACCTCAAGCGTCACTAGTTGAACCCCTGGACGTGAGTATGCATTTGCTCTGGCTGCCTGAACCACTTCATCGATGGCTTCCATTGTAGATTTCTCAGCTCTAAACCCGTGCTGTCTGGGACTAAGTCCTCCAGCAGTCTCTACTGCGGCAAACAGTCTCTGTTTTATGAGCTTAGTCTTATTCTTATTAGTATTAGTATTGGTATTATTATATCATTTTTATTTTAATTATTATTATATCATTTATTATTATATCATATTCCTATTATTATTAATTTTGTAATTTTTTTATTATTATTAACATTATTATTATTATTGTCATTTTTAGTATTATTATTATTGCCATTTTTAATATTATTATTCATATTATAATTATGTTTACTAATCAAAAATTCCCAAAAATTGGATAATCCCAATTGGAAAGGTCTAAGTGGAATCGTATTAATCTTCTTACATGCGAATACCATATATGTATTGTACATAACATCAGTATATAGACATACAAGTATGTATATCAGGGTATATACAATACATACACATTTACACACACATACACACACACACACACACACACACACACATACATATATACATAAGTGTCTAATATAAGGCGTATTCCAACTATGCCCAGTTCGCAATTTGTAGCATAATAAGGTACCCATACCTACCTACCTACATACCTACATACATACATACATACATAGATACATATGTATGCTGATATGTATATATATATATATATATATATATATATATATATTTGTCTATATATTCGCTTTAATGTACTCGTTCAATATGCTCTGTATGAATTGTGTTTGTAGCCTTCTCGCATGTACTAAGCAGCGCTGATAAGCGCTGTGCCATTCTATATAGACCGATTAGTACAATATATACCCATATATATATATAGACATATAGAATTGTTTTTGTACTTTGATTTGAGAGTATAGCACGCGTAGCTTGTGAAAATACCAAAACCGAGATTAGTTGGTACACACGTTGTTGAACGATCGGCTGGTTAAGAGCTGCGGCTTAAGCGCTAGATCGCTGCGGAATCAAATCATACGAATATATATAGACATATAGACATATATATACTATATGTATATATATATATATATACATAGAACGCAGGTATCTGACTCAGGTTAGGCTATGAATGGGCAAACCATTCTATACTCGAAACTTGCAGTTGCAAGTTTGCTGGCTGGTTCAATGACCAGAGCGAAATACTAAGGCCCTAATGGAATGGCGAGTGATAAGGAAATGTGGCATATAACACGTGTCGATATAGATCATTTGGGGTTATATATAACCTGTAGTGACAGACGTGGCAAACTTGTGCATAGTGCTAATGGTGATGCCTAATGAAGTTTCCTTTGTTCTTTTCTAGCAAATACTCAAGACTCAAGACATCATGTCGCAGGCCACGCTGCAGCATGATGTGGCACAGCCAACGCTGCCTGCCCCCGAGGATCTCACAGTACAAACAAACAAATCAAAGTCCAATACCTTGAGCTCGCTGCGCAATGGCAACGCCACGAACTACTCCAGTCCCGGGCCCGAGAAGCTGACGGTGCTGGACATGATCTTGGAGTCGTTGGGTCTGCGCAATCTCACGTCCAAGGATATGGGCACACTGATAAGTAAGCCTATGGGCTAAATATATATTTACATTTGTAATCGCACTCGAACTAACCCAATTGTATTTCGACCTTAACAGTGCTTGGCTCCATGTTTTTGCTGTTTGTGATAAGCGTGACCGGGTTCTTTGTAATGTGGTTCACCGAATACTACAACAATACAATGCTCGAGGTAAGCACAGATCTGAATAATCGCTGATCATTTGAAGTCTCTTACTCGTTATACTTTATACTTATATCTCATATAATTCATAGAAAACTCCTCAACTGCCATTTGCCTTCATATCATGCATTACAATTCGTTACTCGTTATAATTTACTAGTTATTTTCTATTCTAAATATTTTACTCCTTACTCTTCACTCGTTACTTCTTATCTGTTTAACTTGACTCGCTTAATTTAACTCGTTACTTCTTATCCCTTTGACTTCTTATTTCTTACCTTATTATCTCTTCCATCTGTACTCTTCACTCGTTACTTCTTATCAGTTTAACTTCACTCGCTACACTTCACTCGTTACATTTCACTTCATGCTGCCATTTTAAATATACCATTTGCCCACTCGCTAACTTCTACTCGTTACTTTGCCAGAATTTAATACTCGCTGAGAACTCGGATACAGCGAACAGCTGGCTCTCGCCGGATCCCAAATATGATACGCTGCTCAAGGCGCACATCTTCAACTACACTAATATTGAGGACTATCTGGCCGGACGAGCGGACAAGATGCACGTCGAGGATCTGGGTCCGCTCACCTACCAGGAGCACACGGTCAAGGATCAAGTGTTCTTCAATAAGAACCACACGGTTACCTTTCGTGTAAGTTAAACACAATTTCCAGTTGCAGTTCTTAAACTTATATACGAATCTCAACTGCTTGCAGGATAAAAAATCGTATAAATTTCTGCCGGAGAAGTCGACGGTGCGGGAAGATGATATAATCCTGGTGCCAAATGTGCCACTGCTGTCGGCGGCGGTGCATGTGAAGCGGATGGCGGCAATTAAGCGTCTCATTGTGACCAGCACCATCAAGATCTTTGAGGAGCCGCTGTTTAAACGACTCACTGCGTACGAGTATCTGTGGGGCTATCGGGACAACATCATCAGTTTGGAATCTCTGGGCGCTGGCAAGACGCACTTTGGTCTGCTGAGAACTGTGAGAGCCGACGAAACCAGACGTGACTTAAGCTACATCAGCTGAACTCTAATCTCTCTTTGCAGCGCAATGGAACGAGCGTGGACTCGGTGCAGCTGAATACGGGCGAGGATGACATCTCCAAGTTCAGCATCATTACCCAGTTCAATGGGAAGCCACAGCTGGATTTCTGGCAGGGCGACGAGTGCAATCGCATCGATGGCAGCGAGCCGTCCATGTTCTCACCAACCATGCTGCAGACACGCAGCACGATTAATGTCTTCCTGCAGGTGCTGTGCCGCAAGGTGCCGCTGCGCTTCGAGAAGGAGGAGACCATCTACAATGACATCGATGTGCTGCGCTATCGCACGCCCCTCGATGTATTTGCCCATCCTTCCGAGAACCCGGCCAATGAGTGCTATTGCCGGAATACCGATCTCTGCCTGCCCAGCGGCGTCATCAATGCCACCAGGTGCTACGATGATTCACCAATTTTCCCCTCGTTTCCGCACTTCTTCTCTGGCGATCCGGTGCTGTACAAGGACTTCGAAGGCATCAAGCCAGATCCCGAGCTGCATCAGACCTATGCCGATATACATCCGCGCTTCGGCTTCCCCATCAGCGGCGCCTCCCGCGTCCAAATCAACATCATGCTGGACAAGACGCCATTGCTGAGCAGTAAGTCAAATGCCATTAGCCATCAGCTTGGAGATTCCACTCTAAATATGGCCATCTTTCAGATCAAGCTAAGCGCATGCAGAATGCCACCATCTTGCCCCTGATCTGGATTGAGATAACCGCTGGCGACTTCAATGACGATGTCCTCCACACGCTCTATGTGAGCACCTTTGGCCTGGATGCCATCCAGCTGGCGCTCAAGTATGGCACTCTGCTGGTCTCCGTAACCAGCTTCAGCCTGATCGTCGCCAGCGTCTACTACCTGAACAGCAAGCGTGAGGAGCAGCAGCAGCTGGAGAAGAGCAAATCCTCTGCTGAGCTGGAGGCACTTGCTGGCCCCAGTGCTGGCAATGGTGGCATTGTTGTTGTCCAGGTGCTGCCACATGGCGTCAGCCTGGCGCATCGCGCCAACTCGTAGTGCCATTAGCAATTAGTTAGGGGAGGGACTTGTGGGCGGGGGCAGCACAAATGGGTTTTGTGCATGGGTAAGAGAGAGAGAGAGCCTTCTTGCGCTTGTGTGCCTTATCAATCAAGAGATTTTCGAATTTGTCACGACTTAGGATACGATATTATTAGACTAGAACAAACAGCTGTAGTTAACAAATTGTATATATGTATCATATGTATAAAGAAATCAAACAAATGTTCAATATATAGTAAGTATATAAAGCAATAAATATTATTTAATTGATTATGTATCATTAAATATAAACTTTGCTCCTTAAGCTCAAATTGTAGCTAAAAAAAAGTCCGTTGAACTTCGTAGTTGAAAATTCACATTCAAAACTTAACGGCTCCAAAGTTTCGCGGTAAAATAGGCACAGCTGTTGTTCAACAGCAAATTACCAGAGTTCTGTTAGTTAACATTTCGCTGTTAGCCCACTGTTACTTAACATTTTCAGGCCTGCTACTGCTTTCTGTTCGCCTGGTACTTTAGAAAAATCTTCATACGAAAACTGGGTACCAAACGGCTGTACCGGCTGCACCGCAACGGTATGCAACGATTTTCTTACAGTGCAATTTTGTTGACCGTTGATATTTGAATTGATTGCTGGCATATTACACTAAATAAAAACCAGTTATCATTTATTTAGACAACTTGTTTATTTAATTACAAATATGAAAATCACAAAAAATCAAAATGAGTGAGTATCATCAAAATAACACCTTCATTTAGCCCTATGTCCCTCCACTGTTATTTAACAATCCTTACATGACCTTATTGGGTTGGCTCGCTGACAAGAGCTAAATGATATGCATGCCTTATCGATAAGCTGCGCCCTTCTATGGCCACACTGCCAGAGCGTTGCCAGCACAATCCAATTGGAGCCCGCGTAAATTCAAACAGACATTTGAACGATTTGTTAATTGTTATAGCAAATATTTATTGTTTCTAAACAAAACGAAATTCGTATATTAGTTGCTTGTTCAACATTTGATTGTTTTATAAACCTTTAGTTATTAAATGCATGTGTTGTGTATGTATATTGCATGTTGAAGGGTTTTAAGTGGGGCAGGAAGGAAGTTTCTTGAAAAGTTAATACGCGTATTGGTTGTAGTTTGTTTTTATGTTGTATAATTATTTGTTTGTTTTGCGTTTGTTGTTGTCTTTAAGTTTTTAATTAAGAATAATAGTTTATATAAAAAATAACAGAGAAATTATATAAAAGAAACATTAAAATATAATCGTTTATTTCCTTTTTTGTTGATTTTTTTGTTTTTTTGTTTTTTGTTTTATGTATTAATAATTAACGCGTCAATTGCCTGAATCCTCGCCATCTAATGATTCATCCTGCACCGATGAGCTGTCGTCGCCGCCGCCGCCCCCACCGCCGCCTCCGCGCTTGGACGATGGTGTGCCCGTGAGTCGGGTGGAGCTGAGGCCCATGCCGCCGGTGCGTCTACAAAATGAGAAACAAATACAAATATTATAACAAATTATTAATGAAAACATTAAAGACAGAGAGACGCTAATCGTGCACAAAAAAAGGGTCAACGCAAACATATATAAAACAATATAACAAGAGTTGTGGGAAAGTGGAGACACGCTATGTACGATATAATGCACTAAGTTCTAGTCCTGGGAGAGGGATTCGTATCGAACATTGAACGCTATTCAAACGCACGATTTAATGTCTATGTATGTGTGTGTGTGTGTGTGTCTGTTTGTGTGTGTGTGTGTGTAACATGCACTAAAATCTTGAGCTAGATCTTGTTGGAATTGGTTCATTCTCTGTTGTTGGTTGGGTGTATGAAGATGTCGCCAGCACTTACAGCCTACCAAGAGGAAGCGAAGCGAAATGGAAACCTAATGCAGACCCTCACAATTCATAATGAGTGCAGCATCCTTTTTCGGCGAATATGCTTTGGCCTTTTCGGTCTCGGCCACCTGTATCGAGCTATATATGGTAAACAACGTCGTAAAGCCCAGAGAAAATATAAATAAATAAACAGTACAAAAACCAAAGAAATAATAGAAACAAAAGTTGATAGCAGAGTTACAATCGGCACGCCGATGTCTCAAATACTCTTGCAGACGGAGCATATCAGATTCTATATAGTTGATATATATATATATAACTGAACTTGGGTATGCGAAAAGATAAGGTTTTACAATCAGATCAACTTTGGCATATAGAACAAATTGTAGTAAAAGAATGAATCTATGCCAAATTAACTTAGTAAACAAATAGTTGAGCCAGATCAGCTCTGCTGATTAGGAATATAATATAGTAATTATAATTATATATATAAAAAAAACTATATAATAATTGAAATGAAGTGGAATCTATGCTAAACACATTTTGGATTTATCTGCAAGAGTATAAAGATTTACTTTTCTTATAGTAACAGCTGCTGCCTTTCCCTCATCTAGTTAATGTCCCCTGCTAAGTCTCTGCCCTGCGCTTACCGCAATTTCGTTTTCAGTGAGTTAATCTCACGGTTCATGGCCTCCTGGGATTCGATCATGTCCTCGCATTCGCGCTGATATTTGCGCTTCTGCGTCTTCTCCTTCTGCAGCTCCTCCTCGGTCTCGTCCAGATTGCGCTTCAGCAGTTTAATGCGGCTATTCAGCTGTAATTCATATATATATAAAGCGAATTAGTATCAAAGATTAACTAAAATATATTCCAACTCACTTTATCCATTTGCTCCTTATGCTGGTCGACGTGTCTTCGCTCGTCCTCGATGTTCATGGTGAGCTCCTTGATCTTCTTGTCCATTTTGCGATTGGCCTTCTGTTGCAGCAGACGCTCCTTGCCCTCGTTCTCCAGCTGCTCCTCCAGATTGGCAATCTTGGCCTCGAGCGTGGCAATGGTGGCCTTCACCTTGGTGCGTTGCGCCGTCTCGATCTCGGCCAGCTTCGCCTTCAGCTCCTTGTTCTGGCGTTCGAGCAGCGCACGTCCATTCTCGTTCTTCTGCGAGTTGGACTTCTCGTTGGCCAGCTCTGTGGTCAACTGTTCGATCTGTAGCTGCGCCTTGCGGCTGCGATCGAGCAGAACCTCTGAATTCGATTGCTCCTCCTCGAGCTCCTCCTCCAGCGTGGCAATGCGTGCCTCCAGCCGTCGCTTCTCATCGATCATGAGCGAACCCTTGTTGGCATTGTTGGCAATCTCCTCAGCCAGTTCGTCACGTTCGGTTTCGGCTGCACGTCTGGCGCGCTCGGAGCTGGCCAGATCCTCGGTCAGCTGTAATACTTCGGCCTCGAGTGCCTTCACCTTACGTTCGGCTTCTTTGCTCAGCGCCTGCAGCTCCTCCTTGGCGGCCTTGGCCTCCTCGGCATCGCGCAGCGCATCCTTGACTTGTGCTTGTAATTTCTTGGCATGCTTAAGGGCATCCTCTTTCACCTTGTTATGCATCTCCATGGTGGTCTCAATCTCCTTGAGGTCACCCTCCAGTTTCTTCTTAGCCGCCACCGCGGCCGTTCGCTGTTTGCGCTCCTCATCCAGCTCGGCCTCCAGATCGCGCAGCTGCTTGACCAGGCCGCGTCGCTTCTCCTCGGCGCCCTCCTCCTTGGCTAGCAGGTCACGTTCGAATTGCGAGCGCAGCGCCTGCATGTTGACCTCCAGACGCAGTTTGGCGTCCTCGGTCAGCTGCAGGTCATCCTCGAGCTCCTCGTTTTGTGCTTTCAGCTCGGCCAACTGCGACTCGAGCGCACGTTTCGCTTTCTCCAGCTCGTGCACGTTCTTGTCGGCAGTGCCCTGTGTGTTGGCCAGATCGTCGAGCTCGTTTTGCAGCTGCTTGCGTTTCGTTTCCAGATCCTCGATCTTGTCGTACGCCTCATCTAATTCGCGGGATACCGACAGCACCTTGGTCTCCTTCTCACGGGCCTCACGCTCCGCCGTGTCGCGCTCCTGGGCGATCTGTTCTGATATGGCTTTCTCTTCGGCGAGTATTTTGTCGAAGTTCTTCTGCTTCTTCTCCAATTCGAGCACCTGGTGAACGATGGATATGGATGGATATGGATATGACATGAGCAACTTGTTGGCTTGTTTCTTATATGAATATTGACTTACCTTCGTGCGTTGCGCCTCCAGCTCAATGGTAGCATCCTCGAGCTCCGACTGTATCTTCTTTTTGCTCTTGTCCAGGCGATCGTTCTGTGCCATCAGCTCCTTGACCTGGCGCTCCAGCGCTTCGATGTCCTTGTTGAGGCGCTTCTTGCCTTCCTCGAGCTCCTTGGCCAGATCCGCATCCTCCTCAGCCTTCTTCTTGATCTCCTGCATTTGGGCTGTCACCTCGGCCAATTTGCGTTCGAAGTTGCGCTTCGCTTCCTCGTCCTCCTCGAGCTGCTCCTGCAGCGCCTCCTTCTCCGACTCGATTTGACGCAGCTTGGAGCTGAGGCCGAGCTTCTGGCGGGTCTCCTCCTCCAGCAGCTGTTGCGCCTCTGTCAGCTGCGATTCCATATTGCTAGCTGACTTGACGGCCGCCGAGGCCTTCAGTTCGGCCTCCTCTAGCTGGTTGGTAATGTTCTCCGCCTCCTGCTGCAGCTTCGTGCACTTCTCCTGCAGTTCGGAGCGCGCACGCTCAATCTCCGCCAGCTTCACCTGCAGCTCAGCGATCTGAGACTCCGCCTGCTTGCGTCGGCGATCATTCTCCTGTCGCGAGCTGTTCACGCTACGCAGTTCCGTGGCCAGATCCGCATTCTCTGCCTCGAGCGTGCCCTTGGCCTTCTCCAAACCAGACTTGACCTTACGCAGATTCTCCAGCTGATCATTGATGCTGTTCAGCTCCTGGGCATGCTTGTGACGCATTTCAGCGAGCACACTCTCATGATTGACGCCCTCCTCCTCGAGAGACTTCTTCAGCATGGCCAGCTCCTGCTCGCGCTTAGAGCGCAGCTCCTGTTGGGCTATAGAAGAGTAACAAGAGAAGAATGTGAAATAGAAAGCATTGGGTAAGAAGCTCACATTGTCGACTTACCGGCTGTGGTGTCCAGTGAGTCGAGCAGCTCGTTCTTAAGCGCCTCCAATTCCTCGCTAAGATCGCGACGCAGCTTTTCGGCCTTGCTGCGCGCTGACTTTTCGGCTTCGAGATCCTCCTGGATCTCGGCCAGCTGGGATTCGAGTTCACGCTGCGCCTTCTGAGCGGCGGCCTTTGTGGCGGACTCCTCATCGATGCGCATCAGCGTTTGGGTGAGTTCCTCCTCGCGCTTGGCCAACTGTGCTTGCATCTCCTCGACCTGGACGCGTCGCTCGTTCAGCTGCTCCTTGAGATCGGCCACCTCAGTTTCGATTTTGCGCTTGGTGCGATCCGATTCCTGGCGCTGCTGCTGATCCTTGTGCATGCGCTCCTCCAACTCGGCAATGGTCGCCTCATGCTTGGCTTTCAGTTTAGCCAGATGCTTGGCCTTCTCCTCCTCCTCGGCCAGCGTTTGGGACAGATCGTTGGCACGCTCCTCGAGCACTTTCTTCTCCTTCAGCAGCTTTTGGTTCTGATCGTCGGTGAGCGCCAGTTCCTCTTCATGCTTCTTGATCTTGGCATCCAGCTGTACCTTTTCGAGTTGGAGTTTTTGGCGTGCAGCCTCCTCTTCTTCCAGCTGCTCCTCTAGATCCTGAATATGCAATTCTAGTTTCTTCTTATCGCCGCCCAGCGCCAGTACGCGCTCTTCCTCCTCCTCAATGCGCGTCTCCAGCTCCTGCATCATATCCTCCAGCTCCTGCTTACGAGCCATTAGGCGTGAACGCGACTCCTCCGCCTCGGCGCACAGCTCAATCTCGGCCTGGAGCTGCTCGGCAAGCGTGGTCTTCTCACCCAGCGCCTGCTGGTATTTACGCTCATATTCCTGTGTATTCTTGGCCAGCGTATCGAGCTTCTCGCGCACCTGCTTCAGCTCATCCTCCTTCTGCACGAGCTTCTCCTCCTGCTTGGTGACCTCCAGCAATGGCTTCACCTTGGTATACAGACGCCACCACTGCCAGTTGCGCAGCTTCAAATAGGCAGCGCAATTGCGCTGAATGATGCGTATGGCGTTGAGCTGCTGGAGGCGCTTCTGGTAGTTGCGGCGGGCGAGGAAGCCGCGACAGAATGCCTGGAAATTGACAATTAGATCGGATATCTTGAAATCGCGCTCCTCCTCGAGATGTGCCAGCACACCGGCGCGGAAGAAGATCTTCGATTGGCCAACGCGATACAGATTGGAGTCGAGCTCCAAAGCCTGAATCATCTTCTCGCAGGCCTTCTTGCCATCCATAAAGCCCTTGGGTATGACATTGGGTGTGAGCAGTTCGTAGCGTTGCCTGAACTCCTGGAAGGGTATGCGATTGGGGAAGCCCTGGCGACAGATGCGTATACCCTCGAGGACACCATTGCAGCGCAATTGGTCCAGCACCAGGGGCGCGTCGATCTTGCCAGCGCGCTTCTCGTGATTCGGTATGATACAGCGCACAAAATTTGGGTTCGTGTTGCGCAGCGTGTCCATCAGTTTGGCCAGCTGCTCCTTATACAAATGCGACACGGTGCGGAACATGCCCTTGCGCGTGCGCGCCCCAAATTGGGTATCGGTTAGCGCTTGCTGTGCCATGCCGACTATTTCCGCATCCTTCCAGATGTTCACGACAAACGGATCCTGCGATGCCTGCAACAGCGACACAATGTTCTCATTCAATGGATCCATGTTCTTCATCAGCCACTTGGTGGCCGAATAGTCCACCCGCCCGGCATAATGGACAATGGCGAAGTCAGCAATGCCACGGAAATCGGTCTTCATGAATTTCGGATGCATGGAGTGGGCGGAGACGAGCTTGTCGACAAAGGTCTTGTCGGTGGCCTTGGGGAACCAGCACTCCTCATCGAGCAGAGCCATGATGCCGCCTGGCTTATCGATCAGATCGATGGTGGGCTGCAGATCGAGTCCGAAATCAATGAATTTCCATTCGATGCCCTCGCGCTGATATTCCTCCTGCTCCAAGATGAACATGGTGTGATTGAAGAGCTGCTGCAGCTTCTCATTGGTATAGTTGATGCACAGCTGCTCGAACGAGTTCAGCTCGAAGATCTCGAAGCCAGCCATATCGAGAATGCCAATGAACGAGGCGCCCTGTCGCTTGGTGCGATCCAGCGAGCGATTGATGCGATTCACCAGCCACTTGAACATTCGCTCGTAGCACGCCTTGGCAATGGCCTCCACGGCAAACTCCACTTGCTCCTTTGTCTGCGCCTTGGTAACAAAATCGCGACCCACTTTAATGCGGGGCGTGAGAAAGGCGCGCGTCATATCCGTAATGCTCAAGCCAAGCAAATGGGCAATCTTCTGGGCGACCGTGTTGTCGGGCAGCGTTGCCTGATCGTTGTTGCGCTCCTGACGGAACTTCATGCTGCCAAAGAGCAGCACGGCGCTAACGATGCGGAATATCGAATTGAAATCCTCCGAGGTCATGCCCATGATGTTCATCGATTTGACAGTCGCTTGGAATTCAGCAAAGTCATCGACACCGGGCACGGGCAGCGTGCCGTTTGAGAGGAATGGATACGATTTAATGTCATCGAGTATGAACTTCTCGCGCTGCTCCGGCGTTGCGCCCGCCAGCAGCTGATAGAATATATGGAATGTACGTTCGTCCTTCGCTTGACGAATGGCACGCGACTTCTCCAACAGATAGGTCTCGATATTGGCGCCCGAAATGAAGCCCGATGCATCGAAGTTAATGCGTATGAATTTGCCCTGCATGACAAACATTTATATTAAACAATTTGTAGTCCGATTTCGTATTCCATTTCACTTACGAAACGCGATGAGTTGTCGTTCTTGACCGTCTTGGCATTGCCAAAGGCTTCCAGTATGGGATTGGCCTGCAGCAGCTGTTGCTCTAGCTCGCCCTGCGAAAATATTATTACATTAATATATATATTATAACAGAACACATAGAGGAGCTCTCCTTGGGTTAGACAATACATACAACACATATAATACTAATCTACATAGACGAACGCATACAACAAATTTACATGCAACTGAAGATTGGTTAACAATGAGCAGAAGAACATGCACAAAAGCTAGATACACACATATTTCCTACACATGGATGGACAGGGCACAATTTCCTAAGCTAGTGCAATGCGATCGATCGCCTTGAAGAGCTTGATCATTGAGAGTCGAAACAATCAGAGAAATTTTAAATTATATTATAATGATTGGGATTGAGATCAAATGAAGATCAGTTTGAAGTTAACATTTGAGATACTGAAAACATAGTTCTCATATAATATTAATATACGAAGATCAATGATCTATAGTTATAGATTAGTTAAATAGGTTTCAAGAACCAGCGAAGGGACTTTTCGTCTAGTAGACAGGATTGGATACAGATTGGAAAATCGTTGAATAAATTGGTAAACATACAAACATTTCAAAATTGATCTTCAAAAGATTCCTGAATCGCTTCTGCATTTTAAGTATTTACAATTAAGTGTCAAGATCGATCTTCTTACAGTCTGATCTAAGCTTTTAAAAGCCTTCTTGAATAAATATTCGTTAAGACTGTTGCCCTTAGCTTAACTTTTATGTGCGTACTCAAATAAATAAGATTTATGAACGCTGATCATGCCCTGATCGTATATATACTTTTGAGTAAACTTGTATAGCTTATCTTTTCTTTAGATAAAATTGCTTTAACTCATGATGAGCAAGGCAAAGAATTTCAGATATTTTCTCGTTTCAGCTTTCCCTTTCCTTCGATCGCACTGCACTCGATCTAATGCAATTATTGCCAAAGCCAAAGCCAAAGTTTGGCTTGCTACACAATCCCCTGCGGATTGCTTTTACCTCCACCTCTGACATATCAACAACAAAACAGTCACAGTGCGTCTCAGCTAACCGCTCCACCACATGACAGCTGCTCAGCTGCATGATCGTCTTCGAACCCACACCGTTGTTGTTGCTTGCTTCGATGATATTCCTACTGTGCACCTTATTACCAAATATATTATTGACATTACATTTGACCTTAATGTATTTATTCGTGTTCACCGAAAAGTTCTGCAATAATGGGGATGTTGTGGTTAGACAAAGGTATTAAGTTGCTAAATGGGATTTACGTATATCAGCAATCGACTCTGTAATACTAGAGCTCACACAGCATTGAATAGTAAAATAATACAGCCAAGGCAAAACGAAATAAGTTTCTACATATGATATATATTGATGTATATATAGATATATATGTATATATAGTATGTATATAGATTGAAAACTTTTGCTGGGTTACTTGGAGCATACTTTACCGAAAATGTTTCTTGATGACTACTCTAAATATGCGTAGCGTGAGATTTATATGTATAATGGATAGCATGAAGTAGGAGTAGGAGTTAAGCACATGGCACAGTTGCGATTAGAATTCAATTAGTGAACTTGCTTTAATGTTTACTCATTGAAGACAACAAGTTAATAACAATCAATAAAAAATTATGTAATATTTATAATTGAATGAAAATGAGTTGAGACAATTGCAAAATAAGTTAAATACGGCAAGCCGCAGTTGACACATTCTTGCAGATCTATTTAAAAACAGTTCCTATTTGTTGCTTATTTCAATGTTATGTTAAAGTAAAAAAAGAATTGACTAATTGAACTTTGAAATATGTTTAGCTGAAGTTATAAAATATAATGAAAAATTATTCTATATTTAAATGAGTATAAAAAATTACTTCTAAGCATATTTGATCGATCGTTAGGCATTTATTTATAACTTGTTTATTTTCAGATAAAAAAACAACTTTGTATTATATTTTTTCTTTTGCGCTTTCGAAATGTTTACTGATTCTTGATGTAATATTTTATGTTATTTAAAATATAATTATGTTTCATTATATTTAAAAAATAATAGAATTATAATATATTATATTTAAAAAATTATATAATTATATTTTAAAAATATTATAGTTTATATAATTATATTATTTTTCAAATAATTTTATATTTTTCTTTAAATATAATTATATTACTTTCTAAATATAATAAAATATAATTATATTATTTTTTAGAAACATATAATATAATTATATCATTTTTTAAATATAAAATAATCAAATTATATTTTAAATAACATAAAATATAATATTATATTAAATTAATATATTTAAAAAATTATATAATTATATTTTAGTTATTTAAATATGCATCTATATTTTAGCTAAAAAGTTATTAAATAGTTCCGCAAGAATATATTAATAAAAAAAAAAACATTTTTAAGAACACAAATTCAAACGTTTCTTAAAACAATTTGTTCATAAGAAAAAAAACAGAAAGTAGACAACAGAAATGATGGATTGTGGTTAATTTTGTTTATAAATTAATAAAAAAATAATAATAATATTTATATATATTTATGTATATATAGTGTACTAATTCTAGACTTTTGCATACTTACAATGAGGACGGCAGGATTCGGCACCTGTTCGTATTTTGGAGTTTGGGTTGATTTGTGGTTGTTGGTTGTGGATATTTGGTTGGTTGTTTTTATATCAATTTGATTTGAGTTGCGTATGTGATTTTTGGTCATTGATATTTATGTACAAATTAAATTTAGTTTATGAATTATGTTTTATACAAAATGTACAAATTGCATTTGTAAAGGGGCATAAAAATAGTAAATGAAAAAGCAACAACCAGTCAATTGTACAACAACAACAGCGGCAAACAATAGTAGTAGTAGTAGGTGTACATGTGTGTGTTTGTGTGTAGAGGTGTGTGTACAGGTGTGTGTGTGTGTAGTAGAAGGTGTAACGTTTGCACATGAAATAAATAAATAAAATATAATTAATAAATATAGAGCAGTTGAAAAAAGAACAAGAAAAAAAAGACGCCTTCAGCTAAGTTTTAACTTAGTTAAGCTTAGAATTAAATATTCAATAATTGCATAAATTTAACAATTTTGTATAGAAAATTATATGTTTTTTATAGTAAAATTAAGTAGATGGATAAACTCTTAAGACAAACAACAAATGCAAAGCTGTGCAGCGTTTGTTCTTTTAAGTCAACGCCTTGTTTTAAATATGATTTTTATTTTGTATAATATTTAAAAGTGTCTTATGAAATTTTGAGAATAGAGAGAATTTTGAGATGAAATGATTTCCAAGGATTATGTTTATTTGAAACTGAGGAGAATTGATTACTTTTCTACACTGAATTCTCAATACTTATTGAAGAGATATACATATATTAGCATAATATATTCTTGAGCTCTCTGCTAAGGTCTGTCTGTCTGTCTGTCTGTCTGTCTCTCTCTCTCTTTCTCTCTTTCTCTTTCTCTCTTTCTATCCCTGTCTCTCTCCCTGTATCTCTCCCTGTCTCTCTCCCTGTCTCTCTCCCTGTCTCTCTCCCTGTCTCTCACCCTGTCTCTCTCGCTGTCTCTCTCCCTGTCTCTCTCCCTGTCTCTCTCCCTGTCTCTCTCCCTGTCTCTCTCCCTGTCTCTCTCCCTGTCTCTCTCCCTGTCTCTCTCCCTGTCTCTCTCCCTGTCTCTCTCCCTGTCTCTCTCGCTCTATTCCTCTCTCTGCATTTCCTAGATACATAAGTGAATTGGCTTTATATGACTCTATAGTTACCATAGAACCTATATCAATTCATATTGAAATTCGTGCTTCAATAAGTTTACATTAGTTTAAACTTATTAATTACTATAAACTTGCAAGGTAGAATAAAGTTTAACATATAAAAGACATCTTATCTACATCGTAGTGCTATATTTAATAGTTTCATAGTTAGAGCTGAGCATAAAATTTAACGTTTTTTATAGATAAAAACTTCAAATAACTTTGCAAATTAGAAACTTATTACACAATGCTTTATTATATTAAAGTATATTCTTATATATTATTATAGAATATTCTATATATAGTATATACTTTAGTTAATTCTATTATATTATAGTATAGTTATAGCTCCTATAGAAACAATCAAGTCACTTGTCGACTCTGACTTACAAGCTTAGGCATGGCATTCTCTGTCTCTCTCTTTCTTTCTCTCTCTGTCTCTCTCCCTGTCTCTCTCCCTGTCTCTCTCCCTGTCTCTCTCCCTGTCTCTCACCCTGTCTCTCTCGCTGTCTCTCTCCCTGTCTCTCTCCCTGTCTCTCTCCCTGTCTCTCTCCCTGTCTCTCTCTCTGTCTCTCTCCCTGTCTCTCTCCCTGTCTCTCTCCCTGTCTCTCTCCCTGTCTCTCTCCCTGTCTCTCACCCTGTCTCTCTCGCTGTCTCTCTCCCTGTCTCTCTCCCTGTCTCTCTCCCTGTCTCTCTCCCTGTCTCTCTCCCTGTCTCTCTCCCTGTCTCTCTCCCTGTCTCTCTCCCTGTCTCTCTCCCTGTCTCTCTCCCTGTCTCTCTCCCTGTCTCTCTCCCTGTCTCTCTCGCTCTATTCCTCTCTCTGCATTTCCTAGATACATAAGTGAATTGGCTTTATATGACTCTATAGTTCCATAGAACCTATATCAATTCATATTGAAATTCGTGCTTCAATAAGTTTACATTAGTTTAAACTTATCAATTTCTATAAACTTGTCATGTAAAAAAATAGTTTAACATATAAAAGAAACCTTATCTACATCGTAGTGCTATATTTAATAGTTTCATAGTTAGAACTGAGCATAAAATTTACATTAAAAGCGAAAGTTCTAACGTTTTTTATTGATAAAAACTTCAAATAACTTTGCAAATTAGAAACTTATTACAAAATACTTTATTATATTAAAGTATATTCTATCATATTATAGAATAGTCTATATATAGTACATACTTTAGTAAATTTTATTATATTATAGTATAGTTATAGCTCCTATAAAAACAATCAGGTTCACTTGTCGACTCTGACTTACAAGCTTAGGCATGGCATTCTCTGTCTCTCTCTTTCTTTCTCTCTCTGTCTCTCCCTCTCTCTTTCTCCCTCTCCCTCTCTCACCCCCTCAGTTAGTATATTTATTTCCGCCCCATTCTTATCAGTCACATAGTTGTTACCAGTTACTATCATGATGAACTAATTTCTAATCAAAGTCTCTCTGTGTGTGCGTGTGTGTAACACCTGAAGCACCGTGCTATTCCCTTGAATTTGAGTTTGTTTTTTCCTTCTTTTGTTCGTTCGAATAATGAATGATTCAGTTGCTGAACATGCACGATATCATCGTCTATTTATGGCGAATATAATCATAATTAATAGCAAAACGGCAAACAGCTGAAATGACTACAACAACAACTACAACAAACAGTTGTTTGCACTTCAATTTCAATTTTGGTGTTGACTTTTTATGTTTTTGTTTGCAGCTTATCACCTGAGAGCCACTGAACGTTGTAGAACCCCTCATATAAGGCTGTAAAACAGAGCTGAAAAACATCTCTCAAGAGCAGCGCCTTAAAGGATTTTGCTGCGCGGCGCTTAAAGCCAATTATGGCAGCAGCAGCAGCAGCAGCAGCAGCTGCAAATTATGAAACAACAACAACAACAATAGCAACAACAACAACAGCAACATGACACACATTTCAAAGTCTGGTTATGAACATCTCAAAAAACAGCAAAACTTACATTAAAAATTAACTTAAAAAAATAGAAAATGAAATGAAAAAACTTGGACTCGTTGGCCCTGACGCAATTCCATGTGATTTCATTTTCAATTCTCATCAATTTTCAATTGTCGCCGCATGGGGGGCGTGGCAACCGCCTTCTCCCCCTCTCTCTGTTTTATTATTTTATTTTATTGCCGTCCATTGACAAGCGCAATTAAATTTCATTTTGGGTGTTTGTTTTATGGTTGTAAATAAAATGAAAAGTGCGCGCTGCTCGCTGGCATCGAATTTCGTATGCTCTATTTGAGTGAATATGAATTTATTTGAGAAAGTTATTTGTGTTGGCATTGCATATGCTTGTATCAAACTGGACTGTGAGCCGAATAGCTTTGAAGACTAAATTTAAATTTGTTTTTTAAACTATGAATTGATGTTTAGAATATTTGTGAAATAAACCAAGTTTATATCTTAAAATTTGTTTGAATTCAAAATATAAGATTTGTAGAGTCTAAGCTCGTAATTTGAGTGCTAATCCTTGCCTTTGCTGTTATCAGATTAAATCAAAGTAAACCCTGTTAATCAACCAACTTTTGTCCAAATCTAAGCTACAATATTACATATTTATTATAATATGAACAATATATGACAACAAATTTGAAGTCTTTAGCTCTTATAGATTCTGAGATGGACGCTTCTATACATACAGACAGACGAACAGTGTCAGATGCACACAGCTGTTGATCCTCATCAATCAATAAATACCTTAAGAGTTCTGCCAGTCCCTCTTCTGCCTGTTACACACATTTTATAAATATTTATATTTAATCCAAGTCAATTTAAAACACACAAAATAGAGTAAGGCAATAATCCAAAAAGCAAAAAAAACTCTACAATGTCTTTAAAAATTGCTTAAATTCTAATAAAAATTTCAACTCTATTATTATTATTGTTATTATTATTATTTATTTTTCATTCTAATATCACTTTTAGTTATTCTCCTCAACACTGACGCCTTGACCTTTGCTGATTCGCATATGGCAAAAACAAATCAAAATCTCAAATAAATATATCAACGCAGCAAAACTAAAGCCTTATTTGGCTTTCCAGTTAAAAATGAAAAATGAAAAATGAAAAATGGCAGAAAAAAACAAAACAGTTTAAATTGCTTGCTTAATTTATAGTTATTTTCACATTATCTGTTCCATAAACTTTGGTGTTGAGCACACATCATATCTATGTCGCAGATAATGCCCCACGTTTCGGTGTAGGGCACAACAAATAAAGTCATTTGTCAGCAGCCATCAAATAACTTAGGGTAACTACACGCACATACATATATGTATTATCTGACTGATTAATGAAGTGTGTGTACAGAGAGAGGGAGAGAGGGAGGGAGAGAGAGACAGAGTGTGTGTTGTGCTGCTTCTATTTGGGGTCTGCCATATGCGCCACACTTTAATGCTGCATATATGGATAATGCCTGGCCTCATGGGGGCTACGTGATTTAATGTCATTACATCAATGCTAAGTGCAACATTTTGTTGCGTGTGTGTGTGCCTTGTGTGTGCTTGTCTATTCAGATGCATTTGCGGATCATAATTCGTAACTAGAGACGCACAAACAGCTGGGAAAACGTTTTAGCTAAATCAACAAAGTAAAAAGCGCTTGATTAATAGAAACACAAACTGCTAGACTAAGTGAATGCCCTGTAAAAAGCTAACACATATATAGCTACTTATACTAAATGAATTTATCATTTTGAAAAGTTTGTCAAAGAAAACAATTTACTTTCTGTTCAAATTAACCAAAATCAAGTTTTTATATTCAATTTTTGGCATATTTAATTCATTTCTACTTCTATAAATTAGTTTATACTAACATACCCTTCTCAGCACTTCATTATTACAGGGTATCTACTGACACCCACAATACCTACTCAGTTTGCGGGCGTATAAAAGGCAGCCGCAGTCAATTTGCCGCCACATTCGTTTGGTCTCTCTCAATATTCATACGATTTTTACATTTACCAACTGGTTAATTATCACCATAATAATAATGATAATGGCAATGACAATAATGAATAATTAAAATGAGCATAACAATTGCAGCTATGGTAAGTATGTGTCAGAGAGAGGTCTTTTCCTATTTCAACTTTGCTGAACCCACGCACCACAGCTTTGCATTTGTGTATCGATAAATTGATAGTTGCTGTTTCGCGCAGTGTATGTGGGAGACACTTACCGCACCAGAGCCCTTGGGCTTAGAGGCAGCCACATAGGCCAGAAATTGTATGACCTTCTTGGTGTTCTCCGTTTTGCCAGCACCCGATTCGCCAGTACACAAAATCGATTGGTCTTCACGATCTACAAAGAGAAAGAAAGAAACGGAAATTAATAACAAAGATCAGAAATATATAAAGTAATTAAATATGTAAAAACATATATTATTAAAATACAAATTATAGCAATAATAACTAATACTTATTAACATAACAATAATGATTAATAATAATGCTTAAAATTATTTACAATAATGAAGTAGAAATGCCGAAATGGGTTAAGCACAACGACAAACAATCAAACTTCAACAACAACAACAATAAAAATAGCTGACAATGTTTTTTCTGTTGTTTTTGCCTTTTTCTCAGTTTCTCTTTATTTATTTTTTTTTTTTGTAATGTTTTTTTTTGCTGTCTTTTTTATTGTTTAAGCAAAGCTCAGCTTGAAATTTAAGTTGACCCAAATTCAAGTGCGCCAACAAAAAGATAAAGACAAATAGGAATGATGTATACCCTGTAAATAAGTCGAATGGCAGACAACACATATTGGCATGCATAAAGCAAGAAATTAATCAATTAATTAAAAATAATTTTAAAATAAAAAAAATGTTTAATAAAATAAATGAATATATTTATATTAAAAAAAAAAAAATATATTTTATAATAATAATTATAAAATTCTATTTATCTTTCTAAAAAACTAAATTATATTTGTTATAATTTATTATATATTTTATTTTTATTTTTATTCCTTAATCTTTCTTTTATAAAAAAAAAATTAAAATAAATTATGTTTGTTAAAATTTATTATATAATTCATTTAATACTCATTGAATGTCTTTTTCATGTTGTAAATAAATTTATATATTTTTTTAGGTTCAATCACAAATCTATTAGGCGCATAAAATCTTTTTAAATATTATAAATATACTATAAATTTTACCAGCTAATTTAGGAGCTCTTTTATGTATTTCTATAATTTTCTATAATTTATATATAATATATTTATTTTTTTATTATTGTGCTCAGCCACATCATTTGCTTAGGCCTACCATGACTAAGCTTATTAGCTTGTGAATATTATCTAATATTATTTATAATCCAAATTCCTTTTTTTTTCTAACAATTGATTAAATACAGGGTATACCCACAGCAAAATAGACAAGTAAAACAAAAGGCGAACAAATAAATGAGGGTTCGCGCTCTCACATTCAATTGAAAATCATTTAAAATTTGCGCGCATCTCATAAATACAGACACACACAGATACATATATACACACACATACATACATATATAAACATATATATGTACATATATACACATAAATATATATAAATCGGGCGCCACTTGCTGATCTGTTTAGCTAACTAAAAGCAGTTGCCTGTTCTAGCTGACAGCTGCTGTAGACGCTTAACTAAGTCAGACAAACGCAGATTGCAGTTAGCCCAGATATTCGATACTCGATACACATAATCGATATACACACACATACACACACACACACACACACACACACTCTTACACACACACACACACACACACTCTTACACACCCATACACACACACACTCTATACTGAGCTCTACCTAGCTATAAAATTGTAACCACAAAAACACGACGCAACATATCCATTGGCACAGATTTTGGTTTACAACAAAAATAAATAAAAATAAAAAATAAAATAAAATAAAAAATAAGTAAAACAAAAAAAAATAGATAACAAATTGGCACATAACGACCCCGTACTTATTATGGCCTGCCAGCTTTATAGCCATAGATGGACACTCCGTAGATCTCAGCTTGAGTTTCATTTAGACATCGCCAAGGCGCCGCCGCCGCCGCCGCCGTTACATTGCATAAGTTGTGTTGCCCACCCTCCCTCCCTCCCTCTCTCAGCTGACCCCCTGCAAATGATCTTTTTCAAGCCTAACGATAAAAAAAAAGACAAAACAAAAACCACACCAAATGAATAGAGCCATAAAAAAGCAACAAACATCTCGATTGTAGCTTTAATATTGGCGCCACATTTGAGCAAGTTTTTTTCTTATTTATTTTGAAATTGTCTCTTTCATTATTGTTATTATTTATTATTCTTGTATTATGGGCATTACTTTATCTGCTTCTTCATTTGTTCGTATCTCAATTAAAACACAATTTTTTTTTGGTTCTTTGGAATTTGGAGCAAAAGTCGTTGAAGCGTTGCGAACTGCAAACATTTGAGAAATCTCATCGCAAATCAAATATTATTATAGATCAGCCAGAATTACTTTGATGTCATATGTCTGATGTCTGATGTCTGATGCCTGATGCCTGATGCGTGTAAATATGCCATTTCGTATTCATTAAGCAACTATATTTGGCCTGAGCGCGCCAGTGAGCTGAAGAAATTGTGTTTTTTATCTACTGCCGATGGGAAGTAATTATTATGGAGTCTATTTTGAGAGAGATCTTTCGGAGCTGATCTATTGACATGTCAAGAAAAAGAAGAAAATGCTTCAGAATTTCTTTAAGTGTGTTTTTTTGACTCTAAGCTAAGATATATTAGGTGTAACTTTAAGAAGACTTTTAAGAAATTAAATTAATTAATATATATTCATATGTATAAAAATAAATTTATTAATATATATTAATATTTTTATATTTTTTTTTAATATATATATCTTTCTATAGAAAAATCTCTTAAAGCTAAAGTACCGTGTAGAAGTTAGGATTGTTAAAGGAGTTTTTTCTTGGAGTCATATTTGCAGTTGATTAGGAGTTAAATCTATAATCTAGAGGATTATAGATGAATCTATTAACTTCGTTGATTAAACAAACTTTTTCTTTAGTGAATCTTACTCAAGGCCTAAGTTTAGTAATATTTTTAGGTTGTTTATGTTTATTGGCTTCAATTTTCTATTCTATCTGAAATATATGTGCTTTATAGCTGCAGTTCTTTTAGTTTTATCTTATATAGAATATCGCTTCAATATCACGAATCTAATTCCATAGTTAAGAAATTATTCAATTATTTATAGCTTAAACAATTCTCTAAGAAATTTTCTAGATTTTAGACGCCCTTAAAATATCGAAAAATTTGAACTTGTTGCATAAGAAATATCAGCTGAATAAATAAACAAATGTTTTGTAAATGCTATTAAGAATCTGCAGAATACATTAGATATTTCAAAAGATTCCAACTATTTCATATCATGAATTCATATTATCTTTAATACAATAATATTGTAATGAGAAACATTTAGAAACATCAAACATACAAAACAAATTCAATTTGAAATTGCTAACTTTTGCTAGGCAGTTTCAGTATATATAGTATATAGTATATAGTATATAGTATATAGTATATAGTATATAGTATATAGTATATAGTATATAGTATATAGTATATAGTATATAGTATATAGTATATAGTATATAGTATATAGTATATAGTATATAGTATATAGTATATAGTATATAGTATATAGTATATAGTATATAGTATATAGTATATAGTATATAGTATATAGTATATAGTATATAGTATATAGTATATAGTATATAGTATATAGTATATAGTATATAGTATATAGTATATAGTATATAGTATATAGTATATAGTATATAGTATATAGTATATAGTATATAGTATATAGTATATAGTATATAGTATATAGTATATAGTATATAGTATATAGTATATAGTATATAGTATATAGTATATAGTATATAGTATATAGTATATAGTATATAGTATATAGTATAAGGTATATAGTATATAGTATATAGTATATAGTATATAGTATATAGTATATAGTATTGAGTATATATATCATATCATCTTAAAACTTCTCTCATTCTATTCACATCAAATATAAAGTTACTTTGCTTGATCAACATACTTTATATTAGTGGTATTCCAGTTACTTTAGCTGACACTCCTTAATGCATCTGTCATCCAGCTAAAAACTGACCCAAGAAACATTTTTGCAGTTTCTGTAACACAACAGCAACAACAACAACAACAACAACAACAACAACAATGACGACGCCTTGAGGGCGTGTCTGTTGGCTGTCATAAACACAGCAAACTTATGACATTGGACGCATTATTATGAAGCGCTTCGCAGTCAAAATGAAATTCCACAAAAATAAAGAAAAGAAAGAAAAAAAATTAAAATTAAAATTGCAGTTGGCAGCAGAAACCACAAAGGTGACCAGCGGCGAGTGGATGGCCAAGTGGTGCGTGCTTGGGGCCAATATTAAGAGAGAGAGAGAGAGAGAGAGAGACGGAGCAGAGATGGAGTCGCTTAGGGTTGGGATGGGCTGAGCTGGGCTGGGCATGAGCATGGGCATGGGCATGGGCTAAGCTTTGTATATCTGTAGATATATGCAGGCAGATTGTGGAGCAGCCACAAATAAATCAAAGCAGGCTGAAAGCCGCACCCGCTGTTCAAGTTTTTGGTTCAAGTCAAAGTCAAAGTCCAAATCGTGTTCACATTTTAATACCCTACCTCAGCCTGCCCCACCACCGCCTCCCTCTTGAGCATTAAGAAAATTGTGCATAAACAGAAATTGATTAAGCGGCAAATATGGTGACAAAGTGTTTAAAAGTTTTTCTGCTTCTTCTTTTCATATATTTTAACGATACGAAATTGCCAGACACAGCGTTTCGAGTTCTAGGCCCAAATATGGTAATGACACGTATAAACGCAATATCAAATAGAGAGGGAGGGGGAGATGGGGCAGGCTGTGGGGCAGCAGTTAGAGCTAGCCAGAGAGTTGTGCATATGTTTTGCAAGCTCCACAGCAGATGAGTCATTCGCACATAACACACAACACACAAATCCACGTTACGCTTGAAATGCAGCCCAACTACTCTATAAGAGAAGCAAGAGAGTGCTCGACTAGCAAATACCTCGACTACACTGTCACGAGTCTCTTATAGACTACTGCTGTTGCTTCGACACGCTCTTAAAGGATATTTATCTGTATTGTATATATAGAAAAATATATTTTAAAATGTTTGATGATGAGATATGTATATGAGAATATATTAAATATTTGAGAACATATCTTTCAAAAGAAAAGACAGATTAGAGTCTAGTCTATACCCTGAACCCATTGAAAATGGGAAATCAGGGTATAATGGTCTTGTTAAAGTGTCAAATGTATGTGACAGGCAGAATGGGGCGTGGCAGATATATAAAGTATATATATTCTTGATCAGGGAGACGAGCTAAGTCGATTTAGCCCTGTCTGTCTGTCTGCCTGTCTGTCTGTCCGTCTGTCCGTATAAGCTATAGCTATCTGATCAAATATGTGTATATATTTCTCTTATATACATATATATATATATATATATATATATATATATATATATATATATATATATATATATATATATATATATATATATATATATATATATATATATATATATATATATATATATATATATATATATATATATCAATATTTCTCTAATATATACGGCTGTGTTCACTAAAATAGTAGTTCGACTATATACACATATATATTTATTTATTCAAATTGTTTGCAAATAGTATGTTTATCACAAAATTATGTTTTTCAACATTTTAAACCCACTACTATTTTTATGAACACAACTGTATATAGACATATTTACCTTCGATCTCTCTCTCTCTCTCTCTCTCTCTCTCTTTGTCTCTCTCTCTCTCTCTCTGTCTCTCTCTAACACCAATTTGTATGACAACAATATGCCCTTTTCAAGCACTTAACACTTTAGGGTATACAAAATACCGTAGCCAAAACAAAAACTCAGACGAAAAGGAAACCAGTTTTCAGTTTCAGATTAGGAATATGCAAAATACTCTTTTTATACATGTTGAAACATATATATACATATTTATATATATATATATATATATATATATATGATACATACATATATATGTATATATATATTTAACTATATAAAACTTGGCTTGGCTATCTATTATACACAATGATTCACACTGTTTTTCCGGCTGCTACTGGGGAGGCGGGGCTGACGTCAAGGCCTAAAGTCGACCAGCTTAAAAGAGTCTCTCATGGATTGCTGCAGTCACGCAGTTCGCGGAAATTCAGAAAGTTTCAGCTCTTCTTCGGTTCGCTGATATCTTATCAAGGTATTTCTGGGTACGTTCTTTTGTTTGCTTTCTTCCTCTTCACATTTTTAATTTATTTTGTTTATTTGCTGAAGTCGGGAATTTTTATTACGATAAAGCACAAAATTGCGATACAAAAAATGGCAAAAAAAAGCGAGGCAAATGTTTATAAAGCGCAGCAGATTATGCAGTTATATATATGTATATAAATAAATATATAGCGTCAGATATATAGTCTCTTATCTTAGGCACTGGCACTTACCACCCAACATATTTCTATAGGCACTGTCCGTTATTGCAAATACATGCGGAGGCACTTCGTGTCGCTTTATGCCCTTATACCGCTCCATTATCTTTTCGGTATAGATTGGCAATTTCTTGTAGGGATTGACCACAACGCAGAAAAGACCGGAATATGTCTGCAAGAAGAAGAAGAAGAATTGAGTATTAGCATTAATTAGAAATAATTCTCTAATTGTATATTGAACAGGTTAGATAATGAATAGATGTGATTCATCTTAGTTTTACTATCTATCCTAAAACTTTGAATACTCCTAAAATATATCCAAAATGTTTTAAAAACCATTTTAATAAAATTTTAGCCTAAAACTTGTAAGTTCCGTAGATAGAAAAGAAAGGAACCTCTTCAAAGTCTGCAAATTCTATTTGAACTTTTGAAAATCACATAGAAAGGCGAAAATAAATGTAGTAGGAGTGAGAGAGTAGAGTTGAGTGTAAGATGGCTAGAGGCAGGGAGAAACAAATCAATCAATATATAAAGAAGATAAAGGAAAGTCTTCGAAGTTTGCTTGACTTGAATTTATGAAGATCTCATAGAAAGGGAATATAAAGTGTAAAAGTAGTGAGAGAGAGGGAAAGATATACATAGAGATAGACAGAGACAGAAGAAGATAAAACCTTCAAGGCCTGTAAGTTCTGTTTGAACTTATGAAAATCGCAAAGAAAGGCGATAATTTGAGATGATAATAGGAGTCAGACAGAAATACCAATAGATAACATATAAATATGTAGTAGTACAGAGAGAAACGGAAATATAGTAGAGAACGAATGGAATGAATATAAAGAAACATATACAAACACATAGAGTGAAAGATATGTAACCAGAGACATATAAACAGAATACAGTTGTGTTCATTAAAATAGTAGTGCGACTGAAATGTTGAACAGTAAAATTAATATTTTAAATTTTGAAAACAATTTGAAACGAGTATTAAGCTTGAGCTTCAATTTTTTATTTAAAATATTATGTTTATCACATTTCAATCGCACTACTATTTTTATGCACACAGATATATGAAATATATGAGCTGATTCAACATATTTAATTAAGCTCACATTTACATATCTAAAACATAACTTAGATATGTGAGAGCTACTGTATGTATTAGGAGTTTAAAGTCAGCTTTATAAGTTCGTATTCTAAATATTTCAGCTTTGAAAACATGAAGCAGGCTACAAATTAGGCAACAACAACAACAACAACAGCTCGCTGGATGCTCAGTGGCCTAGTTAAAGTTGCCCAAACAAACAGACACAGCCACAACACAACCAACACACACACACACAGTCTTAAAAGTTGGATAGTCCATAAAAAGCAAATGCATGTATCTGTATCTAAGGCTATGTATCTGTATCTGTATCTGTATCTGAAACTGTATCAGTATCTGGCAGGCGGCAAAGCCCACATAACTATATACAGATATACATATAAATATATACACATATATATGGCCGATATCTATGCACATAACTGGCCTGCGTGGGCACTAAGTATGCGACTCTTGAATGATTTTTCAGTTATTAAACAAATATTAAACGCAAAAGCTGAATAGCCAAAAGCCCAAATTCGAATTCAAATTCAAAATCGAATTCAAATGCTGCCCACACAGCAAACTAATCAAAAGAGAAATTGAAAGTTGTGAATTGCAAGTTATTTGGGTGCCAAAAAAAGCAAATATTGATGGAATTGTTTAAAGAGTGCCCAAACATGAGGCACAGTTGAGGCAAAGCGAGTGAGTGAGGGAGGGAGGGAGGTGGAGGCAGGTGGGCAACAGCTTGTAACTTCATTTCGGCATATGGCCAGAGAATCACGTCTTGACAATCAACCAAGACACAGCCAAAACACAGCCTTGTGGCGGAGACAACCAAAAATGGCAGCTCAAAAACTTTTCGTTGTTCATTTTTGGCAATCGTTTTAGAAGTGACCATGACGAAGCCCGCAGCTTGGCTGACTCACACACACACACACACATTCGAGTCATTGTCCTGGCTCGAGCTGGATGATCTGCTTGACCTCGCCCCCCTCTTCCGGCCAATCACTTGGCCAACCAACCAGCCAGCCGGCCGGCATTTAAGCGTATGCCCAAATATGGTCAAGAACTCGTTCGAGTGTGTGAAACGTGGCGACCACAAAATATAAATTTGCGCATAATAATAAGTCAATATTATTAAGTGCCATGCTTGATGAAATTTATGCAAATCCAAAAACCACAACAACAACAACAAATGCAATTTAATTATAGAACGGCTTTAACGACCTTTAAGCTATCCTGTAAAACTGTTATGCTAAGCTGATCTTTTATGATCAATTCAAGTCGCACGTGTTTGCGCATAAAACTTAATCATTAATCATTGGCGTCTTTAAAGCTATAAAACTACAAATTGGAATTCCCTAATCTGAATCACCGTTTCACATTGAGTTGCAAATTCCAACTTAGATTCCAGTTTGAATTGTCATAATCTGTTTGAAAATTTGTGTTTATTCCAATCGGAGTAGCTAGTCGTACGCTGATTTCAATGCCAATCGGAGTAGATAGACGTACGCGAATTCCAATTCCAATCGGAATAGCTAGTCCTACGCTGATTCCAATTCCAATCGGAGTAGCTAGTCGTACGCTAATTCCCATTCCATTTCATATTTAATATGCTATTCAAGCTCAACTTTAATATTAATTACTTATCTTTTTCTATCTCTATAATATCCATTTCATTCTGTATTCTATACCAACTTAAGTCCAATTTAAAATCTATTTCTAGTTTTAATTCCAATTTGTTACCTATTTCCAATTCAAACTTAAGTCCCAATTTCAAATAGAAGTAAAATACCAGCTCCAATTAAAATTCTAGTTATAATTCAAATTCAAATTCCATATATTTACAATATGCTATTCCAACTAAACTCATTTTTCAAATGTCCATCTCTATAGTTCCCATTCCATTCTGTTTTCTATTCAAACTCAACTTTAATTCCAATTCCGTCTCTATTTCCAATTCAAACATAAGTTCCCTTTCCTTCTCTTTTTCCAATTCAAACATAAGTTCCATTTCCCTCTCTATTTCCAATTCAAACTTAAGTTCCATTTCCCTCTCTATTTCCAATTCAAACATAAGTTCCATTTCTTTCTCTATTTCCCATTTAAACATAAGTTCCAATTCCATAATAATTCTAATAGCAACTCCAATTTGAATTCCAATTTCATTTTCAATTCCAACTCCTCTACCCATACATTTCCAATTCGATAACAGCTGTTAGCAAATCAAAAGAAAACAAAATTTAGCCCAAGATATATATACCCTTTTAGCCAAATCAAGTACAGAGTATATATGCACACAAATCTTAGAACAATCGTAATTGATATGAGCGCCAAATCGCAGCTCCGCTGACTGAACGTGTCACGCTTTCCAATTAGGCCGCGCTTTCAGAGCTTTAAGCGTGAGCTTTTTATTTCGCTGCTGCTCATTGGAATTTGCGTGCGCGCGGCGCGGCGCGGCTGTGTGAAAATGTGATAAATCACAGCCAATTGACGTCCAGCTAAAATAATATTTATATTTCAGCTGCAATGTGCAACGTGTTGCAAGCAATTACATTAGCAAATGCTAAAAGCAAAATGTTAAATGCAAAATGTCGGCGCTTTTCATGTTAATTACGTGTTAATGCCCCCCCTGCTGCCCCACCCGCTGCACACGCCCACCTCAACCCACCTCAACGAACGGTACATGCAGCAGCAAAGCTCTCGAGCTGCCAATAATTGTCAAGCTAAATGTTTATTATATATATAGTTATTTATATAGTATATTTGAAATAATTTATATGCCGCAACGTGGCCACAATTCGCATGCATCATAAATAAATAAATATGAATATATTTAGCTATACTATATAGAGATATAGCCAAAGATCTGGCGGAATTTGTTGCACATGCAAATCTAGCCAAAAAGCAAATTAAATGTCATCAGGGCCACATAAACAACTGAGAGAGGGGGAGGGGAAGGCAGGGGTAGTGGCTGAATTGGCTTAAATGCTTGCGACGGCGTCTGTGCTCTATGAAATTTCAATTAGTGCATAACTCAAAGATAGTTAAAGGCAAATACAGTTGTCGCTGCGAGGGCTGTTCAATGAGAGACGCCAAGTGTATATTTATATTTAGCTATTCAAGTCATCTGCTGACAGCTATACAAACATGAAATGTTCAATTTTTGTTTGTCGCAATTTGTTTATTCATTAATTCAGCTGGGTAAATTGCATGAAATTGGCAAAAATGAAGAGATCAAATCGAAGTACGTCGCAGCCAATTGGATTTGCAAGCGGGCGCGTCCAATTGGACAGCCGATAGCTGACAGCGAGCGGGTTGCGCTGTGGGCGGTGGGTTGTGGGTTGTGGATTGTGGGTTGTGCGTTGCGTTACCCGACAGCATTTTGACGCCCATTCGCTTGGACATTCATGTCAAACAAATTGCCAGTCGCCATATTTGTTGCTAGGTGTTGACATTACATTTGCATACACACATGTGTGTGTGTGTGTGTATGTGAGTGTGTGTGTGTGTGTGTGTACGCAGTTTTGTGACATGTATTAATTATCAACATGTAGCCCAACCAGGCAGCAGCTGCTACACAAATTAATTTAATTGCAATTTTAAAATCAAATTAAATGTCAACAAATTACAATAATTATGCCGTTAATAAAATGAAGAAAAAAAGCTCTAAGTAGTGCGCGCGTCAGCAACACGCAATTTAAATGGAACAGGTCAAAGCGAGAGAGAGAGAAGGGAGAGAGTGCGGGAATAGTGTAAAATGCGTGGTGCGCTTGTATGAGTGCAAAGCTGACAGCGCAGCAGCAGCAGCAGCAACAATCTAAAACGCGTGCGTCGGCGTCGTGTGCGCTGAAGCGTGGCAGCACGGCAGCGCCAGCAGTAGTAGCAGCAGCGACAACAACAACAGCAATGTGTATAAACAAATTCAAAGCACTGCGCGCGCCCACATCAAAACCCAACGTCGGCCGCATTTGAAAAGGCCGAAAACGGTTTGCGCATTTAATTAGACTTCACAACAACACAACGAAAATGTAATGTTAAGCAGCAGGCACATAAAATGTTTATGTAAAAACAGCGCCGCATAATTAGTTAGCAGCCAAAGAACGGAGAGCGCAAGACAGAGAGAGAGGGAGTGCGAGAGAGCGCACCCACCACCATTATAAGCATAGCTTAAAAGCTCAACAGCTGCTGGCAACATGTTGCGAGCTTGCTTAGATTGAAACTCAATTTGCAGTTGTTTATTTTATTGGGTTAATGAGACAGACGGCTTGCTGGAGCAGTTGCTTAATAAATTCCCAATTTGTTGCTCATTTCGTTTTCGTTTATTTATGTGTCAGCATCAATTTCTATTAATTGAAATTGTAATTGCAGCTGCTGCAGCAGCAGCCCATTGATTTATATTTAAGCCGAATTTATGGGCTGCAGGCGTGGAATTCGTTATCTGCGTTAAACAACAATTTAGTTATGCGCAAATGTAGAGACATACATATATACATATGTATATATATTTTTTTTATTTATTTATTTTTTTTTTGTTTAAATTGCTTAACGTTTTTGGCATAACAATTAGCGGCGGATGTGTTGGCTTTTTAAAAGGCATCACAGACATGTCAACTGCTGCTCCTTCTTCTTCTTCTTTATCATTGTTTTTAGACATTGACAAATGCAGTGGAAACATCGCAAACGGCAATTGATGATTCGATATTTGTTTACTCTTATGCATATGTATGTATGTGTATCTCTCTCCCTCTCTCTGCCTGTGTGTGTCTGTGTGACAAATATTTGCCGCGCTTTTAAACAAATATGCACAGAATAATGGAGACTCCATGGCTTGCGCAAAGGGTTTCGGCTTTCAACATTTCCATAAAACTTTAAATCACCCGAAACAGCGAAACAGCAAACGAGGGCGGTTTAAAGTTTAGTGCCATTAGCAGCTGTGCTGCCTGTGCAAACTGTAACATAACACAGCATACACACTCTCTCTCTCTCTCTCGTTCTCTCTTATACTGATACATGCCAATGCAAATGCCCATAACAGAACATAGCAAAAGTACACACACTCTCTCTCTCTCTCTCGTTCTCTCTTACATTGCGACTTATTTACTGTTGGAATTTAACAATGCAAAATTGTAAAGGCATTTTCTCTCACTCTCTCTCTCGGTCATTCTCTTTTCTATTTGAATCTGCCAAGACAAATACAAATGCTTTCGGCTCATACTCATTGATTACTCATTTACTATTCGAACAACCCACGCATTGAGTGAAAAAGAAAAAACTATTGCTCAATGTTTATCTAAAGTTCGCGTCATCAGCGTCACATTGCCAGCAGCTGTGGCAGCTTTCGAGCAATCCCCGCCTCTAATGGCAACTATTTGCCTTGTGTCTATACAAATATCTGTACATACATATATAGGGTATTTAGATGGGGCATATTGGTACTTACATAGATCAAGCCAGAGTAATATCTGTCTTTGATGTTGTGCAACACGGACGCCTCATTGAGGCACGTCAGCTCGGCCATATCCTCGACTTTGTCGAACTTTGGCGGATTCATCTTCTGTATGTCATCGCGTAGGATCATGACACGCTTGCCGGTCTCGGCCAATTCCACCTCCACCTCGTCGCCATGTTCGCGCTTAATACTGGCGGCAACGAAGCCCTGCAAAACAGAGAAAAGAAACAGAAAAAGAAATCAGAAATCGAATTCAAATTCATTGCGAGTTAGTCACACGCTGTATGTGTGTGATGACTCACACGTGAGAGTCAATTAACAACTAAATACCGTTATTTATTACATATACAATATCAAATATACATATATACCAGGAAATAACATAAATGCAAATTCAGCAAAAATTTGTAATGAAAACAAAGCAGCAAGGCAAAAGCAAAAGAAGCAGAAGCTATAGCAATTACAGTTAAAGCTCCTGGCTGGCTGCCTATATAAAAACAATGCACACGCCTTGTAACGCTGCTTCTTCTTCTTCCTCCATTTGCTTCTTCTGCTTGTGTTGTATTCTTTGGCTCTAATTGAGTGAGCTTGCATGTGTGTGTCTGTGTGTGTAAGTGTGACTGTGAGTGCATCTCTTGACAGAGCGCTGCATGAGTCAAGCGCCAAGCGCATCAACAACAGCAACAACAACAGTGGCAGCCACAACAGAAACAAAAAGGAAATGCAGACGATAAAACTGACGCCCGTTCAAGTGCCGTTGCAGACGCAACAGCAGCAGAGACAAAACAGCCAACGGGAAGGCAGCGACAGCAGCTGCAGCCGCGGCCGCAGCAGAAGACAAACAGAAGCTGCGACAGCAACAGCGACGCCTTTGTCTGCCCTTTTTTCTGTTGTCTGTCTGTTGTCTAACTGCTGTCTGCCTATTGGCAAGTTCAAGGCTCTCCGTCTCTCTCTCTCTCTCGCACACACACTCTTTAGCTGTGCACGTATACACAGTGAATAACATGAATATGTTATCTAGAGCTAAGTAGATTGTCTAATTTATAGTTTCTCTAATTACGCATTTTAATTAGCACTAATTGAGCGTGTTGACAACTTATTCAATTTAGTGCGAGTGTGGGCCGAGCGATATTAATCTATAAAATGCGTAAACTAAAAAAAATATATTTAAAAAAAAAAGATTGATAAATGATAGTTTTTAAAGATAAAAATAAAATTAAAAAAATAAAAATTTTAAAAGAAAAATTATATTTATATATTATTTTTAAAATTAAAAATTTTTAAGCAAATATATATTATAAATTTGCATTCAAAACTTTAGCCAAGTAAATTCATTTTATAAATAGAACCTTTATTATTTTCGAGCGGAAACGGATGTTGTTCAAATATGTTATATTTTATAGCATTTGATCATATATATTTCAATTATTTATGAGGCTTATCCAGCTAATTTGCTGCTGTTTAACTCAACTGGAACCAAGTTATATAGAATAAATTCTCGCATCTTTAAGTGTTAGTTAATGTTGCAGAAATGAAAAGTTTTTTATGGTTATTTTTGTGGAATGCCTTAAGCACTCAATTAATAAAACGCCATGCAATTTTCCCAAATTAGAATTCAATGATGAATCACAGAAAAATGAAAACCAGATAGCAGAGAAATGAAAGACAAACAATTTCCACTTTGCGGCCATACGGAATAACATAATTTATGATACCTAATTCCAGTTCAGAGACTCATTAAAAGGGTGGAAAAAACAGAAGTGCAATGAAATGCATTAACGACCAACAAGTCAAGCAACTGCAACTGCAACTGCAACAACAACAAACAGAGGCAGGTCTCTGATCGTTAAGTTAAATACGCGCAGCACGCCCCAACGATCCGAAAAGTTCCACAATTCCACAGTTCCACATTTCCATTCTTGTCTTGTTTAGAGATAAACATGATCTCTGCATGTGTGTTTGTGTGCGTGTGTGTGTATCTTATTATCTTTGCGCTTTTCCGGCACAAGCGATAAACACAAATTGAAAGAAAACAACAAAAATCATTGCGTGTTCTTCTACAAAAATAAGTTCGTAATGTGTTCAAATATATATTAAATAAGTCATGTATCAAAAGGTAAGCAAAGGTGATGATTCAGTGTTGTATAATCCCATAAAAGACAAGAGTTAAAACACGCGTTAAGATGAACTCATTGGCTGCAGAGATTTTTAATCTGATTGAAGTTTTAATTTTTTAAATAAATTATTAAAATAAATGTATTAAATTTTTAAAATAATAATTAATAAAATTATTAAAATAAATTAAAAATTATTGAAATAAATTAACTAACTACAAATAATAATAATAATTAATATAAATCATTTATTCTATAATGAAAAATATTATTAATGAATTAATTTATTTTTCTTTTTCATTTATTTTTTTATATTTAATTTTTTTTATTATTATTTTTTATTTTTTTATTTATTTTTTATTTATTTTTTTATTTATTTTTTCATTTATTTTTTTTATTTTTTTTTTCATTTATTTTTTTTATTTTTTTTTCATTTATTTTTTTTATTTATTTTTTTTTTAATTTTTTTTTATTTTTTTATTTTTTATTTATTTCTTTTTTTTCCATTTACTTAATTTTCTTGAAATATTTCAAATTTTATTGAGCATTTTTACGACTTCATTTCCATTTTAATTATCTACTTAAAATTTCTTGAGCTCGAGTCTTCACTGTACAGCATGCTTTACAAATAAGCTATAGATATAGAAATATTTATGTTTTATTTTTATTATTATTGCCCAAAGATACTTAAAAACAAAAGAAATGATTTGCTGAAGTATGCGCGGGCCACCAATGAGATCATCAATCAGCTGTACTCCCTCTTTCTCTCCCACACACACACACTCCCTATCTCTCTCTCTCTCCTTCTCTCTCTCCCTCTTTGCCACAAAGTGTGTAGATTGTTATCTACATAAACGACACATTCCAAGCAATCAACGAATCACAACGAAGCGCAAAGAAGAAAACAACAAAAACAAAAACAAATCAAAGCCAAAGATACAAACAAATTGTAAATAAATTAAAAAAAAAAAGAAACTTTTTATATGCGGGAGTTTTGTAATGGCTTAAAATATTGGAAATGGCAGCAATGGCAGAATCAATGAAAATATCTGGAAAAAACCTTGAACTTGAGATATTCTGACATAAGAGCAGAGCTCTCGCGCTCGTATACATAAACAAATATATAAACACATATATTTATATATAATTTTTCTCTTGGCTTCGCCTTACCTATTGAATAATACGAACCGCATTGTTTACTTTACTTAAAGAATTTATTTTTTTCTAAGAAGTATAGGCTATATAAACACAAAAAATTATGTTATCTTTGATAAAAAATGTAGATTAAGTACGCCTAATAGAGTAGATAACATATTGATTGGCTCAATTAATGAGGTAATATGACAAAATTGTTAAGCAACATTAACATCAAAATGGAAATAAGCCTGCTTTGAGCTAGAATTCATACAAAATGTACTTAAGATACTGAAAGTCTTTTCTAACATATGTATGTATATAGATACTATATAGAGGGATTAATCTCAATCACTAAAATATAACATATTTAAATATTTAAATTAAATTTAAATATTTATTAATTACATTTCCTGTGAATGTTTTTTTTAAATTTACTATTATTTATTTTATTCATCTTCTTAAATGCAGCACTACTATTTTTATGAACAGTCAATTATCTACGCTTCTCTCTCTCTCTCTAAAAAAAATTAATAACGGTACATTTTCATAATTCTCTTTACATTCTATTCTAAACAAAAAGTAGACAACTTTATTTTTCCTTTGTAACTTTTTACTTGGTTTATGTTTTGTGTAGTGCAGCACTACTATTTTTATGACCACAAATATATGTATAGATACTGAAAGTCTATGTAGATACATATATATATATAGATACTGAAAGTCTTTCCTAACCGATCTACACATATAGATATTATATTCAGCATATTATTTCAATATTCCCGCCCAAGTCTCTGTATTCAAAAACGTTCTCATGCAGCAGCAGCAGCAGCAGCAGCATTCCAATCATTCAATATAGCCTATGCGCCTCTCACTCGCACCCACAATGCTTGGGCTTATGCGTTGCGGCTCAGTGATCGCTTACGAAGATCGTGGGCTCGAGTTCTCTGTGAAAGCAAAGTTCACGCTGACCGGCCATAATAATTTGTTATTTGCCTCTCTTTCAGTATTTTCGTATTTTGTATTTTGTATTTGAAATTTTTGTTGTATTTCTTTTCTTTGCGTTTAATCGATCAACGCATATGCATGGCATATACACACACATATACATACACACAAGCATAATATACACACATGTGTCTGTCTCTCTCTCTCTCTCTCTGTGTGTGTAATTGAGAGAGATATGAGAGCCGCAGGTTCGTTGACCGTAAACCGGACGAGAGCCGAATCTTGAAAGCTTCGGCTACGTTTTGTCATTAGCGGTAAAGAAGAGACATTTGTAACATAAAAAAAAAAAAACAAAAAATAAATAAATGAAAATAAAGAAATAAAGAGAAAAACCCGCCTGCGCTTCTTGTGGTTTTTCAATTTTTTGTAAACAGCTCTTAAATACTTATCAACTAATGTGTGTGTGGGTGTGTCTCTCTCTCTCTCTCTCTCTCTCTCTCTCTCTCGCTCTCACTGTCTCTGCTATCTGCTTACCTACATAGCTTGTCTTGCGGCTTGAGTTGTTAACAACAATTTGTGGTGGGAGCAGCTCAAGCTCACTTCAAAACCCATCAATAACCATGTTTTTTTTTGTTTTTAACTATAATAACTTGGTCAACACTGAAATGGTTGGCTTAGTCTTTTAACTGTATATCTAGCGAATATTGTAAATGGAATATCGAATATTTAAGATATTTTCAAATTATATATTTATCTAATGGCATCTCTCTATCTATATATTATATATTCTTTGTTGTTAGTCTAAAGTCATCTTCTACCTCTGTGAGGTGTGTGGTTCAAGCGACCTGTAGCCCTCATTAACTGCTTCAACTACTTGTGCACACGCACAATGCGGCCCATTGTTCAGTTATTTACATAGAAACACAAATACACACACACATATACATACATACATACATATATGTACATACATACATATGAGTATAAATATATTTAAGATATTTAGTATTATTTTTCTTTACATTGCGCAAAGTTTGAACAGTTGTTGTTGGGCAGGCAAAAAAAAAATGAGTGCACAAAATGTGTTGACACAATTCCGAATACCCTTTTGCCATGGAACAGAAAAAGAAGAAAAAACTGTAACTGTAGTCAGCGAAGCAGCTGTATTTGTATATGTGTGTGAGTGTGTGCATGTGTGTGTGTGTGTTGGACATTCCAGCAGCGCAACAGTTTGTGCCATATGCAAATTTCTTACATTATCTGTCCAAGTGTCTGTCTTGCCGTCTGTCTCTGTCGCTCTGCCTGACAACTCATGACAATCGTCTGTCGCAAAGTCGTGCCGTTTTCATGCTACCTCCCTCCCGCTCCCACTCCACTGCTGTTGCTCTGCACTCTCTTCTCCCTCTGCCTCTCCCTCTTTCTCGTCTTTTCTTTTCTTTTCTTTTATTTTTGTTGCTGTCTGTTTTATGTCTTGCTTTATCTGTGTGTGCGCTTGAAATTCCTTTTGGGCCAAAGCAAATGACTTTGTAAGTAAATGCGTAATTACAAAAAAATGCGACAAGTTGTTGCTGCTGCTATATATATATATATATATATTGTTATAATTAATAGAATACCCTATAACAGCAAAATAGACAAAAGATAAATATTATATATATATTTGCGCATTAATCAGAAATAAAATAAAATTAAAACAAAATCAACAGAAATTATAACAATTGCTACAACTTCACTTTTACAGGGTATTTTTTAGTCTTTATCTTATGAATTTGCAGTTTCATAAAGTGAGTAGCACCTTAGGCTAGGCCATTCCGTAAGTTATTTCAGTGTCCATTGTTAGGAACGACAGTTTTATCTCTGGGCCCAAAGTCTGGGCCATTGTATACATCTATATAAACATATGCGAATATATTCTGTTAGGAAGCAGGTTGAATGACACCTGAATTTGGTTTAGTTATCTGTGAATGAGCCAACTTCGCTACAAACAACATTTTGCACAGGCCAACAAATAGCACATCGTTGCGTGTCATCGTTATCGTTATTGTTATCGTTATCGCACACACACACACCTACAGCTACAATAATTTATTGTATTCAATGCATATTAAAAGTTGTTTTTTATTTTGCTTTCGTTATCACGACTGTGTTTGCTTCCTCTGCCTCCGGCCTCCGCTGTCGGTCGAGTGACTCACCCAGCGCTTGCAAATTGGAAATATTGACAAATTGGAAATTGAGCAACTATAACCGTTAAATGAATACAGTCAACAGGCGCCGCCATTTGCAAATCTCTCCTACTCTCCTTCATTTTTGCAGTGATTCAAGCTAATCAAGAAGAAGAAGAAGCAAAAACTACAACAACCAAAACTTTTGTGTGCGGATGTTTATTCAATTTTATGAGCGTTAAAAATGAAGCGTACAAATTCAAAGAAGTTAAGGTTAGCTGTATGATTCATGCGGCGATGAGTGTGCAGCCAAAAAGGCGATAACTGCACGAAAAGAGCGAGATGGCAATATGCAGTTAGTCAGTCAGTGGAGTTGGGAATTTAACATGATTTCCAGTTCCAGTTCCCAGTTCCAATTCCTATCGTCAGCTGTGGCCATACTGGAGTTGTAGATAGGCCTGTGCCCCGACCCTTAATCGGCTTAAAAAATGCTTTCAATAAAATATGAAGAAAATTAAAAAAAAGTCTACTAACAGGCCGCATTCTAAATACCCTTACATTATTAACATAACATAATTCATAAAAGCTACACTCATTATAAGAGTTAATTAGCCTGGAAGTATAAGAGTTCTGCTTCTTCTTCATCTTTCAATTAGCCTGGAAGTAAGAGTCAAATTTTCTGCATCTTTCATACATTTTCTTTGGCATTTGCCAACTGCTTTGACAAAGTTCACAATATCCGCTGCAAGTGTATTAAGATAACATTTACAAAGAACAACAACAACAACAATAACAGAAAACTGGTCAAACTCGCGCCCAGCAACAAACAGCAGAACAGAGCGCGCGCGGCCAACGCCTGCGCAACGCAACGAGGCGCTCTACAGGTTTTTCAGGTCGTTTGGCGACGCCAGCAACGACAACGACTTCTGCGCGGCCGGGTGAAAGCCAAAGCCGGGAGAGTGCAAGGAGCATGACAGCGCCCAAGAAACAGTAAAACAGACGAGAAACAAAAAAAAAAACAACAGAATGCGAGTACGTAAACAAATGAGAAAATCGTGGAATGTGTTCCTTTTCCAAGTGTTGCAGTGTTGGTAAATACTTTTTGTCATCATCCTTATTCTATTATATTTGCTTACCTGATTCTCGTGGGGCACCCAAACAAGACGTTTCTGTGTCCATTCGGCTTGTGTGGCCGGATCGTTGAATTGATTGCGCTCCACCGAGAGATATTTCAGCTCGGGGTCGTTGCGATCAACTTCTTCTGACATGTTTGGTTTTTCTTTTTCTTTTTTTATTATACTTTCTGCGTTTTGGATATTCGTTATTTATCGTTTTGTCGTGGTTTCTTTATGGTTTGGTTTTATATGCAGTTGCAGATTTTTAAATATTTTTCTGTTGGTTTTGCGGAAAATAAAAATAAAATAACTTTTTAGCACATGTCACATATATACACACACAGACATGCACACCCACACGCATTGTAAACAAACACACACACACACACACACACACACGCACATATATATACACACACATGCATTCACACTTCGCGAGTTTCAAACGTCAAGATACATTTTTTGCGGCACATTTTTATTCGCCGTTTTTGTTCCTCTCTTTTTATCTAAGAAATGCGGCAACGTAAGGCAGACGGCGAGAACGGCAACAGCAGCAGCAGAACATAGTTTGAAAAGGGAACCGACAAGAAACAAATATGGCCATACATTTTCTTAAGCCAGCGCTTGCTCTCACTCTCACTCTCGCTCTCTCCTTCTCTCTCCCTCTATCTCTCTATCCGTGCACTCAATGTTACTCTCAATCGCAGACATATTCAAACATCGTAGATGAGCAGCGGACAACGTTCAGCGGAAAATAGCATTACGTAGCTGTTTGGCAATTAAAGTAACCAGTTTGCATTTTTTGAAGCCGCAACATTTGCCTTGATTTTCGGTTATGGTTACTCTAATTGCGGAGCAGGTACGTCAGCAAAATGCGACTGCCGCTGCCGCTGCTGCTGCTGCTGCTGATGCCGCGGCCATCGTTCCTTCTTTTTGTGTTGCTTGTTCTGCACACACACACACACACAACCATGCACACACTCTCATACACGAAGCGCAGTTTTCATTTCGTTTTTGATTTTCATTCTCTTATGAATTTGTTAATATTTTATTTTATTTTTTTTTTTTCATATATATTTGTGATTCCGTTTCACTGTGTCAGCACTGCATCTGAACAAATTCAACGCAATTCGCACTCAATGCACATATTTCATTTCATTTGTTTCAACAAGCCGCTGCGACACCGACGACAGCGGCGACGGCGGCGTCTGATGGCCGGCGACTTTTTGGGCGTTGAAATTATTTTACATGGTATTATTTTGATAGATTTGCTTGGCTAGTCAGGCTTTACTTGGCACTTGGATGTTGCTCGGTTGCAATTTGATTTCTTAATAAGCGGCAATTATGCGGTTTTTATTTGTTTTAAGCGACAGCTGCACTTCTTCAATTTTAACACCAACACACACACTCTTATACAAATCGTGAACGCACCCAAAACGCGTCTTTCTCGTTCGCTGCTACCAGCACGAATGTGCGATGTTTAGTAACAGAGACACGGCAGAGCCAAAGCTTAACATTTCGCTGTACTGTTATTAACAGCATGTGTACATTTTTTCTTGGAAAAACATTCATTGCTTGGTAAAATGTATTTAAAGTATGTCATTGTTACTCATTTTATGGAAAAATGTTTATTATTTGCGAAAAACACCCTGTTTAATAGAAAATAATTCTAGAAATCAGCATCATTGACAGCAAACGGCAACTACATTTGAATTTAACAGCTGTTAACTGAGCTCAAGAATTGTTTACAGAGCAATTACAGCATTCAATTTAATGTTATCGATTAGAAGTGTGTTGTTATTTGTTTTAAATTCTAATAATACCTGCTTAATTTATTTTAAGCGGCATTCTTTCTGATTACAATGAGAGCCATGCCATGGAAAAATATTCGATAATATTAAATATTTTTACAGACTATCGATTAAAAATGTTGCTAAGCTAGCTGTTATGTTAAACTCAAAATGCAATGTAAGCCGAATGAAGCAAATAAATGTAGAAAAAACTACTGTTTAGCATTAAGTATTTCACTTGTAAATATATTTCATCAAATTCTGTAGCCAAAAATGTGTACAAATATTTGGTAAAGTATTTATCAAAGTATGTTATACTCAAAATGGCACAGTAAATTTCGTAAAAACGAAGATCGATATCACGTCTTAGGGTGACCATGATTTTCAGCATTGCCGCCACATCGGCAGATCACCAATATGCGGTGGCCGTCGATTGCCATTTACGGTGCAGTGTCAAATGTTCATATCGATTGTGTTCATCGCGCGTCTGCAACTTGCTGGTCGCATCTCAGTAGTGCGACTAATTAAATTTAATACAAAGTCAACAAGATAAATTAGTGCAACACATTCCAGCGCGCAACACATATATTGAGAGGATGCCTGCACAATAAAGTAAATGAGCTAAATTTAAATTTATTGCCACCACAAAAACCAATACAATACACACAGCCACGCAGCATTGCATGAGTGTGTGTGCGTGCGAGTGCATGTGTGTGAGTGTGTGTCTGTGTACATACATGTGTACATGTGTGTATGACATACATATGTGAAGTTTATAACGAAGCGTAGTTCTATGGAGGCGCATTTTACGTGCAGGGCATACAAAAAGTTCGTAGGCGTTGAAGCTTCGTCAGCAGCGGGAGCACATTAGCAGCAGCAACGGCGGCAGCAGCAGCAGCGCAGCATAAAATCGATTCCCAGTGCATGCATTCTGTGCATGTGTGTGTCTGTGTGTGTGCGTGCGTGTGTTTGTTACAAATGTAAGAAGCAGCAGAGCCTCACGCGCTTCTTTTCTGCCTTGCTGTAGCTGAAGAAAACAAAAATTCCATTAAAAATCTTTGGCAAAAATCTCGCGTACAATCTGTGAACGTGACCAGTTGCTACAGCTGAGAGAAAGAGAGAGAGAGAGAGAGAGTGAAAAATACAAATTGACAGAGTTTTTACCTTGTGGCATGTTTTGAGCCAACTTTGAACCAGGTATGTGTGCAATCAAATATCTAATTTAAGCAGTGTTAATAATAATATGATGATGTTGCTGTATATAGAAAAAATGCGCGCCCATTATTGCTATATACGTATACATACACATACACATGCGTGCGTATACGTGTATGAGAGAGTGTTGTGCCAAGTCTGTGTGTGTGTGTGTGTGTAATTTGTACATAACCTCAATAGCTCAATTGATTACGCTCGGCGATAGCACTTGGTAAAGCAGGCGTCTCATGGCTAAATGAAATTCCCTACAAGTGTTATTCATTAATTATTAATTAATTAATTGCGCACAGCGAGAGCACAAAAGGTGGTTGCCTTTGTGTACATACATACATACATACATATATACATATGTATATATGTGCAATTTCCGCAATTCAATTGCATTTGTGTGCGTCTTTGAGAAATGTGAACGTAGACATTTGATAAAAATATATATTTATATATATATATGTATATATATGAAATGCCACACAATAAATATTGCTGTAAAATGGAAGGTATCGGGCAGAGCAACAACAATGACGCATATCGCCTATACAAACACACGGTTGCAATCGCACACCGATAAACGTAAACGTTTACTTGTGTGCATGTGTGTGTGTGTTGTTTGAGAGAGCGGGCGCGCTCTTACGCTCTTCCTCTCTCACATTTGACTAAATACAAGAACAACAAAATACAATGTTGTCAGCGCTCTCAATGCCGCCCTCTCTCTCTCTCTCTCTCGCGCTCCCCGTGTCTATTGCAAACTTGAGCTTGCCTAGAACAAAAACTTTGTTTTTAAATGTAAAACGTAGCGAATAATGTATTTAAAATATATTTTATATTTTTCAATATTGCCGGCGAGCATTAGCTTACATATATATAGCTTTTTGGACATTTTTTGTATATTTATTTGGACCATTTTTCGCAATTCTATTTGCTTTTCTAGCATATTCCATTTGTTACCTCGCCCGTTCCTTTGCTGCTTTGCATTTTCTTGATAAGACCTAAATTTGTATTTCTCTTCTTTTTATGTTACCAAGTCTGGTTTTTAGTTTGGATTTGAGTTTGGGATTTGCTGCGAAGCTTTTGGCTTTTTGTGTTGCCTTCTCTTTTACTCTGCTGCTCAGTTACCAAAAAGACGGGAAACTTGAAAAACGAGTTATAGTTACAAACGATCGCACTTCGCTCAAAATACTCTATATTTGAGTTGTGTTCAGTTGATGACAGATTTGGCAACAATTGTTCAATTAATTAATGATAATTGACAAATATGCATAATATAAACTAAATAGAAAATGTTTTGGTTTTTCAATTCATTAGAAATTTGAAAGTGTATACAAAGTTCGTCTTTTAACTTAGTCAAGTGAAATTAAGTAAATTGCATTTGTTTTGTGTCACCTTCTATGTAAACAGAGACTAGCCCAAGCGTTTTTTCTTTAAGAAATGCCTTTTTCTTTACGTTTGTTTTCCTTTCCCATACTTTGCCAAGGGCCAATGAACAAATGTTTAACCCCAATGCGAACATTTAGTGCGAAGTTCTAGATATTTACAAGCAACTTAAGTTGCTTGAGCTGTAGACAATTTCAGCATGTTATATATAATGTTAAATATATAATATCAAAAATACAATAATATACGATATATACAGTTGTGGTCATTAAAATAGTAGTGCAACTGAAATGTTGGACAGCAACATTTTAAAAACAATTTGAAACGAGTATTCAAATTCACATATGTATTTATATTAATATAAATATATTTATATATATATTAAAATTGTTTTAAAAATATTGTTAATCAACAAAATGTTCACTACTATTTTTATGAACACAGCTGCATGTTCTATTTAGTTTACAGATTGCGAAAGTAAAGTTTTTCAGTCTTAATGAGGCACAAAAATAATCTTATTTAAATATTATGGGTTTTCTTTAAATGCCAAATATTTCTGGAACTTGAGCTCTGTTCAGCCTTTAGCTATTATACATCTTTAGCTATGCTAACTCCTAAAACAGTTCATTACTAATTTGTTAATATATACAGCATATAAAACAAAGCAGGCTAAGCCTTAACAAGATACAAATTTATGAACATATTCATGAACTTCTGGTCTTTAACGAATGGAAAGTTTTCACTCAATTTTCAAATAATTTTCATTGAGTTTTACAGCGAAATAAGTTGGATGTTCTTAAAAACCTATATAAATCATTCAGTTTTACGTATTTGTCTTCCGTTTAAACATGCTTTGTTTTCTTTTACTTCTTTTCTTGATTAATGCAATATGATTTTTGTTTTTGCTTTTGCACATTTTTGCTGATTTTGCACGTAATTGTAAACTATTTATCTGATACCACGAATAATTCTTGTTGCATTTACATACAAATTGAATTCAATTTGCAACACGGCATAAAATTACAGTTGTTATTGTTCTTCACAAATTGCAATTTGCATTATGTTGACAATTCTTTTGCTCTATGTGTGTGTGTATTATATATTCAAATATATATTATATATATATTTTTTTATTTCTTATTATTGTTGCGCAATAGCAAAAAACATCGCAGGGCATCTGAAATTATTTGTATACCAATTAGTTTATAAATTAAACCAGCTGAGAACACATACATACATACGTAAACAAGCAGCGGAAGTACCTGGAAAAAAGGCAAACAAACAGCTATGTGTGTGCGTGTGTGTGTGTGTGTGTACACTGTACAGCATGTATTAAGATTGCAGCAGGCTCACTCAAACACACTCGCACACATGTGCACAAATTCAAATGCACGCACACATATGTGGTTGTCCCTTTTGCACTTGTCTTTCTTGTAGGTGCACGCTAAGGCTGTGCTGCGTGCTGCTCTTGTAGGCGTTACTTGTCCCGTGCTGCTGCTGCTACTGCTACTCTGCTGCTGCAGCACAAGGCGCCTGCTCGTGAACTTTGAACTTTGGCAGCACGTCATATGTGTGTCTAAAAATTCGTTCACTTGATTTGCATTGACTAACGCAGTTGCAGTTGCTGTTGCAGTTGCATTTGTTGTGTAGCTAGCAGGTGACAGTGGCTCTCTCTCTCTCTCTCTCATTCTCTTGAGTTGCTCTCTCGCCGCCCCCGCTGCGCAATGCAGCAGAAGTGAGCGCATGAAAAAGAAATCGATAATTGCAAGGTTTCCATTTCCACCACCACCACCATGACGACGACGACGGACGATGAGCGCACAATTCGCAAGTATACAGATTTTTATTGACGCTTCGCCGCCGCTAAGTTATTGAGTTGCTCTTTTCTCGCGGCCGATCAAATTCCAACATGTGTTTGACCATTGCAGAGAGAAAGAGATGGGAAGAGAGCGGAAAGACCAATGCTCTCTCTCCCTGCTGGCCATTGAATGTATGCATGATGTGCATACATACATATGTGTACACCATTGCCATGGTGAGACGGCGTTGGCATCGTCGCAACTTGCATCCACTTTTTTTCTCCTTTTTTTTACCTTGTGCTCGAATTGTCTGGTTGCTTTCTATGCCCGCTGTGGTGTCTCTGTATTTGTGCTTCTTCTCGTTTCCGTTTTGACAGCAGCAAAAACTACAATTTCACCACCACTTGCAAAGAATATACACACATATGTACATAACTGCATGTATGTGTGTGTGCGTGTGTGTGTGTACGTGTGCTGTATGCGTGAGCCAAATGAATGGTGAGGTGAGGCAAGGTGTATGCCGCCGCGTCGCCGCCGCAAAGTGTAACCGTGGCAGTGTTGTAGCCAGCTACTCGTCTGTTTGGTTTCTGATTTTCAGTTTTGTCGATTTCATTATGTACTGCAATATCGCTCGTGAGTGTGGCGGCGGCCTCTATCTTAGTCGTTTGCTCAGCGTGTGTGGGTGTGTGTTCTCATCGGCTCTCAGCAAGTCCGCTCTCTGTATTCCGCTCTCACACTCACAGGGTGTCGCTATGCTATGTGCGCGTCATGATAAACGACAAAAACACCCTGTTGCCGTTCATTAAACAGTCATGCTGACTCTGTCACACCGCATGTAACTGTCGTGCCTTTTGCACTTACGTAAGCTTTACGTATTCAAGTTTATGAGCAATTTTTGCACTGTGCTGGATTTCGTCAAGCATTTCTTTTCTTTAGATTGTTTTAGATTACACATTGAAATCGTTGAAATGACGCTTAAACTCGTGATCTTGACCAACAACTGTCCATATTCTGTTGGAATTATGCTTCCTCTCAACTCCAACGTCGAACAATTCTGGCCACAGAAGTTTGGCCTGAACCATGAGCAGCGTATGGGCTCTCCGAATGAATACAGCGTGCTTTATGCCGCACACATCCATCCGCTCGGCCGTTTCCACGAAATGTTTTCTGCCACACAGATTGCAATTTGAACGCACGGCAACAAGAGTCGTTCAATACATGTGTGCGCTGACATATTATATACATAGCATGTATTTACTTTTATACTCTACTCAAAGCAGCATTTTCCCCATTTTATTTTATTTTATTTTTTTCTTTTATGCTCGAAGAGGCTCGATGTTGTTGCTCTGCTGCGTTGCCTCCCTGTTTGATATGCTGCTAGTAGTCCGTTGCCACTGTAGCAATAGCAACAACAGCTACTAAAATGAAAATGAAGAATTCCAAAGCAACACTGCGCGCGCGCATTTACTCTCCGTCTCATCCACCCGTTTTTGTTTCTTGCGCTCTCTCCGTCTCTTCGCTGTCTGACTGGTTGGTTGGTTGGTCGGTTGGTCGGTCGGTCGGTTGGTTTGCTCTCTCCGCATTTCGCGCTCTTTTGTTTCTTTGCTCACACTGTGGCCGTCGTTTAATCGAAAATGTTTGCGGCGGCGTTAAGACGTACGAAAACGTTTCCTCGCCAAATTTTTGTGAATATCTGTAGAAATTCACTGGGAGGAAAATTGTTAAAAAGTGAATTTCAATTGAATAGTGTTAAAGTATTAAAACTACATCCGCTTACCGCGTAGCATTGCTCTAAAGCTGAAACTTATTCAATAGATTGTGAAAAACTACTCCAATACATACATACATACATACAAATACAATGCCCATGTACTGAAAGAAGAAAAAAGGTGAAAAGTTGTACAGTGTGAAACAAATGTTAGTGCAAAATACTGCGTAAAACGTGAAAGTTTTGAATAACAAGCCAACGGTTTATAGTAAATACACTTATATATGTATGTGTGCATACATACATTTTAAAAAAATACATACATACATATGTACAGCGTTTCTGATGTAAGTTGTCTTTCGCGGGGTGAGGAATATATAAGAAAACCGACCAAATTTGTGCCTAAATGTATCAGAGCCGTTTAGTTATATGATAATTTATACCATCTGCGTACTTGTTCACAGCTAAAACTTGTGAAAAATACAACATTTTTAGGTTAGGTCAATTTCAATTGGTTTATATACGACGACGACGACGGCACACACAACAAAAGACATGCATACACATACATATAAAGCGCACAGACAAAAAGTCGTCGACGGGCTGCTCGCACTCAACACACACACACATACACACATTCACTTACTCGCGCACAGCCACAAACACGCGCGCATATATGTATATATACACACACTGACACACACACACACACACACACACAAGTTTTTAATATTGCTTTTGGCTTGCTTGTGAACTGACTGTATTTTTTCAACGTAGTGTCGTTTTATTTTCGTTCGTTCATTCGTTCGTTGGTCCGCCTGTTCTCAGTTCGTGCGCTTATCTCAACTTTTGCTTTGATGCGCCATTCGCATGTACGTCTGTACATATATATTTTGTGCATATGTATATATACGCGCATTTTAGAATGTGTGTGTGTGCGTGCGAGTATATATATATTTATATATAAATGGGCTCCCAACGCAGAATAACTCACTGGCAGCTGGCTTGGCCAGCGGCTCCAAGAGCACTCGCCAATGTCTCTCTGCCACTCTGCCTCTCTCTCACTATCTTCCTCTCTTTTATATAAATATGCATGAGCGTGTTTTAATGAGAGCATCTTCGCTCACAACAACTATTCGGCTTGAATCTACTAGTCTGTCTACCTTCTAGATTGTTGTTCTTGTTTTGTATAATATTTATTTGATTTTTTTTTTATTTTTTACTCAATACATTGTCTATAAAATATATATACATACATACACAACTATAGGTACATAATTCTCTACACATCCATATGTTTTATGTGTTTGCAAAATTTATTAATAGCATTAAGAGTGTGTTACCTAGCGTGTGTGCAAAAAAAACTGAAAAAAGAACAAAAAAAAACTATTAATATACGAATAATGAAAATATACCGTGCAAAATAATAAGAAGTTGCCGTCGTCGAAACTAAATATTTTTGCATACTTGCCTACATTTGCGCTATTCCCTGCTGTGTATACATAACAAAACAGATAAGATAATAGACGTGTGCACGTAATACAGCTATGATGAATAAAAATAAAAAGAAAAAATGGAGGGAAAATTTGCCCACATGTCTCCCCTTCACACACACACATACACAGAGACACACGCACATGAACAACTACAACGAACGCCCCAATTTTGCTCGAATGAGCTCTGCAACGGCGCTCAACGCGAGAGCGACAAATATATTCATATCAAATCATATATGTATGTGTATATCTATATATGTGTGTGTGCGTATTATAGCTGTGCTGCTCCAAAATACAGACGACAGCAGCACACCAGAGCAATAACAACAAAAGGCCACACACAGTTATGCAGAGAGAGAGAGAGCAAGAGAATGGGAGAGTCGTGCCGTGTCGTGCCGTTTCGTGTCGTGTCGTGTGCCGCGACAAACGCTTTCAACTTGTTTTCGCATTTGGCCATAACACTTGAAGGATTATTTGCTGCGGGAAGCGCTACATACCACGGCAAACAGACACACGCACACACACAGACATACACACATACACATACACACGCGCTCTCTTGATAACCAAAAAGTGTGCTGTGTGCTGTGTGGTATGTGGGGGCCCCGGTACAGTTTTCAAATGCAAATTACTGTAATTTGTTGTTTACAAATGCACATATTTAAAGCGTTTGCTCATTGGACTCGACACTTATTTTGCTAGGCAGATTCACAGAGGAGGTGGCCAGCCATCAAGTTATCCCATGGTATATTTATGCCCACTACCTCCCGCTAGCATATACCACACACATATATATATACATATAAATATATATATGATGTATGTACATATATCTACAGCCACAGACATTCGCTTCTAAATTCAAGTTATATTTACACTTTTAACGACACGAAAACGCACACACTGGGGAGCACACACAAATGGCTTGCTTCTCGTTCTTGGCTGTTGTAGTTGTAGTTGTAGCCGTTGCCACTACTGAGAGCCCGCCAAATACTTGTTTATAGTTGTTGCTGTTATTGAGCCAACGTTGAAAAAAAGTCTTTGAACATATCCAAACTGCGCCACAAAACAAATATGCGGCCCTCTCTCTCTGCCTCTCATGCTGTTGTATATGCGCTTACTCTCTCGCTCTCTTGCATGTTGCTGCAGCAGAATTGAAAGAAAGAAGAAAAGCAAAGAGAGTAACACAGCCGCCTCACCACCACCGCCACCACCACCACTACTGCCACACTATGTACTCATTCTTTTGTGTGGCGGCTGCTGCGCTGCCTGCCTGCCTGGCTCTTGTAAATTGTGTAGATACAGGCAAACACCCTGTGCACCCCCTTTGAGAGACCCCTTCTCTGACTCTCTCTCTCTCTCTCTGTGCTGCTGCTCTCTCACGTCACACTCGCTGTGTGGATTTTTTTTTATGCATGTTGACGTCGTCATCGTCGTACATGGGTCATAAAAAGCTCTCAACAGTCTCTTGGCTGCGCTGCCCTCCCTTGCCAGTTTTTACTGTACCCGTTAAAAACAACAAAGCGCGCGCGCCCAATTCCGGTTGTGCTTACTTACACACACATACACACACGCACACAGCTAAACGTACCCAACTGATGACTCTCTGATCTGATGTGCGCTCTGCTCTCAGCCCTCAGTTCGTTTGGCTGCTGCTGCTGCTGCTGCTTTTATTGTAGTTGTTGTTATTGGCTGCGGACATACAAAGAAATCATTTTCTACTACTCATACGTGAGCATGCATAGTTTAGTGTGCATATGTGTGTGTGTGTGGATATAGTGAAGAATTTAATGTCGAATAATTTTGAATTTCATAGGAATGATTAAATTAAAAAAGCAGATTTTCTATTTATTTGGCTAAACTAAAATGCAGTCAAAATGCAAAACCAAGTGTTGATATACATTACTAAATACTTATCGAAAATCGATATATGAACTTTGCTGAAATTATCGATGCTTGGCATTAATCAGCTGATTCTAAACTCACTTGAAATACACATATGAGTGATCGTTGTTGTTGCTTAAAGTGTCTTGTGTTATTTTTGTTGTATGCCTTCAAAAAGTATGTCATCGGCGTAGCGAGTGCTCTGTATGTGTATATATTAATATATATATATATATATATATATATATATATATACATTGTACATTGTACATTGTACAACTAATTTCACGGTTATTTAATTTCTTGTATTTCCCTTTTTGTTTGCAGTGATTGCCGATTGCCAATTACCGAACGCAACAGCGACTGCGACGTGGCAGCGCTAGAGGAGGAGACAGCGCCGAAATCTTAACGTAAGGCCAATTTCGAAGTGGGCAAAAGTTCCGAGTATTTTTGTGGCCTGCCGCTAAAGCGGACTGGCACGCGTCTATATCCAAATGCATAGACAACAACAACAACAACATCAACAAACAGAACAACATATGTTGGATACACGATCAGAGCAAGCGCTGCACTCCAATTACAGTTATCAGTTACGACTACGACCGTTTGTTGCCTACTACATACGCTCGTAGAAAGTACAATCCAACATCATCCTCTACCCACCCAGGCGGCGACAACAACAACAACAACAACCAGCCCCCTAACTGCAACTCGCAATAATTTGGAGTAGCCAGAGAGTAGTACATAGAAGCGACAACAGATCCAACCAACAGTACTCAAAATTCCTATCAAGCATGATGAAACGCACGCGCATCGATGAAGTCCAATTTGGCACACGTTCCGGCCCAGGACCGGGCGGTGGCGGCGGCGGTAGTGGCAACAGTGGCACCACCAGCGTTGGCGTTAATACAGCTGGCGGTGTTACCATTGGCACTGTGGTGCCAAATGCCCACAGCGCCACAATCAGCGGCATTGGCTCTATACACCATCGCATCTTGACGCCGCAGCATGGCGGTGCACAGACCATTGCCTATCTGCCGTCCACGACGCCGACGGCAACGAATCTGAAAACAACGAGCAGCATTGTCGATAGCGCCAGCACCCAAACAAACGTGACAGGCGTTGGTGGCCCAGGCGTCGGAGGCGTTGTCGTCTCCACAGGCAGTGCGGGCACACAAACCTTGCAGTATACAACATGTAAGTGCTCTCAAATATCTTGTGATAAGGTCACCAGCTTATGCTAATGTCTTCTTTATCTATGTTCACTCCAGCTTATAGCGTTGCCTCCATCCAAGCTGGCGGCACTATGAAGGCCAGCACAGCGGATGGTAATGCGGTGCAAATTCATGTTACTGGCGGTGGTGCGGCAGTTGCCGCAGCAGCAGCAGCAGCCGCCGCAGCTGGCGGAGCAGTTGGAGGCGGCTCTCAAACAGTGTCTAGCAGCTGTCAGACGGGCAGCATACGTCAGCGCACCATAAGCGGCACACAGACAAATGCCACCAGCAGCAGCAGCAGCCTGACAACGACCGCACAGCAGACGCAACCTTCGGCACAGTTGTCAACGCCGCCCAATGGACCAGGTGTTGCAGCTGGAGCGGGAGTTGTATCTGTGGGTGTTGGTGGCAATAGCACACCACCGCAGGGACAGGCAGCGGCAGCTGGAGGTGCCGGCGCCAGCGCTGCGCCGCGACTTAAGGTCGAGGATGCGTTAAGCTATCTGGATCAGGTTAAATACCAATATGCTGATCAGCCGCAGATCTACAACAATTTCCTGGACATTATGAAGGAGTTCAAGTCGCATTGCATCGACACACCGGGCGTCATTGAGCGTGTCTCGACGCTCTTCAAGGGCCACACTGAGCTCATCTATGGCTTTAATATGTTCTTGCCGCCCGGTTATAAAATTGAGATCCATTCCGATGCGCTTGGTTGCTCTGTGCCGGTTGTCTCGATGCCCTCACCACCTGGAGCACCGAGCAGCACGGGCACAGTTCATATGATCGCTGCAGCGGGCAACAGTCCGTTGGCCAGCAGCGTGAATGCGCACACAACACTGAAGCCGTTAGTACAGGCCCAGGGTCCAGGTGGTCCTGGTGTCGGTGCCGGTGGTGGTGCAGCTGCAGCAGCCGCTGCGGCTGCTGTGGCGCAGATACAAACGGCTGGCGCCGTTAATTTAATGACCCACGGTGGCGCCTCACTCACCCAGACCACAATACACGCCTTGCAGCCAGCAGCAGCTGCAGCAGCTCAATCACCGGGAGGGCATGTGCATGTGACCAGCAGCTCAGCGGTACCAGCAAGCGGCGTCGGCGGCGTTGGTGTTAATGTGGGCGTCGGTGTATCGCCCTATGTGCCACAGAATTATTCACGGGATCGAGCAGAGCAACGTGCAACGATAACGCCAACGGGTCCTGGTCAGGTGGCGGCCACTGTTTCATCAACGGCTGGCGCCAGCATTGCCGTTGGCCCACCCACTCCCAATTCACTGAGTGAGCTAAGTCCGCACGCCGGACCCGCTGCCCAGCACAATTTGCATCACATCCAGCAGGCGCATCAGTCCATTCTGCTCGGCGAGACGACGGGCCAGCAGAATCAGCCGGTGGAGTTCAATCACGCCATAACCTATGTGAATAAGATAAAGGTAAGCAGCAGCAGCTAATATATATGAGCATAATTATTATTATATATTAATCTTAACTCATTTGCTTTGTTTAGAATCGATTCCAAAGTCAGCCGGCCAAGTATAAGAAATTCTTGGAAATACTGCATGCCTATCAGAAGGAGCAGAAGGTGATGAAGGAGGGCAGCAGCGGCAGTGGCTTGAATCAGGGCAAAATGCTAACCGAACAGGAGGTATACACGCAGGTGGCCAAGCTCTTTGGCCAGGATGAGGATCTGTTGCGTGAATTTGGCCAATTTTTGCCAGATGCCACAAATCATCAGTCGTCCGCTGCCGCTGCCGCCGCTGCACAATATATGTCGAAATCGGCGCTGCACAACGATCATCACAACAAGCAGCAGCAGCAACAGCAACAGCAGCGCACCACAACAACAACGGCCACATTAAGCGGTGGTGCACACATCAGCATGTCCTCGGCATCGCCATCGGCGGTGCCGAACAGTGGCTCACCCATGCATTTGAGCAGCGGTGCGACGCTCTCACAGATCGACAGCAGCAGCGCGCATGCACATGCCGCCGCCATTGGCAATCTGTCGGCTGTCAATACGAGTGTCAGCATCAAGTCCTGTGCTGTGCCACAGAATCATATTATCAGCGGCAGCATTTTTGAGAAGGACTATCATGGACTGGGGCAACAGCAGCTGCAGCAGCAACAGCAGCAGCAGCAACAACAACAACAACAACAGCAGCAGCAGCAGCAACGACATCCGAGCCTGCAACCACCACATATACTCTCCAGCACACCGCCCAGTGGCCTGAGAGGCAGCGCTGTGGGCGTGACAGCTGTGCTGGATCAGCGAAACAATCATCATGCGCAAAAGTATGTGGCCCAGCATGCGAACATGTCGCAGAAGAAGTCGCCCAGCTATGGCGGCATATCCAACATACAGCATCTGCCACATCTGAATGACAATTCGCTGGATCGCAACTCGCCAAACATTGCCAGCTATGTGACGCCCACGCAACAGTTGCCCGCACATCCACATCCACATCCGCATCCGCATCATAATACGTACAATTCAAGCAGCAGCAGCCGGCGACAAGCGGTGGATGAGCTAGCCGCCTCCGCTTCCAGTGGCTATGGCACTGCCGGAGGCAATGGACCACCGCCGGCGAAACGGCCGAAGCCCTATTGCCGTGATGTCAGCTTCTCGGAGGCATCGCGTAAGTGTACCATCGCGGATGTGGCCTTCTTTGATAAGGTGCGTAAGGCGCTACGCAGTCCGCAGGTCTACGACAATTTCCTGCGCTGTTTGACGCTCTTCAATCAGGAGATTGTCTCGAAGACGGAACTGCTGGGCCTTGTCTCGCCGTTCCTCATGAAATTTCCGGATCTGTTACGTTGGTTCACAGACTTTCTCGGCCCGCCCTCGTCCGGCCAGGTGGGCGGTGCAGCGGGCGCTGGCGGACTCATCGATGGCTTGCCACTAGCTGCAACTCAGCGTCAGGGCAGCAACAGCAGCTCGCATGATCGGGCGAGCAGTCATCAGAGCACGGATTACGTCCAGGATGTCGATCTGTCACTGTGCAAGCGTCTGGGCGCTTCGTATTGCGCCCTGCCCCAGTCCACGGTGCCGAAGAAGTGCAGTGGTCGCACCGCCCTGTGTCGCGAGGTGCTCAACGACAAGTGGGTTTCGTTTCCAACGTGGGCCAGTGAGGATTCGACATTTGTCACCTCGCGTAAGACGCAGTTCGAGGAGACAATCTACAGGTGAGTGCTTGCTAGTCCATAAGACTCGATGTATATATAAAGCTGTATCCATACTACTCCTTCCTATCTCTTCTCCTTCCTTCGTTCTTTCTTTCTTTCTGTTTTCTGTTTTCTCTGTCATTTGTCACTGTTTCTGTTTCTGTTTCTGTTCTTTGGCTTTCGTTTATATTTTATGAATTAACCAATCAACAAACGCTCTAAACAAAAGGAATATTCACAGAACGGAAGACGAGCGTTTCGAACTGGATCTGGTGATTGAGGTGAACAGCACCACCATTCGTGTCCTGGAGAATGTACAAAAGAAAATGTCTCGCATGTCACCCGAGGAGTTGGCCAAATATCACTTAGATGATCATCTCGGTGGCACCTCACAAACCATCCACCAACGGGCCATCCATCGCATTTATGGCGACAAGTCGGGCGAGATCATCCAAGGCATGAAGAAGAATCCCTCAGTGGCTGTGCCTATTGTCCTTAAACGACTGAAGGTCAAGGAAGAGGAGTGGCGGGATGCACAAAAGGTTTGCCACATTAAGAAGTCAATTTAAAAGATATATATATTAATGATATTAATTTCATTATTGCAGAACTTCAATAAGCAATGGCGCGAACAGAACGAGAAATATTATTTGAAATCTCTGGATCATCAGGCAATCAATTTCAAGCCCAATGACATGAAGGCATTGCGCTCGAAGAGTCTTTTCAATGAGATTGAGACGCTGTACGATGAGCGTCACGATGCGGATGATGATGCGATGGAAGCGGCGGGGCCGCATCTGGTGCTGCCGTACAAGGACAAGACCATACTGGACGATGCGGCCAATCTGCTGATACATCATGTCAAACGTCAGACGGGCATCCAGAAGCAGGAGAAGCAGAAAATCAAACAGATCATACGACAATTTGTGCCTGACCTATTCTTTGCGCCACGACAACCGCTGAGCGATGATGAACGCGATGACGGTAAGCAGAAAAGCCACAGAAATCTTAGAAAACTTTAGAGCCAAACACAAAGCGCATACCATTAATTCAATGCAATTCAATTATATTTATTAATTATTGATTGTTATTTATTAGTTGATTAAAAGGCAACTTAGTTGTTGCATTGTATAGAGAGAACTGCATGAGAATTATAATAATTATATTATATAAGATTATTAACTTTTTTTTATATAGTCAGTCCATTCGAAATGTTTAACAAATGATTCATAAATTGAACTAAAATTATATTCAAATTTGATAAACTTATGAAGACTGCAACTTTCAATATCAAATCTTAATATTGACTAATCAAATTGCAATTCCAATTCAATATTTAAAACAAACCAAAACTAAAACGTTCTCATGCAGTGATCTAAGCACACTTAACACAATAGAATTCTTTGTTTTTTCTTCTAATAAAACTAATTTATAATTAATTCCTTTTTTTATTTAATTGCCACTAACCAGCTCTAGTTAAATGCCAACTAACTAAACAGCACATTTAGTTTAAGTATTTATTAACCACATTTAAATTCTAAACAACAACAAATAATCCAATTTGTTAATTTGAAGTATTTTTAACTTAGAGAATGTTTTATTTTCGTTTTCTTTTTCTTTTTTCTTCTTTTTGAACTACGAAATTTGCAATATATTTTTACAAATTGTGTTAAAAATGATTTGTAATTTAACCAACTGTAACTTGAATTGCATAATTCTGACTAACAAATAAATAAACAAAAAAATGGGCGAACCACCAATAATTTATATATAAAAAACACCAACGAACCACCGATCACCACCGAACAAAAAACCACACACACACGCACACACACACACACAAACCATGTTGTCGTTGTTGTTGTTGTTGTTGCACGCGAATATCTATATAGCATTTCCATTTTTGGTAGATGACACTAAAATGGAAGTCGACTCGCGGCTGAGTCGCGTTGCTCCCAAAGGCGGTGGAACGGGCGGAGATGGAGAGAGCGCCTCACCGGCGCGCAGCAATGTGAGCAGCAGCAGCAGCAGCGCTCCCGGTGGAGCCAGTGGATCAGCGTCAGCTGCAGCCGCTGTGACGGCCATTAAAAAGGAGTCCGAGTCAGAGTCATCTAGCAAAACGTTGGCAGCAACAACAACGGCCGATGATGCAACGCCGTCAACTTCATCCGCTGCAGCGGCGGCCGCAGCAGCTGGCGACGTTAAGGAAAAGTCTGAAACAGATGCGACGCAAAGAGCCGATGAGACGGCAGCCAAGACAGCCAATAACAACAGCAGCAGCAGCAGCAGTACAGTGACAGCCAGTCCCAGGCGAAGCGAAGATGCAACAGCAGCGGCAGCGGCAGCATCAATAGCTGCGGCGGGTAGCGATGTAAGTGTGAAGTTGGAGCAGGGCGAGTGTGCGAATCCCTCGTTGCTGCCAGCGCATGCGCAGGGTCAGCGAGAGGTGAGTGAAAATCTCTGAAATTTATCTCTGTTTCAATTTATACTTATCAAATGCTTTCGATTGCAGGATGAATCCTATTCGCTGTTCTTTGCCAACAACAATTGGTACCTGTTCCTGCGACTGCACGCCATCCTCTGTGATCGATTGCACGTCATGTACGAGCGGGCGCGCCTGCTGGCCATTGAGGAAGAGCGCTGTCGTGTGAATCGACGGGAGAGCACGGCGACAGCATTACGCTTGAAGCCCAAGCCGGATGTGCAAGTGGAAGACTATTATCCCACGTTTCTTGATATGCTGAAGAATGTGCTGGATGGCAACATGGATTCGAATACCTTCGAGGATACCATGCGTGAAATGTTTGGCATATATGCCTACATATCCTTTACGCTCGATAAGGTAAGCTCTACGAGAATATAGAAAGAATATTTGTGGAGCATGCCAAATCTAATTCCTTTTTCTATTTCCCTTCGGCACAGGTTGTTTCTAATGCTGTCCGCCAGCTGCAATACTGCGTCACGGAGCGCGCCGCCTTGGATTGTGTGGAGCTTTATGGCAGCGAGCAGCGACGCAGCAGCACCGGTGGCTACTGTCGCGATGCACACAAGAGCTACGACCGCGAGATGAGCTATCAGCGTAAAGCGGAGAGCATACTCAACGAGGAGAACTGCTTCAAAGTGTATATTGTATGTCGAATTAGTTACTGAAATCATTTTTATGTGCGAAAAGGCAAGCTAACGATTTATTTTTTTGCAAATTACAGTACAAGATCGATTGTCGTGTGACCATTGAGCTGCTCGACTCGGAGCCGGAGGAGGTGGAAAAGCCGGCTGCACTAAAGGCGCAAAAGTTTAGCAAATATGTGGAGCGTTTAGCAAATCCCGCCTTAGGCGCCGGCAGCGGCGGCGGCAACAACAATAACAACAGCAGCAGCAGCAACAACAACAACAATAACAATAATAGCAGCAATCAAGCTGCAGGCAATGACAATCTGGTGGAAACGTCCGGCATCAAAACGGAGGAGGCAGAGGAGATTGCCGAGGTGAGTGAAGCAACAAAATGAAAAAGATTTAAGCGATGATGCGTGCAGAGCTACATCAGCTGCAGTAGCAGCAGCAGCAGCAGCAGCAGCAGCTTTGTGTGTGCTTGACGAGTGGTTAAAAACATGTTGTTTGTGTATTCTCTGTTGTGTTCATTTGTTTGTTTTGTTGTTGTTAAGTTTACGAATTCACCTTAATTACGACTCGAAGAACTTCCAAATTGAATAGATTTAGATAGGGCTGGGTTAAGATAAAACTAATTTGTATAACAATGTAGGATATAAACAATAGAAGCCAAGCCTTTGTTTTTCTATTGTAGATATTTATATATATAAATTATGTATACATACTTTTGCCAATTGCAACATCGCAACTATATATTCAAAGCAATTTTATGCGCTTTAAAATCAAATTTCCGCATTTATTAACTTTTAAAAGGGAGCTTTGGGAATTTTTAAAAATAATTTTGAGAAATAAATAATATAAATAATGACAATTAGGTTACAAATTTAATTTATGTTTTTTTTTTTTTTAATACAAATATATATAGATAAATTTTGTATAAACAAGACCTTCGATACTTTGGTCGTTCAGCAGCTTAAACAAAAAACTATCGAACCAGTTCCGAACCAGACAGTTATTGAAATTATATTTTGTTTTTATGCATATGTACATATACATGCATATCGTCTTGCTCTATTGTATTGCGTTTGTATATATGTACATATTTATGTTTTCTCTCTTACTTCATCCACTTGCCCTAACAGTTCTCATATCTGATGACAGTTAATAAGTTAATTAAGTTTCATTTTTTTGTTGTTTTGATTTTCTGTGATGAGCGAGCCTTTTAGTTTTGCAGACCAATTGCGTTTTCTATCACATTTTCAACAACTTTCTTTTTATCGTTCTCTTTTCTTTCCGTTTCGTCTCTCATTTCAACATGCCGCCTACCAATCGCCCACATATCCGTATGCGAACCAAACTAAAAACAAATTAAAACAAAAAATAATATTTAAAAAAAAAAAAAAAAAAAAACAATTAAACAAACAAACAAACAAAAAAGAAAAAAAGAAAAATGTTCACTAATTAATGCTTTTTTCTGCATTTTTTTCTCTCATTTTTTCCACTTTATTTTTTGTACCAGGTCAATTCCAAGGCTTGAAATAACAAAATAGTTTTGATAATTTCATTGAATAAGAAGAAGAAAAAGTCGTATTGCAAAATGAAATAGTAATAAATGAATTTGTTTTTTGAGATTAACCAACCAAAAACCGCAATAACAACAACAACAACAACAACCACATCGAAAACAGTTTTCATCCAGCCACCCACCATCACCACCACTACCACCAGCACCACATACATACACACATACATACATATATACACACATATATATACACACACACACACACATACACGCCCACCCATTCATCCATCCATCCATTCACAATAGAACATTTGAATGTAAAAAGTTGAAAATCATTTAAACATAAACATATGTAAATTTAGTACATAGCCAAAATGAACACAAAAGTTATATGCATATATAAATATGTTAAATAGTAGTTTCCAAATAATATTCATAGGCACGCATTTATTGCAATTTATTTCTAATTTCGTTAATGTTTTGCGTTACGTTTCTCTTACAAACCTCAAGCAAGATTTACAAGATTTACAAAAACAATACAATGTTAAAATGATGAGAGCGAGAGGAGAGTGAGAGGAATTATAGTGATGGGTGCAGAGTGTGATTGTATCCTTGTGTGTGTTTGTGAGTGTGTGGCAAAAGGTGATCGATTGCCACATCGATGATATGTTATCGAATACTGTGTTGGTTCCAAGCCAAGATACTAGAGCAATGAAAACGTATAAATAAAAGTCAAAGCAAATGTAAATAATGTTTGTATGTATGTATTAACTATCGTTTAGTTTAAGTGTTCAGCGTAGCAAATTTTTGTAAAGGGACGACAGAGAGTGAGTGAGAGAGAGAGAGAGAGATTACTTTAAAAATGGCGCCTGCTCCTACAGCAGGAAGGCCGTAGTCGTGTTATATATATATACATCTTCATATATATGTATGTATATATATTTAACAATTTTTATAATTCTACACAATTACAAAGAAACAAAAATATCAATTGTAAAAACCAATTGAAAAATATATCTATATATTATAACTGAGCATTTGATGACTTTGAGGTGATTTTCAAATTGGGGTTTTTTTCTGATTGCTTTTGGTTTTCATAGTTTGTTTTTTTAATTTTGTTTTTATATTGGGTTATCCTTTTTGGGCTTAGTGCAGCTGGTGTGTCGCATACATACATACATTATGTACATATAATAGAGTGTGTATATAGTTGTATACGCTTTTAAGTTTTACGCAAGGTAAGTTTGATGCCTTACAACGCATTATTATGCATACACTTCATTTAAAATTAATTTAGCTATTTGCCAGACACGCTTTAAATGTGACTTATTTTTACTTTCTCTGTGGTTTTATTGGTGTATGTAAATGTTTTCATTTTAGTCTGTGTGTGTGTGAGAGAGTATATTATTTGTATGTGTGTGTGAGAGAGAGCGTGTATTATTTATATGTGTGTGTGTGCTTGTGAGAGAGTATACTATTTGCGTGTGAGTGTGTGTGTGTGTGTGTGTCCAGTCTTGGCCTGGTACTCTCCACAATTTGTGTCTCTCTTTTGTTTTTCTTACTCTAGCTAAATTTGTAACTCGTCTCGTAATAGTTTATATACTTAGTTACACACACACACACATACACATATACAAACTCTCTTTTAGACACACACACACACACACACACACACACAGAGACACGTATACGTACTTTTACGTCTTTCGTCATTTGTTTATGTGAGAAAGCATGTTCGATTGCATTTTACAATTTGTTTACCTTGCCAGCGCTGAAGCACAAATGTACTTAATGTGTTCTTCCTCTTCTTTGTTCTCCTCACTTTTGCAGCTGGTGCGCGGTTCGCGCAAAGCACGATTTCTGTTGCGGAACAAGCGACGCTCGCAGCTGCACGAGGAGCAAGTGCGTCAGCTCTTTGAGCAAAAGCGCAGTTGCGGCGGAGTCGAATCGAATGCGGCGCCCAATGAAGCAGCGCCCAATGCCAACAACAACAACAATAATAACAATAACAACAACAATAACAACAGTTGGAGCAAGCAGCGTGCACCTGAACGCTTGGGCGCCTCACAGGTGGGTCTGGCGGAGCAATATGCATTCAATGATCGCGATGAGATCAGCACAAATACGAGCAATGGCCGCTGCTTCGTGACCAGCAAGAATCTCAATTTACTCAAATACGATGCAGTGCGTCGTGCCAAGAAGGTAAGTCTGCTTAGAATATGAGAAATATATTTATTGAATTTGAAATCTAACTTTATCAATCACCGTTTACAGAGTCATTGCCGCGTCACACAGGCCAAGTACTCGCGTTTCCAGAGCTATGTCAATCGATGGCTGCAGCAACATGTGAGCGAGCAACTGCAGCAGCATTGCAGCGACTGGCTGCTGGGTAAGACGCCGGAACAGATCAATGCCAGCGGCTGGGGTGCCACCAGCAAAACGAGGTCGCTGCAGCAAAAGGATACGACGAAGACGCCCTATCGCATCTATACGCGTTATAAGGTGTTGCAGTCCAGCAGCAGTGCGACAACAACTGTTGCTGCAGGACAAGCAGCGGCAACAGCAACAGTTGCAGCTACAGTTCAAGCCGCCGCAGCAGCAACAGTTGCCGCTGCTGTTACAGTTACAACAGCTGTCAACAATGCCAACACCAGCAGCAGCAACATTATGATTGTCGACACAACAACAACAACAACATCAACAGTAGCAGCTGCAGCTGCAGCAACAACAAGTGCAACATCGCAGCAACATTGCAATAGCGCTGCAGCAGCAGCAGCCGCTGCCACAGCGGGCAATGCAGAGGCAACACTGCAACAAGTTCGACCAATGGAAAGCTAACCTCCAGTTGCAGTCACACCGGTTGCCATCGCCAGCTGGCCAAATGCAGCCTACATGTGAAGTCGCTGTACCATAGGCAGGCTCCACTGTATAAACTAAACTGTGATAGCAGTTGCAGACGATGGCTTGGCCGACAATAGAAATCAAGCGAAACTGAATTGGATGAAAAACCCCAAAAACAAATCGGCAGACAAAGCTATTTTTCACTTTGTACAAAAAGTCATTTAAATTCTAGGCGTAGTATTGCTCCTAATAATAATAATAATAATAATATTGATAATAATACTTCTATATATATTAATAAGCGTACTACAACATCTTGAGTAGCGTTTAGCGTTAGTTTTACAATAATTATAATGGCAGCGTTTGTAGTTGATAGGCAATTGAAACTCACTCACACACACCCGGCCGCCCGTAAATTGTTGCGGTCGTTCTCAAAGCAAGTTAAAAATAAACCTTAATCTAAAATTTTTAACTGGAAGCGATTGTGAGGGGAAAAGGGAAGTTTGTTCGCGCTAATTAAGTTGATATCAACGTCTGTTTAGCTAGTAAGCAATTTTATGAAAACAAACAGAACTTTTAATTTTACACAAAAATTTCATGTATTTTTATACAAAACAAACCTTGTACAATTCCTTGTGAATACTATTGATTATACACCTTATTTTTAAGCATAACTTAAGTTGTAAAAATCTGATGAGATAATTAAAAAAACAAAAAAAAAATCAACAAAAATATATCAAAAGTGAAACATTAAATTAACGTATTGTGCTGAACTGGGCGGCAATTAGCAAGAATCGATTGTTATCGAAAAATCGTGCAATTGAAAACGATGTGCATTGAAAGTTTGAAAGAGAGTGGATTGTTTTTGCCGATACGCATACACTTACAGCTGCACATCTCTAAGAGAACGGAAGAGAGCAAGTAGAAGGAGGAATGTGAATACGAGAGAAAATAACGTGGAGATCGCGCGCAGAGTTAATTTGTATTTATATATATAATTTGTTAGTATTCAATTGAAAGGCAAAGTTTTTCGAATTGTGTGTGAACTGATTTGAGTGTGTTAAAAGCTTAAAGAGAACCTCAGAGAAGCTTAGTGCAACTTGGACTTAGCGTGGTAAGCGAGCAGACATACATACATACATACATATGTACACTAACACAGTAACAAAATCTATCAAGCACTCTCCCGGTTGCATTCACATACATATATGCATATGTATACATATACGCACACACACACACTTATACATAATACATAGTTACTTGGAGCTGTGTGTCTCAATATCATTTTGGTGATTATTTATTAAAGAGATATAAACGTTGTTCAGTTACAAACATTTTAAAAAATTATTTAAATTTTACATAGTTACACTTTTACACTTAACTAAATTCGTAACGCATTAAAAAACGATTTGATGTGACATGCGAATCATAAATATAAATCCCCATGGCTAGTGTGATGTACGCTTAAAAATGCTGATGATTTACATAAATAAATATATCGAAGATCATTTATATATGAAATCACGACGCGTTATAATGCCAGCAATGCGATTCTCATTGTTGATGACCAGCAAATGGCGCAGACCCAAGGCGCGAAAGATGTTGAAGATCCTGGGCACCGAATCGTACTGTAAATCAAATATTTATTATTATTATTTAATATGTAAAAGACAAATACAAACCGTATTGACGCGCACGGGCGATGGATTCAAGAACATGGACAGATCAACGGTATAATTAGCTTTCCGATCCAAGGGTTGTACGCTCTAAAACATACAAATTAAATTAAAAATGAATTTTAAATCAATGCATGTAAAGCTGCTTACGCTAATGGAAGGATAGCGTGGGTAGACGTCTCGGAATGTTTGTATTGTCGTCTCCGGCAGCCAGAAACGTTGATTCTCCACGTAGAGCGATTTGAGCAATATGACAATTAGTTGCGATCTCAGGATAATGCCACAGACACGTCCCTCAGAGCGACGATCCTGCAGGACAAACATGAATTGGATTTAAGATCTAACAATGGAGAGTGACAGCTACTCACGTCGTGAACATCATCTACAACGGGAAATCCATTGTGATTGCATTTCTGGAGCACTTTGTATATGTAGTGGGCACGATCGCGCAGCTTGATGCAGATTACCGGCTTGCTAAGAATCTCTTGGGCGGTTAGTCCCTTGTATTGTGGCAGTGGCTCCCATGGGAGCATGGGCACATGATTCACTTCGATGACGGTGTCATAGATGCCGTCGTTGAAGTAGTCGCCCATCCATTTGGCACTGATTAGCGCTATGATCAGTGGAAAGAAGAAGGACGTCTCCACGCCCGTCGTCTCCATCAGAATGACCGACAGGCTGATGGTCATGCGCAGGACACCACCCAAATTGGCAGCGGCTCCAATAAGGGCGTACTTTCCAGGATGCAGAAATGCTGCTTGCGGGAATGCATAGGAGAGCAGTATGGCAACAAGACGGCCCCAGGCAGCGCCCACCAGAGCCGTGGGTATAAACACGCCCAAGGACACGTTCAGCCCAAACGTGGCGCAGGATAAGAAGTAATAGACAACTGTGAAAACAGCCAGCGTAAGGATTTTATGAGAGCCTAAAAGAAAACCACAACAAGATTAGAGCTAAAGCATTAAAATTGAATGGGAACAGCTCACCTGGTGGATCGTGGAAGAGCGCACGTACCGTAGCTTCTGGCGTTTGGAACCAGAGCGCTGCCACGGCATTATATTGGTTGTCCTCGCAGAAGAGCTGCACGGGATGTATGGTGGGATCGTTGCCCAAAGGACGACAATCTGTGATGTAGTAAATCATGACGCAGGCTAAGGTAACGCCCAATATGGCAATCAGCACAGCTTCGCACACTTTACCAATGCGCCAGGGCACAAAACGTTTGCGGAAGTTGTTGATGTGTGTATTCAAAGAGTTCCAGGCGGCGCCCAACAGACCACCCATCACGCCCAACAGCATAAATAGCGGCAGCTCGAAATACTCAAAGGTCAGCGGCTGATCGAATTTGCCCAAGTTGAAGAGACCCGTAAATGTCAGAGCGCTCATACCATGATACGCAGAGAGCACAATATTTAGTGTGAACGAACTGATGATTGAGGCGATGAGCGTGCGCCAAATGAGATTCTGATTCCAGAAGCTGGCTGCCTCCTCCAGTGAGAAGAGCATGCCGCCGATGGGCGCACCAAAGGCAGCTGAGACGCCCGCTGCGGCGCCGCCCAGCACAAAGTCGCGCTTCTCGTGGTCATCGCGAAAGGCCTTGAAGATGCGAAAATCCTTGACAAATGTGGTGCTCTTGCCCTGGGATATGCCAGCGGCCACAACAGCGCCAGCATGTATCATCGGCCCCTCCTTGCCACCAGCCAGACCGCCCACCACAGATGTAATCACCCCGATAGACTTCACGGCCAGCGTCTTGATCCGTACAATGCGCGGTATTTTCACCCCATTCAAATAGCTCTTCACTTGGGGTATGCCACTGCCAGCGGTAATGGGTTCTATGTAGGTGACCATGCCGGCACCAATGGCCACGGGCACAACACTGAGCAGCAGCCACCATAAATACGGCACAGCCAGATCGCCTCCGTTCCCATTCACCGTGACATTGTCGTCCACAGCTAAACGAGAATTGTGTTAGATGATTCACTATACTGAGAGAGCTATCCATGCACATACATGACTTGAGGAAGTTGTATTTCAATTCCGACAGCTCCTCGATGACTATGTCAATGGAGCAAGCTATCACAGCTGTTATAATGCCGATTAGTATAAAGATGATCCAGCGTATGAAGTGGGTGCGCAGCGAGAAGCGATCCCTAAGCCGACTGAGCTGCTCATCTTGAAAGAGCTTGTTCTCGCACACATCGTAGTCCAGACTCTTGGCGTTAGTGTGTATAGAAATATAGATTAGATTTACTGATATAATGTATAATAATGAATACTACCTCATATTGACTTTGTTTTTCTTGCGGAACTCCAGCTAAAGCTGCTGCTGTACGCGAGCGTACATGAAAAATGGGCTCAGAATTCGCATTTACATTTGGATTGCTATTGCCCGCATGGCTTATGTTTTCCTTTAGAAATAATTTCTTTCATTAGTACTGCATACGTGTGTGTGTGTGTGTGTGTGTGTGTGTGTGTGTGTGTGTGTGTGTGTGTGTGTGTGTGTGTGTGTGTGTGTGTGTGTGTGTGTGTGTGTACTTTTTGATTACTGCATGAATCATTCCTCGGTAGAAACAATATTATAATGGAAATAATTTATGGAAATGTCCACTTACATAAGTTTGCGGGGCTTCAGACGCGGGCTCCGTATCAATAGGTAATAAGGGTGGGACATCTTCACTATTTTGGTAATTCCCCTTTTCAACAATTGGCCGATGGCGGCTGGTGGAAGGTTCTTCTGCTCTTTTTGAATTGTTTGTTTTACTAGTAATTGGAATATCATCATCGTCATCGCTCGTTAGCTCATCAGCCACATCGATTAGCTGCTTTTTATCAGCCATATTAAAAACTATAAAATCAGATTAACACACAAGAACTTATAACTAAGAGCAAACGAAGTCGTATCCAATGCTCACAGACGAGAAGCTGTTTTTATCACCGCACGCAAAAGTGCTTCGATAACTGCAAACTATCGAGTAGGTAACTAGTTCAATGTTCTTTTGAACAAAAATATACCAAAAGTATGTTATTTTATTTAGCATATGAATTACATGGTATGGCAACAGGTGCGACGGTATTATGTTTACTGCGTCGATTCAAAATTAAAATTAGGATGTTGAAATTGAAATTTAGCCACGTCGAACAATAAGCGTCTACGCTCGATTTCATTACGTGCCTGCAGCTCATCCTTAATGTCGGCCAAGGTGTTGTCAATGCGCATCAAAATATCGCGCGGCGGCCCGTTAACAAATGGAGTTAATTCTTGTGCGCGCGATATGCCAATTTGTACATTCTGCACCGCCTGGGTGAAGACGCCATGCTCCATATCATCGCTTTGCATCGATGAGCTACGGCTGAGATCAATCGCCTCCGGCTGCTCGTTTAGCATTTGTTGCGGCTGTTCCGGCTTCATCGCAGTGAAAGGAAGCATGCGCGGTATGCTGACCATGGCTGGGAAGCCGATTGCATTTCCAATCTCTGGATTCGCCTCGAATGTGGGGCTTCTTGAGCTCAGATTTGATAGCTACAAATGATCATAGTCGATAGTCAGTATTTTAATTTGCATACACCTGACATTTACTTACGCTTTGCACATCTTGAATATTAATATTATTATTATAATTATTATTGTTGTTGTCCTGCTTTGAGAGCGTAACGGACAGTTTGTCCGAACTCTGGCTATTGTCCATCGAAGAATCACTAATTGAAATTGACTTAAAAAACGAGACAAAGAGAGTGCAAAATAGCTAGTCAGTATTTACACACATACACATACAAATTACTACAGCTTTTCCCATTCAAGTACCTGCTGTAGCAGATACACACATACACATACATATACATATGTATATATGTACATGCGTGCGTCGCTCTCAACCTTAGACACTTAATGTATAAGTAGGTGTGTATGTGTGAGCTTATAACGGCACATTGCATGCATTATCATGTTGATCTCGCTCACTCTTTACATCACTTACGCAGTTAGATAAAGACAAAACATATTTTTGAATAAGGTTCTCTTACTGTTCGTATGGCCGCTGCTTCCTCCTGTTCGTGATGCTCTTGTTTGTGTCGTTGAAATACCGTTTTAATTTTTAGCTCGTGTGTCTCTGTGCTCTCTGGCACTTCTATGGCTGAGGCGGCAGCAACTGCAGCTAAAGCTGAAACAGCGACCGACGATGTGGATTTTTTGAGACATTTGGCAATGCGTCGGTTTTTCATAATTCGATCCCGTCGCTCTACTAATGCTGCCACCTTCATTTCATGCAATTTGCCCAGCAAAGATGCATGCCTCCGCTATTAAATATAATCATTTTGCTTAGTTTTGCTTTCCTTGTTAATTCGCATAATTCTTGTATCTCTCGGCCTACCTTAATATGCATGTGAAAGTTCCCCGTAGAGCGCACACTGCCTCGATAAATTCGATCCGGCGGACAAGAACAGCACTTGACAGTCACATTGTCGCCAATCTGGCTCTCGATGCGATAGAGCTCACCGTTTAATATGTAGGGTACGTGCTGGCGACGTTCTGGATCCGTTTTCATTTCACTTAGATTTGACCCTTGGTCGTCGCCCTGTTCAGGTTGCTCTGTTTTTGGCATTGCACAAAAAAAGTAACATTTAAGCTAAGAAAAAATTTCGATCCGTCGCCTGCGAGCTACCGAATTAAATTGAGTTCTATAAGTGTATGTATGTGAGTGTTGAAAAGGAAATGAGAACTCTCCGAAACTAGATACATACGCACATGCATCTGTGACTACAAAGTGTTGTTAAAGAGGAATTCATAATAATGTCAGAAGTAGAGCAAAGCGCATACAAAACATAGCTTTGACAGGCAATGTCACAAGTCAACTAGTAATTAAATAAAATTAATTATTAAGCATACTTTATATATTTGTTTTAGTTAATGTTAGTTTTTATTTTTAAATTGTATTTGTTAATAGCTTTCATTCAAATCTAGTTGATCAGGATAAAAGTCTTAAACAATTTTATTTGCAATTCAAGAGCTTAAGATTCGCGCGCCGCGCATTTATAATTTACTCAATTTACTCAATGTTATCGATAAGTTTTTTGACTTTTGCTTATGCTGCAGCCCTGGCAATCTCACGTTTTTTGTTATATTTTTCGTTTAACAGAAACAATCAGAAATGACGGAAATAAGCAAACCCAATATATTAATAACAGGTAATAAATATTTTGAAACTACATAAAGTGAGTAACATAAACATATTGATGCGCAGGCACGCCCGGTGTCGGTAAATCATATTTGTGCAAACGTTTGGCCGAACAATTGAAGTTCATCTGGTTGGATTGCTCGAAAATTGCAAAGGAAAAGAATTTCATTGAGAAATATGATCAGGCATATGGCTGTCCCATACTTGATGAGGATAAGGTATATATATGCATATATATATAAGCAATAATATTTGTAGCTAATACAGTTTAACTTTGATTTCAGCTACTGGATTATCTGGAGCCGCTGATGAGCAACGGCGGCAACATTGTGGAATACCATAGCTGTGACTTCTTTCCCGAACGCTGGTTCCATGCCGTCTTCGTCGTTACCTGTCCCAACGAAACCCTCTTCGACAGGCTCGTGGAGCGCAACTACAATGAGAAGAAGCTAACATCCAATTTACAATGCGAAATATTTGGCATAATAATGGAGGAAGCGCGCGAATCATATAAATTGGACATTGTGTTCGAACTGAAGGGAGCAACCCAGGCGGATGCTGAACAAAGCATAAAAACTGTTGAGAATTGGTATAACATGTGGAAGGCCAAGTAAATGCGAGTTTATAAATACTAGAAAACTCTTAATATGTTTGGATTCTTAACATATATTAGGAATGTGAGTCGACTCCTCATAGTTTCAGTTTTTAAGTCTTTTAAGACTTAGATTTATTCTCGTTTGCGTTTGTCTTAAGCCAAATTTAAGAATTAGTATAAAGACACAAGTATGGATAGCTGGGGCTCTTCAATTTCGACACCCCAAAGATATATTTTACACATAAAAAAAGCCTTAGAGTACAAATAAAATAAAAAAAAAATTAACTAGATGCGCGTCATTTTGAAGCGCAGCGGACCATCCGGCGCATACATGAAGGTCACCGCATAGTCCAAGGGCGCATGATTGTATTCCAGTTTGTAGTTGCGCAGCAGCTTGGCCAGCAATATTTGCATTTCCAAATCGGCAAAGCGACGTCCCAGACACATGCGTGCCCCATAGCCATAGGGCAATGAGGCGAATGGATGCAGTTTTCCTGGCGTGCCACCCTGATGCTCCTTCAGCCAGCGCTCGGGCCGGAATGTGGCTGCATCTGTAACATATTCCTCCATGTTGCCAGTGACAATTGTGGGAAATACGGCCTGGAAAGAGAATATTATACAATATATTATATAAGGCAGACAAGTGGACAACATTTGACATACCTGCACGCCCTTGGGCACCTGATAGCCGCATATGACGCTGTCCTCTTGCAGTGTGCGCCCATTGCCAATCACCGTGCTGTACATGCGGAAGACCTCCTTGATGAATGCCTTCAGGTGGTGCATTTGGTCGAGCAGTGGAATCGTTAGTGGTGTCTTAGCATCCGGCAGCAGACGCTTGAGCTCTTCGTGCACCTTTTGCTGTTCCATGGGCCGCGTGGCCAATTGATACAGAATGGAGCACACGGCCATCGAAATCTGTGAGATAAAAGATATTTGAGTTTGGCTTACGATAGTTGGGGAACTTACTGCTTCACTTACTGTGTCTATGCCAACGAGTATCAGATCCAAAGCCATAATGGTGGCTATCTTCTCATCCTTCTCCGACATAATCACCTTCTCCAGCAGCGATGGCTCGCCCGTCCGCTGACTGGGATCCTGTGTCTTCAAGCGCTCTGTTGCGCTTTGTATATACTTCATGCAAACGCTGGAGTTGGATTAGAAAGGATTAGATTTTGTTGGACTTGCTTGGCCTGTGTACTGACCCCACAAAGAAGTTCATGTTCTTCACATAACGCGTCCAGAGCGGAGTGGGAAAGTAGCGCCAGTAGGGCGCCTTCAGCTCCAACGTGGCCACATTTCGCAGCGCATATTTGGCTGCATCGATGATCTGCTGCGGCTCCGAGTCGGGCGTCAGATTGTGCTCCAAGCAGCCTAGCCGTGCGTCGAGAGCCACACGACCAATGCCTGCAAATGCGAGAAGTTGATGAGAGATGATGAGGAGAAATGTTTCTACTCTGTGTCACTCACACTCCAAGGACCATTTGTGGATTTCATTGTCGAAGTCAGCGGGCAGCTCCTCGTTGCCATCCAGCAGCTGTTCGCAGCGTGTCAAAAAGTCCTCCGTAATCAGCTCCAGCGGCTGCAGATAGCGTCTTATGGTAGACAGCTGCAGCACAGGCTTCTGCACGCGTGAACGGAACTGACGCCAGGGTTCGCCGTGTCTATACAATATCAAATATCAAATTTCTAGATCTATATCTATATATATATATTTGCAGCTATGCTTACACGCCCACAACGCCGCCAAGCTCGCCGAAGAAATCCTTGCGCACGACGCTCTTGTACTTGACCAGACTGGGCATCGAGGGCCGGAAAGGTGTGGGTCCCTCACTGCGGTAGCACTGCAATCATTTAATCTTTGTTAATATTTGCTCAGACATTGAAGTTGTAGTTGAAGTTGAGGCGGCAATTTGCAGCCGCTGCGTCACAAATTATGTTGTACTTGAGGCCGTGCTGCTTTGTTGCCTCGGTGGCCAGTCGAGCGTGTAAGCAATTTTGGATTTGTGTGTTCCGGCATTTAGAGCTGTGTGTGTCTACCTGTATACCTGTCTACCTGTGCGTACCTTTTCAATTTCATCAGCATCGTAGATGAAGAGCAGATCGGGCCTGCCCATAAGACCGGAGAAGCGTACGATGCGTCCGTATCTGTCGTGCAGCAGCGAAGAGATTTTGGCCACATCCGATATGGTGTATTGGCCAATAATTGGCATAAGGCTGTTAAGGTGAAAAGCAGATAATTGAAATGGCAAACTGACATTGAATATGGATATGGCAACGATGAGGCTATTTGCAGAGCAATTTATGACGCCTTTGACAATACTTGAAAGCGAATCGTTTGTTGTACCTATAGCAATAGTTGTACCTTATTATATTTTTAATAATATATGTATATTTATATTATAATTATGCTATGATATGGAACTAACTTAGAAGAGCGCACGATTGAGTCCTATTTAAATGTACAGGCAGATAACATGATGCATTTAGATAAATAATAATAGAGTTCAATTTGTTAAGATCTTATCAAATAATTTGTGCTGTTAATGCTAACAATTTAGAACGCAATTTTCTACATTTCGAATTCATATATCAAACCGGTGAGCACACTTAACACATTTATTGGCCAATTAGATACTCTGTTTTTCTAGATTTGTATAAATATTGTATCATCTTTCATTTAATTTTAGCTTGCACATATTTGATTTTATTTAAAAGTTTGTAAATATATTTATTTGAATTCATTTAAGTTAATTTGAATTGAAAAACCGGTATTAATGAACAACAGGCTGTTAGAATACTAGATGAACTCCTTTAAGTTATCGATAACATTTTCGATAAATTGCAAATGAACACGAATTGGCCATTCCTAGCTCAGTGACTCTCTTAGCATTGTCAAGTGCAGCTTTAACATGCACACTCACACACACAAACACACACACACACACACACAATGGATATTCGCATAGCTGTATAAACAAATATACAAGTCACTATTGTTTGCCTATTATTTTATTTTCAGCTTGCAACGAAAGACTCGCACATTTTGTCGACCTTGAAACTGGCGCTAATTGAACGCTAATCAAGAAGAAGCAGTTAACTGAAACGCCGTATGACTGTTGCTGCTGTCAAAGGGGACGCTAACCAGATGCCCTGTTATAGGCACTTATTGGCCGGTGATTGGTAAGTGGCTGTAAAAATTGCGGGAGGGCGAGCGAGCGAGTGAGGGAGAGAGACAAGCAAAAGAATTCGCAGTGGTTTTTAAGTTTTGGTGTTGTTGTTGTTAAATACATACATATGTATGTATGTATTTGTGTGTGGCATAATGGCCGTTTGGGTGGGGAATGAGCGGGGAAACCCGTTTGGTCATGGTCAGTGAAATGATGTATGCCTACAAGCAGAAATCAACGCTCGAACAAGATTATCATTATTGGCTACGCAGACACACACAGACATACACAGACACACACATAGTCACATTCCATTCAACAGTAATTGGGTCAAGAGAAGCCAGCGAAATACTAAACAAAAGAACTGCAAACTCTCTCCCATTTGCTCTTAACTCTCCCTCTCTCTCTCTCTCCCTCTCTCTTGTTGGAAGTGCATTGATTTGATCGCATTGCATTGAAAGTGAAAGCAAACTTTGTCGACTTTTGTTTTTTTTTCTTTTTGTAAATTTGTACGCACCGCCAGGTGTTGCCCAGTATGGGCATTGGCTTTGGTCCTGGTATTTCGTTGTAGGCCAATGCATTTTGCCACTCGGCCGTGGCATGAATGCGTGGCTTAGCTGGCTCCTGATCTAGGCCCAAATGTGGACAAACTGTTGCAGCTGCTTCTGCCACTGCTGCCGATCTCTCGCGTTGTTGTTGCTGTCCATCTAGGCGGCGCTGTCGTTGCTCCCCCTGCAGCAGCTGTGCCTGAGCGCCAGCGATCTTGGCTGCAGTCCGTCGAAAAGCAGGTGTGGCACAGTTTGTCGCTTTGGCACGCCAAACACATTTCGGCAGTGTATTCATTGTTTGCGCTTACAAAAGCTCTAAACCAATTTAAAATTCCAATCAGATTTCACTCGTTTGCCGTTGATTTCAAATTGCTTAATGTTTTCTTTAACGTTGACACACGCACACACACGCAACTATTTATAGCTGTCCATGGGCAAGGCGAGAATAACAAGAATCGGTTTGCGTTTTGTCACGGAGACACAACTTCAACTGCCGTCGGCCAATGCGCACTCGATGGCTGCCAGATGTAAACTAGTTAAAAGCTAAGCTCAGCGCTTGGGCATCCGTCATCCGTCTGGACTGGGCTGGCAACATTGCTGCTTGCGTCAGTTGCTTTCCAAATGAGTGCGGATGTTGATGCGCGTGTGCGCCAGCGCAAGCTTCAGCAACATTGTATTAACTTAATATGTTGCAGCAACATAGAGGCAGCTGCTATACATGCATATACGAATCTTAGTCACAATATTAACACGTGCTATTGGATTAGCCCAAATTCTAATTGGAACTAAACAATATGACCTTAACTCACATGAGTTGCGTTTAATATACAATATTAAATATTATTTAGATATCAAGTTCCTTGCCCATGCAAATGCTTTAATTGCCAACAAATTATACAAATGCATATCATTCCGCACACTCGCCCATTTGGAACTAAATAAATTTTAATGAATTACAAATTTGCGGCGCCAATTAAAATGAAATTAGTATTCTTTTGAGCAATAAAATGGTTGAAAGCTTTCTTCGTGCTACGATTGGCCATTCGTGTTGCCAACAAGTCTAGCAACATTGTTGCCAAGTGTTCATGGCAACACGCATGCGCGTTTGTTCAAGGTTCGGCAACATTCTTGTTGCAGCAACATTTTGGCAGTTGTTTATCAGCTTTGTATGTAAATAAATGAGCATGCTATCAATATATATACGTATATGAACTTGGATCATAACAATAACAACCTTTTTGATGTGGCCTTAATCTTGCATCAGCCTATAGAAATAGTCTGTGCTATAATTTACAGGTTCTGAAGGCCTAAAATCTTGTTTTATTGAATTTCGCATATTATTCTTTTCTGCTATATCTATATTTTTTAATATATAGATGTTAATGTTAAAGTTCAAACTCTGAATTACTTAGATTTTTGATAAGCTTCTATTTATGAGCCTGAGCACGAGCAGAACTCAGTATTTTAAGTTATTTTTGCATGTCATTTGAAACTGGAGACTTGGAGTTGATGCCGACTAGAGTTGGGCGTACGTTGATCCACTCTATTTATTCATTATATATCGATTTTGATCATATTAAACTGTTTTGCAATCAGGAACGAGTATTTTGTAGTCGGATATGCATGACAGCATACACAGTATGCAAAAATACTAACATAAATGATATTCTAATACGTACTACGAAATCATTCAATTCATCTCAGCCGCCCATTCGGAACTAATGAGGCCTTAACGGATAATTCATTATTATTCTAGCTAAATATGGATCTATTTAAATATATTATTCTATCTAAATATGTATTACGTATCAAATGCGTCTCATTAATAAACGAGCTATGAAGCCGATAACTGTGCCTTTGTTGATTGCGGTGGTCTTGCTGGTGTTCGCATCGATCGACTGCCGAAAATCCAAGTCCCGATTCACCAATCTCAAGTGCATCAGCTATGATGAGAGCTACGCCAAGTTTGGCAAGTGCAAGTTGAATATCCTTGGCAGAGGCATCATCGCCGTTGAAGTATACATTTCGTTGCTCAAATTGCCGATCAACATTATTCACGTGAGTTTACGATCTGTCGAAGATGATTTGTTGTAGAAGGATATGGCAAGGATGAATCGAATATCCTATTGTCCGCATTCCAGTATTGTTCTCATTCCGTGCTATTTCTTGCCATTTAGTTGTCCCTCTGTAGAGCTGATATTTCCTGGTATTTAAATTATATAATTACAGATCAACTGGAGCATATGGCGCCGCTATAATACATACCAACCTTTCCTGCATAACTCCAGCTGCAATTTGTGCAATCTCTTTACGAACTCGAAAAAGATTGCGTTCGAGTCCCTAGTGCTGAATGCTATACAGACGAGCTCCAATCTGAACCACACTTGTCCCTACAATGTGAGTAGCTTATCAGATATACATAGAAGATATACACTTTATATCATTTCTGATCTCAGCACGATATCATTGTGGACAACTTGGTGTTCACTGACGAAATGCTGCAGTCGCTGCCCCTGCCCCAAGGCGACTACAAGATCCAACTGCGCTTCATGACCGACAAAGTGTGGAGACTGATGGTCGAAGTGTTCATTCTGCGAGATGAATAACGAATTGCAGTGAATGCTGCTAATAAATATGGTAACTGCAACATATTTACTAACAAGCATTTGTTTGGTATCAAATAAAATGAATAGACAAATTTTTGAAATATATATGAAAGATATTTGAATCTGATTGGGAATTATGCTGCATGGCATCCAACTCGGCAAGAGGCCTGGCAACAATGTTGCTCAAGTCAGTTGCATTGGCAGCATGTTGGCAGCTGCCAAACTAGTTTACATATCAAAACTTGTTATTAAAATAATAATAATACATAAAGTTGGCCATTTCCAAATTCTAATTCGAACTAAACAATGTGGCCTTAACCTAATATTTGTAGATGCTAAACATCTTAAGATACGCAAGATAATCGTTTCCTTATCTAATTGGAATCACATACAATAGCTGTAAATATTTATAATTTTCATTAGAGAAAGAGAGAGGGAGATAGAGCGAGAGAGAGACAGACATGTTGTAATTGATTATAAATTATATGTATTAATCTAAGCTAGACATAATAATTTTGTTGTTTTCAGCTATTTAGCCATTCATGTATGTAATTGAAATTCAATGGAATTTTCACAGTCGCCCATTCGGAACTAATGGAGCTCTTGTGCTTAGTATATGTAATTTTTTGGAAATCGATTGACTTTAATGTGGGTTTACATATCGCATTAGTGAAGTAGCTATGAAGCCGAAAGCTGTGCCTTTTTTTATCGTGTCTGTATTTCTGGTGTTTGGCTCGGTCAACTGTCGAAAGTCAATGTCCAGATTCACCAATCTCAAGTGCAACAGCTCTGATCCTGAATTTGCCAGGTTTGACAAGTGCAAACTCAATGTCATTGGCAGAGGAATCGTTGCCGTTGATATATTTATAGTGATGCTGAAGTTGCCAATCGATAATGTATTCGTAAGTTTTATATATATCTATATGTATGTAATTAAATAGATCATATAATGCTGAAATACAGATGAATAGAGTTTGAGCAAGTGCTAAAAACGATGTCCCTTTCTCAAAGGACATGCCGTATTAGAATAGCAAGGACGAACCCTATTCATCCCGCTTAAATTAGTATGGGCTCATCAAAGAATCGAATATTCCATAGTCTTTTGATGTAGATCCATGCGGTTGGCTCTTCTGATCCTAACGCAGTTTGTCCTGTCAAAATCCGCAAGGATTTAGCATAGTTAGAGCTATTTTTCTGAAACAGGACAATCTTTCTATAGCCACAGCTCGGTCATGTCCTTAAGGATCTCAGCAGGAAATACATTTTTCAGCTCGTGGGATGCAGGACTATCGATTTGCATTAAAAAATTGCCAGAATTCCACAAAAAATGTCCTTCAAATTTTTGCAAGGGGTATGGTCGAAAAATGGCCAACATCCACTTTATCTTGGCTGTTTGAGGGACTATCAAGATGTCCTTTTGATCACAGAAAGTCCTCGTTGTCTTTATAATGAATTACCGATCAGCAGGATAAAAGTCCTTCAAACAGCTGAGTTATAAGGACTTTTTTCTTAAGCTAAAACTGTGTATATCTCGGCTGTATCCTTGCGTATCCTGTCAACTCAATTGTCAAATGAAATGGGGTCACAAGGGCTACCAAGTGGCCAAAGGACATCCAAATCGTCCTTGTGGTTTCCGAGATATAACGCATTTTGTGTGTTTTGGCCATTTTCCTTGGCTGCCAAGGCCGGCTTGGAGGACAAGTCCCTGATTCTTAGAAGACCCCATAATATTTTGATGTGGATCGGTAGAGTAGGCTCTCACGATTCTAACGCACCAAATACTTTCGTCCTGTGTAAGGATTTGGCTGAGCTATGGCTAAAAACGTAAGCCGTCTAAAGCCCACTAAATAAATTTCGTTGCATACCCAAAAGGGGCAACGACTGCAGTTGACGGCGCATGAAATTTGAACGCCGATTCGGCTGAAGCACCAGGCGAACAGAAATCACAGATGGCTGACAGCTAAAATTTCGTTGCATACCCGTCAGGGGCAACATTTGCCCCTGTTTGCTATGCAACGCTTTTTTACCAGCTGCTGTTTTGTCGACCTTCGAGGCATTTCTGCTCGCCTGGTATTTCAGCTAGATTTTATATAAATCTCCCAGCTTAATAAATTGCTAAATAATCAAAAGACGGGTACAAAATTATAGTTATATATTTTTTTAATTTATTCATATTTTACTTTTGTTTTTTTACATAGATCAACTGGAGCATATGGCGGCGTTATAATGGTTTCCAGCCGTTTTTATACAATTCCAGCTGTGATTTCTGCCAGCTTTTGGCACGCCCGTCTAAGATCTCATTCGAGGCCCTTGTACTGACAGCTTTCCAAACGAGATCCAATGTTAATCACACTTGCCCCTATAATGTGAGTCGAGTTATATATGACGTAGATATTCTCTTTGAACATATTTCATATATCATAGCACGACGTCATTGTGGATAACTTGGTGTTCAACGATGCGTTCCTGAAGACGCTGCCTCTGCCCCAAGGCGAGTACAAGATACAATTGCGCTTTGCTACCAACAAAGTATGGAAACTTATGGTGGAAGTATTCTTTTTGCGAGATGAGTGATGCAAGATGATGCTAATTAAGATGGCATTTGACCATTTTTCACAATGTATTCCATATTTATTACAAAATTTGGTATCAAATAAAATGTAAACACAAATTTCTGTGCATTTAGTTGCGTTAAGATTTGAGATTATTGTGCATAGCAATTTGATGAAAATTTCAGATAAATTTCGTTCAACTGCCTTACAATAAATATGAATATGAAGATGCGGCAGAAAGAAAGAAGAATACAAACGCTTTTAGGCATTGAATTTTGAACACATCAAAATGCGATACAAAAGAGTCGGAATCCTTATAGATATCATTACATATATATGCATATTCGTGTAGTTAGTTAAATGTGTAAATGCTTGGCTGGCTTTACTAATGGATTACAGTCTAGAACGTATTATTTTAGCGGGCTTAAGCTTAAGAGTGGTAACAAATTAAAAGTGAAATTAAGATTACGGAAAAATAAACTAATGAAATGGCACGTCTCAAAGTCGAACACTAAATGAATACAGAATAGACAAAGGCTACACATACATAAATCGAATGTCTTGTGATATTTTCTTATGTTTGTTTTTGATTTTAGATTATTTGTAGATACTAGAAGAGACTTGACTTAAACTATGCATTCATTGTTGATGTCGTTCGTTAGTTTTTTGTATAGTTGTATTTATGAATCCGATATATGGAGTATATATATGTTTAAAAGTAGTTTCCATCAATAAATATTCCACTGGCTGTGCATCAGAGGGAGAAGTTCCTTCACATGAATTGCTTTAAAATTAACTAGGCTAACATATATCTATGTATATATATATATATATATATATGTATATATATAATTATATGTGTATATGGCGTCGCTTGTATTTACAGTTCTATTCGTTCATATATCGCACATGCAACTAAAGACTAAGCTAGAAACTAAAAAGAAACTATTTAAAATTAAAATTAAAATCGAAAACGAAAACGAAAACTAAACGTCAACTAAAGAAAAACAATTAACACTCCGAATTGTTACTGCTGCTGCAACTGTTGTTTTTGTTGTTGTTATCTAGAACCAAGCTAATACTTTAGGCCGTGACTTCGGTGTTAACACTCGAACTCGTTGGCCGTAATGGCGCTAAGATCCTTCATCAGGCCCTCCAGATTGGCCATCTCTTGGTTCAGCTCCTCGGTGGATGTGCTGGGCGCCAGTCTTTGTATCTCATCGGTGGAATGCGCCACGGAGCCGCCGCTCTGCAATCGATTGGGCGTGGCTGCCGAAAATGAGGGCTTCTTGTATGGCGATTGATTCTGTGGACGTATTGTGACAGCAGGAGCTACACAGAGAACGGGAGAGAATTAACAGGAGTTCATACTGTTACTGCTGCTGCGATGCGTTACTTACTGTGCTTGTTAATGGGCGTGGCAGCGCCAGTGGGCGGTGGACCCGGTACACTGAAACTCTTGAGCGGATGACCACGCTTGGCATTCTCGATGGTGGACACGCAGCCATTGCCAGCAGCGCCTGTGCCGCCCGCCGTGCCGCCAGCATAACCAGCATTGCCACTGCAGAGAGAAAGAAGAATAAAAGCTTCAGTCAAAATCTGTTTTTACATATTTTTTTATCAAGGTCAAGTAAGAAACATATCGAACGTATTACGTTGGGACATGGGAAAACATTGGAATTATGGCTTTATGCGTCGTCGACAATCTTTGCCCAAGAAGTGGAGCACACGCGCCTGCTGTATCTGCTCCGCCTTGCGGGCCAGCTGAATGTACGGCTGACGATCAGCCATGCTCATGATGCGCCAGGCGTGCGTTGCCACCTCAGTGACCGTCGCCGCGCTGCTCATTGTGTAAACGCCCTTCAGTTGATGGTTAATCAGAATCTCGTCCAGGCGAAACTTGTTCAGGAAATTGAGAAACGGCAAAGGCGATGCCATCAGCAGCAGCTGCTGCTCCACATAACCCGGCAGCGTTCTATGATCCAGCTGGAGCACCCGATCAGTGGGACCATGCACCAGATCGATCTGAACCCTGGGATCGATGCGCCCCCAACGTGTTCGATTGCACATTCTTCTCCTCCTTAGCTTTTACAATTTTTTTTTGGATGTTTTTCTGATTTTAATTGCTTTCTGAGTTTTTAAGTCTACAGACCAAAATGTGATGGAATTTTTGAATATAATTTTCTAGAACATGTCGAAATATAAGAATTAAAGCTAAAAGCCTGCTGCAGGTCCAATATTTTGTATAGAAATGTTTAGCTGACGTATATAAGACAAGAGAAATGTAATAGAATAGGGATGGACGGTGCTTGAAGGAGAATGTGAGCAGGACAACTATTTCAAGAGTTCGTGAAGTTACTAGGATGCTGAACCCTTCTTTAGTTGCAGTTAGCTCAAATTTGAGCCTCACAGACCTAGCTAAGGTCAAGCCGAATTCAGCTTGGACTAAAGAATATATCATTCAAGAATAATCAACCACAAATGAATCCGCTTGCAGCAAGAACTTAAATACGATTACATTTCCTGGCCAATTAGAGTAATTTTTAATAGAATTTCTTCTTCCTGTGCTCCAACACTTACCAGAAGTTGGCGTCGTAGCCACCGTAGGGATGCTCCGGCGTCTGTGCCAGCGAATTGTTCTGCGGCTGTGTGAGACTCTGCTGGGAGAGGCCTGTGTCCATGGTCATGTGCGAGCGATTCTGATGATTGTATTGGGTGCGTGGATATTGCGGTCGTTCCATGGTTGAGTTCATAGAGGTGGCTGCTGGTTGGAAAAGGTACATAGTATTAATATTGGGTAGCGGATGAATTCCATTCGATTCGACTCACTCATATAGCCGGCAGCATAGGCTCGCTTGTCCAGGGAGTTGGTTACGTGCGGCGGCACCTGAGTGTCCACCTCGTATTCGCTGTGCACGACGGAGCGGGGTAGAGTCAGGGCACCGCTGCTGGAGGCATTGTCACTGCAGACAGGCGTTGCAGAGTGCAGTCCCTTGTCAATGTTCTTCAACTCCATTTGATCGTGATGTATCCATAGGTCTGGCGGCTTGGGCACGCCCACATTGTTCTTCTGATAGCTATTTAGCAAATTGAAGTAATTAATAAGGTAGGGAGTAGGTCTAAAGATGTCTGCTGCTTACCTCTTCTTGGTGTGCTCTGGCGAGGATTGCGGCTTGCGGCGGCAGAAGAGCAGCAGACCCAGCAGCAAGAGGAAGAGCACCAGGACTGTGCTGCCAATGATGATGTAGAGAAGATTTTGATTGTCAATGCCCTTGGCAATGGTGTCCGCCTCCTGCATGATGACCGCTGCGCTGGTCGTGAACGTCGCCAGGGCAGAGAAGGGCGCATTGTTGCCGCCCTTGGTGGTGCGTGCCTGCACCTTGAAGTAGTATGTAGTATAGGGCTTCAGGTTGGGCAGCATTAGCATCGTCTCATCACCGGCAAACGCCTCAATTGCCCAATCCCTATCCCGTTTCGTTGTGTCTGTCGTATAGTAGATATTGTAGCCAGTTATCTGGCCAACTGTATGCTTGGGCGGCAGCCACTGCACGATCACATTGTGTGGATTCTGTTCGTCCAGGCGCACACTAAGCTCCCGCGGCGGCGTCACGGGCACATTCTGATAGGTGCTGTTCAGCACCGACATGGACCACGCCGATTCGCGTCTTCCCTTGACCACTTTGACGGCGAATTCGTATTGCGTATTGGGCCGCAGATCATTGATCATGTAATTCAGATCGCTCGTGTTGTGGTAGCGATAGCGATTGGAGCCCGTGATGCCGTAGCTGATCGTGTAGTGCCGGTTGTCGGTCACGTGCTGGTTCTTGTTCAGCATCGTGTCGATCCAGTAGACAACGATCGAGGAACTGGACATGGTTATGGCGCGAAGTCCAACAGGCACCTCCAGCGGCACAGGCACATCGAGCGGCTCCTCATCGCGGGTCTTGATGTTGTCATAGATGGGCGGGCCGTCGCCTTTTACATTGCGTGCTCGCAGCGATACCACATACTCCATGTTCGACTCCAGGTTCTTGAGCACATGATAGCGTTCCGTTTCTTTCAGCTCAATGGTATTCTCATCGGGTATGCCACGGCCCCAGCCCAGCACATAGTTGCGTATTTTGATCTCCGGCTGCTGCGGCGGACCCCAGTGCAGTCCAATGTTATCGGCGCCCGGCTGTATATTGATCCAGATGGGCTTGCCCGGCACCTGTGTCTCATCCAAATCGTTTTCCAGCGTATTGGCACGATACCACTCGGTGAACGGACCAGAGCCATTGACAGTCATCGCTGCAATCTTCACTTGGTACTCGGCATTGCGATCCAAGGAGTTCAGCTCGAAGTAGCGTATATTAGCCGGTGTGCTCTTCGCCTGGGGCGCATCCTTGAACTTGCGATAGCGTATCTTATAGCCAGTTATTTGGCCATTGCAATCCTCCTCAGCGGGAGGCTCCCAATGCACAGTTATGGACTGCAAATCACAAAGGAATTAGCTTGGCCTTAGATCGAAGAGTGCCTGTGGATACTTACGCTTGAACTGGTCACCTCCAGCGTGACATTATTTGGCGGCTCCGAGGGCGTTGAGGAGTAGGTCTTCACTTTCAGCTCAGCGGAGGAATCGCCCATGCCATTGCGATTGAAGGGCACAACGCTGATCACATAGTCAGTATAGGGGCGCAGCTCAGTGAGCAGCAGCTCCAGTGACATGCTGTCATTGTAAAGATCCGCACCGCTGTCATTCTGTGGAGATTGTGGTATGGTGAGCATCTATAGATAGGCAGATCAAGTTTCTCAGTACTTACCTCGGAGTAGTAAACACGATATTTGAGTATCTCGCCATTGGTCACTGTGGGCGGCTGCCAGTGCACGTAGATTTCTTTGTGGTTGCGCGCATAGGCGTCCACGTTGCGTGGCGGTCCGGCAATGTTCACCTCAGGCTGAGTGCTCGCTTCCAGGGGACGCGAGGATTCACCTATGCCAAAGTTTGTGTTGGCCACGACACGGAACTGATAGGTGCGACCGGGCAGCAGTGACTGTATGCTGACCTGCTGATCCTCATGCGACTGGGTGACAATCTTTTGCTCACTGTGAATGGAATGAATCGATGAATGAATAATCTAATAGATAATGTATACAGACTTACCGCTCGCTGTTGTTCACGCGATAGTAGACCGTGTAGGAGACCACCTCGTTGGCGTTCTGTAGCGGCTCCTGCCAGCTGAGCGTCACGAAGCGCGGCTTCACAATCTGGGCGACTAGGTTGCGTGGCGGACTGGGCAGGCGGGCCAGTAGACCGCTGCTCAAGGGTTTCACGTCGCTCGCTATTTCCTCGCCTGCGCTTAAATCTGTTGAGGCAAAATTGGATGTGGGGGACATTTGTTGTTGTTGTTGTGGTTGCTGTTGTTGCTGTTGGTTCTTGTTCTTATGTTGCCAGGAGGCCAGTACTTTATCTGCGCTCGCATCGTCATACTCATTGTCAAGTTCTTCGTCCTCGTCCTCGTTCTCGTCCTTGTCGTTCTGTCGGCGCACCGCACTGATCTCGCCCGCCTCAAAGTTGCGATCGTTGAGCGGCTGCTCGATGGGACGCGCAAATTTGCGGAACGGCATCTCTACGGATTTCTCATCCCCATAGCTGTAATCGTCACTGTCCGTGTCTAAAAAGCTGCTGCCACCTGCCTTTGTGCGCAGTTCAGCCGAGTTGAAAGGTCGTCGTCGTCTGTAGTTGTTGTTGCTGTTGTTGTCAGAGCTGTGCAGGGATTTTGTGGTTTGGCCTTGGGGTTTACGTTGTTTGATTTTGGCTTTGGATGGGCAGGAGTTTGGTTGGGATATGGGTGTTTTGATAAACAATTGATGGAAATAATGATGTGGAGTGGAAAAAAAACAAGTGAATAAACAATAAGTTAATAAATTAATTAATAAAATTAAAGGTAAATTAATTTAATTCGCTTTTTAGTTGCCCAACCGCAAAGTTTGAGTTAAAATTTGAAGAATATCAAATGAAGAATTCTTATAGAGAGTTTATAAAGATATTGAGGAATAAAAAACTAGATAAATGGAAGAGCTAGAAGAGCGTCAAATATGTACACGATTTCTATGGAAAGACAGAGTAGACTCTAAAGGAAATTTAAGAGGGGAATGAAGATATAATATGTTCTGGATATGAACATGATAGATAGACAGAATTGTAATTACAGTTGGACTATTTTCTTTGAAGGAAACTGAAGAATATTGAGTATAGAAGTTATTTTTATAATGATGCTATATAAAATTAGTTATAATCTGAATATCATGGAGTCTAGAATTCTTAAAAATGTAGCTGGAGTCATTTATGTAAATAGTTAAGATCTTTCAAACAAACTTTAAGACTGCACTGACAAATAGTAGGCTGTGCTAAGGATATATACAATTCTTTTATTTAAGACAGACACTCTAACTCAGAGTAGGGCTTTCCCAATGAAAAGTTTATATGGTTTTCACAAAGCTTCAACATTTACAGCACTTCTTTCGATATCATATCGTAAAGGGTTAAACTATAAACTAACTATATACAATTGATTTTACATGGTAACTCCAAAGACATCCACATCTACTACTTAATTCACCCTAGACTCTATATTTTTGGGCAAAAGCAAATTAGTTAAATTAAAGTAATTTATATTTAGAAACAATACAAAACACATAGATACAAACACAGACACAACACACACATATATATATTACAGACTATATACAAAATATATGAAATTATTTTACAAGAGCTGAGGGAATTTGAGGTTAGGGAGTGGCGTTAATTTCGTTAAGTGAGTTTATGATACCGTTAGAGGACCCATTGCCGATTGCCGATTGCGTAAGCTGGAGCATAAAATACTGTACACCAAGCAAGAAGATTCTACCACTACGCATATACAATTGGTATAGAAGGTATCTTACCTCCTGGTGGCACAACACGCAGTCGAGCCGATGCCTGCACAGAGCCGGCGGGATTGGTGCCGACGCACTGGAACATGCCTGCATCGGAGTAGAGCAGTCCACGTATGCGCAGATTATGCCCGTTGACAAACTGCAGGTATTCGTTGGGCGTGATGACATCGCCGTTCTTTAGCCAGCGAATGGTCGGCTTGGGCTTGCCATGGATGGCGCACTCCAGATTGAGCACCTCCTTCTCGGAGGCAGTCTTATCACGCGGCGCCTGGATGAACTTGGGTGGTACCTGCACTTGCACCGTCGCTTGGGCATCCAGTGAGTCCACAGTGTTGCTGGCCCGGCATTGATAGTTGCCCGAATCGATGTCCTCGGCGCCGGATATCTGCAGCGAGCCGGTGCCGGTGATGGAGAAGCGTGAATCCAGATGATTGAGATCGAGCTCCTCGCCGTTGCGTAACCACTTGATCTGCGGCTTGGGCACCCCATTGGCCACACAGTCCAAGGTGACGGTTTCGCCTTCGCTGACCGTTTTGGGCGAGGGTCCAACTAGGAACGAAGGTGCCACCGCTTGCTCGGCACCTGCTTCCACGGGCTTCTTGATGTTTAGGCTCGTCTTGCTGCTCAGCCGGAAGGCACTGCCCGAGGTCACATTGCATTGGTAGGCGCCGCGATCATTGGCGTTCACCTCATCGATTTCCAGCGCCCCGTTTGGCAGCACCACCATGCGCAGCTTGTCCAGCGGCAACGGCATGTCATCCTTGTACCACTGCACCGTGTGCTTTAGCCCCGGCTGCCAGACATGCTCGCCCACCATGCAACGGAAATAGGCCGTCTGGCCAGGCAGCAGATACGTCTCGATGAAGTCCTGATTCAGCTCCGGCTGGCGTGCTATGGCCACCAGGGCCGGACGGCTGAGCACACTGCCAATGCCGTCGGCGCTAAGCAGGCACTGGTAAGCGCCCGTCAGGCCACGATTCTCCTCCACTGAGCTGATGTAAAGCGAACCGTTCTTTAGCTGAGTGCGAAACGTGTCGCCCACAACGCCCAGATCCTGGCCATCGGGTCCACGCCAGCGTATGCTTGTCGCTGTGGGCGTAGCCTTGCCCTTGCCAGCGGCCTTGCCGGCGCACTGCAGCAGCACTGAGTGGCCCTCGGGCACGACAGAGTCCTGCGGCTCCAGCGTGAATGTGAGTGCTAAAAACAAAGAGAGAGAGTATAAGTGGATAAGTTGTTGTTTCTGTTTTTGCTGTATGCGAGTAAAAGTCACCACCATGTGACCTGGTTGGAGCACGCGCATCCACTTGACGGGTGGAGGAGGCAGCAGCAGCAGCATCAGCGGCAGCAGCCAGCTGCAATATGTCAACTTGAATAATTAAAGCGACAAAAGCCTTGCCAACCACTGCCCCCATTCCACCCACTCTTTGTTTTTAGGCCCGCCCTGAGGCTAGACAAATATTTGCATTTCCACTTTGACCTCACTCTCGTTTTACGAGCGACAGAGAGGGGCTGCTGCTGCCAATGAATATCTAACATACTTTAATGGCAACAAACGCCTGGATCGAATACCAAGACTAAGCCCCAAGCATAGGTCGACTTAAGGACCCGCTAGGCTGCTGCCGCCAGCCTCAGTGGTGGCACTTCTGCTGGCTTTGGGGCTAAGGAGGTTGGCTTGACTCTGTGTTAACATATTTTTGTTTCAAATGTCAAATTATAGGGAGCTTCAAACCGTCTTGAAGGCGGTTCAAGTGGGATTTGCAGCTAAATTTATATTAGAATTCAATATTATTCAATATCATTCAATATTATTGTAAATAAAATTGTTTCAATTTATTGAGGAACTTATCTTTAAATGAAACTATTCTCTATTTGAATCAGTTATCCCACAACTCATTATCATTTGCATATAGTCTTAAATATTTAAGCCTCCTTTTAGGACAGCTCCACTTTCAGTTCCATTTCAAAGTTTAGCCTTTTTCAAGCCAATTTGTGTTGCCAGCTCGGATTGTGTTGGGCTTTAGATGTTATATTTAAGTAGCATTAATTAGGCATCAAGGAGTCGGCTGGGCAATGCGGCGTCTTTTATAATTTGCAAAAATTTATCCAGCTGTGCAAACGAGTGCCACAAACGCACATACTTCAAGCGGAGTTTGAAGTAGGAGTTTGGGTAGTTAGAGTCGGAGTAGGAGTTGGTGCAGGTGCAGCTGAGTGGGTTCATTTATTGCCGCCCGCTGCGAGGCAGTGTGGCAGTTCCCTCTGCTGCGCTGTTGCAAGTATGTTGACCGCACGTGAACTCCAACGGCACACGGTGCTCGGCACATTCGAGTCGCAACCTCTTGGAGTCCCTTTTTTTTATTTTTAGTTGGCCTGCGTCAAGTATTCTCGCAATTTACTCGCTTTGTTTTGCTTCCGCCTCGCTTCAGCTTCAAAGTTTTAAGCGACGAGTTTACGAGGCGTGTTAGCTCCTTCAGTTCATTTGGGGCTACCAAAATGTATGCTTCCTCGACAATAAACTGCGAAACAACTCAACTGTTTCTCTTCGTGCAGAACCTGAGCAGCATTGGCCATTGATTATGCAATTCTTTTCCAATTCGCATTTCTATTCCATTTGCGTCTGGATCATATTCTGCACAGCCACAGCGCTAGCTAGGAAGTCAAACATTTAAAGTTCCGACGTGTGGCTTTTATGGTTATTGCTCCGCGCGCTTGGCGAAGCTTCGAGCTCACATTTTGCGGCTTTACGTGAGCGCTGCGACTCATTGGCTGCCTGTCACATTTCACTCGATCCATGTAATACAATTCGCAGACATACGGCCCGGCCCCACCAGTGCTCTCTATGCAAAATACCCTTAGCTAACTGCATAATGAAGCAAGGGCATATCAACTGATTATCGCCATTGATAGAAGTACATGAACTTTCTCTTTTAATGTGAAAGCCCTGACAGTCGGCGTCTCTAATAGATGTTTAGATAAAGAGATATGTGTATATCTGCCTAAGAACATTTCGAGAGCTTATTGCATTTGCCAGTGCCAAACAGCCTAATATATTTTATGGACATGTAATTTCCTTTCATGATCTACATAACTAATCTTACATAACTGAAGACTGTCATATATTTACAGGGTATACACGCAGTCTTGCACCATTAGCCACACGTTTTAAATAGGCTTTAGAGCAGACTTTTAGGCGCTGCTGCATCAAACTAAAGACTTTGAATGCTGGCTCGTTGCACACAGACCAAACATAACTGCGGTTTAACCCTTCTAAGTCACTTTTGCTCTCGCTCTGCAGACACGTCTGTCTCTCTCTCCCTCTCTCTCCCTCCCTCTCTCTCTCTCTGTGTATTTATTTGATTCTGTCTGCAGCTGCATTTTGATTGACATTAGCTGTGTGAAGAAGTCTTATGTTTCTGGTATTGGATTTCATATGAATTTGTGAGTTCATATGCTACCTGCACTTTGTGGCACGTCTCAATTATGCGTCCCAACGGGCCACGCCCGCATATACAGAGCGACGACTCTGTGTAGAGTTGGGCAAGGCAGCTGCATTTGTGGAATTCAAATTTTCAAAAATATGCCAATCTATAAAACATAATGGAGCTCTAAATCAAATAGAGACATTCACAATCAAAATTCGTAAAACGGAGCGCGAGCGCCGCGGGTCGCGCGTTCAATTAAAACCATTTTTATTGCTCGAATTGATTTTTATTGTCTTTCGCTTATTCATATGAATGCATTTCACATTTCTCAGATACAGAGCCAGACCGAGCTATAGCCGCATTTCGAAAGGCAAATCGAGGTTATCGCTGCTGCAGCTACCGAAATTGTGTCAATTGCTTGGGCTGCGTGAAAGGCTCTCTTATCAGAGTCGGGAATTTGGGGGAAACTATAAAAATCGAAGCCAAATCGAAACACAATAATAAAGGCAGCAGCTGGCTCTACCACGCCCACTTGCACTCAATGAAAATGGAAATTAATTATCATATTTCTCATATGACAAAATAAGCAGCTAAAATCAAAAAGCCATTTAATTAAATGCTAATTGGATAAATTTTAAAACCAATAAACGATATAGAGTGAGAGTAAGTGAGGGGAAGAGTTAGTTGGCAGCAAATGAAGTTGCAACAAGCTGAAAGCTCCACTCAGGCCTCGGGCACATCATAATCACATTTCGTAAAATTTTGTATCGCAGCCATTAACAGGGCCTTTCACTTAGTTTTCCCTTTAGCCTACCCTCTCTCTCGCTCTCTCTGGCTCCATCGCTGTCTGCTCGGGAAACCGCATTGGCGCCGTGGCATATGGAAACTTTGTCGGTTGTCGCTGGCAATTAAATGTGGCAAAAGTTGTTGCTGTTGGCTAATGCCACACGCCTCATCATCGTGGCAACTGTTGAGCCGTCTGTCTGGCTTCCTGTGCGGCTCTGCGGCCCTAACTAAACAGGAGTTGCGTATAGAACTTCCTTGACAATACCATTAAATGTAATGCTTTAAGTTGACAGTTTGTAAACGTTGCATGTTGTTCCGCTTCACATAAACTCTTGAGAGTCAGAAACTTATAAGTTTCAGTTAACTTTAGTTGGATTCTTTAAATTTGTTGATCTGGAATACTTTATAAAATCTTTTTATTCCATGAGCTGATAGATAATGTAGAACAGAACAAGTTTAAAGACTTGCATATAAATCTAAAAAAAGTTATTTTTCTTTTAATATATTTTTAAAAACTCCAAATAAAATTCTAATTTCAAGGCAAACTAAATTTTAACTAATTTTATTGTCAAATTTTGGATAATATTTGTTTATTCCTAATATTTAATTACACTTGTTGGTAATTTATTTAATTGAGAATATACTTAAAAGGCTCCTTTCTATATTATATTTTGTTTGCCTTTTTACCAAAATTTTCATACAAAATATTCTTTTGTTTTCTTCACTTATTAACAATATATGAACTATTTTACATTAGAAACATCCACTGATGTTCCCAAAAACTCTCCAATTTATTCTTTAAATACCTATCATAACGTTTTAATATGCCTTGACTTGAAACTCCATTGCATTTCCGCAGAAATTGCAAGTCGGAACAGGCCTATTGAATTTAATATACAATTTATGCATTTTACCAAACTGTTGTTGGCCTTTGTTTCAGCGGAAACAAAACGAAAACAAAAACAAAAACAAAAAACCGAAACAAACCGCACAAAAAAGGACGTACGTTGCATTACTTTTATTATGCGGCTACCCTCACTTCAATCTCCTACAATGTCCACCTCCTCTCTCTCTCACCATTACAGACCAGAATTTTTACGCTTGAAAAGATTTTTTGTGCATTTGTCGAAACGGAGTAGGCTGTAAAATATGTAAATGTATAATGCATAATGGACTGCCTGGCTTAGCTCTACCCTAACCAGAAAGGTTTTCCACACTCCCACTCTCCCTCTCTCTCTCTCTCTGTCACTTCCTCTCTCTTTCAGCAAATAGCAATGTTTACCATGTAAATCCCCAAGTAACTTTTGTATGTAAAGTCTTTAACGAAATGTTTTAAATAACGAAAATCTGCTCCCTAATCCCCTGGCCAAGTGAAAAGGCAAAGGCAAAGGCTCGACTCGGGCGAATTTATTATACATACATTTTTGAACTACTCTCGCATGGCAAACAAATTTCACATTTTACACATTTTTTCCCCTTCACATTTGCCGCCGCAATTGGGCTGAAAAAATATTTATTTTAATTAAGGAAATAAAAGTCAAGAAATTATTTGAATGTGAAAAATATGATAATATTATACAATAATACCCGTTTCGGGCTTAATTGAGTTGTCTTCTACAACATCAACAATTGGCCAAACCTCGCCCACTCTCCCCTCTAACTCCTCAGTCGCCCCCCCGCTTTGAGTTTGCTTTAATTACGAGCTGTGCAGCCGTCCTCATTGAATCGAATTAAACAATTATAATTTAGACAGATTTGTGCGCTTATTTCCCTAGAAAAAAGTTCACTTTAAATTGAAGCCAAAAGAAATTGAAATTGAAAAGCAACGAGCGAAAAGGAAACAAATACAAATATAAATGTAAAATAAAATATTTGATTAAATATGTGTGTGTTGCGACTTAATTGACTTTAATTGTTCGAATCGTCGCAGCTCATGCAACTGCAACAACAGCAAACACACACAAAATGTGCGAGTCACGCACCACAAAAATTTACATAAGATTAAAAATTTTTGGATTCAGCGGGCCAAAGAAATGCAAATGCAAACCAAAAGAAAGAAAAGCAAACACACGACAAATGCTGCAGTTGCGAGCCAAGAGTAGTGCATGAAGCGAGGGCAGTTTATGAAGTAGATATATGTATATATTATATAAATTATATATTATATAATTGAAGTAGAGGACATTAGTAAACCAGAATATAGACTTTACACTATAAAAGATTATAGCAGAAAAAATCTGTTAAATCAAATTTGCTGAGTGAGTGAGTGAGATTGAGAGAAGATGGAAGGCACAGAGACAGAGAGAGATAGAGAGAGAGAGAGAGAGAGAGAGAGAGAGAGACAGAGAGAGAGAGAGAGAGAGAGAGAGAGAGAGAGAGAGAGAAAGAGAGAGAGAGAGAGAGAGAGAGAGAAGAAAAGGCGAGGAGAAATGTGAAGTGAGACGGGGAAAGGCAGAGACAGCGGGAGTGATAGAAGAGGCAAAAAGAGAGGAAGTAAGAGGTGAAAAGACAGAGAGAGGGTGGAGCTGGCCTTTAAAAAGGATTTGTGCAGCCATGAGTAGTTGTTACAGATATCGCCAGTGTTTTTGATAAAAAGTGTGGTAAGCATTTCTATAAATTCAATTCCTTCAGAAGTCTAAATTTCCTACTCACTTGTTCAGTTGTATTGCTGGGTTCATATGTTTTAACAGTTTGTCTGCCAATTATCTTAAAACTACTGAAGAAGAAGAATCTATGCCTAAAATGAGTTATGGCTACAGTTTGAATCTGTGATTGTTATATTAAGATATACAGAGAAACCCCTTCAATCAGTTATTCAGAATAAACTTCAACTAAGGCAATTTATCATCAACAACAGCTACGAACCCCAACTTCACAAGACTTTGCAGACAGCATAAGCTACAGAAAGATACACATGTGTAGGAAAAAAACTAAAATAAAGAGACTTTAACAATTTGCCATCAATATGCATAAATGCACATATATAAATGACCTCTCAGAGTCTGCGCTCCATTGCACTCCATTCGCGAAAGCTAGCACATCAGTCAGGGCTAGTGATATAGTCGAATAGTCAACTCTGGGTTCGAGTCTGTTAAGGCCACTCCGTGAGTGCACTGACAGAGTAATGTCCGCTGCATCCTAAGCTCCTGTCGCCTCTTCTTCTCTTTCTTCTTCTTCAGCATGAATATTTATGATTTTCCAATGAATTTGCATATTTTACGATTTTTCATTTGCAAGCGATAAAAACAAACAACAACAACAACAACAACAACAACAACAGCAGCAAGTTGAGCAAACGTTGGACAGCGACAGCGACAGCTCCATCCCATTGGCCATGTCCACAACCAGATCCACAGCTAACAAACTTCACTTCGGCAAACACAATATGCAAATGTTGATGTCAAGCGGCGACAGCAACAGCAACAGCAGCGGCAGCAGCAAAAGTAAACGATAAAAAATTAGCAGTTCGTAAGAAAAACTGCTGTCAACTTTTTTTATATTTTTTTCTAGCCAAAAAAAATTGATGGCCGAAACGAGAAAATGGCCAGCATTTCCTTTTTTCTTTTAGCTGCTGCAACTGGACGAGTTTTTGGTGCTTAAATCAATTGGCTAATTGCCAAGGCTGTTAGCTTATTACTTTAGTAGCCGCGCCACGCCCACACAAGAGGCCAACAAATGCAACAAAAATAAAACCAATCAAATTTACATTTTGGCTAAAAAGAAAATGGTCAAAATTGTTTGCATTTTAGCTTCCAAAACACGCAACGAGCAATTCGCGCAATTAGCCAAAATTGTATGTATGTGCAACAACAACAACAACAACAACTCTAACAGCAACAACAACAATGGTAAATATTTAAAGAAGCAGCTTGACTAAAGCGCCTATCGCCTGGCAAACATCTCCAGCTGAGAGAAAAGGCCATTAGAGCGAGCTAATGGTAGCACCTTTTAAGGTTAAATTGGACAGGGAACAGCAGCAGAGGCAAGGAATATATATATATATATATATATATATATATATATATAGGCAAAGTCCAGCTGGTAAGCCAGATCCCGCTTATCGCCAGCCAAATTTATGCGCAGCAGCAACAGCAGCCGGCACTAAGGGTTCGAAATGTGCCAATAAGCTGAGCAAAGAAAAGAAAAGAAATGCGGGCCAAATGCTTAAAGCGTCTTGGCCAAAATCTACATAGCTGGCCTGGCTCGAGTCGGCCTGGTCTGGTCTGGCCTGGCCTGGACTCAATTGCATTTGCATTTAGCCCCGTCGACGCTGTCTGGGCTATCGGGAAATGTGCATCGCACGCTCGCGCCACTGCGCGACCCAAAGCCTTCGGCCCAAACGCGGATATGGCCACAATTGCTGTTGCCACAGTTGCAGTTTCCACAGCTACAGCTTCGACTGCATCGATTTTCGCTGGGCTTGTGTTGATATTCCATTTGGTTAGCCAAATGAAATGAGCTAAAGCTGGGCCAAACACTAAGCAAAAAAAAAAACTGGCTGGCGGAAATGTCTGCTGACTGCGTTGCACATAACCCACTCGACACTCCACTCCACTCCTGGTCCTGCTCCTGCCACTTGCAACTTGGTGCGTGTGAATTCGATTCGTTGACTCCAAATGGTCAGCGACGTGTGAAACGCACCCAAAGGCAGCTGCAATTCAAATTGTGCATTGCCAAGTGCACAGAGGAAGCCAATTTTGCAGTTCTTCTACTTATTTAATTAATGCGGGGCGGAGGAGTGTGTGTGAGTGTAACAGATAGAGTGTGTGTGTGTGAGTGTGTGTGAGTGTATGCCTAGCTCTGCGACTTCATTGAACTTCGAGTAATGTGTCTTGGCACAGCTGAACTTTTAATAATATGGAAATGAATTAAAAGTTTCTTCATTCAAGCGATTATCAAAGGCAGGATTTAATTAAAGGGCTTAGCGTTTAATAGAGTTTAGCGCAAAATGGAATAAATTTATTTATTAAAAGATGCAAATGTATATAAATATATATATACATAATGTGATGAAATGGATATTTAAACATGGATGTCAAAAGTAGAAAGAATAAAAACTAGTAACCTTCTGAAGAAGAGAGAGAGAGGGGAATGAGAGAGTAAGAGATATGGAGATAAAATAAAATAAGTATAGTTTATAAACTAATATGTTGATATATAAAACATAATACAAATATATTAATATTCTTAATAATTTATTAATATTCTTCCAAGTCTTCAATCTTTGTTTCACCCAACCTAAACCTTAAGTGAGAACAACTCAAACTCACAGATATATTTGTTTTCTATGTATATCACTTTTGATTCATCTATACTTCAGGTATCATTTGTCAAATTTGGGGTTTAAGGCAGGCAGCTGGTTTGAGCTATAAACTAAAAAAGTTCATATTTATTTTAAGTTTATTAAAAGTGGATAAGCTTATATAGTTGCCCAATTAACACATTTCAAAGTACATTCATATATTTCTACATTTTTTTGCTTGCTATATGTTACACCTAACTAAACATAATTTTCTTGATATGTTTCCGCTTGGCTGTTTATTTTTGTGCTAATAGCTGTCTGTCACCTTGGCTGCTTTGATTAACACTCGGAGCGAACACTTTTTGCTTTAAAGTGGCGCCTTGTGGAAGCCACAAAATGGCCAGAAGCAGAGCCAGAGTCTGAGTAAAAAAATAAAGCCGGGTAAAATGGCTGCTGCCTCAGGCGACAAAAACAGCTAACAAACGAGAGACGGCAGAGAACGGTATGTTTGGGTGGTTGGCTGGGACAAGCTGCGTTTGGAGATTTAAACTGAAAAGGCGACAGGATAAGCGTAGCCGCATGATGCCACAACACAAGCGACTAGGCAACCTGCCCCACCCTGTGGCACATCACCCACCTACCCATCCATCCAGCCGGCTCTCCGCTTGTGTCTGTCTGCCTGCCTTTGCCCTGGCGACACGAAATGCTGCACAAATATAATTATAAACGTCTGCCTACCATTAGATGGCCCAGACTCCAGTTGGGGAGCTGCTCCACACATTTTTTAGTACTCGCTCATGGTCTGGATTGTCGCATCAAGTGAAAACATCAATGGACATGAAACAGGGAACAGGCAACAGAGAACAGAGAAAAGGGAACTGGCAACTGGCAACTGACCAAAGGGCAAATCAGCTTTGTCCGTTTATGCGCCCCTCTTTGCGCTTCTCAGTTGCCATGCCGTTGGCTGCAGTTGGCATTTGGCATTTGCCATGTGGCATTTGCCAGCTTTAAAGTCCACTTTCAATTGATTTGATGGCTTTTTACCCCCTTCGCGACGGTAGTCCCTTCGCCGGCAGCTGGTTTCAATCAGCATCCATTGCTTTTATTACATTTCAATTATGCTAATTACAAGCAGCCATCAAACACCTAATGGCTCTTGGCCAGGATTTATGTGTACAGCCCATGGCCCCAGTGCCCCGCCCACTTCGACTTAACTCAGTTGTTGCTCGCTCTTTCCCAGTCGCCTCTCTCTCTCTCGCACTCTCCCTCTCTCTATCTCGCTGCCATTTCATTTTGTCATTGAGCAATTGCGGTTTGCAGCTAATTTATGAGCTCAGCGACTCGTTTACCCAATTCCCCCTGTCGCTGCCTTTGACTCGGCTCAACTCCTTCAAAGTGTTCGGTTCAGTGAACGCCGAAGTCTGTGTGTTGTGTCCTGAGTACGCATAAATAAAATACGGCAATAGTTTTTACATCCACTACCTATAAAAATGGCTGAGCCACTGGCAATTGGCTTCCAAGGAAATGCGCTTAACTCTTATAAGCTGCACAACTATCGATTGAAACTTTTGAATTTTATAGTATTTTTCGAAAAAAATTCTCTTGAATTGTATAAAACGAAGAGACGTCAGTTAAAATTGTTAACAGCGGGTAAGCCTCTTATGAATGCATGAGAATTGCATAGAAAGGCAAAACATACTTGAAGGAAATTTTGTGCAAAAGAGAATGAATGAATCTTCAAGAATCGATTCATATATTTATAAGGACTTATAGAGCTGATATATTATAAGCAGATATTTATAAGTAATCTAACAATTTGTCTACTATATTGAAAATATAAAACTATATAAAAACGAGCTTAAATATTGAAGACATACTCCCCCATGGAATATAGAATTCTTTAAAAATTCTTAGCCTGACAGACCGGCTCAGACTATGAAGTATTTGCTAGTTGAGTAACTTTAACTACAACAAATTTACTTGTTTGGCAGTTGCAAAGGACAGCTATATACAAAAGGCAGATATATTGAGCTGGTCCATGAAATTGAGGCAAATGGCGCAAATGAAATGAGCTGCTCTGCAGCAAGTAGAGGAGCAAGGAGTCGAAAGCCTTTGTCCTCGACTACGGACTCTGACAATGACAATACAAAGTAAGCTCAAATTACGCAGCCATAACGAACAAAAGAGTTTGGGGGCAGGACGCAGGGCGTGGCCATATGAGTTGTAGTCGTAGTTGTACCCAGGCTGAAGTTGTTCTACGATAGTCATCTATGTATGGCACATAATTTGAGAGGTAACAAATTTTATTATGCACAGCGACAAGTTTATCGCCAAAAGATATGAGACTGCGGCTAGTGATGGTGTGTGAGAAAGGAAACAGCAGTTGGAATAATGCGAGGACGCGGAGGATTGGCATTGGGGCATAAACATAAAGACATGCAGATACATGGAACTAAACATAAAGCATGCACATACAATGCATATACATATATATATATATATATATATGTCTACTTATTGTTCTGGGGCTGGGGCAGCTGGGGTCTCGGGAAGCGCCACTCAGTCGTCTGTCGGCCACATAAATAAAGGTGGTTAAGACCGAGGCTGTTATCATGTGGCAACTGGGCCTGCATACAAATTGAATGGAACGAGCCAGCCATGCTTGCAAGTTCCAAGAAATACGCAAAGATGACACAAAGACAGCGCGGGCAGAGAGCAGCAAAGAAGAAGCTGTTAATGCGGCAACAAAAGCCTTTCAATTGGACTGGCTGCCAGCGGATTGTCGTCTGTATTTGAGCCACTTAAATAGCTGCTGGCTGGTAATAAGAAGCGCAGCCAAAAGTGCAAGCAATAAACGCCCGCAACGCAATCAGCCAGCTCAAAAGAGTTGGCCAAGTTGGCAAAGAGTTTTTGGCTAATTTCAAGAATCAACTTCATATCGAATGAGCAGCATTCAGTCAGCGAATGATGATTAAAGTTTTATCAGCCAGTAGCCAGGCAGCTTTCGGTGCCACGCCCCATTGCTGCATTGTGTCTGCTGCACGTTGCACATTCTAAAGGAGTCCAGCTATGCGGCTGGCAGCTGCAAGGCATTTGCTCTACAGAATGTATTATTCATTTTGTTGTTAGCTTTTGTAGCATAAGTTCTCTAGAGAGAGAGAGAGAGAGGGAGAGTGGGTGTGTGAGAGAGAGAATTCCCTGCCACATCGTTAATCATTGCTGCATTGTCATCATCAGTCGCATTCCTGTGCTTCTCCGATTTGTATCAATGGACCTTGGAGCTTATTGGTTTTTCTTGTTGCTTGCGCTTTTGTTTTGCTTTGGCTCAAAAGAAAAACCCCATTCATTGGTGTTAAGCCTTCAGTTTATGACGCGTCTGCTGCGCAGGAAATGCCATGAAAAACGAGAACTTCATACGTGCGTGCCTTCTTGAACATGATGCTGTTGATGCAGGAGCTGCTGTTACTGATGCTGTGCGCAGATTCAATGGAAAATCGCCTAAAGAAATATTCTCAGCTCTCCATTATGCAAGAGACAAAAGCAGCTTTGCCGCCTGACAGCACTTGCAGATTACCTAAGCGGCATTTTAATACCCTTAATATGTAAACTTTGTGTATGTGGCATGAATGATGTGGGAGGTGCGTAGGGACTAGGTCCAAGCTAAAATATCGAATGCTAAGTAAAATATACTTTTAGTGGGAACTGTATGGACTTGTGTGAATTGTGCCTGATTGAACTATGTAATACTTATGTAAATATTAAATTGAGAATTAATTTTAAAACTTCTTCTTTAATAGACACTAACTTTCAGAAGAAGTTCTCATATCAATTTTATAAAAATTACTTTAAGCAAAGTAAATCAAATATACAAAGAGTAAACATTCTTCGACTTCGCACTGCTTCATTTACCCAACTTCGTCTCAGTTTTCAATTAAGCAGAGTTGCCAAGTTGACCGATTTACTCATTCATTTTCCGGCTGACTTATCAGCATCACAAGAGCCGTCGCTTGCATCTCTTACCTGCAATTGAGAGGCAAAGAAGAATAAATGTAACGTAAGACAAAAGAGTTTTAGACATTTTGTAAAGATGTCAGATAAATTTTGTTAACATATGAGTTGCTGCACCCCCCCCACACACACCTGGCCCCACATGGCTGCCCCACATAAATCAGTTACATGGAAATCGAAGCAAGTTATCGATTACAAAAAATGTGATAAGATATACAGACGACGCGAATTGGGCCGCCATGATAGTTAACTATGATAACATTATCGAAATGTGTCGAAAGCTGCCCCAAGTTGTAAATCAATTTCGTGGCAAGATCCATGGCAGACCCTATTTCTTTATGGATATTTGTAGAGTCTGGCACTGACCAAAGGGTCGGGCATTTGGTCAAGCTTAACGTAGTAATTATGGGCAGATAGGAAAAATCTTGTGTGGAATTTTCAGCCCATGGGCACTTAAGCCGCTTACGTGCGTTTATTAAATGTGTCTCTGTGTGAGTGTAAATGTGTCTCTGTCTGAGTGTGTGTGTGTGGATGTGTGCGTGATGTATTAATTAACAATTAGAAAAGAATTTGGTGTGGACTAGGCGAGCTTGGAATACTCTTACAGTTGGGTTAAGACTTGGGCTGTGAGCTTTATATGGAGCGTATTTTAGTATTGCCTTTAATCAGATAACTACGATCATATATACTATATATATATATATATATACCTGATAACTTTAAAAGGTAGAAGAAAGAAGTCTGAAGTCTAGTCTGAAACTTAACTAATAATTGATTCCAATTTGAGCTGTAGCCATTGAAAATGTTTGGGATTTTAATTTAAGGATTATAGTCTCGAAAGATTTTTTAGATTTTACATATTTATATATCTGATCAGTTAAGATCAAATACTTTAACTGTCAACCGCCTGCAAGTGTAATTTATATTCGATTTTAATTTCTCAATAAACTTTCTTTTAATTTCACTGTGTAACAAATGCCATGCGCTGCCCGCTACTGCCCGTTGGAGCTCCCTTGGGGAGGCTTAGGGTATAATCACGACGTCCATTGGCGGCGGCGGCCAAAGTGGCAGCTGGTCAGTGTCGGCGTCAATGAGGCGCGCCATTCCTCATATCGGACGATAGCATTAGGAAGGGGTTAAATGGGCACGTGTGCCATGATGAGTGTGTCTCTGTGTGTGTGTGTGGCATTTAGTTTGTCGAGCATAAGCTTCATAGCGCTGTCAACGCTTCATGCTGTGCGGCATGCAATGCATTTCAGTAGACGACAGCCTAGTTAGTTAGACTAACTAGCTAAGTCATCGATTAAACCGTATGACAGACTAATGAGCAGCTCGCCTGTCTTGTGTGCATGGGCGTGGCAAGCTTTTGAGTTTGATATAGTGGAGGTTTCTCGATTGGAATGCATTTAACTTTAATTTGACACAATCCTCGGAGCACCTGCTGTTACGCCCACGCTCCTGGCTACTGGCGCCTCCTGACAGAGTTCAATGTTTGCTTAACGTCTTTTTCTTCTACTGCTACTATTTCTATGAATATATACATTTTCTTTTTCCACTGTCCGCTGCAAATGACTTTGGCCACATGCTGCTGCTGCTGCAAATGTTTTTCCGCTTTTCCGCTTTGCCCGCTGTCTGTGCATTGTCCTTTTGGCATCCTGTGACGCCGCTTGTTGCACAGCGCAACTTTTACATTATGAAATTGTAAATGTTGCCATACACACCAAAAAGTGGGGAGCGTCGAGCTGCTACACTAGATAACAAAGCACAGAGATGGCAAATTTTGCTGCTGTGTTGTCATATCTTTCTTCAGACTATCTTTATATATATTGCAAAGACTTTTCCACACTTAACTCTTGCTGCACAGTGTCTATTGTCGTGCACTTGCCGCCAGTGCGAGTCTGTAAAAACGGTTTTAGAAAATGCCTCGCAGATGGCAACCAGCTAAAGTTTTCACTGCCCCTACCAACACCCCCATCCCCACCAACCCATTCCACATTCGGAAAAGCAATTTAACGCTCGACTTTCGTATGGTTCGCTGTTTTCGTTTTGTTTTCTGATTGCATTTGTCTGGGGGGCATGAGGAATTAATTTCTTATCAACGCAGTTGACTTCTTCCTCTTCTTCTTATTATTATTATTCAGCTTTATTCACCCCTCAGCTTTTTGCACACTCAGCAAAGTAAAACTTTTTGTTTTCAACTGAAAGATTCGTATTTACATTAGTTCCACACGCAAATGGACAGCTCAAGCTCGAGGGCGAGGCCACAATTTGGATTATCTTATCGATAATGCTTTGCGGTGCTTTCAACTACCCGCCAATTATTTTGAATTTCCACTGCTTGCTCAATTAATTTCATCAGATTAAATTAAGATTGTATCTTCAGAGCATAGCCAAAGCAAATGTTTTCTCCTTCAAGCATCTCTATATATTGTATAATATATCAAAACTTATTCTTCCTACACTCTTCATTTTCCAAACACATTTTCATCTTCAATTTTGGCCAAATCTTCATACTGTGGCAACAATGCCAAAGTTGATGGGGCAGGTAACAAACGCACAGTGGGCTCAAAATAAATGCAATCAACACACGTAATGCTTGGCACATTGAGCCATCGACATAGGTCAGTTTGAAGGGTGGTTCAGTGCTCGGGTTTGGGGTTGTTTTTCTAGAATGTGAGAACCGAAATTGAATTCTGTTGATTTTATTGAGTTTGTGAATGATCTGATGAGATTTGAGCAGTCCAATCGAGCAACCCCTCTGCTACCCTGGGTCAGGTGGTTGTCTACTGGGCCGCGTGTCTGCCCCGTGCTTGGCATAAGATATTTATGAATGGGGTGGCAAAGCATCTCCCGCTCTTTGTTCTTTTGACTGACTGCATTTCCTCCATATGAGACACAGTAATCCCGGGCTGTAAAAATATAGATTTCTCGCTGTATGCGCTGGCTTTACGATACGCCTTAAAAAATCATATTTCTAGAACTAATGGCCAGTTGTTAAAGTTTCAAATTGATCTATGCATTTCACAGTTGGCTGCGACTGCACTTCTCCTCCTACGTCCCCATCTCTCTCGCTCTATGCACGATCTCTGCATTCGTTTGATGTTCAGTTATAGGTGCCCCGCACACCCTCGCCCTTCGCTCGGAGTCGTTTGATATGCGGCCTTTTGCCTATGTCAAAGAGCGCGCCGGAATATATAAATTTATGATTTATCGAAAGCATATGCGCCTCTTCAGAGCTGCTTCCTCTTCTAGCTTCGATGGGGCCGTGCCCACAGGAAGTTGCCAGAGCTTACCACAGTCGCTAGTTTTACTGCAATTGTTGCTGTTGCTGTTGCTGTTGTTGCTACTTGTGTCGACTTCAATGTGGCATTCGCTCAATTTTCCATCGAATTGCGCTTCATAGTTTTCATTTTTATTGCCAATTGCGGCTTTATTACATATAATCGTTTTCGAAAGCACTTCGATATGTCTGGCTGGCACTTAAAAGAAGTGCATACTAAGTAATAATAAATACGCTTTCCAGACTTTTGACTATTTCAGAAAGTTCTAAGAACTTTATACTGGGAAATGTTTATAGCTCTTCGATTTGTTCTTCGAATTAAGATTATTTTTAATGTATTATGAAATTAAGAAATTTTGATTCTTGGAATTTTAAACTTATTAAACTTCTGTTAATTTTTACTACTTTGTATTTAAATTTACTTTTATTGTCTATAAAGCTTATGAAAAAATTTGAAGCTGCATAAAAGAAAATATTTGTTTTGCTAGAATTTTGTATTTTTTTTGGTTGTGAACATTTTATGGCCAGAAAGAAATTTGCTCCTAAAAATAATCTTTTAATTCATTTCAGTTTTATGTTAAATCCCACAAATTTTTTAATGGAAAAATTGTAAAACTAAATACATATTTTTAAAATATTTGTCAATTATTTTTCTCTTTATCTAAAATCCAGCTTCAAATTTCAACTATTATATCGCATTTCAATTGATACCTTGAATCAGAAATTTTCGAAATTTCTGCTGTTAATCCCACAATATCTACCTGCACAAATTGCTTTTAGGCATTGTCTACTGTAGACTTTGTACCAAATTGTTTCTATCCGTAATGGCATATGACATTGAATACAAAAGCCGAGGCACACAGCATACAGCATACAGCACACAGAAAACACCCCCGACGAATCGCATCAGCTCGACAGATGTTTCATTCTTCCCAGCTTGCACAGCTGTTTGCCATATTCCCTAATCAGTCCTTGGGGGCAGCTCCTAGGCATCAATTTCTCAAATCAAACCCAAAAAGAAAAACAGACTTCAAATTTATGACCTTAAAGCGCATCAATTTCCGCAAAGACACATATGCAACATTCTGAAAAGTTGTCTATAACTCGATTAGTAACTATGTCAAACTGGGGCAACAACAATAACAACAAGAGACAAAGACAATTTGACGATGATGAAGAAGAATAAACAACAGACACGCATCATAGTTGTATGTGAAGGCTAGAGAATGGGAAACATACTTGAGAAGCACTCAAAATATTATCACAGTCAGAGCGCCACGGGGGCGTTGCATATATGTGAATATATATGTGTGTATCTATATAGGGGAATTATAATTTAACAGCATTAAAACAAATTAAAGCGCCCAAGCGGAAGTTACAACAACAGCAAAAAGAACAAGACCAACATTTGTGGCAAAGTCTCGAGTTTTTCTCGTTCTATAAATAGATGCGAATATTTTTGAAAAAATTGATGGCAACTTTCTCAGCTCTGGCACAGTGAATTATTGTTAAGGTTAAGTGCCGCTGACAGATTTTGACACATGATGCAGCAGCAACAGACAGAGCTGCAGAGACAGATGCATAGTGATAGAGAAAGCAAGAGCAAGTGCAGCATATTTCATAATACTCTAATGCAGGGCATTTGGATACAATTATTAAATGTGTAACTCTGAGATATGTATGTGTTTCTTCTTGATCATTTCTAACATAAGAATTGATATTTATGCACATTTATCAACATATTTTCTTTGTATTATCTTATTTATCAGTATCATCATCATCATTTTCGTTATCATTATCATAATCATTTATTAATATCATAATTATATTCATTTTGCTAATCATTATCATCATAATTTATATTATAATGATCACTGTTATTATTATATATTATATAAAACATTTAGTGCTCCAGTCGCACTACTATTTTCATGAACACACATAAATATATTTTTAAATTTATATAAATATTAATATATTATATTTGTTTAGTTCTCACATACATATATAAAATACCATTAAATTCTACAAAACAAGAGTATTTAATTTTCGTTTTTCTTGCTGCATTTTTTCCTGCTTTCATTCATTATTAGTTTTTGTGGCATTTCTGTTGATCTATGAGATCGAAATTGTGAAAGCTAAATTGTTCCCGTAATTAAGTTTTTGGTCCTTTACTAATTAACATATGTTGTTGTTGTTGTTGTTCGAGTTGTTGTTATTTTAGAGCTAGTTTCATTTGGTACATGGACAACAACAGCTGCTGTCCATGCTAACTTTTTCCCAACATTGTTTGCAACATGCTTGCTGACTATGCCCAACAAATTAATTACGTATTATGTCCATACTCCACTCGCCACACACACGCCCATAGAGCATGGCAGTTATCCGTAGACAAACGGCTTTACTGTATTCTCTGCCTTTCAGTTCGAGTTACGTGTGGCTCGGATTCTAAATGACCCGATTGGAGTTGGGGCTCTAAAGGGCCCATTAAAGACCGTATATTGCAGTGTCTAACGAATACCGTGACTGTTTCCTTCGTTGTAATTCTTTCAATTGAAATTAATGTTTTATGGTTTCATGACGACGACCACACACACACGCACAGAGAGAGACACACACACAGGCGGATCAGAAAATAAAGTCGAACTTCTGTCAGCTGTTGAGCATTAGCGTGTCGTTAGTTTTCATTTAACTTCTATGCAGTATACCCTGTAACTGTTAGAGATTTAGGGAGAGGTGTAACAAGCTACTGACAATGTATAAGCTTTAGCTTAGCTTTTAGTTTCATACCGAACTTAAAAAATGTGACTGGGGAAAACCAAACCCTTAGACAGAAAGTTATTTCGTTCCATAAACCAAGCCACAGAACTGACACCAAATTCTTTTTCCTAATCAAGAACTTTTTATTACACTTTAATACTTTTTGGGTATGTTCGCTTCGAGTCACACTAAAAGCTAACCCTTTTTTTATGCATGCTGCTCCTTAAGTCATTTCTATAGCCAGTCTGGCCACAATGAAAATGAAAATGAAAACTGGAAAACTGTAACTGAATGGTTAGCAGGAAATGCGTTATTCAACTGACCCATCCTGTCTGTCTTCTTGGTCTTCCTGTCTGTCCCTCTGGTTCCGTCTCGTCTCTTTCGCCTTTGTTGTCGCTCGCAAATTGCGCATTCTTTAGCAAATTTCCTGTTTATGCTCCACAAAATCCATTGAAGCGTTTAATATTGGCAACTTGTCGGACGTCTCCATTGGCTACGTGGCCAGCGTGTGAATTGGCGACAAGTGAACGCATCCTCTGTGGGTGGTTGCAACACGCCAACACGCCAACACACCAACCCGCCTGCCACGCCCCTCCCTACGGCCACTGCTGCTGACTCAGAGGGCTCATAGGCACCAGCGGTAAATCACTTTAATCGTCTCTGCAGACATTATAAATAAATGAGTAGACAAAAGTGCATGAGCATTTGTGAGCTCCGCCCAATCCAGCTACTCTTGCTACAGTCTATCGAGTTTAATTGAATTTTCAAGTACGTAAATCAATTTGGGATCAATGCAGAGTGCCTAACTGTTAATGATATGTATATATATATATATATATATGTATACATATATATATGTGATAGCAAATATTATACATCAATTGGAATTTATAGCAAAATGTGTTTGTTCTTGTCAAAGTTAAGCCAAATGAAAGCTAGTTAACCTCTTGTCAAGCTTTTATTACTAGCTTTCATTGTTAACACTTGAGACTTACTGTTATCAGAGCTGACAGCAATATTAACTGCTAGTTAAGTTGCCTTTCCAATGATACTTAACATAAACAAGAAAACCCAATCTTCTAGATCACTTGAGCTGCTGTTAAAGTGCTTGTCAAACTCTTCACAATTTTCACTTACATGTAACTCCTTTATTCATATTAAAACTCTATTGAAACTCAATTTCAAATCGAATTAGCTGCGTTTACTTTCTGTCTGCACGTAATTATGCAATTATTATTGGAATTTTGACTAGACTTTCAATTCCTTTTGGCCCCCTTTACCCTTAAGCCATCGACGTCATCATAATTATTATCAGTTTTGTCGCAGACAACAAGTGGGCCACACCTCAGCCTCAGGTCTCGGCTTAAGCCAAAGCTGCACTGGTGCCTGTCTGTCGGATTACGCAATAGAAGCCGAACTATGCCATGCCACTTGGTGGTGCAGTGGCTGCTGTCAGACGAGCATCCCACGCACCCAGCAGCAACAGCAGCAGCAGCCGCAGCAGCTCCTAGCTGCTCCTCTGGCTCAGGCGCCTGCCCACGTTGAATGCGATTAATTGAATTTGGCGCACAATAAAAATAAGAGAGAAAAAACAACAACAAACCATGTCTATATGGACACCAGTTATGAGCGTAATCGGAGCTGCAATTGCTGCTGGCCGAAATGAAAACGTGTTTTTAGTTTTGTTTTTTAACTTTTTATCAAATTCGTGTCAATATTTTTGAGGCGCTTTCGAAAATGTGTTGATTGCACCTGACGTCAAATTTATGCGTGCATTATTAACATATCTGGAACAGCAGCAGCAGCAGCCAGTGCCTACTTATGACCGCATTAGTTAGTCTTTGAAGCAATGATAATGATTTTGAGATACCCTAGTATATTAGGTATATTGATTTGAGTTTCCTATTTTGAAAGTACTACTAACAATATAATTTAGTATTTATCCATCAAATGCCATCTATCATATAGTTGCATAGGCATAATACCCGCTTTATATTATTTACAGGGTATTCAACACAGCTTGGTTTAAGTGATGCACTCAAAGTGAAAAATAGTTAACAAAAATGATTGATAGATGGCTATAATGCTTATAATGTTTGGTAGCTGACTTCGACAGGTGGAAAATTTGGTTAACATAAGCAATATGTTTTGCATATAAGTAAATAAATACATTAAAGCTTTCCAAGCATATTTGGAAAACGTAACTAAAGCGAGTGGAAACAATAAATCTAGTTATATAAGGAAATGCATAAAAAAAGAGAAATGTTTCAGCAGTCCACAAATATGGAATAGAATCTGATTGAGTTTGTTTTACATATTATATATAGATATTTAAGGCAATCGGAAATATTTGAACTACAAATAAAAACTTGCCTCTTTTATTAAATTTATTAAAAAAATTATAAATTATTTTCTTTTACTTTCCTTTTTGGAGTGTAACTTGAATAAGCTTCTTATATTTTCTATCTCATTGCGAGCCAGCCATTTTCTTTAACTTTTCTATTTATATTTGTTAAAGATTTTTTATATTTTCTATTTTATTCATTTATCTATTTAAATATGGCTTTATCTCTTACCCCTTACAAAAAGTTTCGTTTAACTCTGAGACTTTTTACTTAGCTCATTTTAGAGTTTGTTTTTGCATTCGCTTACCTGCAAAGAAAAAGAAAAATTGTGTTAAAAACTTATTAAAATGTTAAATATTTAATGTGTATAATTTTCTACAGCTAATGTGCGCTCATCTATGAAATCATGCTTACAGATACACACACACACACACATACACACACACACACACACACACACACACACACTCACACACTCACACACACTCTGCCATGCAAACTACAATTTGATTTAATGGCTTCGTTTGCTGCGCGTTAAAATTTTGAACCAACAACAAAAAATGTTTTATTGATGCCGCCACGCCCACATTGGAGGCGGAAAGAATGGTGATGCTGGCTGTTTGTTGCTGGGGTTGCCCCACAGATAACACGTAAACTTTGCGCACGCCTGAATTGGGCAACAAATTATGGCCGTGCAAAGTGTCATCAAAGCCAAGTAAATCATCTGATTTTGTCGTGCATTATTATTTATGACCCAGGTTCAAAACACTCAAAGCCCATTAAAAACAAAAGGCTTCGCAGTTAGGGTACAATCATGTTCGTTCATGTGCTCACAGGAGCTGCTGCTGCTGCTGCTGATGGTGCTCTTCGCACAGATAATAAAACTTGACAATCGGGCGAGAAGGAATTTTCGTTTTTATTTTTTGGTATTTTACTAAAGGCTATGCGAAACATTTCACTTTTTTCGCTTTTCTGAATCATCATCATCAGTAGCAGCTGAAACTGAAAACATTTGCCATGACTTTTCTCGCTAGCAGCCACCCATTATATGGCTTTTTCCCCCCTGCTTCGCTCTGTATTTAATGGCATGACCCGAACCCGTAGAGGCATCTGGGCTGTGCGTCAAAACATTTGTCGTGTTGGGGGCAGCCGCAGCAACAGCAGCAAACACACACAAACTCTGATGTACAAACAGACGTATATATATATATATCTGATTCCGTAAGTATATATATATATATATATAATAATAAAGTGAAGCTGTTGAAAGGCGCTTAGCCGTAGAAGTTGGCGCTCTGCGAACTGCGGACTGCCAAACGTCTGTTGCAAATCGTAAAAATATTGCGAGACATCGCTGGCTGGGGGCAAGCACAGCCCAAACAGCTGAGTCTTCGAGACCTGCCCCCAGTTGGGGCAGCTACAAGTAAAACAAACAAAAAAGTGTGTATCTGTGACTAGCCGAGGACCAAATACTCTGATAAGACGTGGCTCTTGGCAGTGGGAATTTATATGATTTAAAAGTTAAGATTAGTTGAAGATATATTGATAAGAATGAGTTGAAATATACTTTTTCTTACAATATCTTTAAAGTATATGAGACTGCCAGAACTTTAAATTAATATAATAATTCTTAAGGCATTTATATTATATAAAGTTAAGATCTGAATGATTCTGAAAGAAGTACTGATGTCAACTGAAAGCAATATTTTAAGGCAATAGTAGTAGATCCTCGAAAGTAGTTTTATATGCATATATATGTCTATATTCTCTTAGATATTCATAAGAATTATAAGAATAACTAAATTAAACTTCTTACAGATCAGTCATATCAATAGATTCTGCCTTCTCTGCGTTACATATTTCTTGTCATATTTCTATGACCCGTTGAGAGTGTATAAAAATGAAAAAAATCAATATGTGCTTTTGAATGTATGAATTATGTGTCTGCCAAGCACATACACACTCCACACACACACACACTCACTTCACATACACTACGCAAACAACACACACAGCTTCCTCTTCAGTTTGTCTTAGCTGCGTTCATTGCAATTTGCTCTCAAGGCGACCTAGCTACCCATCATTCCCCTTTGTCTCTGCCTGCTCTCCAGGTTCTCTTCCTCTCCCTCTCCTTGTCTCTCTCTTTCCCTCTCCTTCTGTTTGCATTCTTTTGGCATGTTTTACGATCCGGCGTCAATTTTGTATTTAATTCTTGCTGTCGCATTAACAATTTGGCCAGCTCCACTTGGGCTTTTATTATTATTTTTATAGACTGCCCACACGCATTTGTTGTCGTTGTTGACTGTTGCTGCCACACGGAGTCGCCGCACTGACCGCATTAGATAGGCGCAGCGCCGTTGCAGGCTCTGATGAAAATATGTTTGCGGCCTAGCAAATCACAACAGCCACAGCCACAGCAACAACAACAACAAGAGTAGTAGCTGCAAGTGCAACATTGCTGCAAGTTGGTTAACCAAAAGCCAAACAATTTTGTTGCCAAATTCATGTAAATGCAAAACCACAAAAAGCAAAACTACAAAAACAACTGTGAAGTGAATCGTGAATTTCTATCAAATATGCACTTGAAGCACACAAATCTTAAATTGTATTTCAATAGCTTCAATTATTGTTGTAAAATGTGGATTGCTGCGTGCAGCAAGTTAACATTGTGAAGGACTCTGAAGAGCGAGAGATTTTAGGCATAGAACTTGGAATAGATCTGAAGTATATATTTTTTATATATTTATATTGTTATACTTACATATCTAAATAAATTGAAGTAAATATATATTGCTATAAATGTTTAAGTAAAATTCTAATAAATTTGGCTAAGGAAGAAAGTCTGAAGAGAGTAGCTGCTGAGTAAAGTGGAATTTGAGCTAAAGTTCATACTTAGTTGGAATCTAATTGATATTCTCTCGAGTATATTATGATTTTGTCATGAAATGAAGACATTTTCTGACTCTTTCTATCTACTCTCTATCTACTCTGTAAGCTCATAGCCCATATATATTTATTAATTTCATCTTTTCAATATTTCTACAATTAAAATAGGAAATTCTTTTCAGCAAACTCAATGCATGAAACAATTGAAACAAAAGCGCATTGATTGCAGCTAGAAATGTTTTCAATCGTAATGAAATGAAATTCGAATCAAGTTTGATCTAATAAGCAGTTGAGAGTCGAGTGCTGAACTCTAACCTGACCAATTTTCGGGGCAGCAACTTTCATAAATATAGAAAGCGTTGCTATATGGATGTAAATACCTATATTGCCCGGTAGGCAATGCGTGGCATAATGCTCACAGTCCACGGTCTGTGGCTCCACTCATAAATTGTAAGTGCATATAAGAGTATACTCAATTTTATTTATTACCCACTCTCTCACTCCACAACATACGCTCCCTCCTCTTCGGGCAATGACGCGGTACGCACACCAAAAAAAATGAAAAAATGAAAAAATGAAAACAAATTTTCCTCCCAAAAAGAAGAAGGAAAAAAACTATAAAATTGACCCACGACACAAGCACACCAAAAAAAGTTATCTTTAGATCGATTGTCAATGGCCGGAGCTGAGAAGTCGAGTCACGTTATCAGCTTTTGTATTTGTATGCTGATATGACTGAAAACATAAACTTGAAGACAGATAGGATTATGCTACGTGTGGATACCCTATAAAGAAAAACTCACAATATCATAAAACATCTATGAGAATTCCATTTGGAGTTACATATAACCATTGCAAAAGATATGTGTTTCCTATAAGAAATCTTTTACGATATGTGATGTACATCATATAGGGTGTATCTGTATCGATGAAGATCGTATATCATTACCTGACAAATGTTCGATGACTGTAAAGTCCTTATCAAGCATTTGTATTTGTACATTGATATGGGTGGAAACAAGTAAATAAATGTATACAATTAATACTGATTAACTATGAGATACCCTAGAACTAGTTTTTGAACTATGAACAGATGTGAGACAGTTGAAAAGCTAACGAAGTAGGAATGAAACAGGTTCATAAAATTATAAAAGAAATTTTTTATATTATACAAAACTTTACTAATAGATACTCTATACAAACACTACAACTATATAGTAAATTGTTCAAGTGAGTTTAATTTGTATGTCAGACTTTGAGTTAAGATAAAATACAAGCTAAAAACTGCTCAACTACAAGATATCCTCGCATTATCCGCAGAAAGATTTGATACAACATTTTTCAAGCACATCAAAATAAATTACTATTTCTTATGTCTTTCATATATCGTATTTATAGATTGAAATTGTCTATTGCTTACGCGCGCTCTACTTTATGAAGCAATTTCTAAAGTATTACAAGAAGCATCGGACCGAAATGCGTTCAGAAAAGCCTCAAGAATTGATAAGGCAATCAATAAAACAAATAGCGCAGTTTATTGAACCAGCAAAGGGTCAAAAGCCATTCGACAGGCAATTAAGTGACTTCATTGGGATTGCCAGAGATACCAATATTAGAGCGGGACCATTCATTCTATATATAAACACATATATTTCCAAATGTTTATTTCTAGCCTTAGCCAAAGATTAATGTTGGGTTAGCCAAAAAAAAAAAAAAACGAAGCAAAACAAAACAAAGGGGAAAAACTCCTGAATGGTAGTCCCCGATGCTAGTCGAGCCTCTAGTTAAGCGTATTATAACCTTTGTTTGAGCTCTGTCACAAGATAATGCGGCAAATATTTACAACTTAGTTTCGAGCGTTCCAAAGAGACTTTGGCTGTCAAGTAAAATATTTGATCTGCCATAATATTTACACAAGAAAAGAAAACCAAACGCTGGAAATATTTAAGGTGTGCGAGTGAGTGTGTGTGTGTGCTAGAGAGAGGTGTGACACGTGTCTTGGCCCTGAACTTGTTGCCCCGAGGGCAAATGCAGTTTGCAATTTATAGTTTGACAGCAACTCGGTTCAACACGCTGCAGCTACAAATGTTCGCAACATTCCGAATTTGCATATGCACACAGATATGATATATAGACGTTGCTTTTTATATTTTGTTCATTTTGCATAACCGATTTGCCGATCGGCGCAAAAGTTTTAATTAAATGCTAGCCAGCTAGCAGCGGGCTGTTGGAAATGGCTTTTCCATTGGCTTGGTTTAACGACGACGCATCAATCACTTTTTGGCAGCTGCTGCCCCGGCTGCCCCGACTACCTCGCTCCTGCACTCACTCTCGCTCTCTTCTCTCTCTCTCTCTCTCTTTCTGTCTCTCTATTATTTGCCTGTCTTGCTCTTGCCCGTCTAGGCTGCGACGTGACTTCCGCTTTGGCAATTTGGAGCTGCTGTTTCCCAGTTGTGCTCTACTCTGCCCAGTAGTCTTGGTCTGTTTTTCAAAAACTTGTCTGCTTCTTCGTTGCTGTCATGTCAAACACTTTGTGCAAAAGTTCAAGTGCGGGTATCGTTTGTAGTTGATGTTGTTGTTTTTATTATTCTTCCTCTGCCTCTTCCTCTCTACCTCTTTGTCCCTCACTTCTCATTTCAAGTGCGAGTAGCGACGCGCAATTTCACGCCTGTCAGAGCAGGACAACAACGGGTATCTCGGCATCTCTGCATCTGAATCTGTGAATCACTTCACTTGGCCTTCACTTAACATTCAGCTAACGGCATTTGCTTCTGGCCGCGTGTGAAAGTTATGAGTGTGCCAAAAGATCATGCTGCTTACAAAACTCGACAGCAACGGGGTTAATCAAATGTTAAATATTTACAGCCAGTTTGCTTAAATTTTAGCATTTGCAAACAAATATATTTAATGTTTTGTGTAAAGAAAAAATGTAATTGGAAGTTAATTTTGATCCTCAAGATAAAATATATTCATCTTAAATTTGAGTTAAACTTTATCCTCAGGTTAAATTTTTGTTTTCTTTATTGTAAGTAATTTGTATTCAAAGAGTTTTTTATTCCATCCACTTTCATTATCTAAATTCAATTTCGAAAACTTTGCTTTACATCCACATCAAAGTATAACTTAAAATTTGCAGTCCAGATGGAGTTGGTTGCTACCTTCATGTTAATCATATAGCTGCCTTGTGGTACAGGCACCACAGCAAAGTATTCGTCCTCAAGCACAAAATCCTTAACAATCAAGCTACCCTATAAAGGATTAATAGAGAGCATAACAACTGATCATCTAATTTTGATTAATTCCATATCAAAACTCACATTGTAGGGGCAAGTGTGATTCCAGTTTGAATAGGGCATCAAAGCCCTGTGGAAGTAGTAGAAGACTTGCATGCGATTTGGATGTCTCATATATTGGCAAAAGTCCACTGTCAAATTGAACAGAAATGGATGATATCCGCTCAGTTTTCTCCAAACACTATAGATTATTGTGATATCATTCAGACCCGACGGATCGATATCAATTTGCAAATTTGCTCCGATAATGCCACGCCCCAAAACTTTCAGGTAACAGGCACTTATATTGCCGACCGATGCGTCCAATAAATCACATTTCATGTTCGTAAGACGCGAATAGCCACGACACAAGATCAGCGGAACTACGAGCATATAGAATATTTTATATTTCATGCTGGAGAAATGCATGCAAAACTTCTGATATGCATTCAAACACTAACTTCCCAAATGTGCGAAAAAGTTCGTTTAAATAAATATTTTGTTACATGCCATTTCTGCATAATTTGTTTATAATTACTTTTTTTTATAATATTGATGATATTATTGATACTTGATCTGATTCAGCTTTAAGTTAATCACATGAAGTTTAGCAGCTAATATTTAAATATTTAAACTAAATTATATATTTATAAATGATTTGTATCTTTATATACAGAAAATAGTTGCAAGAACCAAAAATACTTTTAGCAAAAGTTTTTAGTGCCCAAAGCTATGCCAAAATGCTAATCTAACAACGATCCGCCCACCTTAGCCCCACCTTGGTATTTGAGCAGCTGTTTAACCAGTTCTATTGTCAACTAGCGCAGAATTCGTTGCGTCCTCCTGTGCAACGGTACGTGAAGTACATGCAACGTATTTGGCAGTGGCTAAACAATGGCACCGAGCACTTGGACCCATTGTAAAAGACTCAGGGCTTCAACGCCCCAACGCCAAGCACAAGACAAAAGCAATTTGTGTCATTGCCAGACTATGTAAGTCGAAGAAGAACTGCAGTCGAGTTCTGGCATTTTAGCACCTCGTTATAACATTTGCATAACTGCGGCGCGACAACAGCCGCAAATGTGGCAAGAAGCTAGAGTAAAGGCAATTACAGTTAATTGTATTGCATGGAAGAAGAAGAAGAAAATATATCATATATTTAGTAATAGATCTGCAGAGAACTGAGACCATCTTTATCATATTTCAATCACTTTCATATTGAAACTTACGCATGTTTTAGAGGCAAGTGTGATTTCAGTTTGAATATGTCAAACTAAAGGATTAAGTGGCCTAAGATCTAGTGTCTAACTGAATAGAAATGTATGAAATCCTTTCAATGTTGTGCAACCAGTAAGTAGTCCCTATATATCAACCTGAAAAATTTGATCCCGCACTCAATGGAACTATGAGCATATTGCAAAAAGGTATGCAAAACTTCTGATATTTACACTAATTATTACTTTCCAATGAGCGCATACGTTCATCGAAATATATATATATTTGTTGTGGCAAGTTCTAGCTAATACGTTTATAATTATATAATCCATGTAATATTATAGATATTGGATCAATTTGTCCATAGACCTAATCACTTGGAACTTGGCAGCAAATATTTAAATGTTAAATCTCATGTTAAATTAACCAGGCCATTAGAGAAACTATTTATAAATGTTAATAATTCCAATTAAATATAAATTATATTTTAAAATTATTTATATTTTATAGCTTACAGGTTTGATAAAAATATCAAAAATTGCATAATATTTTCACTTCATATTTTATTAAAAATCGTAGGTTTTCAATTTACTTTCATTCTAGTTATAAGCTGAGTTATCAATTAGGTTATATATGATATGAAAACAGATCCACAAATGTGTAAACTATATCTAAATTTGTACTTCTGCATTAAAATTCGTTATGCTACATCCAAATTTTTGCTGCAATGCCAAAGATTTTTATTGCTGCCGCAATATATTTCTAACAATATTTTATATTTATTTTTCTTTGACTAAGAAATGGAAGCTAACATTTCATATATCAATTTGGCATTTGGCAGTTATTAACGGCAATGTAGAAATCGCACAACTGGTCCAAAAAATAGATATTAACTGCACAACGTTGACGTTCTCATAGTCAAGTAGCTGTTGCTGTTGCTGCATTCCTCTTTTTGGGACAGAGCTAAGACTGTCGCATCAAGTGCAGAGTCTAATGGAGCCAACGACAACGAATCGAGTCATCCAACTGGTCGCATTTCAAGCATTTTACGCAAATGTCAGCGGCGACACGTAAATTAACAAACTGTGGCAAGAGCAAACCTGAACATGACAGCTCAATTGAAGATGCCACACAGTGCAGTTGCAGTTGCATCTCTTTGGCCAGATAATTGCCATTAATCAGATATCGACGGGCGCATCATAAACTGTGCATGTAATCGACATTCGCTTTTAAAGAACACAAACAACAGACACACACACAAGAGACAACAGACAGCAGACGGCGCAGTCAGCGAGTTCAACAGCTCAACAGAGTTTTTGAGCCGGGAGCCTCAGTCTTGGCCAGGTCTATGAGATATGCAGCACTTAGTACCTACTTAACTTGCGCGAATGCGCCACAGACCCCGCATCGGACGGACGGACAGCGTTTGAGATAAGATCACAGCAACAAAGAGCTAACAAAGATCACTGACTGTGTCCATGTGTTTGTGCATGTGTGTATTGTGTGTGTGGCTTAGGAGCTATGCACGCTTTGTCGTGCTGCTAGACAGATAGTGCACAGTGGTACGAGCATGTATTTGCATACTATGAACTTTTGTTCATTATAATTATATATTATATTTCAAGCTTGTTCAAGCTTAATATAAATATTATTTTCTAAAAGTTTACGATTTGATATTTGTTGATATTGTTGATATAAACGTTGATATCTGTGGCATTTTTATGGAATCTATTTATTTAGATAATTTGAGACAGTTAAAGCGAAGAAGTACGGAAATTGTTTAGATATTTTTATAAATATTTATTAATTCTGATTTGTGGTTCCTTGAAATAAGTTTTGATATTTTGTTTACTAGTTTATATTGAAGTAATTTTATGTATATTTGTTTATAAACGATTAGCTAATTTTATATACAGATCATATAACTATTATAGTTGGAATCTGCTACTTCGTAAATAATCTTCTCATTCCCTTTCTCTTTCTATTCTCTTTAAGTCAATTGCTCTTTATATATACATACATATATATATATATCTTTCTGTCTCTGTCTCTCTCTCCCTCTCTCCCTTTTTACTCCTTCATTCTCTCTCTTACCACTTCACAATCATTTAGTCACATTTCTATTTTTCACAAATTTTATGTTTCACTCTGTTTTCACAGTCTCTCAGCCACTGTGCCTAGACAGGCAGAGCTACGACAGTGGCATCGACTCGTAAGTGGTATGAAGTACGTGCATTTTGTAGATAATATTGAAATAATAGCAACCGCTGCGCATTTGCTGCAACTTTGAGTCGCAGTCGCAGTCGTAGTTCAGATCAGTGTCTGCTTCTTTTGTCTTGTGCTGCTCGTAACAAATTACTTGCTTGCCAGCGAGCCGCCTCATAGACCCCTCCCAAACCCCCACCTCCCACTAGTGCTCCCCAGCTGTCCATAGTTTGTCGTCGCCGTTGTAAGCGTCGCTCGTTTTTCATGTACTATTTTTTTTTGTGTGTGGCAATTGCAGCCGCTAGATTAAAGCTGCAGATACAGAGATAGGAGGACGAGGAGGTGACTGCAAAGCAGAGCTGAATCAGAGTGGAGAGTGGATCGAATGTAGCGATCGATCGATCGATCTACTTTAAGGCCGGCAAGTAACGTTTTGTTAGCTCCGTTTGACCGATAAGCGCGGCCGATAAGTCGCCCAAGTCGAGACGCTTGGCGAGACATGAACATGCCGCCTAAATGACCAACTCAATTTGCTGCCGCATTTTCAATTAATGCTGCCTCAAGGCGGGGCAACTGCAGCAACAACAACAACAATGCAAAAAACTTTGTTGTGCCTTCAAAAATAATTATGAAGCAAAGTTGTTAGCAATGCCCTGTAGCTGTATATATATGAGAAAGCGGGTATAATCAACGTAGCAGTTGCAGCCAAGGCCAAAGGGTATATGCATACATGCAGATAATCTGCAATCAGGTCAACCGATCTGTATAGAGACAGGTACGGAGTCTTCAGCATAAAGTAGAGTATCTTGCAGTTCACATATGCCTTACACATCAACAATCGAGCAATCGAACAAGCGAGAATGCAAATTTTGATGTTAGATATTATCAGAACATGTTCTCTGCAAGCCAACTGCATTCTGTAGTAGCTGGGCGTTGCCTACCTGCACGATCTGGAATCTCAGATCAGTTAAACGTGATACGACGAACGAGCTCTACAGCTTGAAGTTTGAAGTCTGCGCATAGGCAACGATATCAAAGGCCTAAATTACGATCATCGATATCATAACATATTCTTATATAATAATAATAATTTACAAAATTGTCAATCTTTGATTTATAGAGATTATTAGAGTATTGTGAACTGGGATACCCAAGACGATTTTGAGTTCTTAATTAATTGTGAAATATATATATGTATAAGGTTATTTCACATCATCTTATCATCTTTTAAGATTAGCTATGAAATGCTCTTAAGTTTTATTTACCTTTCGTATACCTTTGCAGTATTTTAATTAAATATCTATTATAACAGTCAAAAATATAAAGCATATATTGCTTATATATTTTGATGAACAGGGTATTTTTAAAGTCAAGCAGATTTACCCAATAACTACTCCAATATATATTTATTTTTATTTTTTTTCATAGCCATTTAAAAGTGCCGAGTGCTGAGTAAAGTTTTAATTGAGTTCTTTGCCCAGCTGCGGCCACAATTTCTACTCAAGGCAAGGCGTTGCGGTTTGGGGCGTGGCACATCTAGGAGCTGGCAGTTGGTACCTGAGAGCTGATAGCTGATAGCTAGCTGCAAGGTAGCCGTTGCTAGTAGCATTATGAGCCACGTTTAAAAAGAAGTTGAGGCTAAAGTAAAACCTCTTTCGACTTCCGTTTGCAGCAGGTGATTAAGTGAATTGGCATAGTCTAGTCTGGTTGAAGATAATGTCTGGGGCGTTTTACTTTTTTTTTTATTCTTATGAAGCTCTTTCAGTTGTTGAAGCTCAGGAGCTGCTTAAGCCGGGCGCGTGAATTTTACGACCGAGTTTTGGAGGCCGACTGCAAGCTGCATCGAGAGCTGTTCAGGATTTTGCACCTCTCAGTCGAAGACGGCGTTGTAAACGTTTAAAGTGCCGTTAACATAGCACTCGCTAAAACACATATATTATATAAACCAATTCAACAGCACGTGAAATTACCAATAGCAACAACAACTAGTATGCAAAAGGAAATGCTCAAATAATATGCATAGCTGAACGAATGGCAAATACTCTTTAAATGCAAGCAATTGCCTTAGCATGAACTCGATGTATAAATTTTAAAATAAATAAATTTTTAATAGGCTGTAATTTCAGCTAAAATAGGCAACTAAAAGTTCAGAATATATAAGTTTAGCATATGTAAGATATACTAAATAGACCAAATACCCTGTAGTACAGAAGAGTAGCGAAGAGTATGTTGAATTTATAGCAGAAACAAATCAAATGGACTACTATTTCCATGTCGATATATTCTGAAGGTTTCCTTCGTAAAAACAGAGTATATAAATATAAACAGTTCTGTTCCAGTTGTTGTTGTTGTTGTTGCTGCTGCTGCTGGTAAGTTAACACCTTATGGCCACAGACTCTAGAAAAATTTGCATTGTTATGTTCACAATTTACAAGGCTTCTCAGCTGGCGCTGCTGCTGCTGCTTCAACAGCTTCAATTCTAGTTTCTGTTGCTGCTCCTTCTGGACTGATTGGCTGCCCGCCCACGCTTTCGCACTAAGCGCTATGCAAATTGGCTGCACGACCACGCCCACGCGCTAGCGCCCAAGTATTTTATATGCTCGTTTTCTTCTCTTTTTTTTCGTAGAGTGCATTGCCAATGCCATTCGTAATTGCAAATGAAAATAAAGTGAATTTTATGGCATTTCCTGTTGGCATTCATTTGGCCAGCGGCTGGTTTTTGGGCTCCTGCCTTGAGTTCAGGATTGTCGAGAGAGCGAGAGAACAACTCTGACCAGATATGGGTGTCAGAGATTGTTGTTGTTGTTGTGCTGCTGGGAATTTGGGTGCGTTGAACTGCAACAGCAACAGCAACAGCAGCAGCAACAGAGCCTGCATCCACATCAACAACTGCCACAAATTCGGATTTTGCGTTTCGGGATTTCTCCTGCTGCTGCTGTTGTTGTTATTGTATTTGTTGTTGTGAATTATTCATGTTGTCTTTTGGAATTGGTTAAAGCGAGGAAGAACTCGGCCCAAATTGTAGCTAGCGTGTCGGTGAGTGGGAGTGAGAGAACAAACATTGGGTGTGTTTCACTCTCTTTCTTGTTGTTTTGTTTTTTAAATGTAGTTGTTGTTGTGGTCAGACCATAAAACAAAACAACTACAACAACAGCAACATGACATGTCGAAAATGCATTCATTATTTGTTGTTGTTGTTGTTGTTTTTTTTCTGTATTGTGAATAATTTATGTGCTGTGCAAATTAAAATTCACATTTGCCACAAAATTCATTTAGTTTTTATTATGCACAGCTGGGGGGCGATAATAACGGTATAGCTATAGCTAAACAGAAAGTGTTAATGGCTAAACGGAATCGTTAAGATTTTCCAATCAAGCATAAAACCCATTGGTCGGTCAGCGAACATTTGAGTTAAGCAAATGTGTGAATTGAAATTTAAGATGATGCAAAAATATTATATTATATTATTAATTTTTAATCTAAACAAATGGCAGTTGCTAATGGGATTTAGTTAAAGAGATGTGATGTGTATATAAATATATATATATAATATAAATATATATATAAAGATTATCTTTATATCGTTTCAAATGATTTTCAAAATAGTATGTTTATAACTATATTTTGTTGTCCTATTTACTTCAACTACTACTGTTTACCTGAACACTACTACTATTTTCATGAACACTACTACTATTTACGTGAACACTGCTACTATTTTCATGAACAGCTGTACATATATTCTATTTTATTTTATTTATTTATATATTTTATATTTATCTTTTAATACCCGTCTAGACATCCCAAGATTAATAATAAATTTCTAGTTTACATTAATGGACAAAGATATAAGAAAGAGTTATTTCTTCATTAAATGTAATTTGCTTGCAAAATGATGTCTTGCCAAGATAAAGATTGACATCAGAACATCAAACATATATTATTATTATCATAGTTGAGTTGAATTTGTTGTTTCAAAATATGTATATAAATGGCAATTGCTCATATGCAAACCAGTTAAATTACTATCTCATTCCACTGCATGCAGAATTCCTTTATATTGTCTGCTTGTTTGTCGTTTCGACAGGTTTTCTTTCATCTATGGGTAAATACGTTTTGAGTCCACGAGGAGCACATTTTGCAAATTGCAACCTTGAACAATGTCAAAGCCACAGTCAGGTTAAACACACACACACACACACAACTATTCATATACACACACACCAACAGCGGCATCCGTTGTAAAACATGGCACAAGCCACGACAAAGACTTCGATTCTCTGTTTGGAACTACCTTTTGGTTTGGCCGCAGGGTAAGTCGTAGCACTCCCTGGCCATGTTATTTTGTTTGCACTGATTGAAAATTGACAGAAAAGGTAAAGGCATTTGGCGACAGAGCCAGGTCCTTGCCAGTTGCAACTGGCAGACTGCACACAGCCCCTACAAATTTCCGGGCCAAGGAAAGGCTATACAGTGGCTGTAATTAGTTGACAGGCAGCAGTAACAGCAACAGCAACAGCTAAAAGAAAGAAATGACCTCATTCTGGGCAAATGTGTCTCCACTTCTCTCTCACACAGACACTCTCTTGCGCCTCTCTACTTATTTATGTACATTGTGTACACATTGCGACAGAGCCCGAAGGCCCCGGAGTTGTGACCATATGGAAATGTTTTATGACGACGACAACAGCAGCAACAACAGCGCACCCTTCACGAAAATAAAAAGGGGTGTGAAATTAGAATAACATGTCACTCATATTCACATAGAGAACAATACATAAACATACATATTATATATCGTATAGCACGTAACGCGGCCAAATATGCTGGTGGCCGGCTCAAGTCTGGCCAGGATTCGCACAGGATATGCTGGCTAACAATTGTCACAGTTCACGGGGCCAGGCACTAAACAAAGAATTATGACCATTAAAACTGGAATGTGACGGAGAAAAAAATGGGTATTACTTAGGACGGCAGCAATACGAGAAACAGGAGCAAAGCAAACGCAAAGGCTTTGCTTTTGCTGGCAACACCCAGTTCTTCATCATCATCATTGTTGTTGTTGTTGTTGTTGTTGTTTCTCTGTGTGTTACTAAGATTCTTTTTAATTACAGCCTGGCCATTAATTAAGCGTGTGTGTGTGTGTGCCTTAGTTTCCATTAAAGCCAACCTGTGCCCAACAATTACCATTTACTTCCGCAGCCAGCCAAGCTGAATGCGTGTCAAACTTGTGTTTAGAGCAAGCGAGAGGGAGAGAAAGTCAAGGAATTTGCTTAGTCCTTTCAATTTGATCATACACTGCTACAAATTTGTGCTTATATGTGCTATATATTAACTATATATGCTGTTCTTCTAGTTCATTTTAGTTCAGTTTATATTTCCTTTGCTTCATTCCTTAATTAAAAAATATTTACAAATATTAATCAATGTCTGTCTTGCCCTTTTCAGCTCATTTCTAGTTATATATTACTCCGCCTTTAGTTTTGTCAGTTTTGGACTTTATTTTGATAAGCCCTGCTTCGTTGGGCTTCTGGCTTGACCCCCTGGCAGACTGACACGCAATTTGCATATGTATTTTAGCTGAAAGTTGTTTGATAAAGCAGAAAACAGGCAACGGCAACGGCAACACCAAGCGGGCAACAAGCTTATCATTATTTCATTTTTTCATTTTGGCCCCGACTTTTCCGAACCGCTTTTCCACATTTTCGGGGATGTTCACTTTTTAAGCTGATGGCAGTGATAAATTCCAGGCACCCCAGCGAGCTTAAGGGCTGCTTTTTTTTTTATTTTTTTTGCCCCGTCGTATCCGGGCATTTAATTTGTTTGCATTATTTGCGCATTTTGTGTGGATTTGAGCGCTGTTGTTTATGCTATATATACTCGGAGCCAGGCGATTTCAGATAGTAAACTGAAATTGAAATACGACAATATGCGAGACAGCTCGCTTGTCTCGGCAAAATTAATCAGTTAATGCGTTTCAGCCGGTTACAATGAGGATATTTGACCTGATTCCGTCTACCTGAGCTCACCTCACCTCCTCATACAATAGACACTTGTTGTTGCTCTTTGGATTTTCATTTGGGTTTGTTTATGGGAATTCACTTTTGTTAAGACTCCCAAGTATTTATGCCCTGTAACATGGTGTAAAAGGTATATGCAACTTGTTGATCTAAGGCAACATAAGAAAAAGGGGGACTATCTCTATATCTGATTTAAACTCTTAAAATATGAAGAACTTTTAAAGACAGTTGAAAATGGAAAAAGATTCAAATTGAGCTCAATTTCAAATTATATTTTTTATTGTTTTTGGTTATAGTTAAATATATATATTATATTAAAGAATTGATATGTTCATGTTATCAAATTTTATATCATAGCTCTATATACTCTCTATAACTTTTTAATACTCAAGAATTTATAGCTCTCAAGCAGCTATTCCAACTCTAACAGTTAGCATATTTATCAAAGGGCATTTTATAATCAAGATCTCACTTTTCTTAGCACTAATTGCAATCATCAAACATTATAGGCTATCTGTAAGTCATGAAGTCTTCATTGCACAAACATATAGCTCATATTCAAATATTTCTGCACTTAATCCGACGCTGTCAACAATAAACAATACAATTACCTGAATGTCGCGCAGCTCTGAAATTCTTTTTTATAGTATAGGGTAACTGCAAGTTGATCATTGAGCATATTTCGTGTAATTGCCGCGCCTCAACTTGAAATGAGACACATTTGTATGTAGACATTTTGCAAATTCTTGGCTAAAACCCCAAATATGGATCGAACGATCGGAACAACTTGGTATGGGGAAGACTCATTAGGGAAAATGTTTAATGCTGCCAAATAAAGATAAGAAATTGCTGATATGCAGATAAGAGGATGGTTCAGTAATTGAGTTTTTTATACCTTAAAACAAGTTGCGTCTTTATATTGCAAAATAAAAAAAAATAAAATAAAATAAAATAAAAATAATAATAATGATAAAAAAAGGTGAAGAATTGGTTATTTAGAAAAATTAATATGCTTCAAAATCATTATATTATTATTTTTTTTTATATTATTAAAAGTTCTTTTTTTAACTAAGCAAATATATATAAATTTCATATTTAAATATTTATATACCACAACCACATAATTTTAATTATAATTAATGAAAAAGGATAAATTAATAGGGATTTTATGAATATATTTGAATATATTCTGGCTCTCAAAGATAAAACAGAATTTGTTCTCTTCTTTTAAACATTCAATTCATTGTGACATTCTTCCTTCTATGTCTGAAACTCTTAGCCAACTCATTATGAAATACACTTCACATTTCCCCTATCTTAATTATCGAGTGAGCACTGTAATGTGCTGAACGTCCTTGTCTTATCTATGTAGTGCGCGACACACCACATTAATTATCTCGAACAAAACGAAAATATATGACTACCAATATGGATGGGGAACGTGTGATTCGTGATTGCAAAAAAAAGTACCCAATTTGCGTCAATTTAGAAACTAAACTGAAGCCTTGTGAAATATACTATGAACGTACGTAATACTCATTGGGTACATATGGTCAAATAGTAAAACTTATCAGCTGTTGACATAGTAAAAACCAATTTACGAATAGTTAGCGAAAAAATAACCTGAGTTTTTGCACGTCGGCCAGACAAGTTGTCACCTGGTGCTGTTGCTATAGCAAATTTGTTAATAAAGATACGCTAACTGTACTTCTCAGAATATATATCATAGATATATGCGTTAATCTAACTGTAATCAATTTGCTTACCTTGACTCGCTTGTGATTCGGTTGCCAGCAGCAGCAGCAGCAGCAGCGGCGGCAGCAGTGTCAATCCTATCCAAATCCCTTTCGCATCACATCCATTTGCCATTTTGCTGACCATTTGTATTGAAACCTTTCGTGTTGTTTTTCTACTACGTCGTTTTACGTTTTAATTGGAATAGTAACGGTTAATTTGTCGTTCGCTTTTAGTTCTTGTTTTTATTGCGCTGCATTTTGAGGGCCTCGTCTAACGGTTTTGGTTTCGCTTTCCTTTCGTTTTGTCACTTTTGCACAAACATTCTACACCTTTCCTTGCTTTACATGATATTCTTATTATTTTGTTGCGCTCCCTCCACATTTATTGTGTATTCGTCGAATTTTCGCGTGGTATTGTTTAATTCAATTCATTTCATTTCGTTTGGTTTCGTTTTGTTTGCTGCATTTCGTGCGTGTTTTGCCGGCTGCAACAACAACAATTTAAATTTCTTCTTTTTTTTGTGCACTTTTCTTGTTCTTTTACCAACAAAACACTCGTACACGTTCAGTTACAGCAACAAAAACAACAACAAAAACGGTTGCTGCATATGGGAATAAGCGCCAGGCAACAACAACAACGACATCAACAAATTGCGCACACAGTAGCGTTGTCTCGCTCTAACTAACGTTAGCGTCGTCTGGCCGCAGGCTAGCGTTGCGAATCGTATTTTTCTCAATTCATGTTTTGCATTCGTTTAGTGAATTAAAACTATTGCACTTATCACAGCAAAACGTATGTTGTAAGTTTAAACATTTAACTTAAGCACACAGCATTAGTATATTTATTAAACAAAACCGCGTTTTTTACACATCAAATTCATGTACAGTCCGCGCGCAACCGACCCGCCACGACCAATATTGAACAGAAACTGAAGCAAAGCATCAAGCGAAATGCGGAATGAGCTGCCAATGAGTAGGAGAGCAGAGCAAGTGAGAGAGAGCACAACATACGTATTTTCTTGCGCTGAGCGCAAAAACTCAGTGAGTGAGTATCGATAGGCATATCGATACTTTGTGTGAGCGCATTTAAATGAATTTACTCAATATTTAACGGACATTTTATATATTTTAATGCCTAAGGGTGTGTGGTATGCAATTAATTAATATTTTATTATTAAAATAGTCAACAATTATGTTTAAGCAGTTATATAAACTGTTTTAATGCCAGTAGCACTCTCACTCTCTCCCTCTCTCATTTACCAACACTGTCTGGCGCCTAATTTGAATTGACGTAACAAATTAAATCGCTTTAAGCCTTAAATTGAATTCATTTAATTGATTTGTTTTGCAGTGGCCTATTTGTTTGCAGTACAAATTAATTGAAAAAACATTAAACAAGTTGGCAAATGTCGCGACTGATTCAATTAATGCCAACTGTCATCTGAACATTCATTTATTTACATATGCCCTTTTGACTTTTAGTTTTCCACTTTGTTCACATGCATAAAAAGTGCAAACTTTACGCGTATACATACACATATACATATGTATATATAGGTACATATATACATGTATATTTTTTTAATTTTCCGCTGACGCTTGCGGTCGGAACTTGTTTGATTGTCCAGTCCAGCCCAACCCTCTGGGCCAGTGTTAAGGGCCCCATTGCACAGCTTGCGGTCGAGAGTTGTCGTCCGCGCAGGAGACTCATAAAGTTAGACAGCTAAGCTAAACCCACAATTAAGCTTTAAAACTGAACTTGAAAATTTTGCGGCTTTCAGCTGAAAAGTTGAATGATAAATGTAAAATTAAATGCACAGACATTTGCACAAATTACCCCAAAAAATTGGCAGGAGATGGACGAAGGATGGGGAAAGTGCGCTTTAACAAATGAGAATCACAGCAAGGGGGAGCTGGAGCAGGAGCAGGAGCAGGAGCAGGGGTAGGAGCAGGAGCAGGAGAAATGGCAGCGAGATGGACTCACTTGAAAGTGGGTCAAGTTATGTGGACTTATCAAATTGCCAGCTAAAAGATTTACAAGCTCGTCGCTAATTGCAGCTTTTTGTATGGTTTTCCAGAAATGAAGGCAGCAGCCACGCCTACATCTCCGCCTTCCGCTGCTCATCAGTTGCCTCCTGCACCACCTCCTGCTGTCTCTTGAAAGCCCTGCGCAATGCGAAACCACAAATTTTTGTTTTAATTAATGAAGCTGTCGTTAGCTGTTTCCATCTCTCTCTCTACTCCGCTCCACCTCTCTCTCTCACTCTCTTCGTCTGTCTGTTAGTTTGTGATTTGCAGCGACAGGCAGCAACGTAGAAAGTATTTGCCGCCCATTTTTGAGCGCCCGCAAACTGTGAGAGGCACTGAGCACTCGAATAAGTTTTACACGAATGCACAAACAGCACTTGTCACATATAATTACAGCAGATATTTCTGCTTTTTTATAATTTGTTATATTAGTTTTATCATTATGCGTTTGATTATGCCTTATCAATGGGAAATAATGAATTGCGACATTTTTGAGAGTTTTTTGCAGAATGTGAACTTGGAATGTGGTATTTAATGTTGACTCAACTGATCTATGTTATATGTATAACTAAAACAGATCACTTTCGGAAAAATAAAGTAATAAATAAGTAATAATAATAATAATATATTGATTATAAGTATATAATAACATAAGCTTTTTAAAATATGTTTAAGTGTTTACATATAAATCATGCTTTCAGCAGTCCATTCATAGTTCTTTATAGGACTTATATAGCTGATTGATTGATGTCTAATGATATCTAAATGTTTAGTTTATATGCTCCATAAAGTCTAAGCAATATATACATATATACATATATATATTGATATATATATGTAAATTGAATATCACAATATTGGATTACCTTCTGTTAGGGTATGACAGACTATGCGTTCGCTTTAATTGCAATTGACGTTGATGCATGCCACAAAATGCGTAGGCTGAGCCCAAATAAGAGAGAGAGAGAGGGAGATGATAAGATGGCATAAGTTATATAAAGAGAGAGAGAGAGAGAGAGAGAGAGAGACAGATGAGAGAGAGAGAGAGAGAGAGAGAGATGAGAGAGAGAGAGAGAGAGAGAGTGAGGACAGCGAGGAGGGCACTGAGTGGTTTCCATAGGAAGCGCACAGACAACGAGTGCGAGTTAAATTAAGTTAGCGTCGAGACGACGACGACGACTTGACAGCTACAACAACAGCTACAACAACTGCGACAACAACAAACAGTAACAAGCAACAACAACAGCAACAAATAAATAAATAAATACACATATTTATATGCATTACGCGCATAAATCAAAATCAACTTGTAAATTTAATATGTCGCCGTGTATTTTGTGGCGCTTGCCACATGATTTATGCCGATTGTATTTTAGTTGAATTGCCGCGAAAATATTAACATGAAACGAGGGGCGTGCTACAGCCAAGAGATACCCTAGAAATGGGCATGAGTGGCTGTAAGTGACGGACTAACAATTGTTGGCTACTAAAGTATAAGTATGGAAATAGGTTTACCTTAGCCTAGGTACTTGCCAGGCGGGTATACAAGGTTTGTCAGATCTGTTTAAAAGTCCTCTATAGATATAATAATTATATAGAATTTGATCAGCATATAATAATAGTAGTCCACAGTCCTATATAAAGATAGTGTTGTATAAAAAACTATAATTAAATTTGTTCAAATAATATGGAAAAAGCTTTAATTCTTAGAAATCCCGAAAGAAATATTTTAAAATTCATATATCTAAATTGTTAAAAAAAATTTAAAATTTAAAAATAAATAAAGTTTTCAAAATAAATTTCTTCATATCATAGTCACACCTTCTCTAGGGTATCTTGAGGCATTTAACTCACTCCAACTCTCTCTCTCATGGCTTATACAAATTTTTGGGCCTGCCTGCCTGCCGACGGGTATACCAAACCGTTAAACACGCCCACCTATTGGCAATGCAATTGGTACATTGGACATTTAATTAACACTCGACAGGTTCTCATGGCCATAAGGCCGGCTGGGCTAGCTGCGACTAGCTAATGGCCAATGGCTAATTGGTAGGCAGCTCAGGTCGTTACAATTTCTCATGGATATACAAAAGCGAGACATGCTCGCCCCAAGAAAAACTTCATTTTCACACATTAAAATTAGCTGGAAAAGCAGCAACTCTGTCCCCTCCCTTCTCCTGCTCCTCTATCCAAACGATCTATAGTGCGCCTCAACTATTTCGCTTTGACACTGAGAAATGACAATTTCAAGCCCTGGCGACAGTTTGACAGGCTCTACGGATCCCTCATTTCACATATGATATATCTATATAGGAATATATATATATACATATATATACTTGTAATATCTCTTTTGTTGTTGTAGCTGGAAAACGAAAGCAAAATTGGGACTTGACTTGCACTTGGACTTGACTAGTGAGCAGAGTGTTAATGTGTGTGTGATGATATGTATGTATGTATGTATGTATGTATGTATGTGTGCATGTATATATGTATGCATGTATGTATGTATGTATGTATGTATGTATGTATGTATGTATGTATATACCCCACGTCAAGCAGCTTTAAGCGGCGCAAGCAAAATAAATGAGTTTGTCAGCCGGCAGCGACATGATTTGATAATTGGTTTTAAATGCAATTCGAAAGCGAGACGAAAGTGGCCAAAATAAAAAAAAATACAACAAATAAATGACAAATTATAACAGGAAACGGATACAAAACTGAGCTGATATGAATATAAAAATAAATCAAACAAATAGAGAAATTGTAACTAAATTTTAAATATTATGTAAAGATGTAAATATAGATGTGAGAGTAATGAGAGTATAAGCACGGATGGAAGTATAAGTATAGGTATAAATATAGATACATATAAGTCTATATGCAGTATAAGAGTAAAGGCAGAAGTGTAAGATTTAAATATAAGAAGTAATAATAATAAATAAGGCATAAGATATAAGGCATTAGAAATAAGACATAAAGTAAAAGAAATGAAAAAGTGAGAAGAGTAAATAAATAAAATAAATATAAATGTAAATATAAAATTAAAAAAAATATATATATATATATATTTATAGCAATTTTTTGTAAGCTAAAATTAATTCAGTTTAACTAATTTTAAGAGAACATTAAAAAAACTATAAATATATAATATATATTTCAATATCTATAACTATAACTGGAAAAGAGTCTGTGACTTCGCCGAAAAGGTTCTCCGGCGGAAAAAGCGGGACCTGGACGCAGGAACACAGATGGCAGTGCTCAGCTAGAGCATATACAAGGGCTCCACCTTGAAAGTTAGTGCGGAATAGCTCCTGGTTCCAAGGTGGGAGGCAGCCCGAGAAGAGGAGGTTGTTTAGTCGGTAAGCAGTATTGCAGTCCGACACACCAGCCAGAGTGACGACCTGACTGACTGACGGTGCATAAAGCATTTTTACCTACCTCAATATTTATATTTATTTTTTGTTCTCTTATAATTACTTAAACTGAATTAGTTTTAGTTCTTTTATGTTCTCTTTTAATTACTTATACTTAATTACGTTTAGCTTATGACATGCCCAGATTAAGATTAATACATAACCATTCAGATATGCAAATAACTATAAATGAAAATACTTTTCTGTTCTACTGCGTCTTGGCCAACACAAGTTTTTTGGCCATTGACTTGGGCGACATTGGCGGCGATAATCAGCTCAAATTTTGGTGGCAACAGCTTCCAAGTGGCTACCAAATGACTCATGGCGAGATTTTCAGATGTGAATGTGGGCGGGGCAGGGCGTGGCGGGTTTATTGTGACGGTTATGTAAGGTCATTAAGACCCCACCCAGGCGACCCCAAGAATGAGACAAGTAAAAGCAAACTGCGAGCGAGAAGAAGCGAAGTCGAAAGCAGATCGAAGATTGAATGCGCTAAAGGTCATAAAGGAGGAGAATATATTTCAAATATATATATATATATATAATAATTAATTGACATTATATTAATATTATAAATATAATGAAAAATTAAATAAAAATTAAATATTAAATAAAAATGAATTAACATTATATTAATATAATAAATAAAATAAAATATTCTATAAAAATTTAATTACAATTAAATATAAAATGAAAATTAATTAATACTATAAATAAAATCAAATGAAAAATAAAATATTAAAAATAGCAATCAAAAAAATATTATTAAAAAATAATAATAATGTTTAAGTAAATAAACATTATTAAAAATAATTAGAACTGAATTATTTATAAATAATAATTAGAATAATTAGAAAACTATTATTTTTCTTATTTTTATTTAATTAAAAAAATATTTGTTAAATTTATTTTTATAAAAAAAATTATTGTAAAAATAAAAAAAAATATTAAAATAGTTTCTTCAGCATGAAATCATAAAATATATAACATTTATAAATTTTAAATATTTCATTTTATTTATTTTAAAAAACAAAAAAAAAATATGTTTTAATGAAAATTTATAAAATAATATATATATTTTGAAAATATTATAAATATTTTAAGCAACTTTAGTTAAAAAATAAAAACAAAATATTGTAAATTCTCACTGTCTTGTGCCACATAGCAAACCCCCTATTGCCACTCTTATAGGGTATTCAAAGAACAAAAGAACTTGAAGCTCAACATAATTCTGACACTCAAAAAGTTTTTTGTTTTTTGTTTTTTGTTTTTGTTTATGTTTATGAATGCATTCGCTGGGTACCGTTAAGACTGGCCATAAAAACAACTTAGTCAGCAAAGTGAGCGTTAGTCAAACTATTTTAATTAAATGCCACCAGATACCAGGAGGCAAGAGGCATGAGTCGCACAAGTGGCATGCGGCATGTGGCCTGAGGCATGAGGCATGAGGCATGAGGCAAGTGGCATGTAGGGTAGTCCCTAATGTGATCAGAGTCGCTTCACTGTGGGCTATAATGAACTCGTTAACGTCAGCGAGTTTACCCTTTTTGCTTTTCCCCTCGCTCAGCGTTGCACTTGCAACTGCAGCTGAGCGGCATGGAGCACATAAATTAATGTTGTCTTCCAGCTGCAGCTTTGGCTCCCTACGCCAGCATTTCGACGCATGCCAAAAAAAATTTACAAGCGACAGCATTTTCCACATGCCTTTCGAGCGTAAATCTCTTTTATTTTATTTTTTTGCGCGCGAATTCGATTTGAGCAGCGAGCGTAAAGAAAAAACTCAACTGGGAACTGAGATTTCTGTCTGGCGCCTCAAGAGCGGCTTATGGCGTGGGAGTATATGGGGCGGGGCATATCCGCTGCATTGGTCAACTTTGTGTCAAGTCAACGAGTCAACGAGGAAAAAAATGTGAAATTGTGAAATGTGTCAGAGAAGAAAAGTCGAAGCAGCTGCTGCGGCAAGTTGCAGCCATAGCAAGGATTTGATGTAGCTTAAACTGAAATGAAGCTATATAGATATATTTTTCTTGTTTGTACTATATATATAAATATCTGAGTTGTATTTCATATGTGAAATCTACAAAAAAAGATTGCTTTCAAAATGATGTGACTTTACTATACTGCCAAAAATCTTATATACACTATATATTGTATAATGTATACATATGTAAATATAAATACAGCTGTGTTCATGAAAATAGTAGTGAAACTGAGCTGATGGACACCAACATTTAGCGAACAAAGACAATATAAATAAAAAAAAATAAATAAATAAAAATAAAAAAATAAATAAATTCAAAAAAATTAAAATATAAAAAAACTAAAAACAAATAATAAAAAAATTTAAAACTATAAAAAAATATAAAAAAATAAAAAAAAATAAGAAAAATACAAAAATATAAAATATAAAAAGTATAAAAAATTTGAGAAAATATTAATTAAAAAAAATTACAAAAAATAAAAACTATTAGAAAATTAAAAAAATATTATTAAAAATGTAAAAACAATATTTTAAAAAATGTTAAAGTACACAAATTTTTTATGAGTTTAAATGTCTTGCTACTGCTTGAACAACTGACATATCCTTGGTTTCCTCTTAGTCACATCCGCCGCTCAGCCCCCACTCTGCCCTTAGCGGATTTCCCGGAATTTTCTGCGCGTTGCCTGACAGCTTTTCAGTTGAGCTGTGAAATTAATTAAGTTGAGTTTTGCACTTGTTTGGGCAATCGTTGCTCAGGCTCCGGCTCTGGCTCAGGCGAAAGCCAATAAATCCTTGTTGCCTGTCACAGGAAGCGAGACAATTGAGTGGGCAGAGCCAGAGCCAGAGCAGGTAGAACAGGTAGAGCAGGTAACGCAACTGCAGACAAATTAGATATATTTAAATTAGCGCAACGCCTAATTTAATTATAGAGCCGCATGCAAAAACTCCAGCAGAGTCCACAATTTTAATTGACTGCCCAAAATGAATTGTCTGTCGGCTGGAATAAATTGTCTATACAATTCTGTCTGTCTACCTGGGCAGTTGTCCACCTGTTTGCACATCATTAAAATACAATTCACAAAGAGAGAGAGAAAGAGAGAGAGAGAGAGAGAGAGAGAGAGAGAGGGGTGGGAAGTGGGAGACAGAGTTTCATTTGTGAATGCATTTGGGAATTTTATTTGGTTTTTGTTTCTTTGCTGACTTTTTGTCTATGCGAAACTTTTAGATAATTTTGGAATTGACTTCAACAAATATTGACAGCTGACAGACAGTCAGACAGCCAGACAGACAGACGGGCAGACAGAGGGGCACACAGAATGCCAAATTTGTTCATTTTTCCAATGAATTTGCACAATTTTTTTAATATTTAAAGTTGAGTCAAAGGAAAAAGAAGCAAGAAAAAAAATCTTTGTTAAATCTGAATCAAAACAAACAGCGCCTGACCACAAGACAGAAAAATCTTGTCTAAATATTTACGCAACTAAATCAACTCGAGAACTGAAACTGGAGAACTGAATGATAGAGAGAGAGAGAGAGAGGGAGATAGAGAGAAATAGAGCGAGTCACACACACTTTTGGCATTTCAGCCGTTGAGTTAAGTAAACTTGGCCAAAGCTCGATGACTTGCCATAAATTCTAAGCCAAACTGTTAGGTATTTCTGGCATATCATAGCTCAATAAGCTAAATAGTTAATATTGATATAAATAATAGTAATAAGAGTGAGAAAAGTGCACAAGTGACAAGCTGTTCGACTAGCTGATACTCTGCAGGGCAATGAAAATTTCGAGTTGGCTAAATAACTATGAAAATTGCATAGAAAGGAGATATAGCTGTAGAGTAGAGAGTTTAGAGAGTGAATGATTAAATAAGTTGGAGAGAGAGAAAAAATGAGATAGAGAGAGCGAGAGTGAAAGGAAGAGAGAAAGATACACAGAGTGAAAGAGTAAGAAAGAGATGGAGCAATAGAAGAGAGAAAGAAAGAGGTGGAGCAATAAAAGAGAGAAAGAAAGAGACTGGTAAAGAGAGACAGAGAAGAAAAGCAAAGAGACTGAGAAAAGGAGAGAGAACTAAAATAAACTAAGAGGCACTGAGAGAAAGATAGAGAGTGAGTGTGAGGGAAAGAAACAGAGTCGGAGTGAGAGAGAGAGAGAGAGAATGAGTGAAAGAGAAAGATAGAGAGAGAGGCAGAAATCGAGGTAAGGAGAAGCGATTGAGGGAGAATGGTTGATAGATGATAGAGTGAAAGAGAAATGGAGACATAGACAAACCGAAAGAGTGAGAATAACAAGTCAAGAGAAATATAAACAAATTAAGAGAGCGAATGATATAGTGAAAAAAAGAGAAATCCAAATGAGATTTATTATATAATTATTAAAAATTAAATTTCATAAAAATATGTTTAAATATAATCTAAAAAAATAAAAAAAAAAACATTTGCTTAAATATAGAAACAGCTTAAAGTCCGATCCAAGCAGAAGCTAAAGTGCTTAGAAAAGCACTTTATTAGCTCTTAAGAGTCTTACTTAAGCAGTCGAACACTGATTTAACCCGTTGCCACAGCCGAGAGGGTATATTTGTAATAATAATAATATACGTCAAGTGCTCACAGCTGTCATCTGAGACCTGCAATTGACGCTTTAGCCAACTTTGACTGTCGACTCCCAGTCGAGTCTCTTGTGTTTACTTCATCTTAATTAAGCTAAAAACCATGCCCAAATGGTTAAGTGTGTGTGCGTGTGTGTGTGTGTGTGTGTACAAGTAACTGGAAGATAAACACAATGCCACACTAATGACCATATACATGTTCTACACGTGTGTGCCTCACTGTGTGTGTGTGTGGCTCATCAATCATCAAGTGAGTCCCTGGACTGTGTGTGTGAAACTTTTAGCGAAAACGTTTAAACGTGACTTCCGACTTTGGAGAATTTGTGAGTTGAGCGTGTGGCCGCCTGCCCCTCCAAAGAGATACATATTTATTACATTGATATGTTGCTAAATAAGGTAAGTCACTTGCTGCCTGTGACTAAAGTGTGAGATAGCCAAAGCCATTAAGGCCAAGAGAGTGCAGCATAAATCATATTGAACATGCATTTTCGAACAACTTAAGCCTTTGCATTGCATAGGCATAACAGTTGACATATGCAGACATATAAAACTTTTTAAAATTACTTTAATAATGCATTTCACATGCAATTCAGCTTTTTTTAAATACACGCGCGCATTGTTACAGTTCAGTGTTGCCTGCTCAACAAATTGCTCAACACTGACATTTAAGGCACAACAACATCGTTGCTATCGATAACTCAGCTCAGTTTATCGGCGACATATACAAATATCCCAACGAACAAGCGAACAGAGACGAATGCCAAAAAAGTTTCTATTTTAATTAGATTTAAAAGTGCAATTTATATGTGAAGGAAGATGCCACGTGATGAACTGAAGAAGCAACTGCGCGGCACACGGCTGGAGGTGAAGGCAGCTGCCAAGTCAATTAGCGCACAATTTGAACAAATAAGAAATGGCGGGACGTCGAGCGTCGGTTTGCATACGCTCAAATACGAATTAAATATATTGCGACATTTGTGCTGTGCGCTGCAGGAGAATTTCCACCAGCATGCGGACATCTATTGCGACATTGCGGCCAGCCTGTTGCCACACGTGACGCCACAAGAGGCGCAGCCTGATTACTGGACGAACCATTTGATCAGCCTGCAATATATACATCATTCGCTCTGCAGAGAGGTAAGCATCCCATCTGGACAAGATCCACGATTAGATTATACATACATAAATCTATCTCTATGTACTTTAGCAAACTGTGAATCAATGCCAAAGATTCTATGCCCTGATCAATGTTCAGGGCTGCCAGATGCAAAACAAATCGGAATATAAATATTATATGGGCATTCACGTGAAGCATTTGTATTACTTTGGCCATCAGATGGGCAAGCAAACGGATCCAAAGATGCGAAATCAACTCAGCGAAGCTCTACAGGCGCTGGGCATGCTGATGCAGCAAATGCTGCAGCTACAGCAGCCACCACAAAAGGATGCCTACAGCGAAGTAATCGTGGAGTTGAATCAGCTGTTGGGCAAGCGCAGCTTGGGTTATCTCAAAATTCTGGCCACTCTTCCGGTGGATGACTTTAACAGCATGTGCGAGCCACTCTGCCAGCTCATAGCCAGCAATGTGAACAGCTCCAAGCAGCTGAAGGCGCAGTTTCCAGAGTATTTAAGTGCTCTGCTCGCTCTGCTCTATCTGGACGACAGCGCCTGGCAGCAGGATAACCAGCGGCAGACGCAGCCTTGGACACTTCAGCTGCTGCGTGGCTGCCGTGAGCTGTACAAATCTCAAGCCAATCAGAACTATGTGCTCTCCTTGCTCTACTACTACCTCAAGCTCTTGAACAAGCGCCAATCCTCGCCAGCTGCTGACTTGCCGCGTGCGTACGCCGATCTGGTCAGGAAATTCGTCAACTTCTTCGAGCAGAAGCCGCCGCATGTCGAGGAGCAATGGCATGTTGACTTTCTCATGGTATTCGTTCGCCTGCAGAAGCAACTGCATCAAATTGATCAGAAGCTGCCCTCGTTCGATTACTTCTGGCAGTGCATGGACAGCGCGGAGGCGTATGCCGCACACTTTGAGCTGCTGCAGTGCCTCAACAACATGATCATGAAGTTGAGCAGCGGCTACAGCAGTGCCTTGGCGCCCAGCTGCAGCAGCAGCGATGCCAGCTGCCAGAGCCTGCGCAAACACTGCGTCTTCAGCCTGGGCTGCTGTGCCACCTTTGCCTACAGCAATTGGAAGTCGCAGGCAACGCTGCCCAAGGTAAGCTTCAGCTGTAAACCATCAACTCTTAGTAATCCTTTTGCTTCTCTCTGGCAGCTCTCCCAGCAGTGCTTGGCTGGCATCATACACTACGCCATCGATGTGGCCAAGGTGACCAAGTGCCTGACGCCCAACAGCAGTGAGTTGGTCTTCTTTGCCTGGCATCTGATCAACATAGCGGAGAAGGTCAATTCAACCGAACAGATGGGCTTGCTGGAGCTGCTGCTGCAGCCGTTGCAGCAGCTGCGCCCGCTCCTAAGTCCCTCGTACGCAAAGCAGTTGATACGCCGCATCTATAAGGCCAGCGCCCACTGCTCCCATCCGGAGCTAGCAGCACGTCTGCATTGCGCCTACGTCACTAGCCTAAAGTGTCCCTCGCGACAATTCCAACAGCTGTGCATCTACTATCGCACGTCCAAGAGCGATGCAGAGGACTGTCTGCTCGAACTGCATGCGAAGGGCACGCTGTGCAATCCTCTGGACAGCGCTGAGAGGCGACAACTACTTGAGATGGACATATTAGCCGTGCTGGCTAATAAGAAGACGCCGCAGCTGTTGCAGTCGCTGCTGCGGCACTGCCAAACGGACTATCAGAAGGTGCTTCTATCGCGGCATTTGCGATCCGACAAGCTTATTGGCCAGCAATTCGAGGAGCTGCGCATTAAGCTGAAACGTAAGAAGCAGCTGACGCGACTGCAACAGCTCGTCCTAGGCCATGCCAGCGTCAGCAAGCTGCTGGTAGCGCTCGAGGCTCAAAAGACCAAAATACCCATCAAGGAGACAACGGAGAAGGCACTCGAAGAGCTGATCATCAAATATAATCTCTTGGAACTTAACATAGGCAGCGAAATGCCGCTCGTGGAATTGGCTACAGCGGCAATGGAGGCTTTTGGCGCCTTCTTTGAGCAGGTGAGAGAGCTGAAATGAGCTGGCTGAGGAATTATCTGTATGATACTTAAAACTGGGTAGAAGTTGACAGCTTTATCTATTAATTGTATAGAAGAATGATCAACTAGAGGTTAGCATAGACTGAGGCATGCTTAACTTGTTTCCTAGTTAACTTGATTGAAAGATGATTTGTGAACTATCTTTAACGAAGTATTCAAAACTTGAGTTAAGAGATAGACAAATTGCAATTTGATTTGACATTGACTATTCAAATTATAAGTATTCAAAGCTGTTTACTTACCTGAGTTAACTCTGCAGTTCTGCTAGATTGAATAAAAACCTTTACTTTATCATCTCCCTCTCATACCTCCTTTCAGGCTGATGTCGAGCCCTTGAGCAGTGACGAGGCGCTCATTGACTGGGAGGCGCTGATTGATGATGGCATTGTGGCCGCCATGGCCTTGTCTACCATGGGCTATACGCAGCAAGCGGACAAGGCGTGGCTGCTGCTAATGCGCATTAGCCGTCTGCTGGGCGACAGATTCAACTATTTGCGTGCGCTTAGTCACTTTTTGCCGCGCTACACGCAGCATGCGCTGCTCGAGCTGCAGACGGAGGTTTGCTATGCAGAGCAGCTGCTCGATGAGCTGTGGCCGCAGCTGCATGCCTCGCACTTGCTGAAGCGCCACCATACGACGGTGTTGCTTTGCTTGTGCCACTTGGCGCTGTACTATGCGCGCCTCGATTGCATTTGCCATGCTCAGCTGCTGCTGCTGCATGCGGAGCGGCTGCGCGTCGAGTTTGAGGAGCGAGCGGGCAAGTGCGACATAGTCCAGCTGACCATTCAAACGGTTCGCTTTCGCATGTGCTATCAGCAGCGCCATTGTCGCCTGCTCGGGCGGCTGCCCACGGCGCTGCAGCAGCTGGACACCTTGGCTGAGGGTGTGCGCAGCTTCACTAGCATCTCGTCCATGGATAATGGTGCCTTGATCTTGCTGCTCGGTGACATGGTGCGGGATACAACGGAATGCACAGCGAATCGCCTGAGTGAGCGACCCAATTTCTCGAATAGTCTGCTGCAGGTGCTGCTCCAGAGCGGCTTGGTGTTGCGCGCCGTCGAGGTGCTCATCAGCTGGCTGTGGACCAATTTGCGCATGGAGTGCCTGGACAAGGCGCACTCCAAGCTGCGTCTCATCGAGCACTTTCTATGCATACAGCCGCTGCTCGAGTCGATGGCAGCACTGGAAGAGCGCAAGCAACTGCTGCCTGCTGCGCCTATGGATGCGCAGTCCAAGCACATGAGTGAACTAGTTGGCAAGATGCTAACCATGCAGCTGGAGCAGGTTAGCGTGGAGCCCATACGCAAGCAGCAACACTTCAACGTATCTTCGCCGCGACGAGTAAGTTGAACAAACTAAAGATTATGCTCGAATGCCTCCCGCTCACAGCTTCTCTGCTCTCTTCCATAGGAACTGCAGCCGCGCAGCACCAGCCAAAAGCTGCAGCCTTATGTCTCATTGGACATGCAACAGTCCCATCCGATTATGCGTTGCAGCGTGCAGCTGCAGTGCATCTACTTTGTTGTGGGCTGTCTCTATGCGCGCTTGTTCTTTCTGAATCGGGAGCACGACGAGCTGGATGATTTCTATGCGCTGGCCAATGAGTGGCTGCAACAGAATGCGGCACGTGGCAATGCATTGGGGCACATGCTGCTCGTGCTACACATGTATCAGGCCAACTATCTGCGTGCCAAGCGGCGGCAGCAGCAGGCCATCGAGCTGACTGAGACCGCACTGAAGCTGGCAAGCAGCGAGCAGCTGCAGCAGCGTGTGGACATCAACTATCGCTACAATTTGTTGCTGCAGCTGAGTGCAGCACGCCTCGAGCTGCAGCCGGTGCCGCGGCCACACAATCCCAGACGTGCGCTGACCTTCAACATATCGCCGGAGGAGAAGCCCAAGTCATTGAGCAAAACGGACGTCAAGTCGTCCAGCAAGAAGCCAGCTAAATTTGCCATCTATACGGAGGAGGTGCATATCATTAGCAGCGGTAGCTCCAGCTCCAGCTCCAGCGATATGGGCAGCAGTCCGGAGCGACAGTCTGGCAAGCGTCTGGACTTGAATGCCTGCCAGCTTATTGAGATTCTGGACTTGAGCGACAATGAAGCGGAGCAGGTGGCAAAGCTGAAGCCAACCAAATCTTTGCGCAGCACTCGAACGCGTTCGCAGCTGCAGGTGGAGGCGACCTTAAGGCGCACAGCAACGGCGCCTGTAACGAGGCGCAATGTCACGCCCGAGGAGAAGACGCCCAGCACACGTGTGCGCACCAGACGCCAGCAGCAACCAACCGAACAGCCGACAGCAGCCGAGTCGCTGAGCAGCAGACGTCGCCAAAGGAACTGATTACGCTTAGATATTATGAACTCACACAAATATTATTTATCAGCTTACTTTTATATATATACATCTATAAATGTTTCACTCAAAGATTCAGCTTCGATGCATTGCTTTCGGGTATCTTCAGCGGCATCAGCGAAGTTGTGCATATGTCATCGCTCCAAAGGCCGTGCTGCTGCACGCTCTGACCTTCGCTGCTCTGGTGATAGTAGACGCCAACGCCGGACTTGCAGCCGCCAGCGAATTCACCCACATAACGATTGCCATTGGCTGTGGAACAAAATAAAATGGCACGTGTCAGCGAGAAGTGTGAAGAGAAAGTTATGATTTGAATTTGTTACTCTCTTCTGCAACTCATCAACTGAAGCTTTGTCCAAAAAATATTTGAAACAACTTTTGCTTAAGTTCTTGCTGCTTATTTCACTTGGCTTATCTTAAGCTTACATCTCTAATTTGCAATCTTGAAGTTAAGCTGAAGCAAATGTGGTTTATGTGACGATTTCTTCATTCCTAGACGTAGATTAGCGACATGGCTTTAATATATCTATCTATATATGCTTTTTATACTCTGAACTCATTGAAAATGGGAAATCAGGGTATAATGGTTTTGTTAAACTGTCAAATATATGTAACAGGCAGAAGGGGGCGTGGCAGACCCCATAAAGTATATATATATATTCTTGATCAGGGAGACGAGCTGAGTCGATTTAGCCCTGTCTGACCGTCTGTCTGTCTGTCTGTCCGTCTGTCCGTATGTATGAACGCGTCGATCTCAGAACTTATAAGACTTGAATTTTTTTTTGAAGTCCCTGTATAGCACGCACGCGCATATCGAGTATGTTTCAAAAATCGATAACTTTTCCCGTTGTATTGTTATCGATTAAAAACCTTATCGAAATCCAGTTATTTAATTATATCTCGTACATCTTTCGAGCTAGAGTTTCCAAATTTTGTATTTAGATTAATTTATATTTTATACAATTTCGGTTTTTGTTATATTTGGGATACCGGCCAAGCTTAAATTTTTTAAATACATAACAGTATATTTAAAAACTCAGATCGGACGGGGTTCAGGGGATCTCAAGTCGGGCACCACAGACTAGAGTTTTCTTACTTGTTACTTCTTATCTTCTTTCTTTACACAAGACAAGAAGCAATGGCACTTTAGCTAACTTAAATTATCTTCAGTGCGCTTCTCGCTGTTATCAAAGCACTTCAAATTGAAGATTCAAAACTTTTCATTTGCTACACTCAACTCTTAAATGCTTCTCACTCTTAACTTCTCTTTTGCTTTACTCAATTTTCTCGAACTTAAAGACCTTTCTTCACTACATCTCTTCTCTGACTCGCATCCCTCTACTTCTTCCTTCTAACTCACCCGCATAGAGAACGCCACGACCATGCATAGCATCTTTTAGCCACTCGCCCACATAGATGCGTCCGTCTGCATGCCACTGTATGCCATGGCCACTGCGCTCGTTGCCCAGCCACTGGCCATAGTAAACGGCGCCGTCATCGTAATACTGCTTGCCCTCGCCGCTGCGCACATTCGCTGCCCACTGACCCACATAGAGGCGTTGGGCGTGCCCATTCGCGAACAGACGTCGCAGCGTGCCATAGCCATGGCGCTGGCCGTGCATCCACTGACCCTCATAGATGAGTCCACGTCCGCTGGCCTTGACACCGTAGCCATGATGCTGGCCCTGCAGCCACATGCCCTGGTAGTAGCCACCGCCGGTGGTGTAGCGCAGGCATCTGACAACACTGTTGCTGCCATTTGCACGGCTCGACATGTTGCTGGCAACTGTCGAATGGGAGTTGGTGCTTCGATTTGTCATCTGCCGCGGTGCCAGTCGCCAGCGGGTGTCACGATGGGTGGTGCCACTGTCGGTGCTGGTGGTGCGTTGCATTGTGTGGTGCGCCCTATTCTAATCAAGCTGCTAACATGTCTTGTACCTTGCCACAATAGATTAGCTGGAATAGAGGCCAATGCCTGACACGCAAACTTAATCAAGTTTGAATGGCATTGAAGGGGGCCCCAAGACAGTTGGGGCTAATACAAAATGGGGTTTTGTTTTCTCTCTCTATTGTCTAGTAAAGTAAGAGCTTTAATTAAGTATATGTTATGTATAAATTACAGACATTTGCCATGCCAGATAATAGAGGCTTATACCATATAGACTACATATGTTTATAGACTGCAAGCACTTCGATCGTACAGATACTCTACATATATATATATATTGTATAGTTACATGTGTATATATATGTATATAAAAAAAAAGATTAGAATAACATAATATATTGCCTTATGCGTATCACAATTTGCATTAGCTACAAATTCACATTTCTGAACATTTTGCATGTAGTCTAAAGTTTTACATTTGGGCCCAATTATCGGGCTAATATATATATATATATATATATATATATGTATGTATATATATGTATGTGTGTGTATGTATGTATATGCATGTCTTTTACAAAAGTTTTTCTTATTTGCTTGCTTGGTAGTAGTGGCAACTATACAATATCACCGGAGGCGCCATAGTTGAAGCCATTGTTGCGCGCATTGTTGTGCACCTCGAGATGATCCTGCTCCATTTGCTCCTTGAGCAGCTCCAGCTCTCGTATGCCAGAGACGGTCACCTCGTACTTGTGCGTCACCAGCGACCGATAAAAGTGTACGGCAAAGGCCAGGAAGATAACCATCACGGGAATCAGCACCACCACGGCCGACCAGGCAGCCGTGGTGCTCAGATCATAGAACTTCACCCAGCACAGTATCGCAATCTCCACGAGAAACAGTATCAAGCCGAGCAGCGTGGAAAATGCCCAGGCTGTCTCAATGTACCAATGCAGACGTTCATGCGGCGACTCATGCACCAATGTGATGCTGTGCAGATTGCAAACTGTCTCAATGTTGGGCAGGATGCATGTGCTGATCATGAGGGCCAGCATGTGGACAGCCACCAGCAGCGTGGTGCAGATGGCAAAGGCGACCAGCATGCCAGGCGGTACACCCGTATCCTTGTCCAGTTGCACCTCCACCATGGCCACCTGCAAAGACCAACAGAGAGAGAGAGTGTGTAAGAGAGAGTGAGTGTGAGCTTGAGAGAACTGGTAGACTACCTGCTGGGCTCGTTTTAGTGCGCTTATTATTTATATTATTAGCCAACTCTTGTTGTTCACATTTTGGCAACAGATTGTGTTAGCTGTATTTATATTATATATATATGCACATATATTACACATATTCAATATGCTACATATGCGGCCAATTTATGCGATTATCCTCGCCTGTCTGCCCTCTGTTTGTTTCTGGTATGCAAACATTTATTAATTAGCTAAGCAGTGTGCGACTAACAAATACCCTAGAATACATTTTTAGAGGTTTCTTGGCTGTTACTGTGCTAAAGCCTATACTTGAGCTTATTAATTTATATTTATATATTATTTACTAACTTTTATTTAAGTTTTAAATTTAGTTTGGATTAATTAAATGAGCTTTATGGCTTTAAGGATTGCATCATATAGATCAATTGGAATAACTTTTCTTTTTGTTTAATATTTTTTAATTTATTATTGTTTTATATACGAGGTATGTTCAAGAAGTAATGCGAAATTTGTTTTATTCTTAAATATTATTTGTTTATAAATGATATCTAACTTGATGGCTTAAGTGAGCAACATGAGTATCAATATAACGCCATAAATATTATAAATTTGCGATGCTTTTTAAATAGACCTCTATTTAAATACAGTAGAGTCTCGATAATTTGTACCCCGCTAAATCGAAAATCGCGATAAATCGAAAAAAATTCTATCCCCTTGATGGGGATATCTATATGATAGAAATCTCGATAATTTGAATTTCTGTGTAAATCGAAAAAAAAACTGATCCCCTTGCCATTTCGAATTATCGGGACTCGACTGTAATTAATAAATATACTAAGTCTTTATAAATATATATATATAAATAAATATATATACATATATATACTAATAAAAATATGTATATAAAAAATACATATATTTACCTATATATATATTTAAATAAATTAATTTTGTATTGTTATATCCCTGCTCAATGAGCAGTGCTCATACTACCCTCGTATATCTAATACTATAGAGAACATCATAACGAAATGCATAACTCATAAGAAAACAGCCCTAACTAAACTATAAATATATTTTGCTGATAAGTATCAAAAGTCTATGTAAATACTATATATACAATATATCAAAAATTATATACATAAATTATATTTATTTTAAGAGTTTCACTATAAATCGTTGATCGATTTAACATTTATGATCAATGAGTTTGTTAGTTCATTAAATTATATTTATACGATATATACAATATATATATATATATATATATATATATATATATATATATATATATATATATATATATATATATATATATATATATATATATATATATATATATATATATATATATATAATATATATAGTATAAAGTCCATTGATAAAAAATCTTAAGCCAATCATAAATGTATATCAAAATTCTAAAAAACAAAATATAATTTATATAAATTTGTGGGTACATACATACATATATTGATAAGAAATATGTTATATATACAATTATTTTATATTTTCTTTAAATCAAATTTAAACATAAAATACAAAGTTAAGCTGATCAGCTATAACTTCAAATATATATATAAAACAATTGACAACTCAGCTCAGTTAGCCCTCATAGCTAACCAATTATGCCCATTTCATGTAATTCATGGGCTACAGGGTATACGTTAGGGTAATTGCGCCATTATTTTAACATAATTAAAGAAACCAACTAATTTTGATATTTATTAAACCAAATTAAAATTAAAATTAGATAAAGTAGTTCAAAGCAAACGGAACTAGTTCTAAGAACTAGTTGAGCATAGCAGAACTTACCATTGCAAAACCTGATAAAAGTGCTGAAGTTTTACTGCTGGCCTTCAGCTTGGCCCGGCTCAGCTGCAGCTTGCGCCAGGACAGATAGGTGGGGGAGTGCAGATCTTCGCCGGACTGCGACATGCTGCTGCGGGCGGTGCGGCGAGGCTGAAAACGAGAGAATTTATGCTGTTGATATGTGCGCAACTGATATGGATATGCACTGGACGAGGACTGTACTATGGAAGCGGCTGGCCCTGCACCTGGCAATGGAAATGGGGGCGGCGGCGGCGGCTGCGGCTGCGACGGCTGGGATGTTAGATGCGCGTTGAAGCGACGCGAGCTCGCGTGCGGCGAATTCGTTGAATGCAAATTGCTAAAGTTGAGAAAGCGCGCCGAACCGATGTAGCTGCTCGGTCCCGAGTGGGCGGTGCGACTGAAATTGTTGCTGTTATTCTGTGCCGCCTGCTGCTGCTGCTGCTGCTGTTGGGCATTAAATCGCTGCGGTCGACACGAGTCGCACATGCTGTAGTCGCCGCCATGACAGTGGCTGCCAGCAGTCGCCGACGCCGTCGCCGTTGCAGTCGCTGCTGCTGTATAGGCATCCACACTGGCTGCCAACCGGGCTGTCGCATGCAATGCACTTGCCAGCGCAAAGCGTTTTGATTCATTCCGATTCGCCGCACAGGGCAGCAGGCGAACAGCAGAGGCCAGCGGCTGTCTGACATCCTCTCTATCCGAGTCCCGGGTTAACGGTGTGTCCAAAGTCTCGCTGCTCTCGGTGCGCTCAGTCGATGTGGGCGCGCTGCCATCGAACGAGCTCTGCTGGTGATTAAGCAGCAGGCTGCTATGGCTGAGATTTGTGCGGGCATAGCGTAGGTTAGAGTACATGCTCTTCGGATTGAGAGAGAGCGGCAATAGTTGTTCGCTCTCAGCGCGCTTAACCGGGTCACGCATACGCTTCGTCCACTCTTCGCTCTCTTTATCCTGTTGCGGTTGCTGTTGCTGTTGTTGTGGCTCTAGCAGCGGCAGTTCAAGCTGAAGCTTTTGGCGTCGCGGCGGTTTAAGCGGCACCTCGTCACAGGCGGAACGCATGTGCAGTTAGTTTTTAGTAAAATGCGCTCTCCTCATACACAACAGACACACGTTTGGGTATTTTATATGAATTTTATATTTTAAAAATATTTGTAAAATTTTATTCTGCTTTTTGCCAAAATACTTTAACAACAATAAAAACACTTCTGAGCAGCATTAGAGAGTGAGCGAGTGAGCAGTAGCAAAAGAGAGAGCGAGCGCGCGAGCTAGCGAGCGTAGACTGGAAATGTTAAATTCCTTGCGAATGAAAACTTTCGCTCTCAGCGCACAGTTCGAACTGCTCTCAGACAATGTCTGGCAGTTCGTTTCAGTTGGTTGGTTCGCTGATGCCGATGACGATGCTGATAGCGCTTGATTGTTGTTCTTGATTAATTATGGTGTTCAGTGCACATGAGAATTGATCAGTACACACACACACAATTACACATAAGTGTGCTATTTTTTTTTTTTTTTTTGTAACTTGGTTTAATTGTCAGTTTGTTGGCAAATTTTGTAGCGCGTTGCGTTTCGTTCCGTTTGCCGTCTTTCTCTTTTTTAGAGGTGTGTGTGCGTGTGTTATTTAAATATTTACTTTTTATTTATAAACATTTTATAGCATATAAAATGTCAATAAAACACAATTTGGCACGTACGTATTTTTATTTGCGAGTACACTCAAAACGTATCAAAATTGATGGCAAAAACCGATAACCGTTTCCGTTCGCCAACGATGCTTTAATGGAGACACGCTTTACCGTTTAACCGTTTTTAGTCTTCACTCTACGTATGCATGTATGTATGTATGTATATGTGTATGTGTGCATGTGCATGTGCATGTGCATGTAGTTCTTGTATATCTTTAGCTCGCATAGGATTAATCACGGCGACAAGTTCACGGCGAACTGCTGCACGATAATAAATTGAATAGTAATTTGGCTCTGTTCGACACATTTAATTCATTTCTTTTTGCATTTCGCTTCGTCTTCCTTTTGCCCCCAGCCGTTGCTTAGTCTTAATGCGTCTCTCTCTTTCTCTCTCTTATTCTCACGCTCTGGTATGTTTCTTGGTTGTCATGCGAACCGGTTGGTGAGTGAATGAGTGTGGGTGGGTGGTTGGGTGGTGTGTTGGTTGGTTGGTTGGTCGGTCGGTTGATGCGAACGCGCGAGAACGTCTCGTCTAGTTAACAACTAACTGATACGGCGACGACGGCGATGCCGTTGATGCGGCGACGTTGGCGTTGGTTGCTGAACTGTCGACGGCAGCGCGCGTGATATTCAAATTCGACAATCAATTCGGCGGCGACGGCGGCAGCGACGGTTGCGGCCTGCGACGACAAAAACAACAACAACAATATAACAATAGACAATCGAATTACAAATGCCATTTGAATTAAAAACCGAACAGAAGGAAACTAAAACGTTGACAGCGGGTGCCTGTATCTGTGTGTGTAGGTGTGTGTGTGTGTGTGTGTGTGTAAAGAAAACGGAACACAAGCAAAACAAGTAGATAGCAATGAAAGGAGGAAAAGAGATAGCACCTAACAGAGGTGCTCCCCAATCACTCACTCACTCAGTCACCTACTCGCTCGCTCGCTCTCTCCCGCTGTTGGCAATCAATCAGCACACTTTTGCTACCTGTAGCGCATCCGTTGATCATCAATGGGGAAATCAAATGATGAACATTTTGGCGGCGCGACTTGACCCTGAACTGTGCAGTGATTGGGCAATTGATTGGCCACTGATTCAATTATAAATTCGACACTGCCCGCTCAGCTGACCCAACAATCAATTGAGCAGAGCAGCAGCAGAAGCAGCAGATGCTTTAGTGATAGAGAGGCCAAGGCCTGCGCCAGTGGAATTCTTTGATTGAGCTGACGTATGACAGGCAAAATGTCATTTAGGTACAAACAAAAACAAATGAGCAAGCTAACCGATTCGCTCTCGAACTTCCAGCTGATGAAGTTCGGCAAAGGAAATGCAATGAGAGCAGAGTAAAATAACCGTTTCGCGCAGGCAATGGAATCATCGTGATGCAGTTGCGCTGCTTAAAGGGAAAATTTCCCGTGTGCTGGAATATTTACATGGAATTGGTATTCAAATACAATAAGTATGTGCTCAGAAGCTGTTTCCAGTAAAGTCTCTGTAATTTGAGCTTTCGCTGATCTGCGAATTATTGATTATGTGTTTTAATACGATTTTCACAATATTTGCAATTGTTGACAAAGAACTCGCAGTATCAGATTGATATTTTGCTCAATTGGAATGATTCAAAGGGAAAAACAATAAGGTGCCTTTGCCCGATTTCTTATCAGTTCATGTAAAATATGATTGTATAAACAGCGTTTCGATTTTCCAATCAAAAAAATTGTATAAAATCGTAATAAACTACAGTAATTCCTTGATAAGTGCGACCTTCGTAAATAACTACATTTTTTTATAAAAAAATTGTATAAAATATCGCCTTGAAAATATATATTTGTATAATATTTAAATACAATTTTTTTAAATTTAAAAAAAATTAAATCAGAATTTGTAATAGAACCAAACTTTTTTTTTTTTTTGGTGCGTTCTACTTTGCTTAACTTGACCTATAAATGTGTAATATGTATTCTAAATGATATATTCCCAAGTCAATGCAAAATTGAAATTTATGCAATTTTCAAAGGCTGCGCACAATTTTTATGCATTTCAATTAGAGCGAAAAGGTTGAATAAATCCATTGAACAGGCAAAATCAAAACGATTTTATAATACTATTACGTTTTTTGTTTCGTGTCTGATATTGAATTTCTATTCTATATACATATATTTTTTCCGTGCCATGCAAAGCCGGGCAACATTTTAGTGGAATATAACAGGCCTTATGCCTTATCGCTGTATGAAAACAGCCACACCACAATTCAGCTGGCATTTAAAACTAATTAGTATAAAAAAACATGAATAAATAAGATTTTGTATATGCTGATTATACAAAAATATATATATGTATGTATGTACATATATACAGGGAGTGGGCCCTATAAAGTGTCTAATTTTTATTATTTATCGTATGCAAACAATTGATAAAAACAAAAACAAAGCTAAGACGCGGTAAGAATTGAATTGAAGAGAAGTTAATGGAAAAAGAGCAAACAAGTGGCAGAGCAAGTTGTAGTGACTGCACAATACCCTGTAGTAAATATATATAAAAGCTGATTTTGATGTTGATGAAATGTGATTAGGCGTAAAATAATTATTCTTTTCAAAATATTATATTTATAACAAAAATCAAACACTACTATTTTTCTGACCACAAGTCTATATTATACATATATAATTATAATAATATAATATATACTATGTATATATAATAAAAACCTCTCTTAAAACTGTTAACATTTACCGCTCACTAATATACCCGCTTAAAACCCCAGCTTACAGGCATAAGAAATAGCAAACTAAGCTCTGTGACGTCAGAAGCAAGCTTCAAGTTTATGGAAAAATAATAATAAACAGCGTGCAATATTACGGTACGTACTCTCTCACGCACATACACACGCGCACACATACACACACACACACACACGCGCACATGCTGCTAGCAAGTGGGATCTGGTTCGACTTGAAATCGGAGGCCAAGTTTAGAGTTTCGACTGGAGATTTAACCGTGAACCGCGTGTCCAATTGTTATTTTTGATATTGCTCATTTCGGTGATTTGGCACAATTAGCGTGACAAAGATATGAGCAAAGAGAGGGGAGATAGAGACAGAAAGAGAGCGAGAGCGAGAGCGCGCGGTAGAGTTTAGGCAAGTGTTGGGAGTCTTTTTTTTGATTTCTTTTTGTTTTGCATGTAGAAATGTAGAATTTGATTTATAGTGGAGACTTACCTTTGAGAAATTTTGACTGGAAGCGGGCAGTTGAGGTGCCGAATTGCTAATGCTGGAACGTTTGAAGCTGAAGGCGTTGTTGTTGTTGTTGTTGTTATTGTTGCCGTTATTGCTGCTGCTGCCTGAGCTGCTGCCAAATTGATTGTATAAACTGTGATTATGAAAGGGCGGCTGATGATGCTGTTGTTGTTGCTGTTGTTGTTGGTGCTGGTGCTGGCCGGTGGCTATGGTTGTGGCAGCTGCAACTGCTGCGGCAACAACGTGCTGGAAGTGATGTTGAGCGTTGGCTGACGTGGTAATATCACTGCCAATTGTTTGTCCAAAGTTGGTCGGAGTTGAGTTGTTGCGTTGAGCGATGCTGAGCTGCGATTTGACCGTTGGCGGCGTACGAGTTTGGCTATTGGCAGACTCTAGGCCATGGCCAGCTGAGCTGGTTGTTGTCCACACAGACATCTTGAGCAATGTGGCCTGCAGAGGGCAGCAACGGTTTTCCAGAACTGGGCATCCATTTTGCACGAATTTTCCAATACACAAAGCAACAGTAAAACACACAAAACAAAACAAAACAACAACAAAATAATAGGTAATGTCGAAATATAGAGAGCGATGCACAAAGGAGCGCGACAATAAACAAATAGAAGAACGTGTAAGTACGGTGTGCTTAAGTACAAATTAAAATTAAAAAACAGTTGCACTTGTGTGAATTTTACATATTATATACAGTTTTTGGGCTTTCTACACATTAGGCGACTGTGTGTGCAAATGCGGAACAACCAAAACAGACTGACGCTGTGGCCGCTGTTATCGATAACAGTCCGTGCTGTTAGCTCACATGAGCTGTTAGCTCGGGTAACAGCACGCTGTTAGGCAGAGCTGATTTCAGGTTGGCAATGCTGTTAAAGATGCGCGCGCGCGCGCTCAAAATTTGATTTTTTTCTCTTAGCTTTATTTATTATTTTCTTTATAATTAAATGTGTTTTAATGTCAATGTTAGGCAAACAGCAATTGGAATGCACATAGGCCCATTAATCAAAGCGCCCACGCTCATTAAATTGAAATAGAAATAGAAATAACAAAATCAACGCAAAATTCACTGGCTGTGACACATTTTTCAATTTGAAATTTGAAATTTGCATTTGTTTTGGTTTTATTTTGGTTTTATTCTAGTTGCTGCTGTTTGCTAATTGTTTTTCACACGTTTTCTCATTTGTTGTTTGCATTTGCGCTCGCTTCCGGCGTGGGCGTTTTATTTTTGTCGGCGCAGCCACTGGCTAAGAGCTAAAAGTATCTGCATATGCGCATACAAAAGTATCTTTGTATCTTTGTATCTGTTGCTGTTGCTGCTGTATCTATGCAACACCTTCACGCGCCTTGAACTTGCTCGCTTCTGCTGCTTGCAACACAGCAGCAACCGGCAACAGGCAGCCAAAAAAAGAAAAAAACAAACTTTATTTATATATATGCAAAGCGCTTTATGCAGATCTTTGTATCTTTTAGCTTGCTCTCTGCTTTGTGCTCTGTGCATTTATTTGTTCACTAGATACAGTTATATAGTGACAGAGACAGATACAGATACGGCTACAGATATATGTAGATATATGTATGTATATAGATAGTTCTATTACTGAACTCGAGTCATGTGCCGCCTTTTGCTTCATAACCAATATCTATGTTAGCAGTTTGGCATACCCTGTTTTACGTATATGCGCATTTGGGGTATATTGTTTTTGTGCTAATGTAGGTGACAAGGGGCGGAAGGCGTGGCAAATACATTAAAATGCATAAATATAATTGATTTATATGATTAGCTGCGTGGATTGTAGCTTGTTTGTATGTCCGTCCTTTTGTCTGTCCGCATGAAGGCCTCAAAGCTAGAGCTTTGAATTTATATATATATAAATATATATGCATTAGTATATATCACACTTTGTACAAGTTTATCATATTATTTGATAACTCATCACTTTGTTTAGTATCTATAAAAATTGATCTTTTCACTTGAGTTTTTAGGGATAATTTGCAAATCCTTAAAGCTTGGCGCATAAATTTTCCTTATATTTATTTGGATTCAATGCACAGTTTATAAATTCTGCTGATTTTGTATACCTTCCACTATTTCATGCAAAGTTTGAAAATAAAATCTTGTTTACAATCAAAGCAACTTCAACTTTTGCATCCAAACACATTTTACTATTATTATTATGAACAGAAAATATGCTTAAGCAAGTACAACTCTAACTATAAGTATCTATAGCTGAGCTCTGAGGTGTGAGTATGTGACTACAAAACTCTAAAATGATTCAAAAGCCAAACCTCTGCACTGTGTTCAGGGTATATGCCAGTCGTGCACACCCCACTAGAGCGGCGCTGACTTGTTGCTTCTTTTTACTTGCTTAAATAGAACGCAAATTTCAAGGTGTTACGAAATATATTGTATATACATATATTTATACTCATCTATATAAATTCATATTCTTATCTATTTGCCAACAGCGGCTCGTTATGACGTTTTGTTTGTTTGTGAAAACAAAAAAAAAAAACAACAAATTAATTTATAGAAAGTTCAAAGAGTCTAATACCAATTGCATTCGCTGCGATCGTGATAAAGATTGAGCTGGCAGTAACAAATTTCCTCTTCTGCTGCTTCTTACTCTTTTTTTTGTGTATTTCTGTTCTTCTTGTTGCTTACAACAATTAAAAACAATTGAAATCAATAAATTTAACTCAAGCACAACAAATTGTCAGCCCTCAAAGTAGCTGCCAAATGGAAACGCTTGACAATTAGCTCAGATGGGATTTATCTTGTACATCTTAATGTATTTGTATGTAATATATATGCATATACATAAATGTAAATACATATATGTATGTATATGTCACGGGCTAATAATAAATGTATTTTTGTAACTACTCAGAAAATTTACTTTCGATAACACAGCAACAGCAACAACAGCAACAGCAACAAGTAAACAACAACCACAATTAGATATGCCAAGCAACAACAACAGTTGGAGGTCTTTGAATATTTGCTTGCAAAATGTGTATGTTTATTTAAATACCCTGTAACAATTACAACAACAGAGTATGCTTGACTTGAGCGAGTGTTTGAAGCGTCATGTGGAAAGAAAGAAAGAAACTAGAAAAGCATATGCAGTGAAAGACAGAGATTGAGAGAGAGAGAGAGAGAGAGAGAGAGAGAGAGAGAGAGAGAGAGATTGAGAGAGAGAGAGAGAGAGAGCGAGAGATTGAGAGAGAGAGATACAGACAGAGAATGAGAGAAACAGAGAGAAAGAGAGAGAGAGAGACAGCGAGAGAGAGAGACAAAGAGAGATATAGACAGAGAGAGAGAATCAGCGTTCTATGCTATTCTCATTTCCTGAAACTTCTTGAAATTCTTGAAATTGTAACTAAAAATTCTATTTGACTAGCGTAATGTTCCTTCTATCTCATTATTCTCTCTCTCTCTCTCTCTATCTCTCTTTCTATCTCGCGCTATTATCTCTGTCTCTCTATCGCTATTCTTTCTTTCTCTATATCTATATCTCTCTATCTATCTCTCATTATTCTCTCTCTCTCCCTCTTTTTCTCACTATTCACTCTCTCTCTCCGTCTTTCTCTTACTATTCTCTCTCTTTACGTCTATCTCGCACTATTTATCTCTCGCTATTCTTTCTCTTTCTCTTTCTATCTCTCTGTATCTCTCTCTATCCCTCTTTCGCTCACTATTCTGTCTCCCTCTTTCTCTCACTATACTCTCATTATTCGGTCTCTCTCTCTGATATTGTCATCTGCTTCGAGTCGCATTTATGTTCTGCATGCGTCTTACTTATACTTTATAAATTTTCTGAAAATCTCATAGAAAGGCATTGCTGTAAGTCGTGATTAGATCTTCTCGCTCCCTTTCTCTCTGCTTCTTTCTAATTGTTGTATATTAAATATATGCAGCCTTCGCTTTAATAATTAAATATAAAATTATTTTCTTTTACCAGTTCTCTCTTTATCCCTCTCTCTCCACCCCTTTTTCTATATCTATATATACAGAGCATCTTCTAGTCGAGCATCTACACCTATGCCCTTTTTTTGTTATTTTTCTTTAACTTATATCGCAATTGAATTTTGTTTGCCGCCTTCATGATTTCTGTTGACGCTTTGTCTGACTTATGACGTCGGTCTCTAAATATAACATTTTCTCCCTATGCAAACCAATCAATAAAACGGAAAAACTTAAGCCCGAGATAATGAAAAATATTTAGAGATAAATATAAGCAAATAAAGGTGTTTGTAACGGCAATGGCAGTTAATAGAAGTCTATTTGCTGCTCCAACTATAGAACAGTTTCTTGACACGCTTTTTGAAATTTCATCGCAAATATTTGAACAGATTTCGCAACTTAAATGAAGTTCAATGTTTATGCTAAAATTTAGTTGAAATTCGCAATTTGCGCTGTGTAGAAAACAAAACCTACGAGAAGTGCGTCAAAAGAGGGAATTGTGCATGGAAAACGCTGAAGAATGCAATTTGAATCAAAATAGAAATTTGTCACACCTCAAGGAATGAAAAGGGCCACAGAGAGAGAGAGAGAGGGGAGAAAGTAGAACACACGCTTGCATTGGAAACGTTTAAGAATGCAACGCTTAAATAAAAAAAAGGCTAAATTGATTCATTTTGAATAGAATTTACGAAAGCTTTAACACCCAAAGGTGATGAAATGAAAATATTTTATAGGCACGGCCTGAAAACGTTTAAGAATGCGATACAAAGCAGAATAAGAAGAAGCAATAGAAACTAAAGAAAGTCTGAAATCGAACTAAAGAAAGTCTAAAATTGAAAACTCCCACAAGATAAAGCTTTAAGCTGGTAAATGATTAGGGTTAAAAGATAAAAGAAAGAACAAGCGGAATCAGTATTTTGACTACTCTGCAGGCAACGGATTATGCAGCAAAAGAAACATAGCAGCTGCATGCCATAAACATTTACGAATATGAGCACAAACAGAATAAATGAAAACTGAGTTGCTTCAAAAGAAAGGGCTTTCAATATAGAATATAATATATAATATAGAATATAGAATATAGAATATAAATTACAAGATATTCATAAATAGTTTCAGACTTACAGAACATTTAAGAATTGAACACAAAGTAAAGGGCAATTAGCAGTAGCAAAGAGACAGCCAAAGAGAATCATAAGACGAAGGCTACGATGAAGGCTAAGAGGAAGGTTAAAACGAAGGCGAAGACGAAGGCTAAGACGAAGAGCGAAGATGAAGGCTACTGCACTTAACAAACGTTTAAGAATAAGGTAAATAGAAGAAAGCTAAGAACTACGCTTTAAAGCGCCAGAGCAAACATTCAGCAAAGCTTAAAGAATGCAAAGTGAATGGCAGTAAAAGAAAGTCAAAGAAAAGGCTAAGACGAAGGCTTAGACGAAGGCTTAGACGAAGGCTTAGACGAAGGCTTAGACGAACGCTTAGACTAAACATTTGTACTCAAAAAACGTTCAAGAATAAAGTAAAAAGAATAAAGCTAAGAGCTAAGCTTTAAAGCGCCAGAGTAAACATTCACCAAAGCTTAAGGAATGCAAGGCAGAGTGAATCGTAATAAAAAGAAAGTCAAAGAGGAAACTAATATTAAGAGTATTCTCATGCAACAAACGTTTAAGAATATAGCACAAAGAAGAATGTCAAAAAACATTCAGCAAAGCTTAAAGAATGCAAGGCAAAGCGAATGACAACAAAAGAAAGTCAAAGAGAAGACAAAACAAATACTAAGCCTAAGAGTATTCCCATGTAACAAACGTTCAAGAATAAAACACAAAGAAGAACAAGAAATTTAATTGCATTGAATGTTAAATCTCACATATTGAACACAGAAGAAAGAAACTTGATAACAAATTACAAAAGATAAGCGAAAGAGAGAGAGAATTGATGGCTTAATAGGGGCACTTACTTATTTCAATAATAATAAAAACCCACATTAAATGAATCTCTGGAAATTACATGCGAATGGCGCAGCTATAAATAAAACACAAATCAAAATATATCAAAGGCAATTTGTATTGTAATTGTTTGAATGCTTAAAGTTCAGATTATAAAAAATAGTCTAAAACAAATATAAAAATAAAAAGTAAAAATAAACCCGAATCGGTAGGTAAAACAATAGACAAAGCTAAGTACGCGGCACGACTAAAAGCTAATGGACAAGATAAACATCACATGACAATAATGATAATATTTATAATATATGTATAATAATAGTAATAGTAGAAAAACTCCCAAGTCGGGTAAAACCCCGCTCACTGGCCTAGCCTAGGTTGCACAATTTCAGATATACCTCTATGTATTGGATTTATAGTATAGATATATAGCTTATATATTGTAGATAGTTGGGATCTCTTGGCGTCTCATCGTATCGTGTGCTCAATGTTGCCCATGGACTGTTTGCGCTGATTGTTGACCTCGAAGCGTTCCATGATCTTGGCCACAATCGACGAGGGCGGCTGATCCGAGCTGGAGGTGAGGCCCCGATAGCCCAGGGCACTCGAGTCGGCCAACGAACTGGCCAGCTGCAGCCGCTTGACGAACGCCTCCGTATCGATGCCCGGCACTTTGGAGGGCTTGAGAAAACGCTTGGGTATGCGCGAGAGCATGTCCTCGGTGCCGATGGGCCCGAAGCCCAGATTGATGAGTATTGCCTCCGGATCGGGCTTACGCGACTCGAGCAGACTGTCCACGCTCGAGTAGCGACTCGAGTCCGATTGCATGGAGACGGAACTGTCACGCAATAGCAAACTGCTGAAGCGATGCTGGCGCACCGCCTGCGGACTCATCTCGCTGTGCGCTGTGCTGCTCGAGTCGAAGGATTCCTCGTGCCGCAGCTGTCGTCCGGTGTGGGCTAAGAGGTGTCGTTGTGGCAGGCGTGGCATGATCAGTGGCTCCGTCGTCTCCAGATCCCCATCGCCGTTCTCCTCCAGATCTGCGGCATAGGCGCACTCACAGCTCAGCAGCTCGTCGTCTGCATCATCCACGATGATCGATTGTTGGCGCTGCAATCGTCTGCGTTTGCGCAACGGTTTGCTGGGCGGAAAGTGCAACATGTTGGTGGCAAGTCTGTGCGGCAAGTTGTCGCTGCTGCCGGTGAGCGGCTTGTTGACTGCAACAGATGCGTGCAATGCCTCCGGCGCGCCTTCGAAATTGCTGCAGCTTTGCGAGCGCTCCATGGCGTTAGTTGTTATTGTTGTTGTTGTTGCTGGTAAGTTACGGCTGCTTGAATTACGTGGTTAGCTAAAGCCAGGCTAACAGCTTATGCTCATATTTGGTAAGAGCTGCTAAAGCCGTTACGCTTCCCGAGCTGCTGCTGCTGCTGCTTCAGTTTTGAGATCAGGTTCGCTTTGGTAACTAATAACCTCGACTCGTCTCGCTTTGTCTCTCTCTCTCTCTTTCTCACTCTCTTTCTCTCTTGGCAAGTGCGACTGCTGCTGTATATTGCTTGCTCGCTCTGGCCCTGGACTCTGGGCTCTGGCCAAGAAGCTGATTTATTTAATTAATTTAATTTATTTATTTATATTTGTTTTTTTGTCTTGCAACAACAAGAACAATGCTCATGACAATAATTTCAGTTATTTTGTTTTGTTTTTTTATTTATTTTGTTCAGCTAGGAAAACACAAACACGAAACGTGTTTCGCGCCGTTCCAGCTTTTTTTAGTCTTTTTATTTTTGTTTTGTTTTGTTGTTTCTTATTGTTTTGCCGTTTTTTGTTGTTGTTTTGTTGTTTTTTGCGCTCGCTTCTATTGAACGTTAATCAGCCGCTTGAGCACTTGTGACCCCGGATTCGTTGGAGCGGACAGCACTTGACATTGATATGCGAAGACGGAATTGAAAATTGGGGTTTTTTTTTTGGCAAGTTTGGCAAGAGTTGAGTCAGTTGGCACAGCTTTATAAAATCTTTTTTTGATTGTTATTTATTTATGCATTAAGTACACAAAATAATTATCGACTTCTACCTTCCTATACTCTCTCTCTCTCTCTCGCACACACGCTCTTTGTGTGCGCTCAAAAAAGTCTGAACCGTGCGCCACAAAATGATCTTTAAAACTGAAAACGCTGAAAACACAGCAAGCGACAAAAGGCACGCGAAGCCGCTGCCAAAGCTCGTGCCGTCGCCTCTGCCTGTGTGTGTAGAGTTTGTAGAGATTGTGTGATTGGCAGAGTGTGTGCGTGTGTGAGTGTGGCTGTGAGTGTGAGTAGAGGCGCGCGCGCGTGCACTTGCTCTCTCCACTCGCACTCTACACACGCTTGCGAGAGAATTGGAAATTATTTTGCGCGCATTTAACAATTTCCTCAAGCACGACGCCAATCAATAAAAACTTTTGATTAAAAGCACAACGTTTTGCGGTTAACTTCGCGCCTGCTTTGCTATTCTCCACTGCCGCCTGCCCATCACACTTTACTGATCTATGCTTGCTGCGCACAGGCGTGGTCTCTGGGGGGATTTTTTTCTTATTGGAAATGTGGATAAGGCCAATTAGCACAAAGCAGACTTAACTTTTATCAATCTTTATTATTGTTAGCATTATATAAGGCATATTTATTTTTGAATTTCAGTTTCTTACTTTAGCTTCTAATTAGTCATATCTAAATTTGTAATGCCATATTAAGATAAGAGAATTGCATGTAATTTACTTGATGACTTTATAATTGCCAAGAGATCTGATTTGCCATGTAAATATGGCTAAACAATCTCAAACGAAATTCATTTTGAAATGCAAGTTTACGTTAATAAATGAAACATGTTCCACGGTGCGCGAGTGCAGCAGAGAAAAGCTTAGCGAAAGCTTTCGGCGCAGCTGCTCGCATGACAAGCTTTAATGGTAAGTGAGGCGAGCTTCAAATTAAACAACATCAAATGCAATTTGCCTACGCTCAAGCAATTAACTTAAGCATGACGAATTCCAAATACACTAACTTTAAATTGTTAATAATTATTGTAAATTTGGGTAAAATACTCAGATTGTCATGGGTGTGAAATGATTAAGAGCTTTAGACAATGGACGTTGATGACAAATTGATTACAAAATAAAATATAAAAAATAGAATTAAATCACAAAAGAATTAGTCTTTGCTCTAATGGAACTAGATATGACAAATTATATATATGCACAAACAGCAAATTTGAATAAAGTAAACATTTATTTTTATAAATTTCATAAATTCCTCTTAAATAGGGAAGTAACAAAAGTTGTTCAAACAATGGCAAATTAAGTTTGCCAAGAGCACAGCCTCAGGCCTTTGCTTGAATTTTCGATAAACCTTAAACCCCATTGCGAATTTGATGCACAAACAAGCCAAGCCAAGCCCTCAGCGTATGAAATATGTTTTTTCTTTCTTCAGATTAAATTGATCTGATGATCATTGAACAACAACAATGATGTAAACAGCATCAGCAACAACAATAAAAAAAAATTTTGTTTAAAGGTTTTGTTAACAGTTCATAAAGAGATGTTGCAAGCGACTCTGCGCCACAGACGCAATATTGATTATTCGAACCCATTTGGAAATGTGTGCCAAGATAAAAGCAAAAGTCAACAAAACAAAAATTTGATATCTTCTGCTCGAAAATATTAAACAAACTGAAGAGTCATAAAATTGCAGATGATTCACGATCTTCTGCACCTGCAAACCAGATCAGATCCAAATTAATTTTTAAAATTGAAATATTTTTTTTAATATTTTTTTTTACTTAACACACCTTTGATTCCAAGCAAAGCAAATCTTTTTTATTTGCGCAAAAAAACAACTGGTAAACAACTAGGTTAACAAATTGGCATAACATGAAGCTTTTCAATTAGCCTAACTAGGCATAAATCCGTCAAAATCAAAGCACACCGTGACCGTGAACATAATTGTGATTACAGTTGGGGAAACTGTGACTCAACAATCACACAATTTGCAAGCGGCTAAAAGCGACTGCACAATACTCGCTCAAAGTAGAGACAATAGGTTGAGGCTTTTGATTTGTACAGTAGACTGCCTAATGAGAACCCTTCCTACTCCAAACAGCAAGAATAGTTTAGTAAAACGTGATTTCTACAGCTGGAACCCATTGAAAATGGGAAATCAGGGTAAAATGAGATTGTTTTATTTTTAAGAAGAATATGAACAAGTAGAACTTGAATAAGGTAAAAAAAAAACAGTTCATAATAACTATATAAATTTCTTATATCAATAGAATTCAGTAATCCAAAGAATAGTTGAAACTATTGTATATACAAGGTGCAATTCAAAAGTTCCAGGACTTTATAAAAAAAATAAAAAAATAGATTTTCTTTGGCAAAAATTTTATTGGTCGCCTTCGAAATAGTCCCCTTCGGACTGAATACAACGATTTGCACGATCAAGAAGATTATCAAATGACTTTTTTAGGTCATCCTTCGGTATGGCGTTGAGTATGGCGGTCGAAGCCTTTTGAATAGCATCAATGTCAGCATACCGTTTTCCTTTCATTGCCAAATGAAGTTTTGAACAAGTAGAAGTCGCAGGGTGCCATATCAGGCGAATACGGTGAATGGTTGATGGTTAAAATGTGATTTTTGATCAAATAATCCGTCGTGAGCGTCGAACGGTGAGATGGCGCATTATCATGCAACAATCGCCAGCTTCGACGGACACAACAAAAGTACTGTCACTTTTAGCGCGATATCTCGGCTTCTATACGTCCGAATGTCATGAAAATTTGACACAACATGACAGAGAAATAGACAATCAAACGACATTCAGACAGATGGCGCCACTAGAAAGCGCGAAATTTAAAAAGTCCTGGAACTTTGAATTGCACCTTGTATCATGTATATAAGAAGGCTATATACATAAATTTAAGTTTAAAAACCCATTCTTTATTGCAATTCTAAGCATTCAAGCAATTGATATGAAACAGATATAGTTTTGACAACCAATATACCCTTTTTCAGTATACTAACAATTTCAATTGTAAGCACTCGAGCAACAGATTCCTTTCAGATTTAGTTTTGCCAGGCATTTTATGGCCTTAGCTATATGAACTATGCTAATATACAAATATATCTGAAATTTCTAGAGCTAGACAAATACTAGATGCATAACCAATATACTCTTTTGCTATATGCAAACAAGGTCTAACCATAGAATATTAGAATAGTTCTCTATCTATCTATAGTTTTGCTTAAAAGCCAGCCATAGGTTTAGCTATATGAACTAGGCTAATATAACATTTTCAGAGTTATGCAAACACTGCACACACAACCAATATACCCCTTTTCGCACTAGACAAACAAGTATTAGGAATAGAGAAGCAGGCGCTAAAGGTCGTCCGGCTAGGGGAAATTCCATTTCGAGTCGAGCATGTTTTGAACTTTGTTTCCTTGGCATAGCGCAACATACATATACAATAGATATTAGAAAATTAGAAAATTGGTTACTCGGAACGCAATTATAAATGTTGATAATGGATAAGCAGATGCTAGCGGCACATGCATCATGCACAGTCACTCGAAGCTCACAAATTAACAATTAATGCGCTAACTAATTGTTAAATAAATAAATAAGCAAATTACAAGCAGTTTTATTCACACGGTTATGAAAGATCTAAAATATATATATTTATCTATATTATGTCACACACACGAGATGGACACTTGCAACAATAGCTGCTATTAGTGGAATGCGAATGTAATAACAAACAAAAAATGCATTAGCATCAGCATCAGCATCAGCTCTAGGTGGCATCTGGTCTCGCGTGGCTCGCGTGCCTTTGCCTTTCGCATCAGGAAATGGTCGGGGGGAATGTCAAATTCGAACTCTTTGTAGTCGATGCCGAGTGCCTTTCAATTGGATTTAATTGCTTTCGAATTGAAGCTGTAAACATTCGCCAAGCACCACAAAGTAAATGGAAGCTAGTGAAAGGTGTTGCACTTTGAGATATCCTATAAGTTGTTGGCATTCACTGGGTGCGTTGTTTATATAGGGCATATTAGCTGGGAAACTACTCTGTTTATTGTCATGAATTTGAATAAAATTTAAGTATTTCCTATGCATTCCCACTTTTCCCCCTATTTTTAATCAACAATATATTATTTTTTTTATTTATATCATAAATAATATATATTTAATAAAAGTCTAAAATTAAAAAAAAAATGCTAAACTTAATTTAAAGAATCTTTTAAATTGATATGCATTTCCCTCATATAAAACCCAATCTTTGATCTATAGCATTTCAGATTCTACTTCTGCTGACTTTGCATAATCTCCTTAATCTCATTCACAATATTTGATTCAGTTTATAGAATTGCATTCCTCAGTCTTTATCTTAGCAAAGCAAATTTATCTGGCTTTATCACATGCTCCATTTTTACTACGCCTCGTAAATCACAGGCGCCAGAACTAAGACACAACTAATTTAATTGTCTCACACACATTAGCACAACTCTATATACACACGTTACAGGGTATTTAAATTTTAAATAATATTTAAACAAAACCAAGTGCAACTGTCTTTTATTAATAAAATATTTGTAGAAGACGTCAAAGCTCTTACCTGTCACAGTTTGGCCAACTCTTACGTTGAGCACATGCACATAAACAAAAATATGTCAATTAGCTGACATTTGGTTATGTGTATCTGTGTGTGTGTGCATGAAACCGTTATAAAATCAATCGATAAGCGACTTTTGTTTAACGGCTTCGGCCACAGTTGTCGCTTTCTAAGCCAATCCGAATTCCATAACTCGCAAGTGCAACGCAATCGGATAGAAAGAGATGGAAATAGCGACAGCGACAGCGACACACAAATAACTGTAAATCACAACCGGCGCGATGCACACGCAGCAACGAACTAAACTGAGTAGTGGAAAAAAGCAAAAATGGTGAATGGCTTCTCGCGCACTTGGCATCTATTGTTATGTCTTTCACAGCCGAGCCGTTTTATCTGTGGCTCGTAATCAGTTTTTTTTTTGTCATCAACCGTGCGCTGACATTAGAGATCAGTCAAGATGTTATCGTTACCAAACACACAGACACACACATACACTCTCATGCACATGCACATTTCAGTCCTATTTGTTATGTGTGCATTTCATACATATTCTGTGCAAATTGCAAAACAACTGTAAAAGTCTGGACAGCGGGCAGCGAGAGCAACAACTCAGCCGAAAAGAAAAACTAATACTAAACTGCCGAAAGCCAAGCAGACGACGTCGACGCATAAGAGACGTGCAGAGAGCGCAAAGAATGAGAGATTTAGACGCACAACTGTTGCAGCCAGTTGCCATAGCAACATGTTTGCTAGAGTAGAAAACGCACTCACCAACCGGCATCGCGACAACTTGAGCGCAACGTTGAGTGGGTGAGCTCTTTTGCATAGCACATGTGGGCGAACACAGGCAGAGTGACATGCTTTCTCCGTCCAATGCAATTAGACACTCACTCAGCTCTAACAGCAGCGCAGCTATGTAAATGGGAGAGTTCAAGCAGTGCAACGCTGTTAACATGCTGTTATGTTAACATAACAGCGACTGCGCTGGACTGGAATTTCCGCTTATGTAAAATAGATAAGTTTAGAAAAATATGGTAAATAACTGACAGTTAAGGATAAATATAGTATAATATGATTTAATTAATGCAAATATAGCTCAACGCTGTATAAATAAGTACACAGTTCGTTTACTTTTTGTTCTTTATTTAAATTTTGTGTATTCATTATGGTAATATTGTACAATTTGTTCATCTTTTTTTTTGTGTTTTGTTTGTTTTTTGTTTTTGTTTTTGTTGTTTGTTTTGAAAATTGTTCTCAAGCTCACATACTACATACATACAAATCGCTCAGTTTCAGTTAAACTTTTACTATTTTTCGCGGAATCGTTTCCAACAGGTAACAAAAAATAAATTATTGGCTTTTCAAATATATATATATATATAATGCATATATATTTATATATATATATATATATATATATATATATATATATATATGTGTGTGTGTGTGTTTTGTAGAAAGAGCATAAAACTTATAAATTAGAACTAAACATATAGATTTATAACATGTCGGCAAGATATTCGATTCGATTCTCATTTCAATCATTTGTATATTCCTTCTCAGTTAGATTAGCATTATTATTATTTATTTATTTATATATGTATATTTATATATCTCTTGAATTATTACGTTTACAGCTTTTTAGGGACTACAACTAAAAACAAATTGTGATGTACAACACCGAAAGATGATTAATTGAAATACAAAAAAATTGATTTTGTCTTACATTCGAGAAAAAGAAGAGCTTATGTGTGTGTGCGTGTGTGTGTGTGTGTGTGTGTGTGTGTGTGTGTGTCTTGTTAACAATAATAAACAAAATTATAATATAATATTGAGCAAGTTTTGTTTTACTTTCCTTTTTTTGTAGCAATTGATGCGGAGTATTAAAATTGTTTAAAAAGCAAAAACAAAAAAAGTTTTTTCCTTTTGCTTTTGCTAATTGTTTATGTATTTATATATAGCAAAACAATTGTTAATTAAATTAAGTAAGCTGTTAATTATGGCAAACAAAGATTGTAAACGCACAATGTCATATATATGCTGCATAAAATTTAAATTATTTGTATTACGAAATATGAATTATATATATATATTTTATTTATTTATATATTATAATATTATTATTGTTTTTTTGCTTTCTTTTTTCTTTTCTTTCCTTTTGTTTTTGTTTTTTGTTTTGAATCAACTTTGATTTTTGTTGATTTTGTTTTTTGTAGATTTTTCTTGTTTTACAACAAATGCACACAATTTTTTTTTAAAGTTTTTTTTTGTTGTTTTTCATTGCCTTAACTTGGACTTAATTAAGATTTTTATCAACATGTTTTATTGCAGAGCTTCTTATATATATATGAATATATATATTTTAAGTTAATTACTTTAAAAAGTTTGTTTTTTGACAATTTCTTTTTTTTTTACGTTTTGTTCTAGGCATTGGAAGCAAAATCTGTTTTTTGTTTTTGTGTTTAGCAGAGATCCTAATTATTTTGTTGTTTATGTTTATTTGTTATTAATTAAGTATATATATATATATATATATATTTCAACATTTATAGCCACAAATAACAAGGAGACAAAGAACAAACGATTTTTGTATAAAAAGAATTTGACAACAATTAAAAAATGCTTAAATAAAGTGTGTTTCGAGTACAATTTGAAATAGTTTGAATTAAATTTCAGAGAGTTTTTGTTTTTTTTTTAAGAGAATTTTGGACCTAAGGCCTAGCAGAACTTAAACGTTTAACTGGACAGACATTTTGCACTCTATTCTTGTGCGACTTAACTTAGCTAAGATATATGTATATATATCATACATATGTATGTATATATATATAGTTCATTATAAATACATAAAGATGATAATTTCACTTAATTCTTGTTGTTCTTTTACTTTTTTTTATATATATTAACATAGCGAGAATTGAAATTTGTCTTTTTTTTTTAGAAATTGATGTAATCTCATTGTTACTAAAGTAGCTAAACAAAAACAATTACAACTAAACATATATATATATAAATGTTTATATATATATATATAATATTTTTCAATATTTTCCATATAGATTCATAATATGCATATCGAGCGCTTAGGCCTAACTTAGATGGCTTATTGAAACAACTTTTTTGTTTTGTTTTCTTTTAGCAAAATTGTGTTCACATTTTTGTGTTTATTTTTCCTTTCCATGTCTCGCTGTGTCTGTGTGTATTTTGAGTTCAACTACTACTGATTGGGCAGCTCTGTGAGCGTCACATCGTACAGATCATCCTCGATCTGTTGCACTTCCAGCAAAAAGATGTCCTCGTTGCAGTAGAAGGATATCATATCATCATCAATTTTCGCCGTAATCCTGCAAGCCAAAAGGTATAGATATAAGACAGTTGTTCTATATGCGCTTGATATATAGTATGTCATTCATATATATAGAGTCGAGTCGAGTCAGTTTCTTTGACGAGCACCCAGGCCAAGTTAAGCGTTAGTTGGTTTTAGACTAAACTACCAAGATGAACGTGTTTTTGCCTGTGTTAGTTTTCCATGATGTTCAGGTGCAATTGGTTGAGTGTGTGTCGTGTGTGTGTAGTGTGTGTGTGTGTTGTGTGTAGTCTGTTGTGTGTGTAATATGTGTGTGTGTGTGTTTAGCACTTGGACACAGCTGCCTTACTTACCCTTTCTTATTTGTGCGATATATGTTATTTATGCTCGTTGTTGAGATTTTGTATTTGTTTTCAATCTGCAATTGAGAAACGAGAGAAATATGATGTTTTGTCTGTTGTGTTTTGCACGAGAGTAACGAGTAACGAGTAACGAGTAACGAGTAGCCACTAACGAGAGATCAAGTTCAACCAAATCGCTAGCTAAACAAACTAAAATATTTCTCTTTTAACTCTTCGTGTGTTTGTAATGTTGTTCATTTGGAAAAAATACTTTCATATATATTTTTGCTAAATACAAAATTTTATCAATATTTTTTAAGTATTTTTGAAATATTTTAAAAATTAGTTTTTAAATATTTATCAAATATTTTTGAAAAAATTGTTTCTAATATTTGTAAAGTAGTTTTAAAAACACTTTTTGTGTATTAAAAAATATATAGATTTAAATAAATATATTTAAATAGTTTTAAAAAAGTTTTTAAAATATTTTTTAATTTAAAAAATATTTAAAAAATAAAAAAAGTATAATTAAAAAATAAATTTTTTTAAAATACGTTTTCAAATAATTTGAAAAATTTACTTTGAAAGTATTTACAAAATTGATTCAAAATAGTTCTTAAAAATTTTTTACAAATTTTTGAAAACGTATTTTAAAAAAATTAATTTTTTAAATATTAAATAATTTTAAATTATTATTTAAAATACTTTCTAAATATATATTTTTTAAAGTAGCTTTTAGTTTTTATACAATTTTAAAATGTTGTTTATTTTTTTTTTAAGTATTTTAAATATTTATTAAATACTTTTTTAAATATTTTTAAAATTTTATTTTATTTTAAAGTATTTTAAATATTTCTTAAATACTTTTTAAATATTTTTAAAATATTACTTTACTTTTACTGTTTATGTAAATATTTTTAAAGATATTTTTTTATATTTTTTACTTTCAAATTATATTGAAAAATTAATTTTATTTGAAATATATATTTGAATATATATATTTGTTGTTGGTTTGTTTTCAGCCAATCTTCAACTGCTGCCTGTGCCGTATCGTGTGGGTTAAGTGTAGTTATAAATGGATAGATATACACATAGGTATACATACACACACACACATACATACATATACATATATGTATGTATGTATATGTGGTATATATAGGTACATACATACATATAGAGAGTAGTTTTGATTTTTGATGATTTTTATGTGACTTGGTTACGACGCTTTCAATTAGTTTCAACTACAATTTAATATATATAAATATTTATATTGATTTTTTAATTCATTTTATTTAAATTTAAGATGAATTACGATTGATGTGAAGTTTGGGTTTTAACAAAATGCCTTAGTTGAATAAATGCATTAACTTTGGTCAGTTTTTTTGTTGTATTATGTTCAGATAAACGAGGTTTCTTCTTCATTTTGGATTTGAAATTTCAATTTCTGAGTTTTTATATTTGATTTTTTAAATATTTTGTTTTTTTTTGCGTTTTACCAATTCGACCAAAATGAACAAAATTACAGACGTTAGAGTTTTTGGGCTTAATTTGATTTTGTTTTGTTGTTTTAGACTGCATTGTGAATTTTTTGGGGGGAATATGTATTACGTTTGGATAGGTTCACATGCTGGGTCAACCTGCTTCGTCTTCTTGGCTTTTGCCACTTACCGCATTTAGCAGGCCAATCGTCGTGGGCGGCACCACATGCAACGGCGTATAGACCTCCTCGTTCTCCTGCCGCACATACAGCATGACACGCTCCGTGGTTGGCGGCGTCATGCGACCCCGTTTCATGGGTGGCCCAAAGTCGGACATCGGCGTGCTGGTTAACATACTCTGATCCAATATATGATCCTTTTTATCACTAAATATTTATATAGGGAGAGCGAGAGAGAGAGAGAATTGAGTTTAGTTTGATTGCGCTTGGGCAGCTGGAGGCGCGTCCTCTGCATAAAGGATGACGATTTTTACTCACGTCTGCATGTCGGGCGGAAAATGATTATGAAATTTGAGCGTGGGCGTGGCCACCTTCTGGCCGTGCAACAGAAAAGGCGAGGCGCCCTTCAATTCCGGCGAGTCAGTCTCATGGCCATAGAAGCTCTGCAAGGATAGAGAGATTTCATTAGCTTATCTATATATAAGAGAAGCTACTTTGACTTACCTTTTCCATGTCCTCGGCGGGCGAGAAGAGCACTGGAGGCTTGGCCAGATCCTGCATGCCATAGAACTCGGAACGATCTGTAACCGGATGGTAGAGCTCGTCCAGCTTCTTGCGTCCTGTTGCTGTCATTTTGCGCTTGGCCGCGCGGCGTTCCTCATCGCGCGTCTTACGCTCGGCGCCCTTTGTTGGGAGAGAGAAAGAGAGGGGGAGAGAGAGGTTAAAGTAGTTGCTAGAAAGAGTGGGTTGCAAGTGGGAAAACTTCTTACGTATTAAAATTAGGTAAAAATGGGCAGATTTGTTTTATGTAAGAGACAAAAGGTAACTTCTTCGAAGAGCACCATTAATTTATATTAAATATATTATTATATAAAAATTAAATATTTTAATATAAATTATTTTTATACTTCAATATATAATAATATAAATTATTTATATATTTCAGAATGAAGTCATGAGATCTTGGGGCTGTATTCAGCTAGGGTATTACAAGACCTAGAGGTAACATTTCATTTTATTTTAATTTTTTAATTTTTCAGTTTTATAAAAAAGTTAAATGTGGTTTTTTAAACATAACTCGAGAACTATGAAGCCTAGAGTTACGAAATTTGGCATGGAAGTTCACGTAAAGCAAACACACATCAAAGTAAATCCTTTTTTTGATACCTCTTGTAAAGACTTTTAAAATTGAATTTGTATAGTTAGAGGTATAGTCTTCGGTATCTACATCTACATATATATATATATTATATAAAACTTAAATATTTAACTCTTTGTTTAGGTATATATCTTATAATTTGCACAAATAGAACTCAAAAATCAATTTTAGATTAATCTAAATTTATAGTTCCGCAGCATAACTCGAGAACTATGAGCGCTAGAGTTACGAAATTTGGTATGCAGGTTCATGTAAGGCAGACACACACAAAAATCAACATGCTTTATAGATACCCTACATGTAGGCTATTATAACTCATTCGAATGTTAGAGTTTTTACTTTTATTTGTCATAAAGACCTCTAAACAGATCTAAATTTTCATATTTTTTATTTCTCATGGAAGAAATACAAATCTAACATAATAGGTTCATAGAAGATGAATATTGACGAGTAAATTGCCGAAATATTTCCAAGTGCAACAGAGTCTAGGGTATTTGCTAGTCGAATACTGCTTCAACTGGACTTAGTGCATTTTTTTATGTTTTAATTGCGGGCTTAGCTAAGCGCTTGGACACTTGCGCAAGCAGCGCCAGGTGTGTTGCTAACATGTGTATGTCTGTCTGTCTGTGTGTGTGTGTGTGTATGTGTGTCTGTGTGTAATTAGCAATCAATCAAAATGCATGGGATGCGCACATTTTGTTTATTGCATTTTTTGTTTTTTTGTTCAGCTTCTTCTCGTATTTTCTTTTATAAATTAATTAAAATCGTGTAGCAAGTGGCATAAGCCTTGCCACAGCTTGTGGCAGACAGCAGACGCTTCAAGAGCTGCTGCTTGTTGCCCGTTGCCTGTTGCCTGTTGCCCGTTGCCTGCTGTACAAACAAGTTTTTGGGTGCCACCAACGCGGCCAATAAGCGCTTTCGGCCAGGCACCGTTAGGGTCAGCAACAACAGCAACAACTGCAAACAGCAAACGATTTGTTGTAAAATTATTATAAAATACTTAGCGAGATGCTGCATAAATATGCATACATCATAAATAATTCGGCGGCGGCGGCGCCTCCAGCTTGTTGTTGCAGCCAGTTGCCAATTTGCCCACCTGAGCAGCAGCAGCAGCAGCAGCAGCTGGCTTTGCTTGATTGCCACACAAATGCATATATATGTATATACATATATGTACCTGCACAAAGACATGTCGCTCATAGCTAGCGTTCACTGTGATTGCAGGTTTGCGTGTAAACAGATTCTTCTCGCTCTCTTTCCCTCAGCTGTAGCTGCATCTTGCGTCTGCACTTTGCATTTGTAATTAAAAATCAAGCAATTGAGGCGCGCAGGAAGTGATATTTTTCCCCCTTTCATAGAGAGCAACTCCTGCTTCTCCTCCTTGTCTCCTTGTCACTACCCTTTCTCCCCCCTCTCCCTCTCTCTCTTTCTCTTTAGCTGCTGCCCATCTCTTGCCAAGCTCTGCTCTGTTAGCCAATTTTTTTTATCGCTTTTTCTGCTCAAGTTATGCAAGGATGTGGAGATGTGCTTATGACTGCCTGCCACACACACACACACACACACACACACACACACACACACATGCTGAGCTATCTATAAAGATTCGCCTTGCCTCGCCTCGCCTCGCCTCTCACCTGTTGCGCTTTCTGCTGCGCTTATCACAGCTACAAATTTTTCTTTTTGCCTAGAGCATTCGCTGTACATCATTTGTGTGTATGTATGTATGCATCCATGTGTGTGTGTGTGTGTGTGTGTGTGCCTGCATGTAAATAACTGTATTTTATTACATACTTTTATTTTATCTTGGCAAAAATATCGCCAAAGCCGCTCAGACAGCGGCTCGAATTGCCGCCAATGCGGTCAATGTACGCCTTCTTCTTCTGCTTCTGCTACATCTCCTCTGCCTCTGCCTCTGCCTGCTCCTCCACCTCCTCCTGCTGCTTCTTCTTAATCGACCAACTGAGCTAGTGGCTGCAGCGGGCAGTGTGGGAGAGAGCGGGGCAGTCGTGCTATGGTCATCAGTTGCGCCGCTTATTTGGTTAGCTGCGATAGTCGCAGCGATTACCAAAAGCGCAACTTTTTTTTTTTGCTCACTTTTCATGTTGTGTTTATCGATAAATTCAACTTGGCTGGAGATCTTAATAAATATATAAATGCGTATTATAAACTTTCTCTGTGCCGCAGTGAGACGCAACTGGAGCGAAAATTAATCTGCAGTCGCCACTGTTATCTGTAGCTAAATCTATAGACAACTATGTCCTGATTGAGTGATTGACTGATTGACTAATTAGTAAAAAAAGATTAAGAGAGATTGTGTGGGTTAATTGACTGACTGACTAACTGATTGATAGAACAGAAAACTGATGTAAGGCGTGATTGATGTACTGATTGATTGTTACACTATTTAGAAGATGTAGAAGAAAAAGATGAAGTATTGACTGATTAACTTATTGACTGACTAACTGATTGGTAGAACAGACAAACTGATGAACTGACTTAGGCACTGATTGGCTGACTTATGATTGATTGAATGAATTGAGCGAATGACATAACCAGCTGAATGATTGACTCTTGAATGACTGTTGATTAATCAATGACTAGTTGATTGATTGGCAATTTACTGATTGAATTATTGTTTGACTGAAACACTGATTGAACGACCCAATCATTGACTGGCTTAAGGACAGACAGACTGTTTAATGGACTCACTGATCGACTGATTGATAGATTAGCAGATTGGCTGATAGACTCAATGACTGGTTGATTGATTGTTTAACTATTATAATATTAATAATATTGATTTATTGTTTAAATGATTGATTGACTAACTGACTGTTTGCATAATGAGCTGACTGAATGATTGGCTGATTGATTAACAAACTGATTGATTGATGCCTGATATAATAAGTGAATTATGCTGATTGAGTGATTGCATAATGAACTCACTGAATGATTGACTAACTGATTGACTGACTTAAAGACTATTGATAAATTGATTGATTAAGAAACTGATTGATTGATGCCTGATATAATAAGTGAATAATGCTGATTGAGTGCTGCACTGAAGAGCGGATAGATCATCCGAGTGTCTAACTGCTTGGCAAGCTAGCTGACTGTTTAATGAACTTACTGATTGACTGATGGACAATCAACAAGCTTACACTGCCGTCTACAGATTCCTAAATAAGTGTCTTGCTTCGTGTACAATTGAAAGGAGTTTTCTAGTTATCTAAGAGTCAGAAAAAGTTAACATAAAAATATTTAAAAGTCTAAAGATAAATTCAAAGATATATAAACATAAGTAAATATCCCTTTTTCACAATAAAACAAATTCCTTTATGAGCTGAAGAATTGATTATCCAAGACTTGCCATTTCTTACTTTACAACACATATCAAGACTTTATTATTATTAATTGATTGCGCATCAAAAAGCATTTAATTTCTTTATAAAATGCTTGCAATGCTTCCCATACATTTTTTTCTCTGTCCCAAACAACTTTAAGATCTCTATCTGTGCAGTGAAATTTGTTTATCGTAATGTGGCGGCAGTTTTTTAAACGATTTTGGAGTCTTTTTGTATTTTTGTTGTTGGTGAAAAGACAGAAAACACGCAAAACCTAAATTTCTGCATTGATTGCAATGGGAAAAGGTGCCAAAAGGCGGCAATTGCAGCCGAATTGCAAATGCAGAGAAATCGCAAAAGTCAAGAGAAATGCGTGTAACAGACACGATGTGGCAGAGCCTGTGTGTGTGTGTATGTGTGTGAGTGTGTGTGTATAAAATAAGCTGGTACGCGAAATTTAATTGATACATTTATCGATAAACATACGCCTCGAAGTTCCAGGTTAAACCCCCAAGTGTGTGTGTGTGTAAGGGTTATGGATAGTATGGAGTACAATAAAAGGTAGTCAGGCCTGTTCATGGTTGGACTTGAAGCAGCAGCAGCAGCAGAAGTGTAATGATATGAGAAAATTAAATTGGAAATCCACGAAATGATTTATTAATAAAGCACATCAAGCGCAAAAAAAGTGAAGGGTTCGCATATAAACCAACCAGAGAGAGAGGGAGACAGAGAGAGAGAGAGAGAGGGAAAGAGGCAGACCAAGGCGAAACGTTGGCTCAAAACAAGGGCACGACAAAAGGCGAAAGGATGATGCCAGGGAATCAGTGCCACAATGTGCCAGAGCTCAAGGAGAGGCAGCAAGGGCAGGGCAGGGTGGACCAGGGCGGGTTACCTGCCCTGTCCATTTACTTTTGTACGCGTTACGCTTTCCACCTGAGCTCGAAACGGACATTGGTTACGTTGATGAAGGGACAAGCCAAATGCCAGGCCGCATGCAGCAGGCAGTTGCCCCCAATTCGATAAAAGCAGCAAGCGACAAGTGGCAACAACAACAACAATTGCCAGGGCTGTGCCTCGAGGCACGTCGCAGCGCTTTTAGTTAGCTTCATTCAACCTGCTGTGTTGCACGTGGCAGCTGCCGCTGCCGCTGCCTCTGCCTCTCTATCTCTATCTCTATCTCTGTCTCTCTCTCTCTCTCTGTATAATTATGTATCTCGAGCTCTCTCGCATGTGGTAGCTTTTGCGAATTGAGAATCACTTACCTTATCGCAGAAGACCTTTATCTGACAGTAGCCGCGATGAAAGACCGTCGCATCGCGTGGATCCTCGAACGTATCGATTTGTACGTGCAGTGGCAGGCCCTGCAAAAGAAGAAGTAGAAGAAGATTTAGATAAATATGTTGAAAAAATACCAAAAATATACCAATCAATCATAAAATACTACAAACTAAGCTCTAGCTGTGTGCACTTAGGCAGGCCACACTGTGGCCGCTCGTTGCAGATTCTCAACTCTTCGTGTCTTTCTGTCAATGAAATATCAACTTAATGGTACGCATTACAACATACAAAGGATGCTACAACAACAACAACAACAACAACGGCAACAACTGCCTGCCTGCCTACGTCTACATGTTCCGAGGCGCAGAACTGTAGCAATCGCCTCTTGACTCTGCCCCTTGAGTTGTTGCTTTTATCTTTTATGATGTTGGCCTTGCCTTGGCTGCGCCTTGGCGGGTATTATGACTATGTGATTAAGTGTGTAACACAGGTAACAGGTAACACAGGCAAACGGGAGCACAGGGATACGCCCTCGGGCTCATCAACCTGTACACACACACATAGCCAACTATGTGCCCAGGTGTTTATGAAGCCAAGACGAAGCAGAGGCTGTGCGATGTGCGCTGCCTATGCGAGACTTGTAGACCAAAACTCATATAAATAAATAGTTTTTCAGCTTTATTTATAGCTTTATTAAATTTGTTTTGTATTTTATATGTAAAGAATTCTTTAGCTCAATTGTGATGAAAGATTTTGTATTATTTAAACAGTCTGGCAACACTTTAACTTATTAAGTTGGCCGCGCTAAATATTTAAATATTTAAATACTTTTTTAGGCTCAAAAACTGTTTTTGATGTTTTTTAATGAGCATTCTAGATGTTGTTTCTAATATATATAATTAACTATTTCTTGGGAGCTTTCAATTTCTATGACAGTTGCTTTGATGGATCTGTTAATAATAGTGATAATAATACTAATAAAGCAAATGCTAATTTTATAAACTTTTCTCGAATGAAAATTTGGTTTCTGTAGGCTCAAACTCAAATTCATATTCATGAAAATTAAGCAATAACAATTTTAATAATTTAAAACTAATATAAACTATTATTAGATTATGAAAATGAATCAATAATAATTTTGTATTATTATAAATTATTATGAAATTATGCAAATTAATCAATATAAATTTTATATTATTTTAAACTATTATTAAGTTTATTAAGCCAGGGTTTTCAGAAGCCATGATATATCTCTTAATATTGACATATAAACCGTATTTGATCTGCTTCTTTCTATATAAATTAGTCTGTAAAACTATTTCCCAGATCAGTTGAAATATATAAATTTTTTATACTATCTCTGGAACCAAGCAAACTACAATACATGAACTTGTAAGTCAAGATAAAGATGAAGATATGTAAATATATATATATATATAGTATATATATACATATACATATATATATACAAGTATATATTATATCTTGTTTTATCCATCTTTTGATCTCCGAATTTCTATTTATGGCTCTACAGATCAGTTAAGATATCGCAATATATAATATTATCACTCAAACAAACTTGGGATCAGTTAGATATCTAATTTTGTCTATCAAGGACTACCTAAACTAGCTGTAACTGTAGCAGTATTTGTAAGCCAAGTGTAAGGAACATATGTATATATATATAACCCTCTTTTGATCTGCCTACTTCTATATCCAATATCTAATATCACTCAAACTATTTCCAGATCACTTAAAAAATCTCATATTTTCGTTACTATTTCTGCTACCAACTGCATAAATTCAGTTTATACCAACAACAGTTTAAATATATATAATATTTTATAATTGCTTAATCGCATCTCGATTATTATATATATATAATTAATATGTCCATATAGGAAAACTCACCTTAACACCTTTCTGACTGCTAAAGTCCGTGCTGAGGCACTGAACCGCAATGTTGATCTGTGAAAATAAAATGCAATACAATTAAAACAATGCAGGCAATTAATAAAAGAGAAAAACAAAATATGGAGACAAAAAAAAAGGAAATAAAAAAGAAATTAAAGCAAAACACAAAAAGTGCGTCTGGGGCCTGCGACAACGTCGACGGCGACTGCGAGCGGCAGCAGCAGCGACTGCAACTGTTATTAGAAGCAATTGTTTTCTCTCTATTAAGTCGATGTCCTCTTTATGCCCACGACAGTTTAAAAAATTCCAACACACACACAGAGACACACACACGCACACACGCACAACAAAAGGCGTGTATGCTGCATACAGTTGGCTGGTTATATGGCAATGGCAATGCCAATGGAGACTAAAGCTGGAGACAATAACAAGGCAATACACAGAGGACCAAACCGAACCAAGCCAAGTCTGCAGCGGGTGTGCGGTGGAGAGTGGAGAGTGTAGAGTGGAGAGGGTAGCGGGCAGAGACAGCGGCAAGTTGACTTTTGCAACGCATCCAATTCATTTTTTTTCGACTTCGATTCAGTTGCTCAGCGACAGACTTCAAGTCGCTGCGTGTGTGCGTGTGTGTGTGTGTGTTTAAAGGCATTTTAAGCATGTCCAAGCCAGATGCGACGAGCCAAAGACAAACAGTCGGACACAGCAACAGCAACAACAACAACAACAGCAACAACAGCAAAAAAAAAGAGTAGAAAATCCATCAACGCAAAAATACCAAAGGAAACAATCTTAATGGTAAAAGTGCAACGCGCTGTCGCTGTCGCCGTCGCTGCTGACGTCGCAGCCGCAGTCGCAGCCAGCGTCGCCGTTAACGTTGTCGATGTGGACGACGTGGAGCAGTATTTAATGTGAATAATTAGCGGGCGCGTACCATATAAGCGAAGACACAGACAGACGCTTGGCTGGCAGGCATTGAAGATGCAGTTGCAAACAGATGCGAGCGGCTGGGGTGAGGGGGAGGCTGCGGCAAGCTGCAGCACCTGCGTGTCGGTGCGTACGAAAGTTTTTTTTTCTGCTTTTTGCTGCTGTTGTTGTTGTTGTTGAGCGGCCGCTGGGAAAGGCAAAAGATACGCGCAAACATACAGCTGCAGATACACAGATACAAACAGAGGCAGCAGCAAAAGATACAGATACAGCAGAGGCGTGGGGTGGATAGCAGGAGGCTGCTGCCTAACGGCATAAAACGAAATCGACATTATGCGGCCTTTGGCTGCGACGACTCTCTCTCTCCAATGTCTGGCCGTATACACACATATATACATATATATATTGTATATATATATTTCTTTTTTTTTGGGATTAACATCTCAGCGCGTAAACAATTTGTAAATAAAAAGCGCGATATCAAAATGTAACCAAAATGCACTTATGGCCACATAAGCCAAGCCAATTGGCCAGACAACGAGACAGACAGGCGGACAGACAGGCGGACGGACAGCTAGCGGCGAGCCTGTTAGCCAATTTAATAACTGTTTGCCAATTTGACACAAGTCACTGAACTTGACAACAAGTGGAAAAATCAGTGCAGAAAACAAAATCAATAAAAATTGCACAAAAATATTTTAGGCCGAGCTGGGATTATCTTGCATGTGTCTCTTAGCCAAGGCCTCAAAAGTAATGTAAGCTGGAGCAGGTAAAAAAAAATGCTCTTATGTATTAGATTCATTAAGTATGCTTCAATTTATCGATATTCACATCGTGCACTTTGTACTTATTGCGAAATTAATTGGATTTCGCTTTATTATTGATATCTGATCTGTCGATGTAGATAAATAACAGAGATAAGGATTATATATTGTTGAAGGCGTGTCTTTGATATCAAAGTCATTGGGTGTCTGCATCTTATTATAGATCTTAACTACTTTTCATGGTCTGCGCACTACTTCTACTTATTCTATTAATACTACTTCTACTATTTCTGCTACTTCTTTTACTCCTAGTTTTCATAGACTTCTTATTACTGCTTCTACTTCTCAAACTCTTCCAACTTTTGTCAATTTGCCCCACATCTCTTTTTTCTCACTTCTACTCTTTCTACTTGTGCCTTTGCTCGTCCTTCTCCTTATCTATCCTATGCTACTCACTGTTCCAATGCCTCTCCCTATCATCATTTCTTTGCTAAGAATTTTCTTACATTTTCTATCTCTTCTATTCCTCTTACTTCTGTCATATTACTTCTCCTATTTGTCTTATTTGTATGCCTTTTCTAAGAATTCTTTTACATCTTCTATTTCTTCTATTCCTCTTACTTCTGCTTCGGTCTATTACTTCTCCTATTCTTCCTATTTTTCTTATATTTCCTACTTCTCATACTTCTCCTACTTCTTCAACTCTTCCTATATGTTCTTCTACTACTAACTCTTCTATCTATCTATTACTTCTTCCACCTCTTCTTCCTCATATAATTGCTCTATTATCACTCATCAGCTGAGCCTGATATATGAAAATATACAAAAACGTCTAAACTTTCACTGCTTTAGCAGGGTATCTGCCAGTCTAGCATACTCTACCTATGCGCAGCTATGGCTTTATTTTGTTTACTTCATATTTGGATGGGTGGAGCTACACATGCGCGCCACAGCTATAGTTGTTGTTTATTATGCATCTGCATTCAGCCACAGCTCAGCTGTGGTGCGACGGGGCGTATACGTAATCTGGCGGCGGTTGGCGCTTGATTTGCTCAATAGAATTGCAAATATTCGCGGGGATTAAAATTGCTGATAATTGCTAAATTAAATGCGCTTGGGAGCGCAGCTCTAAAAGCCAAAAGCTGCTGAGCATAGAGAAAGAGATGGCAACAGACAGACCAAAGAGAGGGAGGGAGAGAAACGTTGAAAATTGTCGTGGCAGGTGATTAAAACTAAGTGTCATAAATAAATAAATGCATAAATTATTCTTTTCAAAAAAACAACAAAGCAGAGCGCTCAAAAAAGAGGGAGACAGCTATAGCTGGCAGTTCAAGTGGGTGCGAGCGAGCTGGCAATATGTGTATGTTGAGGCGACTGTGCGACGCGCGTTGAATAATTTGCGTTGTTCGTTGCAATTGAAAATAAATCACAAATTAATTCTTACACACACATGTCTCTATATATGTGTGTGTGTGTGTGTGTGTGTGTTTGTGTGTGTCATTTGCCGTCTCGTTTGTTTTTTTTTGTGCTTTTTTTTTTAATTGAGGCGGCGCTCGGCTCTAAACAAAATGGAGACTTTTATAGCGCTTAGGCAGGGGCGTTGGGTTGAAGGGGGGGCCACTAAGAACTTACCTTGGCAGAGCTCTCGAGCGGATTCCAGTAGACGGCAATGGCATTGTGCGACACTTCCTCAATGCAGCCAACGAGACCAACCGAGTTCTTTGTATCTGCAGTGAAACAAAAACAACAAACATATATAGAAGAGATAAAGAAATAGAGTCAGCAACAGCTAACATATCGTTTGTATTAACAATTAAGGAAAAATTGTCTGTGACAAGTGCCTAATGAGTTATGTTTGATGGGGCAAAGGCGCGCAACAGGTTGCAAACAGCAGAGAGAACGCAGTGAGAGAGGTGGGCAGACGTAGGCAACTCTCAGCCTCAGAACTAGCCAAGATTATCTGCAATCAAACAAAACCCGAATGCAATGCGCGTTTATCAATGTCATAACTCTGGTTGCACCAACTGTTGCTGCCGCCTGGCTGCATCCCCCCCCCCCTTGCACCCCTTGCCACATTCAATAAAAACGAAGAATTTACGTTCTGGAAATTCTATACAATGTGTGTTCGGCACGCTGTTGGAGCTCGAAAAGCTACGCACCTGCATCCAAGATTCTCTGCTTCACGGAATGCTGGCGACTATGCCAGAATTGCCAGGCCTTTATCTCATCCTCGGGACTCTTCTCCTCGCGAAACATCAACATGATCACACTCTGCAAGAGAAAATGAAAATAAAACAAATATATTTAAATATATATACAAGAAATATAGATATGATCAAATATTGTATAAGTATGAATAACAATAAGTATTAAAAAAAAACATATTTCTTGTAAACTTTAGTTTAAAAACTCAAAGATCTTGACTGCATTTATAAAACTCACACTTAAAATAGAACCTAAAACAGTTGCAGCAGATCTTTTGACTCAGTACTCAGCCCACCTGGCGAAAGTCTTCATTGCCCCTATATCATATTTTCTCATTGCTTTTTTGGCTACCCAACTAATTGTGTTTTATGAAGTGCCAGAGCTCGTCTCGTATTACCATAAAAGTGCAATAATTTTTGCGCAAGACTTTGGAAAAAAGTGTCAAAATGAATTTACGAGTTTATTTGTTTAACCCTCTCGCCCTTTTCGGGGCTGGCAACGGCCATCGATATAAGAAAATATTCCGACTATAAACTGAAGCTGAAGACAAAAAAAAGTAACCCAAAGTTGAAAAATTAAAGCAACGCATTTGCATAGTCGTGTCCATTTCCCTATCAATTTCCCAGCGTCTAACGGTGAAAAACTGACAAAAATAAAAGAAGAAAAAACACGAGTATAATTTACGAGCTGATTAGCCCATGAATATTTACAACAAATGCAGAGAGTGAGACAAAGAGAGAGAAAGAAAAACTGAAAGATTCAAGAAAAAGGCGCACAAAATACACAAAAATATTTATGCACAGTAATCAGTGAAGATCATAGGGGGTAGGGGGTTAGACAGGGTAGCGGCTCATAGCAAAAGGGGTTGCAATTCTTGACTCGTTTTCTATCTGTGCGCTTCCTTAGGCGCTGTCAACGTAATTATTCAAAATGTAAAAAATAAGAAAATACATAAATGATGCACACAAAATGCAAATATCTCTGGGAACAAAGAGAAAGACGGGCTGAGAGAGGGAGAGAGAGAGAGAGAGAGAGAGAGTCGAGTTACTTGGAGAGACAAATGTGTTAGATATTTTTCTGCTAAATCGAGTTCGTCCTTTCTTTTTTTATGCTTCTCGCTTCTTTTAATCCTTTTGACTTTGTAGGGTGCGAGCCTACAGAGCTAGACGTAGACAGCCAAAACATATGTCACAACGCGTATATATCAAGCGTGATTGAAGGAGGGCAATGAACTGCATAGATACCCTGTAAATAGTTAACTGCGCTGCTCACGAACTTGATAATGGATTGTAGATACCCTATATAAAGTTGTGTGTGGTATGATCATTAGTTGATCAGGCAAGCTTTAAACTACATTTCAGTAGGAAAATTCAGCTAATTTGCTAAGATCCAGAAAAACATGCTGGCTTATCTTAATCGAATCTATGTAAAATCTAGATAGAAAAGTTTGGGAAATTTCCAAGGAATCGAAGAAGTTTAATCCGTTTCCTTAATTTTATCTCAAGATCTTTGAGTTTTCCTTTAACTCATTCAAGAATTTTGTTTCATTTAGTTTCACATTATTTTAGGGTTTTTTTTTAGAGTTACTTAAGAGTTTCCTGCACTTTTGTTGCTGTTATTCTTAACACTTTACGATCCTTGGGCATTTTGAAGGAACTTTTTTATTATTTTAATTTGGTTGCTTCAATTTGTCGCAGCTTTTTTCACTTTTCATTATATTTACGTATGCAAATTCGAAATGTGAAGAGACAGTTCCAATTTCAGACCCTAGCAAGAAGTAGAAACTCAATCTCAATTGTTGTTTACTTAGCCGAACCGTTGGCACTTCCACATTCCATCGACCCGAAACACACACTTTTCACATTCAACTGTAACTTTGATTGTCTAGAACTCAACGGGTTCAGTTTACAATTTGCATTTTTCCAGTAGCGAGTCAGAAGACGTCATTTAAGCTTATCTGATTGATGATGTTGATGTGTATTGTGAACAGCTAAAGGAAGAAAAAACTATCCTGTGTAGTCCTGAATAAACATGGAATGTGTGTGTGTGTGTGTGTGTGCTGAAAGGCTCGCAATTTGCATTGAGCGGCATATTCAAATTCTCATAAGGACAGACGCCTTGGCGTATCATTTATCATTTATCATCGGGATATGCATATAAGGTAGACCAGATCGCAGCGCCTTAAGCAGGATATGCGATGTCCTTGCTGCTCTCTCTCTCTCTATGTGTGCGTGCGCAATTGAGCAAAGGGTGGCGATAGCTGCCAAACTTGATTAGCGCTCAGGCAAACTGACATTCAGCTACTCGAGAGCGCACAGCTGACAAATAGACTGAAAAGGGTTTCAAGCCTTAAGCCTCAAATGACTGTTGACAGCCAGAGCAAGGCTCACGATCAACTAGCTCCACAATCAATATCAAATATACCTACATTGTATATACATACATATATATATAGAAAGAGTAAGCGTCTTACCTTAACTGTTGTATTCTTGATTGGCTTATCCGCATCGTGCACATACTCCAGCGTAATGCCATAGAACTGACCCTTGTTGATGTAGGTGATGCGATCGTCCTCGCGACGCTGCGACGAGCTGATCGGGCTCTCCAGATTATAGCGAAAGCCCACATTTGTGAAGCTAAGAAAACACATAGAAAAAAGGAAAATTTGTATAAAAATGTGAGTCTATCGAGAGCAAAGCAGAGCTGTGGCAAGTAGCTCAGGCGGCGTGGCATCAAGTTCCTTTGAAGCGGTGGCAGGAACTCAGCGATTCTTTACCAGGCCAGGTGCAAAGCGGGTATTAAAAATAATGGATTTACAACTGAGTTTTAGACAACTGATATTTTATTTAAGTTTTAGTTGTCACTACTATTTTCATGAACAACTAAATTTTATCACTTTTCTCTCTCAAGCACTGAAGTGCACATTTTCCTAGGCACTACTATTTTCATGAACATAGCTGTATAAATATAGAAATAATTCTAATTAACATAAAGTTGAGGCATGAGCTCCTCAATTCACTTTACAGGGTATTTTGTTGTTCAATATTTAATGTTCAGTCGCACTACTATATGAACACAGCTGTATTAATATAGGAATAACCCAACTTAAAATAAAGTTAAAGCAGTTCTATTTCATATCTAAGTTTAGTTCTTAATTTACAGGGTATTTTGATTTGCTCGTACTTACATTTTTGGTATTTGTATTTTATCAGCATCATTTTGGCGTCCGAAATCATGCCAAGGCCTCGAACGTGTCGAACCATTTGTGCTCGTATCCACCAGCGATGTGGTTGGACTATTCTGGCTGCCATGGACCACGGTGCGCTGTTGTATGCTATTCACTGAAACGGGTATGCTGCCATTGGCATCGATGAGGGTGCCCGGCTGACACAGTTCCGTATAGTCGAAGGACTGTTAGAGAGAAGTGGCAAATATAGTTTCATTAGTTTTAGATGTTTATGATAAATGTTTATAAATATAAAAGAAAATGTTTTATCAACTAAAGTTTTAATGGACACGTCACGCATTTTAGCTACTCGTTACTTTTTACTCATTACTCGTTACTGGTTACTCATTGCTAATTGAATTTTGGGTTAGCTGTGACTATAACTTGTTTTGATTTTGGGGTACTACAGGGGGGACTACGACACGCTCTACTCGCTACTCGCTACTCGCCGCTCTTTACGCGCTACTCGCTACTCGTTACGCTCTACTTTAAGTCTGTAGTTTTCTTTGTGTTTGTGTGTGTGTATACCTGCTGTATGTGATTTTGATCCCGCGGCGTTATGGCATCCGTGCCAATGCCCGAATCAGGACTGGGCAAGTCCACGGTCAGACCCGCCGCCGTTATAGCCTTGGCATAGAGCGGCGTGCCACCGTTCTTGACCGACTGCTCCTGTTGCTGCTGCTGCTGTTGCTGTTGCTGCTGTTGTTGCTGCTGTTGCTGTTGCTGCTGCTGCTGCTGTTGTTGTTGTTGCTGACTGTGGTGGTGTGCATTGCTGCTGGTAAGCACTGTGGTGGTGGTGGGCGCATTGCTGCTAAAGCGCGCCTCATAGACACCGCCCACTGGCTGTGGCTGTGCGGACGCCGTTACGGAAACATCTTCGCCGTACAGGCTGCGCGCTGTGCCCGCTGGCACGTAGCCGCCTTGGCCATCGGGTGCGAAATATTCACGATAATAGGGCTCCGTTATGAATGTGGTGGCAGGTGGCGGTCCAGGTGGCAATCGTGTCGTCGTGTACATGCCATAGCTATCCGTTGTGATATATGGTCCCGGACTGGGACTCTGGGCTTGCAATGTGCTCTGCTGTGTGCTGGTTCCATTGCTGTTCTGATGTGAGGTCTGCAGGAGTTCAGGTCAGTCTCTCTCTCAATCTCTTTCTCTTTCACACTTTTATACACTTGCTCCGTTTGGCTCACTCACCTGTAGATAAATCTGTGTGCCGCCCGTGGTAGCATACATCTCTAGATCTGCTGTCGCTCTGGCGGGACTAGTTGCAGTTGCAGTTGCAGTTGTTGCTGTTGTTGTTGCTGTTGCTGCTGCTGTGGCTGTTGCTGTTGCCGTTCTATTGGCTATATCGAATGCAGTTGCAGTTGCAGTTGCAGTTGCCTCAGTTGCTTCACTTCTAGCTGCATCCACGCGCAATATCTGTGAATTTTCGTTTGGATTTGTGTTGGTTTTTTCTTGTTTTGTTTTGGATTTTTTGGTTGTTTGTTTGTTTCGTTTCTCTTTCAACTGTTTGCAACTTGGCTACTTAAAAACTAATATTTTGTATAAACTACAATCACAGTTATCTCTCGACTGGGTACTTCCAAAATTTTGGTTTTGAGCAACGTTTGATTGACCATAAAATAGAATCTTGACAAACTTAATATCTACTTTCATTGATAAAGTCTAACAAGTTTAGCAAATCTTAGACAAGGCTTTATCTTCTATAGATCTTCTATGACTTGAACTCTTATAGATCAAGGATCTTTTTAAGCTTATAAATACAGTTTATCATATGATCTTTAATAGATATTTTGCATGTTTTCTTTTAGATCTAAGTCAAGGGCATTCCAAAGAGGTTTCATAGGACATGATCCAAGATCTTTAAAAGTGTAAATATATATCAGAGTTTTTTGGTTTGAGCTTGAGCAGAAAGTGCGCTCAGAGATCATTTCAGGGTAAACATAAAAAAATCAAAAATAATAAAATCTTTAACAGTTTTTAGGTAGATCATTGAAAAAGGAGAATAAATGAATATTACAAAGATATAGCATATATATTACATAGAAGAATCCTACAAAAATTGATACAGACAAGATCAAAGGCAACTTTCAGTAAGCTTTTAAGATCTATGTTAGGTACATAGATCTAAAGTTTTGCTATATAGAGAATGAGCAGTCTAAAATGTTTTCAGTTTTTCAAGAGTTTAACTCAAATATGCAAAACTGAGCTTGGCTAGATCGCCGACCTTCAGAAGAAATCGGCAAAAAAAAGCAATATCTATAGATATATGTGTATATATATAGACTTACAAGACCTTCAGCTTAGATCTTGCTCTAATGAACTTTAATTGCACGCACATGGAAATTATTAAAAACCTTTTAAGACTGATCTCACATAGAGATCAATGAAAGCTTTCAGACTCTGAACCCACATGGGCCTTACGAAACTGAACTGGCATAGATCACAGAGCGAGCAGAATATGAATTCTACGAGCCGGCACAAATAATATTCATAAATACTTTGGGGTATCGAATTGGTTCAGCTAAATGATTTGTTTGCAGGAATTACATTGATTGATCGCACGCACGCACAAAAGAGACAAACAACAACAACAACAATACCAACATCATGTGGTCAATGTTGATTGTTGATTGATGACTGATTATGAACGCGGAAGGTCAAAATGGAGCCAATGGTGACAAAAAGGTAAGCAAAACACGATGAAAAAAAGAGCGCGAGCTTCGCTGAAAGCCAAGTTCTTTTTAGGCGCTATATCCTATAGCACAAGCTGATTCATAAATACAAAAAGTACAGTTTATGAAAACAAAATAAAAAATATAAAAAAAATTTAAAAAGACAACAACAAAATTAAATGCTATAAAAAATCGAAACAGTCGTCGGTTGTCGAGTGGAAAGAAACCAATTAAAATGCGAGAAAAAAAAACAGCAGCAGACAGACAGACTCAGACTTAAAGTATATAACTTTTGGTATATATAATGAAATGTATATATATATATCTATATAAATATATATATATATATGTGTGTGTGTGTATATATGCATATATGTTAATTAGCATTGCTTTTTATTCATTTTTATTTTATTGATCGCACCAAAATGTCAAACGTTTTTCGACTCTGCGCGACTCTGCGTTGACTTAGCGCGCGCGCTAAATGAGGTAATACGCCAAGAAACAGATACATATACCAAGATATATATAAGATACATAAGATACATGGCTGGCTGGCAGCTGCCACGCCCTGTCTTAGCATCTAAATTAACATTTTAGCTGATGAGTGTTTCACGCAGCCAGAAGAAAGTGAAATCAAGAGACGTCATCAAAGCAAAAGCCAATGGAGCCTAGCTACAAAAGCTCAAAAACTAACTAAATTTAATATGCAGTTATTTTTTTTAAAATGTATAACTTAAATTTTTATATTTCTATGCATTTAAAAGATTTTGTTTCCTTCTTTTAATTAGCAAAATTTATTTATAAACTTTTAAAACAAATTGATCAACAGACGTTATCAAAGCAAAAGCTACACAATGGAGCCTAGCTACAAAAGCTTATAATCAAACTATATTTAAGTAAATATACCTTTCAGCTATTTTTTTATATTTTATAAAGGTTTTGAAATTTTTTGAAATTTTCTTTAAATTTTTCCTCAATTTAATTAACACAATTGATTTTTCTCAAACATTTTTTGGTTCAACTGATTTTCCCGCTAAATTCTTTAAGCTAACAGCTAAATTGTGTGTGCGTGTGTGTGTGTGTGTGTGTGTGTGTGTGTGTGTGTGTGTGTGTGTGTGTGCGTGTGTGTATATTGATGGGTTGTGCGTGTTTTGTGTTTTGTAAAACTTACATTTAAAATGTATACTAATGTAGCTTGCCTTTGTTGTCTGTCTGTTTGTCTTTTCTTCAGCTGCTCAGAGTGGGGGTTAGCTCTACTGAGATTCTAGCTGCGAGCTAATTAAATTTGTTCATAAAAATCAATTTGCATTTTCGAAAAATAAGAAAAAAAAACAAAGCACACACACACACACACACACACACACAAACACACAGTCAACGTGCAACGTCAGAAAAGGCCTTGGTGAAGCTGAGCCAAACGAATCGACAGATATTTTTGGTTTTTGGTTGTTTTTTTGTGCGTGTCACAAAATTATCGAAACTTTAGGAATCGTTCGTTAGCTTGTGCTATTATAAAACAGCGCGCTTTGCATATGCCACACACACACACACACACATAGATACTATATATACTATACTATATAGTATATATGCCGATACTAAACTGAGCTATTGGCTGGCTAGAATTATGCTAAGCGCGTCTTCTGGCACATATTTATGTATGAGGAAGAAATAAAAAAAACAAAATGAAGTAAAAAAAAATCTAAAAAAAAACCTAAATTTAAATAAAGCCAATTAACTATTTTAATGCCTTTTGGTTTGATAAAAAGTGAAACTTTTTTCTTCTTCTTCTTCTTCGTCTTCTTCTGCTTCGTTTTGTCAAGATTCTATTCAGCTAGCCGTTTTATGCATATCGTTAATTCTCGGAAATAAACCAAGGCAAAACAATAATACATACAGCATTATTATCATTATCATTATCATTATTCTTACTAATATATAGTTTCTTAATAGTTTTGTTTTTGTTTTCTATTTATTTGGGAATTTGGTGAATGATCGTTTTTCGGGGATTTTTTGTCATGCTTAGGCTCGACTAAGTTAAGCTAACTACCCAAATGATTTGATTGAAAAAAACCAATGATTTATGCAAATTAAGTTAATTAAATTGATATCGATTTATCGATAATTGTTTTTGCCTTTGGTATTTAGCTATTGAAAACTTTGAATGAGATGACTTTCAGATTTCTAATTTCAGTATAAATTGTTTATAATTAATGAATTTATACTGATAACAAGTGATATCTGTACTATCGATAGTCTATCGATTGACTTCTTCAGGAATATTCATAGGCAAAATTTGATATTTAAGCCAATATTAATAATTAAGTTTATATTTACTATTATTAATGAAGTATACGCAGATTCAATATTCATAATACACAAAATAAATGAAATAGGTTTTTATCGATAATCATATAAACTAAAATCAATATATTTTCTAGATTTTCATTTGTAGTTTGTAAAGACAAGCTATAATCAATGCCTGCGCTAAGCTTGAAATGTCATGTTCGATGACAACATATTATATGTTATCGACTTTTTCGATAACTAATGTAAAGATATGGGATGTACTTATTTTTTGGTCTTAAGATAACTTCTAACTAAGACTAAAGCCAAGTTTTTAACAACTTGAAAGATAACAAACACTATATATGTAAATATATTGTTATCGATAACCTTTTTTGCCTTGCTATAAGGTCGCATACGGTTTAATTGTAAATGTTATTTAAATCTAACTTTTTTCAAGATAGTCATTTAAGTCCAGCAAACAATTATCGATACATTAAGAATATATCGATAGCTTATTGTGTAATCGATAACACCGTTATGAGCATTTTTAATAGTAAATTTGATTTATATTGAACTTTTGTCTAGACACTCATTAAGTTTCAATAATTATTGATGCATGCAATGATCATCGATAGCTGCCTGTGTTAACGATAACACTTAGCTGCTTTGTTGTAGAGTCTTTGACAGTTTTTTTCCAGTTTGAATTGCACTTTGCTTTAAGACAGTCACAGCAATTATCGATATATGCAAAAAATATCGATATGTTTTTTTCGCGCGTTCTCAGCAGTTTTTACAATTAGTTGAACAGCAGGCGGTTTATTGACACCATTTTTATATTCATTATTAACTATTTGTTGTTGTTTGACGTTGTTGTTGTTGTTGTTGCAGTTGTTGTTATTGTTGCTGTTGTTTATTGGCTAATGATTACATTTTCCGGTCTAAAGTTTCAAGCATTGCAATAAATTGCAATATCAATTTTTCATTTATCATATATACATTTTGTTGCCTTTTTCTCTCTCTCTCTCTCTCTCACTCTACATATTTCATTATGTCATTTTGTTGCTGTTGTTGTTTTGTTCAATTTAAATTCTGTGGCATAAATTAGTTAAGCGATTTGTTATACGCAAAAACAAAATGAGCAGAAAAAAATCTGTCGACTTTATCAACTAGGCAACGCGTGTTATGCAAATGGCGTTGGCCAAGACAAATATTGCGAATAATTAGCGAATATAAAAAATTATATTTTATTATTTTTTATTAATGTACAATAAATTAGAGTGCAATGCAAATTGCATATTGTAATAGCTAAATGCCAATAACAAGTAGAACAACGGCAACCAGCAACAGAAAAAAAAAACAAGGCAATTAAATTGAGCTAAGAAATGATTTTGCTCAATGAATTTTTTTCTTTTCAATATTTCACACACACACACACACACACGCACACACTATAAGCCCACTCTCATCTGCAAAAAGCGTTAAAAAGCAACAACAACGTGTCTGCTGCCGCTGTTGTTGTTGCTGTTGCTGTTGTTGTTGCTTGGGTTCTCGCGCGCCAAACAAAAGACTTAGAGCACAAACTTGTTCGCCGCGCGTGGGTGTTGAAAGGCAACGCGTTTGCGGCTCAGCTCAGCTGCTGCTGCTGCACGCCCACACGCAGCTTGCTGCTGCTGTTGTTGTTGTTGTTCGTTCGTTCGTTTGCTGTTGCTGTTTGTTGTTTGTCTTTTGCGCGTGTTCGCTCAATTTGTGTTGCATTTGTTATTTAGTTGTTGTTGTTGTTGTTGCTGTTGCTGTTGCTTTTGTTTCGTTTCGATTTTGAACGCGCGCGCGTTTGCATTTTGATTGCAGGTGTTTTTCATTGTTGTTGTTGTTGTTGTTGCTTGTTGCATTAGCTAACTGGGCAACTGGGCGCCCACATTCCAATCAAGCGGCACTATATACTATATATATGTATAAATATCATATATCATAACACAATATGCAAAATAGCAAAAGGCATATCAAATTCGGCCAGACACACTCACACACACACGCACACAAAGACACACACTTACATTGGCTTAGTTAAAGGGGTGGGGTGAGATGATTGGGTTTATTGACACTGATCACTGAATCTGAACAATAAGACACTTTAACACGTTGTTGCAGTTGCTCTTGTTGTTGTTGCTCTTGTTGTAGCTGCTGCGCTCGCATTACAAGATTTTACGCGCAGGAGAAGCATTCGCGGCGCTCAAATATCAGACGAATCGCAGAAACGATCCTACTCCGACAGCGTGATACGACTGACTGACCGATTCCCCACGTATGACAACGTCGGCGACAGAGGCAACGGCGACGGCGACGGCGGCTGCGACGGCGCTACCTGAACGAACCAACCAACACGCACACATACAGCGGCAAGCGAAGACAGACGTCAGCAGCGTTGCGTCGGCCAGTTGGACCAGCGTACGTACACACACAGACAGACTCAGCAGCGATCACACTCATACACACATGCGCGCATATCAGTTCAAAATGGTTGGAATCTCTGCCTGGCTGTCGCGTATTCTGACATGCGCAGCGGCCGGACAGGGCGTTACAAGCAGCGCAGCATTAAAAAATAGTTTTCATTGATTCGCGCGGTCGATCGTATGAAGGAAGAACGGCAACAGTGGGCCGGAAGTGCGCACTTAACTTTTGTCGCCTTTGGCTTAGCCACTCATGTTGTTGTTGTTGCCTGTGCCAAGTCGCGCAATTTCCCAGCACTTGTTGCGCTTTAATTATGCCAGAGGTTTTTCATTAGCTACCTTATATTTCGCAGTTATTGTTGTTGTTGTTGCTTTTGCATGCAATTGATAATAATAAAAAAAAACAGCACAGCGGGCATCGAACATGCAACATGCAACTCGAACCGGCTAGCTGGCTGCACGCTAAGCGCAAGCAAGTCAGATTCATGCGCACTCAACGTGCGTGCGAGCGAGCGCAATATACAAATCACACAGGCACACACACACACGCACACACTCACACGCACACACACATACACATGCGCAAGCACAAACGAAACGAGCAGCATTGATCGTGTATAACAAGTTGGGTGTATAACAGTTGCGCGAATGCAAACTGAGCGACGGCTGCTGCTGCTGTTGTTGTTGTTGTTATTGCTAGGCTGCCTGCCTGCCTGGCCTGCCTGCTTGTTGTTGCTGTTGTTGTTGTTGTTGTCGTCTCATTGCTTTTGCGTCAATAGAACCACGACGAACGACGAACGACAGCGGCAACAACAACAACACCAACAACAGCAAGCGCAAACGACGTTGATTCGTATTGGCTGCAGCCACAAATACTCATTGCTCACACACACACACACAGCTGGCAGACCAATTGCAGGTCTTAGAGACAAACAACAACAACCACACATAGCGCACTACTCGCATGTTAATTGAGACAAAGTAGAGCGAGCGCTGGCGCTGGCGCTGGCTCGCAGGATGTGAGCGCGCAGCTGCTGCCGCAGCGCCTCAAATATGTAACTAATTTCTAATTGGATTTTGCTGTTATAGTTTTGCTGTTACTCTTCTTCGTGTTCATTTCTTTTCTGTTTTTGCGTGCGTGTCCATTAAAGCGTTAAATACGTAAAGCTTTTGATTACGATTGCTTGAATTGTTTTTGTTTTTGTTTTGTATGTTAACTTTCCTACCTTCTGCGTTATGACTGAACCGTTCGCTGAGGCGCCCAGGCTGCCATTCTTGGCTGGATCCTTGCTCAAGTCTTCGGGCTCACGTTTGATGCTCAGCAGCTGCTGCTGCTGCTGTTGCTGCTGCTGCTGCTGTTGCACTGCAGCGGAGACGATCGAGCCCGCGCTCCCCACTCCTGCCGTGGTTATGGTCACAATGTCGCTGGGATGTGTTGGCTGCTGTTGATGCTGCTGCTGTTGCTGTTGTTGTTGTTGTTGTTGCTGTTGTTGCTGCTGCTGTTGTTGCTGCTGTTGCTGTTGCTGCTGCTGTTGTTGTTGTTGCTGCTGATGCGAGATTGTTGTTGTGGAGACAACGCCGGTTGTGGCGGACGACGATGAGGGGTGTGAACCAAGCAGAAAGCCTTGAATTTCATTTTGCGATAGGCCAGAGACATCGATAGGTGTGGTCTGGCCATTCAGTTTGCCGGCGCTGCTCGCATTGCTGCAAAAAAAGATCATAAGACGAAGGAAATGACAGAGCAACAGAGATAGCAACAGATAGAAATGAAAGAGAAAACAGATAAAGAAAGAGAGAGAGAGAGAGGGAGATAGGGAGTTGGGAGAGAGAGAGAGAGAGGAGAGAGCATGGCATGAGTAAAAAAATTTACATTTCAAATTGCCTAATTTAAATGCTTAATTACTTAATTAATTATAATTAGCTGGAATTATCAGCAATTATGCTTAAATACTTAATTACTAATGCCCACCCACACACACAACACACACACTCGCCGTCTAACGGTACTCCAGCCAAATGGCAAATCCCAATCAGAAAACTGACAATCAAAAGTGCGCAAAATATGCAGAAATTGCAAATTTTCAATTGCTAATCCGTTGGCTGCGCCTAATTTGCCAGCCAGCCAACGACTACATACACCTGTAGCTGCAGCTGAAGCTGCGACCTGTTACCAACTGGCCAATCGACTCAAACACACACACACACACACACACACACACTCACACACACACACACACTGAGCCGAATAGGAGCAACGACAACTGAAAACCAAACCAGATTCCAGCTGCAGCGCGTCCAGCAAAAGCAAAAAAATAAATAAAAATAAAAATAAAAATAAAAAATAAAAAAAAAACCAGTCGACAAATATACATATATATGTATATAACTGCACAATAAAAACAAATTGCATTCAATGAAAATAATCAAAAGCTTTTTTTGCTCGGGGTAAAAGGCCTAAATCTCTCGCCCTCTCTCTCTCTGTCTATCTCTTTCTCTGCTCAATCGATGACAAACAAAATTGTATCATATATTTTTATACTGCTTCTTCTTCTTCTTCTTCTTCTTCATTCTTATTATTTTTGTCAAGGTCACAGCTGTCGAGCTTTACCAAAGTTGGTCAAGAATTTTGAGTCACTTCTTAAGCCGAAAAATCTTTCGGGAATTTCTGCTCAAAATAAAAGCAAAAAAAACTTGTTCTTATTATCTCTGTTTTTTTTTTTAAATTTTTATTATGACGTCAATTGCTTTAGATAAATAAAAATATATTTTTAGATTTTCTGTCAGCCTAAATTGTAAAGATTTTAAATGAACTCAATTCTGATGCTAAAAAGCAGTCGAAATTTATAATGGACTTAATGACTGCATAGTTTATATATTTATATTTATATTTTTATATATATAAATAATAATTCTCATTAAAGAAAGCTTAAATATGATGCGATAACTTGTTTTCAAAATAAATCTGTTTACATTTGATTAAGTATAAAATTGGTTTGAATTACAAATTTAATTTGTTTGTCAATTTTTGTGAAGCAAAACAAAAATAATGCGCGTTCAAGCAGAGAGAAAAGGGTAGATTGATTTTGAGTAATATCTAAAGCTAGAGTCGGGAAATTTTGAACACACAGACTTATGTACTACATCTATAACCCTTTATTGTGCAAACTTGTCTAATAAAATGTTGGGCAAGTTTGGCTACGTCTCGTGTAATATATGGCAAATTGAGTATTACTATATCATTAACAACAGAAGCGTTATTAAGTCATGGAATGCGATATATGTATATCATATGACTAACATACAACATACATACATACATACAACAAACTACACACATACATACACTCATAGTAATAGCAACTCAGCTAATAATCTCTAGATAACATCTCCACGCCTACTGAATGAATGATGAAAGTCTGGAGCAGAAAAAATAACTTTATATCTTTCGTAGTCTCTAAACCAGAAACTGCAAGTTTCACGTGTGTAAGACTATTGAGTTGCTCGACAGATAGATCTATAAAGGTTTCAATATTTATTTAAGTAAATCTCTTTTTGGCCTTTCAAGGGTATTCTGCAGTTGTTTGTAGTCAACTACGCAGCTCTCTAACTCCTACTCTTCGAATATTTTTAATATACCTACAAATATATGAAAAAATTAAATTTTTAATATTTTTTAGAAAATATATAAAATAATATTTTTTGGTAAAATATATAATATATTTAATAAAATATATATTTAAAAAAATTTATATTTAAATAAAATATATGTATATAAAATAAAATTTATAATATTTTTTTAAACATATAAAGTAAAATATATATTTATTAAAACAAATTTTATATTTTTTTTAAAAATATACAAATATGTATATATTTTTTAAATATTTAAAATAAAAAATATATATATGTATATATTGTATACAGAGCTGTTAAAAATTCCATTTGAATGGAAATTCAAAATGGGTTTTCAGAACAAAAACCCATTTTGAATTTCCATTCAAATGGAATTCTTAACAGCTCTGATTGTATATATAATATATAATATTTTTAGTCAAATATACAAAAGATATTATATATTTAAAGCATACTTAGCTAAATATTTATGTAAATTGAACAAAGTTTACTATTTATAAACAAAGCAGAAAATTCAATTGAAATCTAAAGATCAAGGAAACCTCAAAGAGAGACATGTGCCATAGAGATATATAGAATGTTTATACATATATACAGATAAACAAACTTAGTTTGCAACAAGCTCAACTTGACAATAAAAAACTTTATCATAATAATTTTTCAAGAAACGAACCATTAAAATAAAAACCAAAAAAAACCACAAAAATGAGAACAAAATGTCGCAATTTCTTCAGCAAGCAGCTGCTGCTGCCGTTGCTGCCGCTGCTACGGTGTTTATTTTTTTGGCATAGCTCCGCTGTCTCGATTGCGAGATACATTTGTATCTATGATCGTGTGCATTTGGCGGCGGCCTCAGCTAAACACCGGAGCGCCCGTTGAGTGCCCGATTTCACCCGAATTCCAAAATTCTACGACATGTTCTCCAACTTAATGTGGGGTTAAGGCCGCAACACGGACATCGCCGGCTGAACGAGACATAATATACTATATATGTATATATAAATATATATGTGTGTATCTGTGTACAATATGAAAACATGGCAACAGTTCATTTTTTATGTTCTACAGAACATTTTGCAGAAACAACAACATTTTCGTAATGCGATATGTTTTTATTTCTAGCTGGGCTTATTATCCATATACATATATAGGCACATATATACATATATACATACACATATGTATATACAAAGCGTTGGGCCGCCCGTTTTTAGGGTCAGTTTCGTGTAAATCACGTAGCTGTTGTTATTAGACGACAGCAGCAGCAGCGGCAGCAGCTGAAGAGGGGGGCAGACAGCGCTTAAACTGTCTTTTAATTGTGTTTCTAAGCCAACGGCTACCCGCAACGACCTTTTCCATGCCCCCTTAGCGGTGCTCAGAGTTCGCCTCCCCGTTACAGTTTCGACAGCCGAACAACCTGAACTTGATATAAAACGCAAAACAAGCGGCCAAATGACTTGAGAACTTCAGCCAAAACTTGTTGTGCGTCTCTGACCGCAAATTGTATGCCCTAACACAAAGTGAACACGGAGTTTGGTAAGAGAACAAAGGACGTAAGTGAAGTGCATTCTAGAAGCAGCATGAACTGTGCGAGGATGAAGCATATGGAAATTCTAGAGGGAATATATGAGGCTTAACTGATCCATTTAAGGGAAATGCTAAGTGACAGTGGGTGAGTGTGAGATATGAGATATACATATAATATAGAAAGAAGACTGAGGAAGCTATAAAGATATATAGATGGAAAGAGAGAGTGTGAGATATATAGAGAGGTAGCTGGAGAGATGGATAGAGAGAAAGAATGAAAGCAAGAGAGAGAGAGAGAGAGCGAGAGAAGAGGAGTTTGAGAGAGATATGTAAAGTGAGAGAAATATACATATGTACATACATATGTATATAGAGAGATAGAGAAAAACTTAGAGAGAGATGTAGAGAGAGAGAGAGGAAGAGTTTGGAAGGGATATATATATAAGAAGAAAGAGAAAAACGTAGAGAAAAATGTAAAGAGAGAGATATGTAGGGGGAGAGAGAGAGAGACTTAGAGAAAGAGAGATGTAGAGAGAGAGAGAGAGAGAAATATATAGAAAGAGAGAGAGAGAGTGATGGAGAGAGAGAGTGATGGAGAGAGAGAGTGATGTTGAGAGAGAGAGAGAGACAAATGTAGAGAGAGATAGAGAGATGTAGAGAGAGCGAGAGAGAGAGATAGAGTATAGGATATAGAGAGAAATGTAGGAAGAGAGAGAGAGCGAGGGAAATGTAGAGAGAGGGTAAGAGATATGTAAAGAGAAATGTAGTGAGAGAGAGAGAGAGAGAGAGAGAGAGAAAGAGAGAGGTAGAGAGAGAGAGCGTGATGGACTCTCTCTCTCCATCACTGGAGAGGAGTGAGAGTGATGAAAAGATATAGATGTAGCGAGAGAGAGAGAGAAATGTATAGAAAGAGAGAGAGATGTAGAGAGAGAGAAACAGATGTAGAGAGAGATATAGAGAAAGAGCCATAAAGTGAAAAAAGTCAATAATAACACCATGGAAGACAATTAGTTAATTGTATAGATTAAGTACGTTAGATAGGCATAATGGGAGGGACTCTCAAGAGAAAGAGACTAATAAAGAAAATCATATGAACACAAAGCTAAACTAATCGGAATCAAGCCATGAAGTTAACCAAATTTAGCTGAGACATTTGATATTGCCAATAACTTGAAGGAAACTAATAGATCTGGCAGTTGGAGACTATATTTATTTTAAATAAATAAAAAAATGTAACAAATATGATAATAAATTGAAATTAAAGACAATGGAGTAGCATGAATAATAGTTATAAAATATTGTTTAAATAAATAAATATATTTGATAAAAGAAAGGAAATGATGAGCCTTGAGAAACAACAATCAAGTGGCACAGAGAGAACAAGTGAATTTTTTGTTTCATTTTATATATTTTTCTCTTCTTTTAATCAATGCAAAAGTGATCAAAATAAAGTTATTAATGTTATGAATGCAAATGTTAAATCAATTCCAATCAGCAAACAAAAAAACAATCAAAGATAATATTAAAATAAAATATTAATTTGACAAGCAAAATAAAGATCATAATTTCCATAAAGAGAAGAAGAAGTCAAGACAAACTGCTGGCCATAGCCAATGGAGCTGAACGCAGTTGGGGCATGGAATGGTCTGTGTCACAGCACAAGTCACACAAGAGGAAGAGAACGAAGTGAGAAAAGCAGCACAGAAGCCGCACACACAGAATTTCATAACTTGATTTTTCGGAAGTGCCGCTGGCTACGTGCCGACGCCAATTTCCACGAAGTTCGAGAAGGAACGACGCACGGGAACACACAAATGGAGCGCGGGCAACCCAAATTCCAGGTGGCAGAAAGGAGGGGCTGAGGGGGGTGGTGCAGTTGGAGTTGGCTTACCTCCACACAAGTTGCTGTTGTTGTTCTTGTTGTGATCTGTTGTTGTGCTGCTGCTCAGCATCGACATCTCTGTAGTAGCTGTAGACAGCATAGGAGGCGGAGGAGGAGGCGGAGGGCGCTGCTGCATCGCTGGCAGTTGCTGGGGGCGGTGGTGTGGCTTGCTGTTCGCTCAATTGTATCTCATCTGCCACCGATTGCATTAGCCCAGCGGCAGTGAGCGGCAGGTGTTGCAGCTGCTGTTGCTCCTGCTTGGGCGGCTCATAGTAACGCGATGGCGATTGGCTGCCATAATGATGCTGAGGTAGATGCTGGGGCAAATGCTGCTGTTGCTGCTGCAGATGCTGTTGATGATGGAGTTGCTGCTGCTGCTGATGATGCTGTGCGTCTAGGCTGTAGCTGCTGCGTCTAACAGGTAGGGTTGGGTTAATCAAAAAAAACGAAAAGGGAGAGCAACTTTGAAGCTGAGCTTTGGCGGCGTTCAGGTGCGTGCAGTTAGCCAGTCGAGCGAGCCCCATTAGCATTTATTTACATAACACATTTGATTTTTGTTTTTGGCCAGCTGTGTGCGTGTGTGTGTGTCTCTGCTGTAACTCTCTTGCGGCAGCTTTTAGCTTTTATTTTTCGGGGCAACAAAAATTGATTCGTTTAGCGCTATTAGCGCGATTAGATGAATGCTGTTAAAAATGCCAGCAACAACAAAGCAACAAACAACAATTGAAAGCGGCGTCAACGCTCTTTCTTTAGCACTTGAGGAAGGAGTCGCAAGGAGTCGCCGCAAGTGGTCCGCTAATTACTCAGTTCCCATGGCACATGCAAGACTTTTAAGTGCAGGTATTGTATTATATATATTATATATATATTTTTTATATATTCGCAACAGCCAAACACTTCATTAGCAAGCCCAACGGGGCAGCGGTGGCCAGCGACAAGTAGCGCAAAAAAAAAAATCAAAAAAATTAACAGAAATTTTGAGTTTTTGGCAAACGCAACCCTATTAGATGGCAACCCTGTGGATTCACATGCAGCGCATTAACACCTGAAAGCTTTACGCAAGCAAAGAAAAAAGGGGCCGTAACGTAGGCTGGGCGCTGCGGTATCAAAATGCCTGGGAAGTGGCAGCCCAGGGGCAAGCCCAGGCCAAGCCAAAGGTAAGACAAAGTGTCCAGCTTAAAATGTAGAATAAAACCGGATTCAGTGCGCTAGTGCAGCTGCTGCTGCTACTGCTGCTGCTGGACGCATCCGAGACGCGACCGTTAGATCATAATTGATATTTGTGGCAGGGCCCAGAAGGAGACTCCGCGCGCGTAGACAATAGCCCAAGCAGCTCGGACAGCGTCCCTTTTCTTCCACACAAAGCGCTAATTTGCATAATGCTTTCAGCTCTGGCCTTTAAGCAAGTCTTAAAAAGGATTCATCATCATGTCGGGATGGCCGCGATTCACATGGGCCGTCTTCAGCATTTGATACGGTCGAATGACGCTAAGCAGGAGAGAGAGAGATATGCAACGGCCACACAATTATTGTTGTTTTGTCATTGTTTCTCAACGTTGGACATCGCACCTCTTTCTCGGCGTCTCAGCGTCTCAGCGTGTCCGGCGCTGAGGACATTCGGATAGATCAACCCCTTCTGGGCAGCAGCGGAGACAACACGCAACTGATTTGCATAAATATATCAATCGTGGACCAGGTAAACTTTTCCATTTAATTTTTTTTTTTTTGTTGATTCTCATTTTTAATGTTGTATGTGTGTTCATTCCGTTTCATTTCAACCCCCCGCCTGGTCCTTAATAAAAACAACAAATCCTTTGGGCTCTATGTCCACCCCGTTGTCCCCTGTTCGCTGCGCATTTGTGTATGTACAGCCAAAAGGATAACCGTGGCGAGCCCCGAGTCCATTAATTTGTCCACAATGCCCGAGCGCGCATCCTTTGCGCCTGACCATGGCCTGAGTGTGAGAAATGTTTTGCGTCTGCGTTGCGGCTGATTGGAGTTGATGCAAAGCGGCGCCCAGCTGTTCCAATTGGAAAACTCAACGAATCGCAGCATTTACATGCTCATCTTTTATGCAAATGGAGAGCGAGAGAGCGGCAGATTGTGTCTCTCTCTCTCCCTCTCTGTCTATAAAATGTCGCTGGGTCGAGCGTGGCTAAAGCGAAGCCGCCAGCATTTATTTTATTTTTGGTTTTTTCTTTCATTTTTGGCTTTTTCGGGCGTGGGGGCTATAAATTTCTCATTCGTATCGCATTAATTACTACAATATTATCAACAGCTACAGCAAAGACATAAAAACCAAAAACGAAACAACAAAAACAATAACAGCAGCCGCTGCCGCAGCGCAGCAGCAGCGAACGCATAACGCAGCGGCCATATTGAAAAAAGATGCAAAGCATGCGAGAGTGAGAGAGAGAGAGAGACAGAGCGAGCGCCTGCGCGACAGTCGAAATGAATGAACGCATTAAAAGCTTTTTAGCTTAAGAGCTTTTCATAGAGCAAATGTTACAGCATATTACAATGTTACACACATAGACACACACACACACTAACGCACTGGTATTATAACAGTGTTGGAGGGGGTGGTGGGCGCTTGCACATGAACGCCGTCAGCTGCTGCTGCTGCTGCTGCTGCTACAACTACCGTGTCTCGGCTATCCAGTCTGTATAGGAGATGGCATAGCTGCTGCTGCTGCTGGCATCCTGCATCATGTGCAGCCGTTAAACGAATCCCGTTAACAATCGCACAAGTGTTCGAACTGTTCGAAAAAGGCGCGCGCGTGCCTGCCTGCGCAGCTGTTATACGTAGCTCGTCCACTGTCACTGCTGCTGCTGCTCCTGCGTCCACAGCTCATGTCGATCGTTTGGCAATGTAATTGAAACTACAATTGAAGCACATTGTTGTTCTTAGTTCTTGAAGTGAGCTTTTTTGCGTTTTTCTCTTCCTTTTCTTTTGCGTGTGTGTTTTGCTTTATCTTTGCGCGCCGCGGCGTTGGCTACGTTGCGAGTTAAGCTCGGGCACTGATACGCAGTCGCACAGTTATATTCGGCAAAGAGAATATATGTATATATATATATAACATATATATGTATCTATATAAAACAACAACAATTTGTATATACTACATATATAAACTTGATGCTGTTGTCGACCTTGTGGCTTTTCGATATCAACTGAAAACCACTTTGAGCGTTCGATAAACTTGTAGCGCCAATTCACAATGTACATGTGGAGATCTAGAGATGTGGAGAGAAGTGTAGAGGTGCTAGAAGTGGAGAAGTGGAGTATACCAGCAGCAGCAGCAGAGACAACAACAACAACAACTGACGACGACAAACGACAGTCGAAAGCGTACGACGTTGAATTGTGTTAACATGTTTCTTCTTGTCTCGCTCGACATCATTGTTGTTGGTGCTGCGACTGCGACTGCGGCTGCTGCGACTGCTGCGACTGCTGCTCTGCTGCAGGTAGACTGCGCAGGTGAACAGGTTTGTTTTTGTATCAAAATGTCCAAACGCTGTTGCACCTTTAATATTATTAATAATAATAATAAAAAAATGAGACGAGATAAAAAAACAAAAGCAAAAACAAAAACAAACGACAACGACAAGTGCTGCACACCGAACTTCTGTTGCCCTTACAGCCCAGCGATCACTCAAGCGATTGCAGTTCCAATCGTAACTTGTTGCCCAAGTCGACAAAGTGAGGGAGAACATGAGTGTGTTTTTAAGTCAGACAAGAGAGAGAAAGAGAGATAAAGAGAGAGAGAGAGAGAGAGAGAGAGAGAGAAGTAATCTATATATAAAGATCTATGTTCAAAGTTTTTGACTAAATCGATTTATTTTTTATATATAATATATAATCAAATTTAAGCTTTAAAATATATAATTAAAAGCTTTTCAAATCAATCTTTCTTTAAAGCTCAAAAGCTTTATAATGCATAGGTTTTATTCTATATTTAATGAATCAATAATTGAAAATAATGTCTGATACGAGGCGATTATATGCGAAGCTTTCTGTAAGTTTAAGCTACAAGTTTCTATGTCCTCGTACTTGAAAATAAATTGGGAAAGTAATGTAATAAAGCAACTTCCGCCTAATGAAACTTAAAGCTGCATTCCACTTTGATCTTTTTAATTATATCTACACAGCCATACAAAAATCTTAATTCAAACTAAAAAATAATTTTAAAAAAAGTTGAAAAGCTATACAAATCTAGTCAGCGATCAACTAAAGATCTTGTGCAAGTTATAAAGACAAAAAGCTCGGGAAATAAATTAGTTATAAGTATATAAGCTTAAGTCAAATTGAATTTAATATATGCTTTCACATCAAATTGATACTAAAAGATGTTGACTTGAAAAGCTTTAGCTTAGCGAAGATTTAACTACATATGTATGTATATGAATCACACTTTAAATCTAATTGTGAATTAGTAAGTAAATGTAACAAAAAAGGGCATAATACCCTGTAAAAGCTTACAAAAGCTGCCAAATAGAGGGCATATATGTTTGATCTATGCTTTGTTGATACAGTTTGCTTACGAAATGATAACAAAGCTGTAAGCTTTTCGGCTCAATATGCTGGACGAGCTTTTAATGCACTTAAAAGCTAGATGACAAAGCGTTTGACTCAACTAATATGCCTACAATGCGCGTAATCAAATATAAATGCTCCATTTCCGATGGGTGTTCAAGTGTGTGTGTGTATGTGTGTGTATGTGAGTGTGTGAGTGTGTTAGTGTGTAAACAATAAGCCCACTGAAATATTATCAATCGAGGGTAGTTAGGGGCAAAGTCAAAGCCAATAGCAAAACACAATGCAATCATAAATGCGCTTACGGCTCAGATATAATTAAAGACAGTCACTGTTTACACTCGCACAGCTCAAAGAGGTGTCGACAATTTGCTGACCAGCACTGTACACACACACACACACACACATGCAGCTATTTTTTATCGTGACTAAAATGTCATATTAAAATAAAATAAAAATAAAAATTGAATAAAAAATGGGGGAATAAGAAAAAAAAGCAAAATAAAAACAAAATAAAATATCAGGCAAAAAATATGTTTTGCAGCTCGGAAATTTAATATGAACACTAAAGTGAAAGTAAGTAAATAAATGAGGTGTGCCTGCCGGACACACACTGTGTCTGCTGCTGCGTGCATATGTATGTGTGTGTGTGTGTGTGTGTGTGCGTGTGTGTGTATGACCGCGAACGCCCCACAAGGAAGGCTATCATGAAGGGCATCCTTATATATGTATCGAGTATATGGAAATTTCATAAAGTGCAATTCATTTTAACACAATTTTCTGTGGTTTCCGCATGACAAATTAACATACACTGCGCAACAAAAGCAGGCAACATGGCATAGGCCATAGATTTAATGGAAGTTTATTAAGTTTATGATCAGATTCAAGACCATGGACATGTAATATATAAGATATATTAATTAATGAGCATAGTTTCATATGAGAAACTGTTCCTAAAACTGTTCCCAGCAAAGATTTTTGTTCACCAAAAAAGTCTGAACGAAATTCGTTATTTAAGTTTCTTATTCCCAAAAGAATTTTAATATGCTCAATCTAATAACAACAAAATACAACTGTTCTCAAGTAGTTAGAATTGTTTTTAGCTTTCTGTGATAAAAATATAAAATTTATTGCTAGTTGAAAAAGAGTAGAATAGAATAGAGCAACTCATTAAAAGGTATTCACAGCAAATAGCTGGGAATAGTTCAGCATACAGGGAATACTCTAACTTACAGTAAATTTAAGAACTTTGGGTTAACTAAGCTTTAGGTCACAGAATACAGCAGCAACCATTTATATAACAAACTGTGCCAACATTGCTGAGAACAGTTGTAATATGAGAACAGATCAGTTTAGTTTACTCTTCTAAGAATAGAACCAAATATTTTGAAAGGAAACTGTTCTCTATAGGGAATAGATTTAAATAGGGAAACATAAAACTGAGAACAGCTTAATGAAATCTTCCACAAGCAGCACTAAATATATCGAACGCAAACTGTTCTCTCCCTATTTAGTACATTTAAGAGTTAATATAATAAATGAGAACAGTTTTTATACCCTGAACCCATTGAAAATGGGAAATCAGGGTATAATGTTTTTGTGAAAATGTATGTAACAGGCAGAAGGAGACATGGCAGACCCCATAAAGTATATATATTCTTGATCAGCTTGACAAACTGAATCGATATAGCCATGTCCGTCTGTCCGTCCGTCCGTCCGTCCGTCCGTCCGTCCGTCCGTCCGTGTGAACGCAGTGATCTCGCAAACCACAAAAGCTAGAGATCTGAAATTTGAAATGTATACTCGTGTATATCCTACGCAGTACGAGTTTATCATTTTTTTTCGATAACTCATCCCATTTCCTTATTATCGATAAAAATCGATAACTTTTCTTCGTTTTTGAATACCGTTATAGCTATAGATTTCAGATATACTGTGTGTATCCGTGTAATGGGTGCAAACATTTTGCAATTTTTGGATTTTGGATACCACACCCCCTTCCTCCCAAATTTGAAAAAAACGTATTTCGAATACTAGAGACTTGTGCTTTGGCAAATACATACATATGAATGTCATTATTACGCTGTAAAAGTTTGATTCCGAAAGTCCATCTCGAAGCAAACCTATTCAACAAATAAGTTTCCAAAATATAGCCCATACTGCAGCCCAAGCGCTGCCCGCGCGCAGTCGCTGCGTAAACTGCGCAGTAGCAGAGAAAATGTTTGTGCGTGCGTGTGCATGTGTGTGTGTGTATGTGTTGTTTGTGTATATGTATATATAAAAGAAGCGTAAAATGATTTGAATATCGCATTTTCGCAGGGTTCAGGGTATCTCTTAGTCGAGCAGTCTCGACTAGAGCACTCTTACTTGTTTTCCCTAATCTTATGTCTTATAACAATTTTTAACCCAATTTGATCAAAAATTCTTATTTTAAATGTAGCTGTTCCCATTTAAAGAAAACCTTTAAGCTAAGAACAGTTGCGTTTTGAAAAAGCTTTTATTTAAAGTGATCGGGGCCGGCAAGCAGTGAACTTTGATTTAGATCGTTAATTGAATTGTAAAATCGTCTTTAAGATAGACATAAATGATGGATATATGTTTGATGCCCGCCTATGTGACTGACGGACGGACTGTTGCACAAGATGCTTTTAATGAAAATGCAATAGCCGTTAAATCGTGTTGGTTTTTGTTATTTTTTTTACATTTTTTTTATAGCGCCTAAGCCATAAATAAAGCCATTCAATGTTTCTTTATAATCGTGCATTGCTTTGCACTCAACCAAATAATATGGGTAATAAATGCCGCTGGCGCTGGCGGTGGCGCTGGCGATCGTTGAAGCTTTCGTCACAATGCCTTGACATTTCATCAAGCTTGCAAAGCTCTGCGATTAACTAACAGCGAGGAAGGGAGCTTAACTTTGCTGCGCAGTGTAGTCGCATGTAAGCAGCTTATTTATGCGATCCATGGCAAAAGGGTCCGTAGGACATGGAAAGGTGCGACAGGCGAAGGATTTGCAGTTAATGCAAAGAGCGTCAACAGCGACAACAACAAAGGTCACACGCAGATGGCTTAATGTCAATTTAAAAGCGAATGAATCAAGAGCAAATGCAGCTAACAGATACCCTGTAATGCATCAATAACTAAAAAATGCTTAAAGAAAGCTATTATATTAATCAATCAAGCATATTGACAGCTATAAATCAATGATAGACTTATAAATACCCTATAACAAGCTTTTAATGTGATTACCACGACATACAATACACAATAAAGCAATAAGTAAACTAATTTCGTCTAGCAGATACCCTGTAATACATTTTTGAGCTGTTTGCAATACAAAGAACAATAATTGTCATTTTGGAGAGCGTGTGACGTGGATGTATATATGTACATACTTATGCAATTTGGTGCATTTGTTGTAGAACGACCAATAGATACCCTATTCAAAACTATAGTGTAGCACTTGAATTCCTTACAGCTGCTTACTTCATTCAAAAAGAACGTCAGAATAAATGAAGATACGTAAATAAATAGAATCTAAATAACTTTGATAGTTTTTACAATACTTGTTACACTGTCAGATACCCTGTAATAATAACAATTGGCAAGGCATATACCCTTTACGCACAGCGCTTTTAATAACTTTTAATATATTTATATTATTTCAAGCAAATTTTATATATTGAACACCCTGTAAATAAAGATTGACCGTTTGATACCCTGTAAACTCACTAAAAGCTGGCCAATTTTAGGACAATTAGGCATGCAAAAATATCTAATTTGTATGCTAAGCAGAACAGAACAGAACTAATTGATACCCTTTAATAATTTGTTGTATAAATTATCAGAAAAAATTTGTAAAAAGTGCTTGAAATATATAAAAAGAATAAGCTCTAAATAATATATGAAGTTCTAAAGCAAATATTGCTGCATGAAATGCAAAATTTATAAATTACAGGGTATATATACCAGACATTATTTTAAATTTAGTTAGTAACAAATTAAATGATATCAAATAAGTCTAGCACTAATATGCCCTTTATGCCCACTTTAAAGTACAGGGTATTGAAATTAGGCAACCACAATGCACCAAAAGTGTCCCAACTTGAGAAGAGAGAAAAAGAGAGGAAGAACTGTTGGCAATGCAACGACTACATATCAAGGAAGGCTAAAAACCAACTGTACAACATGCGAGGCGAACACCAACACGCAAACCGATTGAGATGGAGCTGCGATGGAGGCAGCTGTGGCAGAGGTTGTGCCAACCAATGTGGTCAATGTGGCGCATTTGTTAGAATGCAACGAGGCGAGGCGCAGCACAGGCGAGGTGAGGCGAGGCGCAGCAGAAGACATGGCCATCAACGTCTTTGGGGCCAGCGCGTTGGTCAAACAGCATGCCAAACGTCAGAGGCGTCTGCCGAGTCCAACAAAAGTCCAGGGTGTCCACGTTGTCCCGGCCAGCGTCCATATGCGGAAACGCAATTTTGTCGTTATTTATGGACCTTGGCGTGCATGCAACATGCATGGTGTGCTGCAGCAGCAACAGCAACAGCAACAGCAACAACGTATGCAGCCTCCGCTATAACAGGATGACCATCGACGTGGCATTAGAAGCAAGAACAAGAAGAAGAAGAAGAATGAGGAGGAGGAGAAGGAGAAGAAGGCATGCAGATGCAGATGACGATGACTTAGTTGGTGTTGCAGCAGCAGGCAGCAGGCAGCAGGCAGCAGGCAGCAGGCAGCATGCAGCACCTTGCTCGAGGTGCTTACCACACGGCGCACATTCGAGCCGTAACGGTTCTCTATTAGATTAATTTATATTCAAATTTTTATTACTTGCGCATACCAAAAGCGCGACGACGACGACGACGATGATGATGATGGCGGCTGCTGCTGCTGCGGCTGCTGCTGTTGCTGCTGCTCTAAAATGAATTGCCAGGCGCTGTTGCCGAGGTTGAGGCTGTGGCACATCCGCGTGGAGGCTGCGGCTGACTCTTTGGCTGTGTATTATTAGCCTCTCGCCTACTTGCAGATTCGATGCACGCCAAATGCCACAGATGTTGCTGTTGCTGTTGCTGTTGTTGTTGTTGTTGCAATAACGTATAGTAGAAACAGTTACAACGGAAGCTGTCATTCGCCTTGGGAATGGGGTCTGAGGATTGCCAGCGAAATGTTTCGGGCCATGGCTAAAATAGGGGGAATTGCGCTGGCGTTGCAGCCAGCTAGTTGCTGTTGTTGTTGCCTGTTGCCTGTTGCTCTTGTTAGTGTTTGTTGCCTATCGCAATAATTAACAGTAAAACGGACAGCGGTTAATTCAAATGCATGAGAAATGCAAATGATGCAACATTTTGTAAGCCAAAAGGACGTTTCGATGCCACCAACAACTGTTGTCAATGAAGTCGTTGTTGTTGTTGTTGCTGCCGTTGGCGCAGCTGTTGCAGCTGCTGCTGCTGCTGTTGCAAGGTTCAAATATGTGCGACAATTAGCAAAGATTTATGATAAGATGTGGGCCGTGGCAAGCACAAGGCACAAGCAACAAGTTTAATTAACAAATCAAAATAAAAAGAGACAATCGATCAGCAATCGATTGCAGCAAATCGATAGACAGCAATTGAAATTCAAGAATCTGCTGAAGTTTCTATCTGTATCTGTTAATGTATCTGTATCTGTATCTGTATCTGTATCTGTATCTGTATCTGTATCTGTATCTGTATCTGTATCTGTATCTGTATCTGTATCTGTATCTGTATCTGTATCTGTATCTGTATCTGTATCTGTATCTGTATCTGTATCTGTATCTGTATCTGTATCTGTATCTGTATCTGTATCTGTATCTGTATCTGTATCTGTATCTGTATCTGTATCTGTATCTGTATCTGTATCTGTATCTGTATCTGTATCTGTATCTGTATCTGTATCTGTATCTGTATCTGTATCTGTATCTGTATCTGTATCTGTATCTGTATCTGTATCTGTATCTGTATCTGTATCTGTATCTGTATCTGTATCTGTATCTGTATCTGTATCTGTATCTGTATCTGTATCTGTATCTGTATCTGTATCTGTATCTGTATCTGTATCTGTATCTGTATCTGTATCTGTATCTGTATCTGTATCTGTATCTGTATCTGTATCGGTATCTGTATCTGTATCTGTATCTGTATCTGTATCTGTATCTGTATCTGTATCTGTATCTGTATCTGTATCTGTATCTGTATCTGTATCTGTATCTGTATCTGTATCTGTATCTGTATCTGTATCTGTATCTGTATCTGTATCTGTATCTGTATCTGTATCTGTATCTGTATCTGTATCTGTATCTGTATCTGTATCTGTATCTGTATCTGTATCTGTATCTGTATCTGTATCTGTATCTCTTTCTCTATCTTTATCTCTATCTTTTTTTCCATCACTTTCGCTATTGGTAACAAAATCATAATACCGTGCACATGTCTATAACAACAGCTAATTGTTCTCGTCTCATTAGTCAGTTTATAATTGATGGATATTCCAGCACTCTTCCTTTCATTGATTCAATTAGCTAGCAATGACGAAGCGAAGCAATAAAATGCTTTAGTTAATCATAGAAAATTATAGAAAATTAACAAAAATTGGAAGATCAAGAAGAAAAAAACGTGTTTAAAAAGTGAAACTATATATATCATTTAATACATAGAAAATGCTGAGCTTCATCAATTGAATGAGCTCAAATAAGTCTCTAAAATATGTCTTATATGATTTTATTATATTCAAATTAGATATAGTCTCAGAGACTTCAATTCAGATGATTAGCAAAATCAATAAAGAAACATTCGAAAGTTCAATAATTAATCTAGTAATGCTAATGATAAGCATAGAGATCAATGAACTGAAGATATTGGGGCCAATGGCTAGAAGAACCAACAACAATGTCCTTAGAGATCGATTAAAACATTTAATAAACTTCATAGTTCAAAAACTATATATATATATAATTTTATATATTTTTAAATATTTTTATATATTTTTATATATTTTTATATATTTTTATATATTTTATATTTTTTATATATATTCTTAAGATAAAGATCATAAGATCTTCAGCCTCAAAGTATCTTTCATACACCCCACATAATCAAGGGATCCTTAAGATATATCTAAGCTACAGATACCTATGGATCTATAGATCCTATCATATTATATCAGTGCTTTACTCACCCTTGCAAATGCTCCTCGACATCGGCCACTATGTAGACGGGTTGTCCTGTGCCGCTGGTGGCTGTGGCATAGGGCAGACCCGCCTGCACCACCACCTGACCGTCCGAGACGAGGCTGCCAATATCACCGCCCGAATAGATCTCAAGGCCCTTCTGATCGCTGGTGGAATAGATGACAGTCTTGCTGCCATCGTTGTAGATCAAATCGATGTGCTTGTCCGGCTGATACAGTTCGGGATCCAATTTCTGTGGCACGCCCGTCAAATGTGGCAGCTGCTTGACATTCACATTGACGCCGTTGGGATCGGAGGTGGTATAGATGATGGAGCCACCTCCGGCCGCATGCTTCTTGTGATCCTCGTAGATTTCTGCCTCCGTCTTGATCACATTGTCGTTGCCATAGTGCAGCACCGAGGCATCCAGGGGCAGGGGTGAGGTCTGATAGACTGCCTGATGCTCGTTGTTTAGCTTCTGGGCCTGATTGTACATGGCGGTGGCCACCGCATTATCGTTCGGCATCAGCTTCGACGGATCGCTAACGATGCGCGTGAGTATGTGCTCGCCCGCCTCGTTTCTGGAGAGGATGTGATGCTCGCCGTTGATTATCTCCCGCGAAATAATTTGCTGCTGCTCGCCATTGGGACCGACAACGCGTATGATCTGATTCTCATCGAACTCAATCTTGGCCAGCGGCTGATGCTCCGCCTGTTGCTGCTGTTGCTGCTGCTGTTGCTGTTGTTGCTGTTGCTGCTGTTGCTGCTGCTGATGCTGTGAGCTCAATTGTGCCGCAATGCGTGCATCTATCACCTGGCCATCGTCATGACCGCCATTGGAGCCGCCACCACCGCCACCATTGCCACCGCCCGGACCACCGTCCGGCGGCATCACCACCTTGGGCGTCTCATAGATGAACACAGCCTCCTTGTCGTACAGTTTGGCCGAATCTGTGTGCAGATCGAGGACATTCACGTTGGTCATGGTCGCCAGCTCCGGCTGCGGACTGTCCGGCGATCGATGCATTGTGGTTAAGAGCGGCACGCCGTTCTGGCCCAAGGGCGAGCTGTTGCTGCTGGCTACGATGTTGGCGCCCTGCTGGATGGGCGACAGTGAGGCGTCGCTAAGATGGCCACCCACCACACCTACGCCGCCGATAACGCCGACGCCCACGCCCACGCCCCCAACGACGCCCAGGCGGTGTGTGTGTGTGTGCGTGTGCGGATGCAGCGAGTGTGTGTGCGTGTGCCCGTGGGCGTGGCCGTGCTGGTGGGCGTGTGCGTGGGCGGACAGCGATAGATCGTTGTTGGACGTGATGACGCTCGTTGTCGCCGTGGATGTGGACATCATATATATCTCTATATATATCTATATAGATATATATATATATATATCTATATTTGAGTGTGTGATAAGCGAACTTAATTACTGAACAAATTTGTGGAAGACTTTGAACTTTGAACTTGAGTTGCTGTTGTTGTTGTTGCAGCTGGCAAATGGCGAAGGCATTCGAAGTGTTGCAGGTTGTTTGTTGTTTGTTTGTTGTTGTTGGTGGCAAGCTTTGTTTGTTACGAGTATATAAACATTAATAATATCACTATCACGTTATGAATGAAGGCACTTGTTGTTGTTGTTGTTGTAGATGTTGTTGTTGTTGTAGATGTTGTTGTTGCTGTTGTTGTTGTTGTAGTTGTTGCTTCAATATTGCTTTTTTGTTATGGCACTAAGGAACTTGGATAGCAACTAGCTCCTTTATCGTTGTAATTAACTGCAATAAAAGAAAGGCATAAAAAATTTAATATTTATTTTTGAATGTGGAAAACATTAAAAATATAAATAAAAAAATATTTTTGAATGTTGAAAACAATAAAAATATGTGTGAAAAAAATAATTGAAAAATAAAATGTAATATGGTTTAAAAAAATTGAATAATTAACAATTAAAACAAAAAGTTTTAAATGCAAAAATTAAATTGAAAACAAAAATTTTTAATTAGCAAAATTAAATTGAAAATCCTCAAAGCAAATTTATTTTACATTGGCCTAAAGCTTTTAAAGTTTACAAATTCTGTGCATGTTAAATATTTTAATATATATGATAATAATATAAAATATAATATAATATCATATAATATAATATCATAAAATATAATATAATATAATATAATATCATATAATATAAATTAATATAATATAATATAATATTTTAAGAACAATTTTAAGATTACAAATACAATTAGTCTCTGTTAGTCCTTAGAGTAGGTGCTAGCCAGAGACCTGGCTGCTTGTATTTCTAATCTAGATAGATTCTATTATAATAGAGATAAGTTGATACTATATATCTAAATGAATTTCTGAATATCATATGCTGTCTGTGTACAAGCAAGAATATGATATTTACAACCATCCTCAAGCATCTGCTGCTTCGAGACGAAGGTCTCCGGAACGTTGAGCGGCTCAACATTAGCTGCTTAGCGCTTTTCTAGCGATGCGTTCAGCATAGATCGCTGTAGCTCAAATAGTCTTTATTAGTTTTGAATAATAGTTCAGTTTGTGAGTACTAAAAGTACCAAAGTATTTAGAATTCAGAGTCTTAGTATTAGGCGTACTTCAGCAGTACAAAACAAATTTGTTTTTATTGATTCATTATATCAAACTATGTCTAAGAATGCCAGATCTCTAGCTTTTATAGCTTGAGAGATAGACAAACAGACAGGCAGATAGACATTGGTAAAGGAACTCGACTGTTGATTCAGATAAATGTATGTGTTGCTTTCAAAATTGTATCTTTATCATAAGATTTCCCTATCCAACATTTCAGTCGCACTACTATTTTTATGAACACAGCTGTATAACTTTATAGGTTAAGCCAAGACTTCTTCTAGCTGTTACATATGTATACATATGTAAGCCAAAGACATTTTAGTCTGAAATTCGAATCTCAATGTTTTCAAGCTATGAAATGTATGCAAATGTCTCAATCAACTTATGCCTGATAACTCCTAATACAGTCGAGTCCCGATAATTCGAAATGGCAAGGGGATCAGTTCTTTTTCGATTTGCACAGAAATTCTAATTATCGAGACTCGACTGTAACTAATTTTTTTCAAGGGGATAGAATTTATTTCGATTTATCGCTATTTTCGATTTAGCGGGGTACAAATTATCGAGACTCGACTGTAACTCTACAAACTGCTCATCTTTAAGACTTATTTAAGTGTTTAATGTAAGTTTTTAATATTATATCAACATATATTAATATACAATATAAATCTTAAATATTATATTGATTTAATTTCATTATTCAATATAAATCTGTTCTATACAACATTTAAAGCTGCTTTATATAGAAATATCATACTATAATTCTATACTTTATCTCAAATATCTCATAGATTTTTTGACTATTTTTCTTAAAGCCAAGCATGAATTATTTAATCAGATCAGCTTTAATACTTCAACTCAAGTCTATTATAATCTATTATCACAAAATGTGAACTTTTCTGCTATATTTAATACTTTTCTATATTTAACATTCTTCTCATCAAACCTCAGCTAAAGCTCTACATCTCTATAAACCTATATATACCTTGGCTCTGCCCAACTGTTATCTATGCATATTCCTTATAAAGACAGCCTTAACAGGCTATCATAATAACATAGTTAAGTATAAAACTTGTTAGCTGCCACAGTCAGCTCATTTATAATAATAATAAACAATTACGCTCAGGTAAAAGATATTTATACGCTTGACAAAAACTGGGCCTGTTTGACGGGGTGGATCGTGCCTTCTAAAAAAAAAAAAAACAAACAAACTAAACTAAACGTTAACGGAATGTGGAACGGGTTCAAATGTTTGCGGTTTCCCCGATGAGTCGATAATGCGCTGAGTTGTTGTTGAGTTGAACGATTTGCAAAAGCGAACAAACATGCAAACAAACATAAACACAGAAAACCGAAACAGAAACGAAATAAGTGGGAGGGCAGGCAGGGGGGTTAGCCGGCGGGCCAAAGGGAGTGCGAGAGAGAGAGAGACAGAGAGAGGGCGAGTGCTGGCAGAGGGACGGGCAAACAAAAGCTGTGCACACGTGCCCGTCGAACTAGTTTGACTCCTTCGCAAATGTCAAACGTGTAACTGCATAACTCATCACATCAACAACAACAGGTGGAAAGAAGAAGAAGCAGAAGCAGAAGAAGAGGAAGCAGAAGCAGCAGTGGCGCAGCTGGCAGCGCAGTCAACGCGAGCAGCGCTTAGCTTATTTGTATTTTGTTTTGTTTACAGTAAAAACGGCATTAAAGTTAGCAGCAGCAGCGGCAGCGGCAGCGACGTCGGCAGAGTCAACTGTGAATGGAATAGTCCAGTTTGTTTAACTTTTTAACGGTTTCTGTTTCTGTTTTTGTTTCGTTTTCAATTTCGATTTCAGTTTCAATTCCAGAATCTTACGCAAAAAAAAACATGTTTGATAACAACAACAACAACAACAACAAACGAAACGAAACAAACAAACAACAAGAGGCAACAACTTGTTGTAGTTGGTGTGTTTTGTTTTGTTTTGTTTTTTAGAACAGGTACCGGTAGGTAGGTAGTTCCAAACAACAACAAAAACAGCTACAAGTCATGTGCCGCCAATCCTTGACCTAATCCAGAAGTTGCTGATGCTGACTTTCTGGTTCAGCCACAACAGGCACTGGCCAGCCCCGCCCCCACTCCCTGCCTGGAACTGGAACCCGGTTCAGGTGGCACGTCCACTGCCACTGCCAGTTATTGTTTGATAAAAAAAAATACAAAAAAAAAAAAAGACACCAAAAAACGAGAAAAAAAAGCAAAGCAAAGCAAAGCTGGCGTCGCAAAGTTCATGAGGCTGCCTTTGAGACGCTGTCTGTTGGGGATGTGGATAAACTTGTTTTCTTTTATTTTTCTTTTTTTTTTCGTCAGTTCAACCAAGCTGAGCCGGTTGGGGTTCAACTCGCAGATCGTGTGTCTGCTCCTCGTTTGCCCATGCTGCCGCTGCCGCCGCCGCTGCTGCTGCTGCTGGTTCCGTTAGTAGGTGAGGTCAGTGTCATGTGGCGCGCTTTGTAGACTAGTTTTTTTTTTTTTTTTTGGCACACACAGAGAGAGAGAGAGAGAGAGAGAGAGAGAGAGAGTCATAAAGTACACCCAACCCCTTGTCAGCTGCTTGTCATGCAGCTAAACCGGTCAATATCTTCTATATATAGATAAATACTATATTGATGAGCTGCACGCCCGGCACGTGGCCCCAAGCCGGGCTTAGAGACAGCCCCTGCCCCTGCCCCGACCAGCCCAGCCTAGAAAGTCGTCAAGCAATTAGAAAACAATTAAAATGAAATCAAGAACAAATTCGGACTTGGCCAATTTGTGCAGCTTTATAGCTTTATATAACGATTGAGGTCAATTTGATGTGCCCTTCGCTGGGGGCACCCCCCTGGCCCGACTCTGCCCTAACCTCTCTAAAGAGTCGTTTTTTTCAAGTGTCTGCCCCGAGCCATCTAGATATGCTCGAGCGCATTTATTCTAGATATTTATCCACTTAATACTTTCAAGAGCAAAAACCCATAAAAAGGAGACAAAGAGAGAGAGAGAGAGAGAGAAGTTGAGCTAAATCTTTTGAATTGATTAAACGCTTTTGTCTAAACTGATTTTGACCAAATTGAAAGATTCAAGCGGCAGTTAATGATGTTCCATATATTTCAATTTCGAAGAGATGCGATCAGATATGCAATTTAATTAAATCAATTCAAAATCTGTGACACATTTGATGTGATGTAGCAGAGATTTTCAAATAGAATTCGAATAGAATTTTATATGCAGAGTATGATGATTCAGTTAAAGTGGCTGTAACAGGCAGCAGGAGGCGTGGCAGACAGCATTAGGTATATATATTCTTAATGAGGATCAGTAGTCAAGTCGATCTAGTTCTTGCAGTTGTGTTCATGAAAATAGTAGTGCGACTGAGCCCAATAGATAAATAGATGAATAGATGAATAGATGAATAGATGAATAGATGAATAGATGAATATGGTATGAATGAGTTAAACTTGTTAAAAATAAAATAAGTCAGAATAGTTGAGCTAAGTTATCGTATCTTAATCATATATATTATATATATATATATATATTTTCTGTATAAAGTATTTTCCCAGCCAAAATCATAAAATTCTCAAAAAAATAATATTATAGAAAATTGTTTACTTAAAGGAAATATCCCAAGTGAAATCCCAGGCAAGTAAATTTATATATTTTCTAAGTCAACATTGATTGATTGATATACATATATTACCTACACATACATTGTAGGTATTTATTTCTGTATTATAATAATATTCTTAAGAACTCTCACAGTTGCTTAAGCTGAGCTCAAAGGCAACTTTGTTGCTAAACGTGATTTGCATTTAAATAGACTTAGTTTATATCATCCATAGTATGATAAGTCTGACTGCTCTAGTTGGAAGTGCACGACTACAAAATACCCAGCACTGAGCACTGCTTGCAAATGATTATTAGAGGCTTGAGAGAAACTTGCAGGAATTGGAGTCTAACTCTGCAAAGCTGCCAAAGATCAATGAGATCAGCAGAGATAAAGGATTAGATTAAAGTAATGAAGAAATTACAGACATAGACCACGCCTACTGCCGCCTTTCACTGAACCATTTTAAGCTGAACTTGCATTTGCAATGGGTTCAGGTTAGTAGAAGTCTTGGAAATAGTTGGAAGTTAAGCTAAGAGCATATAAAGTCCATTTAGCTATATATTTCTAATGATCATAATAAGTTAGCTGATAAACTGAAAACTTAACTCGCATTGAAAATCACCTTCAACTAAGGCTAAAACAGTCAGAGAAGGAAAGTCTAAAATACAAATTTGATGGAAACTAAAACTATTCCTAAACAAGATCAATAATCCCATAATTTTGATTTTATATTAAAATTTTAATATATTAGGTAATTTTAATTAAATATTAAAATGTTCATATATTGGGTTATTTATCTAGACAAATTGTTAGTCGATAGATAGATATCTTGACTATAATCTGCTATATTCTAATAGTATTTGTTCACATAGAGCGAACTATACCCCTTTGTCTAAGCGCCCTATGAAGTCTTTAATTTCTTATGAATATAATTAAATATGATATCTTGCATGAACAAAATCTATACTATATATAGTATTTGTATATTTATAGTATAGGAATCTGTTATAAAAACTCTATACTATAGTATTTGTATATTTATAGTATAGGAATCCGTTATAAAGATCTTTTGTCAATTACTTTTTAAGAATCTTTCATATCTAAATATAGATATATCTAACTCAATCAAATTATTTCATTTAAATTCTTCTTTTTTGTGTCTTTTTGTATATTTTTAAAAATAAGTATAAGTCTGTAGCTATCGGCAATATATTCTTTAAGTGAAATCCCGTCTCTAATTTATTCACATTAGAAATTTAATCTGTGTATTGTTTTTATTATAGAATCTTAAGTTCGTTTGTATTTGTCTGCTCGTATTTGCCCCAACTAACTGCTTGGCTTTCAGAATGGAGGAATATAATCGTTTCAAAGGCAATACCATTTGGAATCCCAACAAGATTTGACATAATTTAGACCCCGACAGTCATTTGATATAAAAGTATGCAGAGATATGTACCCATATAGACATGTGTGTGTGTGTGTGTGTGTGTGTGTGTGTTGGTGTGTGTGTGCACCCAAAGACAAGAAATGTACGAACCTAACCCTAAGCCATCGGTCAAAGCCGGGCATCAATAACTACACAAACTCAACGAAAAAAACAAAAAAAATAAAAAAAAATATATAAAAAAGACCAAGCAAAGACGCAGACACTGAGAGCTCGGAGAGAAGGTAAGAAAAACGCAGAAAAAGAAAAGAAAAACAATAAACGTTAACACGAACACGAAAATAAAATAACTCTCTCACGAAGTGAACCCCCGCGCCACACCCCTCTGCCGTTCACTCTCCTCCTCCGCCTCCCTCTACTCCGCTGCGCACCCCTCCAGCGAGCCACCTCGCTGGCTTTTGTGTGGGTTAAGTGTGCCCTGAGTCTTTGTAGTTGTGCCTGTGTGTGTGTGTGTGAGAGCTGACGTGCACATGTGAGTGTCATTGTATGTATGTATGTGTGTGTGTGTGTCTGCTGCGTAGTGGCTAACGCAAGACAACGACAGCGACAGCGACGGCGACGGCAGCGACAGCGGCGACGTTGTTCATTTTACTGTACCATAATCGCAGCCCCAAATTGATCGCCATCATCAATGTGCGGACCACTAACAAAAAGTATAAAGAATAATACATAATACAAAAAAAATAAAAGACCAACAGCAACAACAACAACAGCAATAAAGCCAAAGTCAACGAAGTCGCTACAAGAAGCCACGAGAAAACGTAATCAAAAAAAAACACAACAACAGCAACAGTAACTTCGATTTTCGAACTCGAAGTCGACTGAGACGCTGGCCGCAGCAGCAGCAGCAGCAGCCGCAGTCGCCAGCAGCAGCGTCGCATACACAGACAACACCTTTTGATCCCTTTTCGCTCCCGCTTTGCGTTTGCTTTGCTCCGTTGTCTGACCGAACGACTGAACGAACGAACGAACGAGCGAGCGAGCGAACAAACGAACACGCGCGCTTGCGCGCTCTCTCTCTCTGTCTCTCTGTCTCACGCTCTTGCGCACTCTCCAACACTATTGCCTATTACCATCGCGGCTGCGACGTTGACAGCGCACCTTACAGGGTGCTTTATATTTGGCTTTTATTGATGTCGCTGTTGCGCGTTTCTTTAAGCCTGCAGTGTTGCATTTTATGCATTTATAATTACTTCTCTGTAGACATATGTATGTATATTGTGAGAGTGAAAGAGAAATACTTACATATGTATATATATGTTGTATGCGTTGCAGCTGTCTCAGCGCCCAGTACCAGGTAAAAACGTTGTATATATTGGAATTTTGGCACTACAATTCGTAAGGATCACTATGGCACACTATCACTGGAAGGCTGGAAGGCTTGCTAGGCGGCGACGGCATGTTCGAAATAATTCGAAAAAACACCGTAAATGTTTAACGAACGAACGAACGAATCTCGCTGTGTGTGTGTGTGTGTGTGTGTGTGTTTTGCATGTATTTGTATTTGTGTTGGTGCCCGCTTAATTCGTGGCTGACTGCTGGAATTGTTGCTGATGTTGTTGTTGTTGTTGTTGTTGTTGTTGTTGTTGCTGCTGCTGGTGGGTGCACCTTTCGCCACTTTAGCGCTGCTGTTGGTATGCGTCTTTGGCTCAAAGCCTGGCTGCTGCTAGCTGTGAGCTTCTAATGTGCGACTCCTTGGTCTCGTTGTTGTTGTTGTTGTTGGTTGTTGTTGTGTGCATTTTGGACGCACGCACACACAGACACAGACACACACATATGCACATGCACAGCTCACAGCATTAACATTTGATTTGCGTATTTTGCATAAAACTTTTTTAATTGCCACGACGAACACGAAACACGGCTGCGGAGGCGGCGCTGGCGGTGGCAGCGGATGCGCGCAGCATTTGCGTCTCTCTTTTGTTGTTGTTGTTGTTCTAGCTTTTGTTGCTGTTGCTGTTGCTTTTGCACTTTTGTTAACAGTTTATACATTTTTCCATTGTGTAGCCCGCCTTTAGTTTAGTATTTTTATTTAGTATTTTTCGACTGTTGTTGCTGTTGTTGCTTTTGGTATATACACAGACAGTTAGACACACGCACACACATACACCTACATAGTCGTTGTGTGTGTGTGCTTTGGGTTTACGCGCTTTTTTTTACAATTTTTGTACGCCTTTTGTTGTTCTTTGCTTTTGTTTTTGTTTTTTGTTTTTTGCTTTTTGCTTTTGCCTTTGCTTTGTTATTAATCACAATTTTTATTTTGAATTTGATTGCTGTTGCCGTTGCCGTTGCTCAGCTTTGATGGCGTCTCGTTTTGGCTCACACAAACGCACGCACACAGCGACGGCCAGCACGACTCGCGCACACACACACACACAGCGAGTACATGCACGAGCTCACACACACACACACGCACACAGTGGCTGGCACACGCGAAACGAACGCGAACGTATCTCACTCTCTATGTATGTGTATGTGCGTGTGTGTGTGTGTGTGTGTGTTTTTTTTGTACTTTTCTTCGTTTCTATTTTTCTTCTTCTTCTTCTACTGCTGCTGCTGCTGTTGCTGTTGCTGTTGCTTGTTTTACTTCACTTATTATTTAAATATTTCGCAGAGTTTCTCGATTATGTTGGCCACTCGCAATTTGTCGCAATTTCAATTAATAATTTGTTTGCTGTATTTCTTGTTGTTGTTGTTGTTGTTTATTGAGGAGCCAAAGCGAAAATGTGTAACTCGCCTGCACGAAAGGTACGAAAAACTTGTCGCGGATGAACGTTGAGCTCGGCTATAATGCCCAAAGAGTCAATTGGAGATTGTTCAACTGTTGAATGTGTTGTTGCTGCTGCTGCTGCTGCTGCTGCTGCTGGTGGTGGTGCTGCGACTGCGACTGCGGCTGCTGCTGTTCGGCTGCGCAGTCGCTGCTCACCTTCTCTCTCTCTCTCTCTCTCGCTCACGCTCTCTCAACCTGTGTCTGTGCAGGCGCTCACAGGTGAATGTCTGTGTGAGAGAGCGTGCATGTTGCTCGATTATTATTGCTTTTTATGGTTTCATCTCTTTCGTAACTGATATTGAGCGAGCTGCGTCGGCGTCGACTGCAGCAGCGACAGCAGCAGCAGCAGCAGCGACCAAACGAGCGAGCGAAACTCAAATTCATCGATTCGATGATGATGTTGTCTCTACACTGGCAACACAGACACGCACACAGGTAGCGGGCCATGTACATTTGTCCCTGCGCCTGTGCCTGCCTATGTGTGTGTGTGTGTGTGTGTGTGTGTGTGTGCACCTGCATAGCTCTAGAGCCGCGTTTTCCAGGTACGCATTTAATAGCTTGTGCAATAACAAATGACTCAGGCAACGAACTTGCTCGCATTTGTTGGTTTGAAACTTGGCTAACCGTGTTTACAGGCGCGCACTCAGAGCATTAGGCTAGATGGCGCCCTCGCTTACAGTTGAGTTAGGCGCATTGCGCCTGCCCGCTGATCCGGCCCTGTACTTTTTTGCGCTTTTGTAGCTTTCAGGTTCATTTTGTGGCTTGCATTCATTTTCGAACTTTCAAACATTCGAACATGCTGTGCCTTGTGTTTTTTTTGTTGTGTTTTGCTTGTTGCCTTTGTTGCGGCTGCGCTGCTGCTGTTGCTGCAGCGCCAGCGCACATTGTGAAAGTGGTAGTGCACCAGGTAGAGGCCGACGCAGTTAGCTACCAACAGAGACAGAGAGAGAGCGATAGCGAGAGAGAGAGAGAGAGAGAGACACACACACACACACACATGCGCACTTAAAATAGTTATGCATGTAGCACAAATGAATGCCATGTAGCCGTCGGCACAGACTCCGACGCCGCCTTACGACAACAGCAACAACAACAACACCAACAAGAGCAGCAGAGGTGACTGCTGCGTCGACAGCAGCAGCAGCAGCAAAATCAACGCTTTGTCGTGTGGACGGTACCAACTGTTTGCTCAGTGTGCTTTTTGCCGTGTTTTCTGCCAGTCCGCATACAGGGTGTTCCATTTGAGGCGTTTCGCTGTTGCAGCCATTCACATTTTGCATGAATTTATAAACAAATATTAATTAAATAATTGCTAATAAATGACATAATTATAAAAATATTTCGCTTTTAGAAATAACAAATAAAAAATTTAAAAACATTAATAACATTTTTTTTGTTGTTGCATTTTTCATTAAATTTCAGTTTTTATTTTCATGTTGTTTATTGTTGCAATATATTAAATTTGTTGGTTTTATTTTTTAATCTAAATGTAGCTTAGTTTAAACATGTTTTTGTATTCAATTTTTTTTTTTAATTTTTGTATGTTTTTTTTAATAATAAATTTAATTTGTTTTTGGTTTTTTTAACTGGTCGAAACTTTTTACTAATACTTTGTTTTTGTTTTTGTTTTTGTTTTTGTTTTTCTTTCTTTTTTTGCGATTACATTTACATTTATGTATGTATTTCATATACAATTATATAGTATATATTTATATATATGTAAGTATATGTATTTGTGTGTGTGTGTGTGTGTGTGTGTGTGTGTGTTTGCGCGTTTTGTATATTTGAATAATTGAAATAAAATTTATATTTTTAACCTATTTTCACTCATAGAAACAATTTGAATTTGTTGTATTCGGTATTTGTTAACAAAGCATAGAAAATGAGATATTTGTTTAGGAAATCGATAACATTTCGTTGTTTATCGATAGACATATGCTAATGCAAATAGGTTGTCGAATTTTCAATTCCATGTCGCAGCCTGAGTGATCTAAATTCAATGAGCTTTTGGTTTCGGTCTACTTTTAGTTGGTATTTTCTATGGTATTTTGTTGGTATTTTTGTCAGTATTATCGGCTAGTGTGCGAATAGAACTGAACGCTAAAAGGCCTAAAGTCAACTGGGTTTAGGGGGGCGTGTTTTGGTAGAAATAAGCAAGATACCGCTGTGTGTGTGTGTGTGTGTGTGTGTATGTGTATTTGGCTATTTAATATAGATTAAAAACTAGACACACCAACTAGCTAATAGCTACTAAAAACATTCTCTGCCTTCAACTGAGGTAACACATTTTTATTTAATTTTTTTTTTGTTATTTTATGATTTGATCTTTAAATACGAAACTTTTTGTTTGGTTTTTGTTTTGTGCTTTAAAATGCTGTGCCTCGAACTACGTTCACGTAATTCGTCGTTTCAGTTGTTAAAACTCATGTTAACTTTTGCTTATGATTTTTTTATTTATTATTTTTAAGTTTTTTAAATTGTTTTTCTAATTAATTCGACAACTTTTGCTAAAAATTTAAATTTAAAATTTAATAATAATTTTCATTTTTTATTTGTTTTCAGTTTTAAAGCCTTGAACACCTTGCAGAGTTGTTTATCGAGATTTGAAATGAGTTGAGTTCAATTTAATAGTACTACTTATAACAATTTAAGGAGAAGGCTAAGAATATTTGCAGCTTGTTTAGATTGAATTCAGCAAATTTTAAAAAATGTTTAAGAATTTTGGAAAATATTTTAACTTTTGTAAATTGAACAATTATTTTTCAAAGACAAAATACTTTTTTTTTTTATTTTTAAGGCTTTCAGAAATTTAAAAAAAAATGTACAGAATTTAACTAATTTATTGGACTGATATTTGCATTAAAATAATGAAGCTTAAGTATATAAATAAAATTAAAAAATTTACAAAATTATAAATTTAATAATATTAAATAACTAAATTAAATATAATAAAAAATTTATTATATTTTTTATTTTTTTATTATTTTTTTTTGCTATAAAAACAAATTTCAATTTACTTGCATTTTAATTTTAATTTTAAAAAATTTAATAACATTTTTTTCTTAATTTTGATTGAATTTGCTGCAGTTCTGAAATAAGAAATTCATATTTTTGACATTGAAATATGAGAAGAATTGCTAAATCTTATGTAAACAAACTCTGCAAAATGTATTTAAGCTTTGGCTATGCCAAAATTCATTTTTATACACGTTCACGATGTCAAAGAAGGTATATTGGTTTCTATGCAAAAGTTCATTTTAGTGTTTACTCTACTCTACCTAGGATCGGATGCAGTATACTCCATCTAAGGGGCTAGAAAAATCGGAAAAGTCTATATTTTAAAAGCTAAAAACTCGTCTATTGATTTGGAATTTGAATTCCTTTATAGATTGATCAAATATGATAGATATACGAGCACTGGTAGGCGTGGCAATTCGAAAAGTAAAAGCAATTGAAGCAGAGCTATTCCATAGGAAGATCTACAAAACTATATATGATACAACCATCAGTTCGCGGCAAATCGGAATATATCGAGATCTTTACGTGCCGTGAACGAGTATTGCGCAGTCGGTAGCAACCGATTGCAATGTTCTCTTTCATGCTAATACTGAAGTGTGTTGAATGCAAGAAAAACTAACGCGCTTCAGCGTGTGAATTGTTTGGGGTTTGTTCGACGGGGGCAGAGTTGGCGCGATGCATGGCTGAGGGGGGGTTTGTTGTATTGTAGTATCATCTTGATAAGCCCAGTTCGCAGTTGCCTGTGTACATGTATGCGTGTGTACGTGTGTGTGTGTGTGTCTGTGTGTGCGGATAGTAAACGCAACTGCTTTGTATGTGATACATATACATATATATATATATATATATACATATATAATATATATATGTGATATATCTCTTGCGGAGTTGGCAGTGATATTGCGAAACGTTTTTCATTTATACTTTTTTTTGTTATTTCTCTTAAATATTTTTGGTTTTTTTGTTTGTTTTTCGATTTGAAATCAATGCAAATAAAATACTTAGTAAACGCGCATAGAGTTTAGTTGCGTGCGCTTCGAATCCGATTAGGAGACAAATTCTTAAGAACTTTTTGACATTTTTTGTTGTTTTGTTTTTTTTTTTTTCATTTAAAACAAATGTACAATAAATATGTAATCTATATGTATATATATATTTTTGTAATGTTGTTACATACTTTATAAACATGAGACACAATTCAAATTGTCTTGATTCCGAGTTCGTATTACTATTTTAAATAATATATATATATATTTGTAATATTATTTCTTTGTGAAAACTAACGAACTGCAATGCCATGTCACAACGTAATCGCAACTAAATTGCTATTAATAATATTATTTAATTATTTTTTTAAAGTTTTTTTTTGTTGTATTTTTTTTTTATTTACAGAATGCTTCGATGTTGCTAGTCATATATATTTAAATATATATATGATTTGTTTCTATATGATCTAAAATGTTTTCCAAGACTAATTAAGTTACAAGTATAAATGTTAAGTATAATACGTTTTTTTAAAAATGTTTGCTTATTATTTTTCTTTGGTTTTCTCATCTTTAGTTTTTTGTTTTGTTTTTGGAAAAGTATTTGCGTTAAAGTTGTTGTTTGGTTTCAATTTGATTAATACGTCTTAGTATAAACAATTATTACAATATAATGCTAATTGTTTCGCAATCTGTAGACTGGATACCAGACTGGGCCAGACAATACAAACTAATATACATTATACAAATATTTAACTTATCTCTGTTTCTTAAAGTTTCTCCCTAGAAATGCCTGCTGTATATATGCTATATATATATATATATAAGTATATATATATAGTGTGTATTATCTAACCCGTTGCCCGTTTTCAAGTTTAACAACTAAGTTTTCTTTTCTTTTCTTTTCTTTTATATAAATTGCCTAGTTTGGTTTTCTTTTGGTTTTTGTTAACGACTAGAACATTGTAAAGAAGGAATCGGTTTCACATAATGCATCATATATCGTCTAAGTTGGTTGTTGCGTTGCCCTATATATATATATGGTATCTATATCGCTTAGAGTAAGGCGCAACTGTTGCCACTGCTTCCACCGATCGCCAGCTCACATATATATATATATATATATCTCTATATATATACTTTACTTTTGGAATTAGTTTTATATATTTAGTTTGTATGTCGTATTGCTTCTATATATTTTCATTTCTTTTAAATAAAAGCTGAGCGAACGGCGGCAGGACAGCGGCTACAGTTATCGCTTCGACTCTAAGGACTAAAACCAAAACAAATAATAAAGAATACTAAAGTTAAAAGAAAATCCGAAAATAGTTAAATAAGAATCTAAGTGGGACTATCCGCCTTGGAGCCGGCATTCGAATTGTCTTGCATTTGAGCGAGTGTCTTGAACTTTTGCGAGTTTAGGAATCTATAAAGAGAATCGATATATATATATATATATAAATATTTCTTTTTATTTATATTTGTAAACTTACCTGGGATATGAGTCTCTGTGCATCAGCGTATAGATTTGTATTTGAGCTTCGTCAAAGGTGCGAGTCGTCGGCTCAATCATATTGCGATTAACAATTTCACGCACTCGCGAATCGAGCGACACCTCACGCGGCGATAGTATCGATATATAGTCCTCATATATCAGGCGCGCCTTCTCCTCGACCACCTCGGCGCTGTTCTCCTTCTTCAGATCCTCGCAGGCTAACCAGAACAAAATGTTCTCCTCACTAAATTCGCTGCGCAGAAAATCGCGAAAGACTTTGCGACCATCTGGCAAATATTTCAAATAACATTTCAATCTAGATATATGTCTAAGTATATATATGTATATTTCCGACTTACTTGAATTCGTCATTAGTTTATCAAAGCTTTTACCCCAACTACGTATTTCTTCTAATGTGGGTCTGTAAACATATGATTGGATATCAAGATGAACTCTCTATCAATTTGCTATGGCTTATAACTATAACTTACTGATCGCCATCTAGGAATTCGGCGCTAACGAGATCACGTTTGGTGGGCGCATTTTCATCCGCATTCTTGATGGCAAGACTAGAAAAATTAACAATTTATTTAATTAAGTTGGGAAATTATTGTAAAAATGATGTGAATTGCAAATGAAGTTTGTATGAAAGCAAAATAAATATTGGAATTAGACTTCTAGACTTAGATTCATTCATTTCTTGTATAGAATGAAAAGCTTCTACAAAAATCTACATAATATAACTAAGGAACTTGTTTCTCTCTTTTTGAAGATTCTTCCTATAAAAGTCTAAGATTATACAAATTTGGTCATTTTAACATTAGGAGTAAGAGATAAGAAGATATCTCAGAAACTATAAAACTTATTCATTCAATAACTTCATTTTTGAGGAATGTTTTCTAGGGTAGCGACATGGTAGGTAGGTGGTTGGAGCTCCTGCTTAGCATAGATGATTTGTATATCTATTCCAAGCATCAATAAATCGTATATAAATATTATTAAAAATCTTCAGTTTTTTTCCATCATCAATTTCTATACTCTATATCTATATGCCCCTCTCTCTCTATTGTTTTTCAGTATTACTTTTTAAAGGGTATTTTTGAGCACATTCAATATATAGATTTGATACGTACAGCAAACGTTTAGTTAAGCCAATCATTGTATGTCTCTCTTTTTGCTGCATTTAAAGCTTTTTCGCTTACAGTTTTGAATCAGCTTCGAGCTTTTACTTAGTGTAATTGCGTTAAGGATCACCGATATGAGAAAGCTTGCGGCTACTTGAGAAACAGCTGTTGCGAGTTACTTTAACGCTTTGGCTTTTGCTGATTCGGCTCGACTATAATTTGTTGTTGCCCGCACAGTGGTTAACTGTAAACTGGCCACACGCTATCTACGATTAGATTTGGCTGCCTCATATCAGGTAAGCATTACAAGCAGCAACCTCTCTACGTAGCAACTCATCAAAGTTCGTTATCTGTTTACCGCGCTTGGACAGCTTGCCAATATATATAACATAGTTACGTACGTACATACGTAGGTATGTGTGTGTGTATTGTATATATGTATATATATATATATATATTTATGCACAAGTACTTGGCATGATTAACTGCGTATAGAATGGACAATAGGTAAGCATAGAAAAGCGCGGGAGTAATGCCCACCCAACCAGGGAACGGAACAGCTTTCATTTTCATTCACGAAAACTTGCAACATTTTTGCAACAACAATGGCAACAGCATTAGAATCGGCCTGCCGTCAATTGTTTGGCTGTGATTTTTTTGAAAAATACTCTGCTCAGAGCTTTTGGCGCTCCCGCGAATTGTGAATGAAACATTTGTGTCAAAACGTTCGGGCGTAAGTGAGAGTGAGATGGCATGAGCTAAAGAGAGTGCTTTTACTATTCGCCTAGCCACACAGAGCATTGCCAGCTGTAAATAATGATGAGAGCAGGCAATGCCCCTGACTGCGTGGGTTCAACTGTGTGCGTGTGTTTCTCTGTGTAGGTGTAGGGTGTATGTGTGTGTGTGTGTGTAGGTAGGAACTTACCACTTAGCCCTGTTGTTGTGGTTGGACGACCCGTGGAGCAGCGGCAATGAAATAGATTCCGTTGAAATATATATATATATAAATGTATGAGTGTGAGTGTGTGTGTGTGTTACCTACATATTGTAGGAAACGGTTAAAGTGTGCGGATTATACTCACCAGGAGCAGGAACAACAACAGCACCAACAGAAGCAGCATGGCTTCTGCGTTTGCGGCCGCTGCAGCGGCGCATTTGACTCCTGCAGCACGTTCGATGTGGCGCTGACGCTGCCCTGCAGCGTTGTGCTAGTGCCCGTTATGCCGCTATTGTTGCCGCCAACGCCCGCTGTGGCGCTGCCAGCTCCAACTCCGATGCTCTCCCCGCTGCCGTTGCCGTTGCCATTGCCATTGCCATTGTTGGCCGCAACTGCGCTCTGTGAAGATGCATTCATGCCGCGTAAGCGACAGCCGCTGGGCAGTTCGGAAACGGTGCAGGACATGCTGTATAAATTGAAGCTATCTGTTATCTTTCATCCATCCACCCACACACACGGACACACTTACCTGCCCTTTGCAATTTACAGTTGATGTTGGCGTTTGGCGTTGGCGTTGGCGTAGCTGCCACAGCTGCCGCTGCCGCTGGCGCTGGCGCTGCTGCTAGGCTGCCGCCCACTGCCACTGACCTACCTACTGTGTCCGTCTCGTTCTGCCTCTCCCACACACACACACACATGCACGCTCGCAGAACAGTTCAGTTGGGCTGCGCGTTGGCGTTGGGCGCCCTTTTTTTTTTTGACAGTGACAGTGAGAGCGTGAAGGAGAGAGAGAGAGACAGAGAGAGAGGGAGCGCGAGTCCAGAGAGCAAGTTACGTATTTATGTTTTTGCTAATAACTTTTTATCGAGTGCTTTTGCTTGTGCTTTGACTCTCGCGCCTTGCACGCTCTTGATTTTATTGCTGCTGCTGTTGTTGTTGTTGTTGTTGTCCGAATTATTCTGTTTTTTTTTTTATTTTAGTTTTTACATGCATATGCAGAGAAATATTTGGCTCTGCCTTTTGGGCGCTGCTTCGGTTCCTTTGATTTTTTCTATCTGAGCAGCGAAGAAGTTGGCGAAGGGTGGGTGAAAGAGAAGCGCAGAAAACAGTTAGAATATTTGTGTATTATTATTATTATTATTATGATTATTATGATTTAGTGTGCGGTGCAGCTCTTGACATGTCCGTGCTTGCGCGCTCTCACTTTAGTGCGTGGGCAGGTGCTACAGATGGCACGGGAATAGCTGCGTGGGAGGGGGGTGGGGCTGAGGGCTGGGGGGGGGGGGGGGGTACTGTTGGTGGGTGTACTAGTTTATTGCTCTTGTAGTTCTTGTTCTTGTTGTTGTTGTTGCTGTTCGTATTTACAGCGAAATTAGTTTTTGTAACGGGGAGCAATTGAACTGGGAATTTTCTATCATGTGTTATGAAATTCTTTTTATTTTTATTTGATTTCTCTTTTTTGGCATTTTCTTAATTCCAGCGAGCAGCTGGAGATGTATTTGGAATTTTTTTTGTGTTTTTGTTATATTTATTTCTTGTGCTAGTCATTACACACACTCACACACACACTCGCACACACACATGCTACACGATGGCGGCAGCGAGGTCGCCTGACCGTTATTTTCTTCAATATTTATGTATGTGTGTGTGTATATACACATACATATACATATGTATATGTATATGTATATGTATATTTTTTTTGATTTTCGTTATGGCTTGCGTTGGTTGGGGCTGATGGGGCGTATGCGTGATTAGCTAGCCTGACTGCTGCTTGTTGTTGTTGTTGTTATTGTTGTTGTTGGTGTTGTTTGTTGTGCGTTGTGGCAGCTGCAGAGGACAGCGCTGTTAATTGCACTTGATGCTGCTGCTTGTTTCTTAGCATTTAACACACACATACACACACACACACTGCAACCGTTACATTTGCTAAAATATATATTGAACAATTTCCAATCGTGTGCGCTTCCGCTCACATTTATACAAACACACTCACACACACACTCACACTCACACACACACTGACATACACTCCGACTTGATTTTGTTTTAGTTTGTGTGTCTGCTCTATGTATTTAGGAGCAACGAATATATACAATTTCTTTTCTTTTTTCGTTTCTTTTCTTTTCTTTTCTTTTTTTGCCACACTAAAAATATGTGTAGGTATTTTTCTTCTTTCCTTCTTTTTGCTCTGAATGATTTTGCTTTGATTCAACTTCTACACAGAGAAAGAGAGCCAAGGAGAGGGAACGCGAGCTAGATACAAGGGAGTGGAAGGGGGGCAGCGTGGCTGCGGGGCTTCAGGAGTAAGCGAGAGAGTGCGAGCAAGTAGTGCAATTTAGCTAGACACTCGTTATATTTGATGATTACATTCGTTAAATTGCTGGATTCTCATATTCCAATATTTTTCACATTTTTGGCATTTTTCTACAGCTCGACACTTGCCATATTTTCTTCATTTTTTTTTATTATTTATTTTTCATTTTTAATTTTTGGGAGGGGGAGGGCTTTGGCTTTACCACATTATTGCCATTTCATTTTCACTGCTGCGCTTTTTTCTATACGTGTGTGAATTTCTTTGCTATTTTATTTTTTTTTTTTGGCTCTTCTTTTATTTCGTATTTGTGTGTGTGTGTGTGCGCGCGCTCTGATAGCCAAAACCCAAAATCCTCGACGACAACGACCGACGACGACGGCACGAGCACAAGTGCAAACGTTTCTCTTCACATGGGCAAAGGCTAGCGACTGACTGCTGATTGAAGGAAAAGCTTTCCAAATATACAGCTATACAATACAGTTGCTGTTGTTGTTTGGTGGTGGAGCCGAAAGCGAGGCGATTAGATTCCTGGTACACATCGCGGCGACATGTGCGCGCGAACGCTTTCGACCAAAAGAGAATAGCGAAAAGCTTTCGCTCTCACACACACACACTCTCTCTCTCTCACTTCACACTGTACTGGAATTTGGTTGGGACTTGTGCTTTCGGGCATTGATGTTGCTGTTGCTGCTTGAATTGAGCGCACCAAAAAAACAAGAAAAATGAACTGTAAATGTATTAATGAGCAGCAGCCTTGTTGTTGCTTTTTGGTGTTAGTTCGTAATTTTACGCTCTTTTGCCTTCCGCTCTTTCTCTCTGGTTAAACGACCCCCGGGGAGCAGGCGCCGAACAGTGATTGCTGTTGGTGGGTGGCTAAGCTGACCCAGGGTTGTACACACATGTCGAGTGTGATTCAATTGGATATATTGTTTACTACCGTTCAACATTCATATTACAAATTGGGCGCTTAAAAAACTACAGATGCAACATGCTGCACGCTTTATGTGTAGAGTCTGATGGTGCAATCGGCGCCCGTGGAGAACACCCAAGGCTGCACCGGATGCCAGTTAACATCCAGAACGCCGAATTCGTCGCGTTTCTCGTGCGTCTGCAGCTTCTTGAGCGGCACTATCAATGGATTTTGAAGTAGATCGCTAGAAGAGAATAAGAGAGCATAAGCATGGCATACTTAAAGGAGCATCGACTCAATACGCACTTATAGACCATGCCATGGGACACAATGACCGCCTGGTCATCGCTGCCGGAGGCAAACAGAGGATAGCGCAAGTGGAAGGCCACGCTGCGCACGGCATTGCGATGCAAGCGCATTGTCTGATATGGCTTGGTGGACAGATCCAGATCAAACCAGAGCATCTTCTTGTCATAGGTGGACACTAGCAGATTGTCGCCCTTGGGATGTATGGACATGCCCGATATCCACTTGGAGTTGGTCAACAGCTTCTTGATCAGCTCCTGCTTAACCAGATCATATATGCGAATGTTATGCTGAGTCTGTAAGGGAATGGGAAATGACATGTAGCAAGATGGAAAGCTGTGGCAGGAAGACACTTACTGCCACAAAGAAGCAAGGCTTGACTGGATGGAACAGCACGCATTGTATCAGGCCCTTGCTCTTGGAGAAAGGTATTTGGGAGCGACGCTTGGAGAGCTGATGTATGAGCGCTGAGCGATTGGCACCCTCTGGCATTACGGTGGCCAGGTAATCGCCGCGACCATGCCAGGTCACCTGGCGTATGGGCTTGAAGTGGGTTATGACCACACGGACGCCCTTCTCCTGCTCATCGGGCTCCGCATTGGACCATTGCACAGCTGTCTTAATGCGCTCACTCTCGATGACATCCGAACTGGGCGACTCAGCAAGCAGATCGTCTGTTTTCTTAATGAGCAGCTTGTCGCCCACCTTGGGATTGATCAGGAGCAAGCGACTGCCGGTGGCCACAGCAATAATGGATAACTTGGCATTGGGACACCAGGCAACGCAGCGGACCACATCGTTCGTCTCGATGGTGCGAATGCAACGGCCGGTGGCAATTTCCCAAACTGAAATGGAATATAGAATACATATATAGAGAGCAGGATTTAGCTGAAGTTAGTGATGATGCACTTACTCTTGACTGTCTTATCATCGGAACCGGAAACCAAGTACTCTCCCTTCGGCTCCACGCTAACGGAGCGCACCAGATCGGTGTGGCCGCGATAGACAAGACTCTCCACTGTGGGGAATGGCTGCAGATCGCGTGGCGAAGGCAGCTTGGGTATCAGATACTCTGCATCAATATTCAACTTGACACGCTTGGCACGCGGACACAAATACAGATCCAGACAGCGCAGGAAGCGCTCGCGCAGATAGCGGGAATAGGCTGGAACGGCGCGCAGGGATTTGAATTTCTGTGGCATGAAATGCAGCTTGCGCTTGTGTGGCTCATCCTTGAGCTTGAGCCACTCCTTCGTCTCCCTCTCGTCGAACAGATACTCGGGCGGAGGATTATACGATTCAGCATGACCGGGCAGATCACGCTTGGGCGCCGACACGGGATCGTGTATGCGACGCATATGCTCCCGTCCCGTATCTGTTTCCCATAGCATATAGAACTTGGGACCACGTTTCTGTTGCTTCTCACGCTCCACTTCCTCGGTGGTCTTCATCCAGCCCATTTTGATGGCATGGACCATGCGTGACACTTTCTTCTTCTCCGACACCGAGGGCAGGAACGAACGCTTGTGATCCGGCACATTCTTAATGGGCATTTTCTCCACCTCCGAGGTGAACCACTCGATCCATGGAGCGTATTCATCATGTTCAGGATTTGGTATGCGCGATGAGTTGATACGCTTGATCAGTGCTATATCCTCATCCGTTAGAAACACTTCCTGGCCAGTCAGCGGGTCCTTGACAGTGCGCCAGAAGTTCGGATCCTCGATCTTGCGCAAGAAATCATCAATTTGATCGCCCTTTGGCGGCTTTACAATTTTCTTTGCATCCCAATCGTAGCCAATGTGCTTGTATTCATCATACCAGTGCATGGGTATGTTGCCCACCGTATTTCGTATATCCTCCTCATCCGAAGTGTCCGACTCCGCATACTCAGGCTTTGAGGGATCACGCGGAATTATCTGAATGATGGGTTCGGCTTTTGTCTGGGAAGCAGCTGCTGCTTTACTGCTGCTTGGCTGATCGTCTTTAGGTGTTGCAGAGGCATCACTATCCTCACTGTCCTCACTATCATCATCGGAGTCATCATCCTCCTCATCTTCATCTTCCTCTTCACCTTCTGCTGCCTCGTTGCTTCCTTTTCGGCCCAAATAGTTACCTTCTTCGTCGCTCTCAAACTCTAGATCCTCGCTGCTGTCCGACTGATATTCTTGATCTATGCCCTCATCATCTGTCGTGTCCTCCCCCGGATCTTTTACAGCTTGCAGCAGATCCTTGTCAAAAAAAAAAAACAAACATTGGAGTCTCACTTTTGAATTTATATATTTTTTTTAGCTTACCTCATCTTCTTCATTGTCTGATTGTTCAGAAACTGTAGATGCTTCATTCGTGGGCTCAGGTTCCTTAACTTTACGTTTTACTGTCTGTTTTTTGGTCATTTTTAATAGAAAACAAAACGAAACAACTTGTCGCACGTGTTGCGGCACAAATTTCGATTGCAATGCATAAATCGATAACTCGATTTGCTTACATTTTGTGTGAATACCACATTTGCTCGATTATGCGCTGCAAGCTCTTTTCTATGTACACAGCCGTTTTTGTTTTTTCTTGAAAAATATCAAGCAGAGGAAATAATAATTAATATATACTATAAGTGCTTACAATTTATAAACATATTTAAATATATAAAAGTTCACACCATGTATTAGTAAAATCACGTACAAACAGGTGCATATTTGTTGTGTCGTATAAACGCGAGTTGACCAGCTGTGGCTGTTAGTATGGCAAATACCATGTGTTAAAGCAGGACAAGAGTAGTGTTATATGTGACAGAGCTGCCACATCGTTAATACCGCATCTTACCAATCTAATATCGAATAACCACCTAAATAACGACAAAAAGGTACTAATACTAATACTACACAACGCTGATGAGAATAAAAATTAAATAGAGCTTGCCACAAAAAATGTAAAAAAGAGTGCTTAACTAGCACAGAGATCCTCTATATACAACGCAAACAAAACGGCAATAAGCTATTGCATCATAGCCAAACCGAAAACAATCAGCTGCAAGTGCCATCGATTTGCAACAATTATTATAAACTAGAAAAAATGACTGCCCCGCGACGTCTGCGCAAGGAACTCGTTGATTTGCAGGAAAGTAGTTTAAAATCGTTTCGTGACATCAAGGCCGACGATGATAATCTGCTGCGCTGGACGGGCCTGATTGTGCCCGACAATCCGCCGTACAACAAGGGCGCCTTTCGCATCGAAATCAATTTCCCGGCCGAATATCCCTTCAAGCCACCAAAGATTAGTTTCAAAACAAAAATCTACCATCCGAACATCGATGAGAAGGGCCAGGTGTGTTTGCCCATCATTAGCACCGAGAACTGGAAGCCAGCCACGCGCACCGACCAGGTGGTGCAGGCGCTCATAGCGCTCATCAATGATCCCGAACCCGAGCATCCGCTGCGCGCCGAACTGGCCGAGGAATTTCTCAAGGACAAAAAGAAGTTTGTGAAAAATGCCGAGGATTATACCAGGAAACACAGCGAAAAGCGTCCAGCTGATTAGTTCAATTAAGGCAAGGCGAGGCGCCGGCGCCGCTTCATAAGAAAAAAAAACAACCAAACTGTAAACCAGGATGAGAATTGATATGAGAAGCACCCAAAACAACAACACTAACACACACATACACACAGATAAACAGATACATATACACATAAGCATACACACACACACACACACACACACTTACATACACTAACACCAACACACACAAACACCCACACACATACGAAATGAACACAAATTTTGCTTAGAAGAAAAGATGGAATTATATATAAATATATATATAGAAATGTATAAACTGCAAAAATTCAGTTTATGCGCGCTCTTGTCAAATTTGTATAAACTCGCGAAATATTTGTAGTTGAAATTAATTTGCATTAATTGTTTTTAAAATACAAGAAACAAAAACAACAAAAACAAAAAACGAAAAACGAAGCAGACAAAATATGTAAATTCTGAACAAATTGAACGATCATCGATCATATTTTTATGTTATAAACAAAAGAATACATGATTAACACACGATCGTTGCAGTCTCATTTGTGGCAGACGCCGTCGCCTGCATCTGCTCCACACTGAAGCCAGTTGGAAACGCTTCCTCGCCGAGCATGCGACGATAGCAGCTGACCAGAACCCGGTTGTTGTAGAGGATTAGGGCATTGGCAAAGGGATTCTTGTGCAGCTGCTGCAGCGGCAACAGGCTGTGTAGAGTGAACGTATCCAGCTCTTCAGTCACATCCTCGCCGAGCAGACGTTGTAGCTGCTGCAGCTGCTCCATGGCTTTAGCTTCCATAGATAGTCCACTTAATGTTATGGTCTGAGTGTCAAATTGAGTTTCCTTGTAGATTTGCTCCGCCAGGAGCAACAGCACAGATGCCGCATAGTGGCTAAGGAACAGCAATGATTGAAACACAATTTTCGCTGGGCGTTGCTCAAGCAGTGAGTCAACTAAAGCAACAAAGAAACGTCGCTGAACCTTGTCAAATGTTGACTCATCGTCCGAGCTGGCGGGTGCGTAATCAAACGCGTGCATTGCGTGATTGTTGCCATCGTAGAGCGAACACTTTGCCGCTGTTTGCCAGAGCGGATCCAGGTCGAATGTCTGCAGAAGACGCACACGCAACAGCAGCACCGGCTCGGAGGCAAATAGGCTGCTCTGCAGGTGTCCAATTGGAGCTCCGCGACATGGTTGCAGTTGCAGCTGCTTGGCATGCAGCTGGCTGTGACTGTAGCTGCGCAAGCCCGTGGGACACTTCTCCAGTTGATTAAAGTCGCGACGCAGGCAATAGATTTGCTTCAGCAGATCGCCCTGACGCAGATGCTCGCGCTCCGTATAGGAGCCGCCATAGACGGGCACCGAGAAGCCCAAAGCCTTATTGATATCCGCCTGCTGAACGATGCACAGCTCCTCGGCCAGCGCTCGCACCTTGTAGCGATTGTAGTACATGGAGGAGACGACGCCGCGCAGCTGATGCAGATGGCGCAAATAGTAGCGATCCTTGGACTCGTACGCATAGATGCTGCCCACGATGGCCTCCTCCTGCAGCTTGAGAAACAGGCGACAGGCGATGTTGTGCTGCAGCACAAAGTCGTTGGGTATTTGTGACTTGGCAAACAGAGGCATCACCATGGCATCGTTTGGCTGCGCCAGTCTCGCTCGCATGGCCTCCAACAGATGCGGCAGTCCAGGCGTAGCCTTCTGATAGTTCAGGCAGATGACATAGATCTCCGAATTGCCACGCTTCGATGTGGCCGGCTTAAAGATGTGCACACGCTGGAACACACAGTTGAGCAGAAACATAATTGATACGCTGCACGCCTCGAAGAGCGTAAACATTTTGATGACAAAGTTTCCGCTTGGACTTAGTATCTGGAGTGCACTCAGGATCTCTGCGAATAGGAGGCGCGCCACAATCTCCTCCTGGCAATCGGGCTGGGCGGAGCAATCGATGGAGCCATCGGCTGTTATCAATTGCACACCAGCTGGCAAATCCTTGGCACAAACTTCTCTCATATGCTCGATGTTCTTCACATTGAGTAGGTTTCCGGTGAAGTCCTTGTGGAAGAGCCAATTGCCAAGCGTGTGAAAGATGAAGCGATCATCGGTTATCATCTCATTCAATGCATTACCCTCATAGTAGGGATTGAGCGTAGTAGAACGCCAATTCCAATTGATCTGCAAAAAGAACTAATTGAGTGAGTGCCTCATGGAATAATCCGTGGTTAAATACCTCATCCTTTTTGTGGGTCGAGTGCAGATAGTGATTGAGTGCAGCTATGAATGCGCCTGGTGCCTCGCACAGATGCAGCGTATTCAGTTCCGCTTGCGTGACCAATGGATAACGATGCAGGCACTCGAAGAACTTGCACCAAGCTACCTGGAGCACGAAAATAGTTGGTAAAGAATCACTCAGTTTGCATACAATTCCCACTCACAGTCACAAACTCCGCTTTAGTTTCGTTTTTGAGGCGCCATGAAATTTCGCCCGAGGGATCACGACGATTTGTATGTGTGCTCCATTCCTGTACGCCATAATTGTTCAGTTTGCTTTTGACCTGGTTGAGCTCTTCCTTCAGCTCCTGCAGCGATTCGTATTGATAGAATTCGCTGAAGAGCGGCTTTTGCACTGGCAGCAGCCAAGCCTCCTTTTTCGGCTTCTGGTATTGAAACTTCTTCTCAAAGAGCTGCTCCACCTCCTCTCTTATGCTTAGTTTGGGACGCATATTGAGTACCTTTTAATTCCAATAAATAAACGCAAGAATCTTGCTTAGTTCTTTTAGCTCAAACAAAATCCAAACAGCAGATTTAACAGCGCCAATTGGTTAACATATCCAAGAACTGTTATTAACAGTGGATGGTAACAACAAAATTGAAAATATTAATATAATAGGGCAAATAAAGATAATTGCAATTTATATTTAATTGCATACGCTTAATCTATTTGCAATACATATAAGTATGTATTTTAATTTATTTGGTATATAATTGTTATTGCCAATTTGAATTTAACAGATGGTTCCCAGCTATAAACCCATCGAAGGCTATCGATACGTTGAACTATTAATTGGCTATCGTTGTTAACTATCGTTGTTTGCACACACGCAAGAAGTTGGCAGCGCTATGCTTAAAGCGCCATAATTCAAATTGAAGCCTGTAAATTGAATTTCGGAAGCCAACAATTTCTATTTTAATTTTGATGACAAATAATAATAATAATAATAAATGCGTGCAAAAATATGTGTTTTTTTTATGATATATACCTAAAAATTGCTTTTATTTCTTATTCTCACTGCTATTTAATAAATTTTTTAAAAAAATATTATAAAATGTTTGGTTTTCTATTGCTAAATAAAATTAAATGTTTAAAATTAAAAATAAATTAATTGTCTGGTATATAACATTGTTAAAATTACATTTTTTTTTATGTTTATATTTCCAATTTATGAAAATTTAATTGTTAGGCTTTGTTAAGTTTACTTAAAGATTTTTGTTGCCATATGTTTTTTTTTTTTAGGAATTCTTTTGACAATTTGTCTTAAAATATAAATAGTTATATATTTTTAAAATAAACCTATGTAGTGTAAGGATTATTTTAGGCATTTTATATGGCTCTTTATATAAGCTAAGAATGTTGCATTTAAATTTTGAGTTGATTTGCTTTTCCTGAAATTTATTTCAAATTCTTTTTGAACTTTTTTAACCATCTACTTAATTTTATTTTGTGCATTTAATGTTAAATTTATAATCTTTTCTTTATAAATTTAATTTAATTATTTTTCAGCATATTTTTTATATTTTATACAAATATTTTCAATTTTTATTTTATTTTTTATTTTATTTTAAACAATAATTTAATTTTTCTAGATTTAAAATTTCTTTAAAATTGAAAAATGTTTTCCAAGCAGCTTTCCCCACTTATTTCCGCTTAGGATTATGGGAATCTTTCTAATTTATTCATTTTTATTATAGAAATAATAAAAATATTTCTATAGAAATGTGCCTAAAATATGAAATTGTTAATTAAGAGAAATTTCTACAGTTCAGTTAGCGCTGGCATATTAGGGTGAACTATACAAAAAGGAAAAAAAGAAAAAAAAAGTAGAGAATACTAAAATTTATAGAGAGATATTATGAAACAGTCAGACGAAAAAGTATTTATGGCTAAATCGATGGTTCGCCTGATGCATATAAAGCTGCAAATTAATGGAAAACAAATTGACTCACAAACGGAAATAGAAAATATGGCTAAGAAAACAAGAAGAAGAAGAAGAAGCAACGGTACTTTGTTCAAGCCATGTGCCTTGTATGAAGAAAGGGTTTTATAGTTGATATTTGGAAGTCAAAACCAAAACCAAAACCAAAAAACTCTTTGAATCATTGCGATGATGTGCCAAACATTGGAATTCAAATTGTTTCTTTTTGTTTTTTGTTTTTTGGTCACTAAATTGGCGCGTGAGCTGCCGACTTTATAGCACTTTATAACGAAACGAATCATGCGACGCGTTTATATGAATAATAATATTCAAATTATTAAACAAATACTTACGAAACCAAATGCATTGCAATAGCAGAACAAACGCTATATACCAATGGCCATATGTCTATACACACTTTGTATATAACAACTATATATATATATAAGAGATATATGTATCTATATATATATGTAAGTGTAAGTCGGCAGAGTTATATAGTAGAAGGCAGCTCTTGGCTTGGCACGTGACTGTTTTATTTAATTGGCCATAAATACATGTGTGTAATGTGCAGAGAGCTCTACTTGGCCACAGTTTACTGCGAAGGTCTGTGGGTCCGTCTGGTGCGTCTGGTGTGTCTGGTCGCGTCTTCTTTGCCATCAAGCTCTATTGAAATCCTCTGTCTTCGGCTGGCCTATGCATAGCGGAAGTAACGCCCTGGCTAATGTCCAGGCTTGCATTCAATTGACTTTTTGGCTTTGACTACAACAACAACAACAACAACAAAATTCCAATACGGCGGCAGTTTGTCGGACCCAAACGTGGACACGGCGTTTTTTATTATATATCTCTTGCTTTTTATTTTTTAGTTTTTTGTTGGCAACAAAATTTTATTTTAATTTCATATTTCTTTTGCTCAAAAGGGAGTTCATTAATATGCCGAGCAGGCGCCATTGCGCTAAAAACTCAGAGCTCAGCGCTGAGCGCTCAGCGTCAGCTACCTGCCACTGTGCTGGCAGTCTGTACAGCATGAATACACACACAATTACAGGTGTGTGTGTGTGTGTGCACCCCCACTTTGCATAGGAGGTATTTAAAGCGTGTGTGTGCCGTGCCTGCTGGCAACGGGTATCAATCCCCGTTTTAGACAACATTTTTATTGTGTTTCTTCTTCTTGAACTTTTGTTGAGCTGCACATCACACACACACACACACACACACACACGCACACACATGCACATAAATTGAAACTTCTTCAATTGTCGCTTTTGGACTTCTAACCGTGCCGTCGTCATCGTCGTCGTCGTTGTCGTCGTCGTTGCTCGAGCCGAGGTGTGGTGCTAAGCTCGACTCATGGCTTTCAAATCAGTTGCCAATTAGTCTTCATCGTTGACGGATTACAATTGTCTCTGCCTCTGCCTCCACTCTACACACTCATAGCAAAATAAAACAAAATAACAAAAACTTGTTAAGTGCCTATCAACAAAACAGAAAAAACAGAAAAAAACAGAAGAGAACAAAAAATAAGAAGACAAAAAAACAAGCATTTCATTGATAAAAAAAATAATAAGTTTCGTTCATGCGAAATTACACAAACAAATTGTTTGAAGTTCTTAAATTTGTGTTTCAAATTTATATAAATATATATCTATATCTATATATATATATTCTCGGTTTATCACATCTGTTGCTGAATTGGCAAGATGTCGGCATAGCTGACGTTTGAAAGCGCATTGTATAGCGCTATGCTGCATCTAGTCAGTTATTCAATGGAACAATCAACAATGCACAAAATAATAATGAAATCATTCATTATTTATATATTTTTTTCAAATTATGGCAGCCGTAATAATGCAGTAACTCAGCAAGTCGTTCCATTTAAAATTGCTTATAAAATTAAAAAAAAATATATTCCATTTTTCAGCTTTCGTTTCAGCAAAGAAAAAGATTCAGAAGGACCCTTACAAGGATAACGTTTAAAGCTCTTATGAATTCGCTTATAATATCAACTTAAAAGCGAGTTCAGCCGCGCTGGATTGTATGGAATATAAATAGCCTCATTTCCAACTCTGCCTTCATTTAGTTTTAAATTTTAAGCAATTTGCCTTTACTGTATTTGGAATTTCAATTTACTTGGTAAACATACTTTTAATCAACATATTTTTAAATTATTCATAATAAATGTAAAAACTTTTAATATAAACAAAAATGGAGTTTATTTTCTAGTCGCATTTCCTCACAATAAAAACAAGTTTTATTTTTACTTTTTTAGCAAAACAGCAATTGGACAATTTGTTTTGACCACTCTATAAGCAAAAAAAAAACCAATTCATCAAACGTAAACATTTGAAAAGTAAACAGAAGCAAAGCCCGCAATTCCATAAGCTTAGAAGCACGTCACAAGCTGTTAAGTTGGCTGCGCTATTTTTAAATTTGCCACCATTTGGCTGTATCATTTTGCAACACTGTCTACTCAATCGATATCAAGTAACGAACTATCGCAACAGAGCTGCTTTTTCGATAGGCCTTGTCACTGTAAAAAAAGTAAACAACTGTAGAAAAAGATTAAGTAAAGCTGGATAATCCACGTAAAAACATTTACTTTAAGTGATGGATAGTCAAGTAAGTTGTATTTAAGGCAACATCGATACTTAGAGCAATAGCAACTATAACTGTCACGATATCTGCTGTCTCTAATTAATACTTCACACAAATGTGTTGCGCTATTTCGTTATCTGAAAGTGGCTTTGTGATAAATCTGCCTAAATATACACATATACATAGTATTTAGACATAACAATAGGTATTAGGAGCACAGACTGCCGTCAATGACGTAATTAACATGGCTGAGTAAATATTAGCAGCAGTTATCAGCTTATCGTAGTTACTTTTTCCATTTCGTCGAGTCTAAGAGGGGCGTTGCTATATATTTTCACAGGCACCGATTGATGATCTATTATTGGACATTGTGGACAATGCTTGGCGCATGGAAGCACTGCCATACGATCAGATACTAGTACCAATTGAGAAATTGCCCGATCCCGAAGCCGATGGTGGTGATTCACATCTAACCTTGAGCGAGCAGGTGAGCAATAATCAAAATGATATGCCACATGTTCCGGACTCATAAATCGTTTTGTTTTGAACAGGAACAAAAGTGGACAGACTTGGCGCTTGGCTCGCTGGCACCGGACGCTGCTTTAATCGATCAACTCAATATAACAGCTATCTAACCAAGGACGAGCAGCCACCGTGCTAGCACGTCCCCAACTTTACTAATACCACAAGTTTTATTTATAACACCGCAACATGAGTAGCAGTAACAATAATAGCAACAGCAACAGCAACAGCAGCAATAGCAATAGCAACAACAATAACAATTCAATACATCAACATCTGCATTCGCCCAGTAAACTAACCGAATTTGCGCGTAATTTTGAGGATAAACCAGATTCTCTATTTGGTCGAGTGGTTAACAAAATTCAAAATGTGTATAATCAAAGCTATAATACAGTCAACGATATATCCAGCGGCACGAGCAGCAGCGTTCAAGTGGGCAAGTCCAAGTTCTACGATGAGCGCAAATCGTCGAGCATCGAGCGAAGCACTGCAAACTTGGACAGCGACAGCGCACAACACAGCTCATCGAATAGTTTGAACGCAGTTCGCCCGCAGCCGCCAACATCGCTGAAGTTGCGTAAAAGCAGCGAAACACAGAGCACGAGCACGACAACAACAGTGGACGAGACAGCTGAAGCCAACGAGCGTGTCGACGAGCTGCCCGGTGAAGCGAATCAGGTTCGCACCGTATCCAACGTGCTCAAACACATCAGCAATATTGTTGCCTCAAAGAACAATAATGTGAGTGCAGCTGCAAATATTGTGTTCAGAAATATCTTGAATCTCTCATTTAATAGGATTTACGCAACTATAAGGAAACGGAGCTGCAGCAGCTGTGGATGCCCGATTCGAAGGCCAAGGAGTGCTATGATTGTGCACAAAAATTCTCCACATTTCGTCGCAAACATCATTGTCGGCTTTGTGGGCAGATTTTCTGCTCCAAATGCTGCAATCAAGTTGTACCGGGCAGTATTATACGCTGCGAGGGTGATTTGAAGGTGTGCAATTACTGTTCCAAGATTGTGCTCACCTCACTGAAATCCTCCAGCACGAGCATGGATGAGAATATGCAGGCATTGCAGCAGCATCTCAGCAACAAGCTCGAGGTGCAGGATAATGCGCCCAGCACTCTGTCCGCACAGAAGCAGCGCATCCAGCTCTCCAGAAAGACTTCCCTGGGCTACCAGGAGGAGCGGTTCAGCTCGCAGGCGAACTATACCACGTTGTCCATGGATGATCGCAAATATATACTGCAGCAGTCCAATTCACTCATCACTCTGCACGAGGAGATGCAACGTGAGTTGCCTGTTCAAAACTGTGGCCAGCTGCTCATTGAGTTTCTCAACACGAACAACAAATCGGCCAATGAGGTGCAAGCTGTGGCCATACTGAATGCCATGCTGGCGGCTGGCTTCCTCGAGCCAATTGTGCCCGATGCCGAGCAGACGGAGTTCGATGCCACATTGCACTACAGATTTGCGGAGCTGTCACGTACAGGTGCAGCCGTAGCTGCCGTTTTAGACAAAGGCAATGAGTGCCCCAATCCCATTAGTCCACAATTCGATAGCAGCGCTGAGCCGCAGCCGCCGAAGTCCATGGATGTCTCCTTAAGCTTTCAGTCTGCTCACGATCTGGAACTGGAGAATGATATGTGCTCTACGGCGGTTTCGACAAAACTGCTGGAGTCCTATTGTGATCACGAGGAGCAGCTATTGGCCCAGCTGTTGCGCACCCATCAACTGGATGCCGAGTGGGGAAAAGTGTTGCAAACGCTCTGCTCAACGGCTGCGAATCATTTCAAGCCCGAGTACTGCACCAACGATCTCATGGACATACGTAACTATGTCAACTTCAAGAAGGTGCCGGGCGGCAGGCGCACGAATTCCCAAATTGTGCATGGTGTGGCATTCTCCAAGAATGTCGCCCACAAGGATATGGCCACGCATGTCGAATTCCCGCGCATCCTGCTGCTCCAGTGCCCCATTGTCTATGAACGCATCGAGGGCAAATTTGTGACCATTGAGACGGTGCTGCTGCAGGAGAAGGAATATCTACGCAATGTCTGCGCCCGCATTATGAAGTTCGAACCGAACGTGGTGCTGGTGCACAAGAATGTGGCTGGCATCGCGCAAGACTTTCTGCGCTCCTACGGTGTCACCCTGGTACTCGATGTGAAGCTCTCTGTGATGGAGCGGCTGGCGCGCACGCTTCAGTGTGACATCGTCAGCTCCATTGAATCGAATATTACGATGCCCAAGCTGGGCTACTGCAATGACTTCTACATACGCAACTATGCTGGCGGCAAGACGCTTATGTTCTTCGAAAATCTGAACAGTCCACGTGGCTACACCTGCCTGCTGCGTGGTGGCAACAATGCGGAGCTGACTCGCGTTAAGAAAGTGGCCTCGGCGCTACTCTTTGCGCGCTACAATTGGCGTCTGGAGATGTCCTTTCTGCTGGACGAGTTTGCGCAGCCCCTCACTCCGAAGCCATCTATATTCGACTCCAAAGAGTCCAGTCCCAAAACAGAGAATGCTGCACAGGAGCAGTTGGAGGCGGAGCCACAGATGCGCTCGTCCAGCAAGCGGCCACTGAGTGAACGCAAATCGGATGAGAAGTTTACGGCCGCCGTCAGTGAGAATGTAGCTGACTTTACGGATCCACTACGCTCCTCGCAAATCGAACCAGTGTCCTCTGCATCCAATATCAATGTACAAGCTTTGGAGGTGGAGATGCGCTACGACAATCGCTTCCGCAATGCACTCAGCTCCACTGTGTTGTCCGTGAGTCCGTTTTTGACGTTTCCGCTGCCCTATCTGGAGACAGAGCAAGGTCGGAATTGTAAGCTACGCAAACTCTTCCCGGCCGAGTTGTATTTCTCTAAACAATGGTCGAAATCAACCAGCGCACTGGAGCGTCCCGACAGCCTCGAAGTGGATCCATTTAAGTCTAATGCCGAGCCAGGCAACAAGGAGAATGAACAGCAGCTGCTGCCGGCGCATGATTTTGTCAAAATGAAGATCACAACGGCGGTGACTAGTCGGGATATACAGACGCTTCTAGCTGAATTTCGGTCCTTTGGTGGTCGCTTTCCTAAAGGCAAGGCGTCGAGTAAGTATAAGGAGTGTGCTTAATTCCTCTTGGTATTCTCTAATATTCTATGGCTTTTGCAGTGTTCAAAAAGAAGAAGAAGATTGGCGAGGTAATACAGCGACCGCAAAAGGTCACCGATGAGCAGCTGTACAAGGACGCACTCGATCCACAGAATCATCAGCGTTTGCCGGTGCTCTTCTGCAGCTTTCACAATAATCCGAAAGGAGTTTCATCATTCTGCAAGCTGCCCATTCTGTTGGATATGAAATTCTATGGCCAACATGACATCATGCTGGAGCAGTTCCTGCAGCGATATTGTTGCCTGTTCAACTCAATGTGCCCGTCGTGCAATTTACCTATGCTCGGTCATGTACGCCGCTACGTTCATTCGCTGGGCTGTGTGAATGTCTATCTCACCGATGATTCAACGCGTTCCGATCCCAAGCGCATCTACTTTACCTCCTGGTGTAGCATCTGTAATGCAACGACGCCAGCTGTACCGCTTTCGGATGCAGCGAAACGGCTTTCTCTGGCCAAGTATCTGGAGATGCGTTTCCATGGTCACGCCTACAAACGACGTCCGCCCACAGAGGCTGGCAGTGGAGCTGTTGAGCAGAGCAGTCCCTGTGAGCACTCACTGCATGGAGACTATGTGCATCATTTCAGCTTCCGTGGCGTTGGCGCCAAGTTTCAGTACACTCCTGTCGAGGTGTGGGAGACGGAATTGCCCTCGCTGACGTTACAATTGGAGCTGCCTAAGCCATTCGTTGGTGTCCAAGTGCAAGAGGAGATCAAGAGCTTCTCGATACGTGGCCATGAGGTATACACGCGCATACACGAGCGCATTGCCGATCTGGCCACCGAGGAGGAGAACTCACCATTGGTATCCACGCTGAAGGCAACTCTCACCAAGGATCAGTTCATATTCAAGCAAAAGGTAGAGATTGTGCATACGCTTCTGACGGAGCATATGGTCAATTCGTATGATATAGCCGACGCCCTCATCATGGCCAAGCGTGTGTTGGCCGAGAACATTGAGCTGTGGGGTCCGCGTCTACACGAGATCGAGCAACTAGCCCAGAAGCATGCCAAGCAGCCGCATCATGTTGATGCTGGCACCATATGCACCGAGGAGTTGCGACCAGAGCAGCCAGATGCTGTTGCCGGCCAGGAGAAGGCCAAGAGCAGAGCTAACAGTCAGCAATCGGAAGGCGGAGCATTTGAGTATCCAGGCGAAGAGAATCCAGATACGGATAAGAAACTGACCGTTGACCAGATGCTCGCATCAACAGTGAGCATGAAAAAGTCTATCAAGTCACGATTGCTCACCCGTCGTCAGACAGTGAATAGCCAGACAAATCTGCTGCAGACCCCGTTTTCGGCACAGGAGCATCTGACCCTGCCCATGGGCTCCATACCCGTGGTTGTGCGTGAAAATGATCTTAGCTCGGTGATTGCTTACAGCCTGACCTCTGCCGAGTATCAGCGCTCTTTAGCAGGTCTGAATGCTGGCGAGGTAGCCAGCGGTGATGCCCAATCTAGCCCGCAGCCGAAGCATAAGCAACTGGACAGCGATGTCGACGAGCCAGCTGGAAGTGCTGAGTCCGAGGAGCGCAACAAGGCGAAAGCACAGCCGCAGCCGCAGCCGCAACCACAGCCGCAGCCACCTAGTGCACATGTCACGCTCACCTTTGGTCCCAGCAGTCAGTTTCAGTGCAAGATTTACTTTGCGCGCGAGTTTGATGCGCTGCGCGCCAAAAGCTTGAGTCCGCCCAAGTTGGATAGAACGCTCTATCGCCGGCTGGAGAAGAGTAAGATGCGCGAAGAGCTAAGAATCTCACAGAATCGCAACGGTTCCGATATCGAAATCGTGCGCAAGCCGAGCGATGTGTCCGGCCAGCCTCTCAAAGAACAGTTAGACGCCGAGGAGGAGTCGCGAATTGCTCTGGCACGCAGTCTCTCCAGCAGCGTGCAGTGGGAGGCGCGTGGTGGCAAGTCAGGTTCACGCTTCTGCAAAACGTTGGGTAAGCACCTCTCATACACCTCTTGCTTGTATTGGAAGCACTCTTATACTAAATCCTTTCCAGATGATCGCTTTGTACTTAAGGAGATGGGCAAAAAGGAGATGGCTATCTTTGACAACTTTGCGCCCGAGTACTTTGAGTACATAGCCAAGTGTCAGCAGCAGCAGCCCACGTTGCTGGCCAAGATCTTTGGCGTCTTCAAAGTTAGCATTAAAAAGAAGGAGTAAGTGCTGTCAACTACAATATTTCCAATGAAATACTAATTATCTCTTGCTCTTACAGCTCCTTTGTGGAGAAGTCCTTGCTGGTTATGGAGAATCTGTTCTATGGCTGCGATATATCCGATAAGTTCGACTTGAAAGGCTCTGAGCGCAATCGCCTGGTGGATCCCACCAATATGAATGGCGAAATTGTGCTGCTCGATGAAAATCTAGTGCAGAGTAAGTGCAGCCATGGCCATCATAATGGGAATTGCTTGTTCATAAATGAATTACCTTGCAGTGTCCTGGTCAAAGCCGTTGTATGTGCTGTCACACAGCAAAGCTGTGTTGCGTGATGCTTTACAAAGGGATGCCTCGTTTTTGGAGCGCAACGAGATCATGGACTACTCCCTGCTAGTGGGCTTGGACAATGAGCGTAATATGCTTGTACTGGGCATAATAGGTGCGTCTGTTTGTATAAATTCACACTTTGCTCAAAAGCTTATGTATTGAAAATTCTGCCTTAGACTATATACGCACCTTTACGCTGGATAAGAAACTGGAGTCAATGCTGAAGCAGACCGGCCTGCTGGGCGGCGGCATGGGCAAGCCGACAATTGTGGCACCACAGCCCTATAAGCAACGCTTTGTCGATGCTATGGATCGTTATTTCAATATCGTGCCTGATCGCTGGGAGGGCCTCTCTAAGATCTGACACCCAACATCTGCTGACGAAATGAGAAATGAAACCAAATAGCAATTAGTTAAGCTGTTCAACGCATAGTTAACATTGATTTGATAAAAACCAAGTAACACGGTGGTTAAAACCACATTTGCCTAAAATAGACGACATATCCGTCCGCCAATTGTTTTGCACTTGACCTACATGGCTGCCGGAAATGGCGCCCAGTTCATGACAATTGAAAGGAGCCAGTCAAGGCGCTGTTGCTTTTGTTGTGTTGCGTGTCGGCTGTGCGGAAATAATTTATCCAGATTGAAAATTGCGTTGCGAATCGTGTGTTGGGGGGGCATTCGGATTAGGACAGCTGCGACTTCATTACGGATGCATGCAGGACACACACGAAAAGCTGACAGCTAGCAGCTGAAACCCAATCAATTGCATTATGCCATGAAATGTTCTTTGCCTCCTGACTGACTGACACCTACAACGCGATTTGTGCGCAGTCAGGGACACTCAAACCCACACACACACACACACACACACACACACACACACACACACACACACACACAGCACGCACACTCACACAAACATAGCCAGCACCCAGCTGGCAGGACTCGTGCTTCACATTGAAAGTTTTTGGCGTGTGAAGTTGTACATTGGCTCAGTTGGGATTTACGATCCGTGTGGTCAAGTTGTTGTTAGCGCTTGTGCAGCGCGTGGCATTTAGTTAGTCGCGTAGCCACGTCTTCCTCTGCCACTAGCAGCCGGATATGGACAGTGGCCATCGAGCTTTAAGCCCCATCATGCTGTTTACCCCCAGACATTTTCAAGTGCTGCGCTGTGCCATGTGTTAAAAGTGAAAAGTGCAAAGGGAAACAACAAAAATGGACTGGAAAGCCAGCGATGGGTAAAGTATAAACAAGACGCTCTTTAAGTATGCATATTGAAGCAGTGGCTATAAGCGCTGTGCTGTGCTGTAAGTCCATGGCCTTGGACAATGCATTCATGTTAACATAATGGCGCAGTCATGTCTCCTGCATTACGTATACGCCCCGTGGCGTGACATGCAAATATTTGTTAAATGCCTCCCATAAATCTATATAATTATGTGCAGAGAATTGTGTGTAGTTCTCCCTCTCTCTCTCTCTCTCTCATTCTCTCTGTACTTTGTTATTGTTCTTAGTGCTGTAATTGCCAATTGATTAGCATATTTAAATGGGATTGCGTTACGCCTGTGGCGACAGAAGTAAAAATAGCGAAAGCCTTCAAAGGTCATTTGGCATTGTCAAGATTAGAGCACTGGACTAGTTACAACAAAAAATAAACTAAATTGAAAAGAAAACAAAACAAACAGGAAATTTTGGTCGACTTTCAAATGCCCTTGCTGCAATTGAACTGCCCGTAGGAAGACGTAGATAAAATCTCTTTATACTCTTTTCAGCTTGAGGACGAACTAGATTTTAGATTTGATCTGATTCCAAATGAATTTTATATTTGATTCATTTCTTAAGCTGGAATTAATAACTTGAAGAATGAGTACATTGCAGCTTTTATCTAGAAAGTTATCTAAAGATAACTTCTCTTGACTCGATTTATATAAAAAACTTTTCTATGATATGACCAATCCTCAGGACTCACAGGGCATTCGCAATTCGTGCTTTTAGCACATTTTGCCTATTTTGCCTTTCATTTATTACCTTGGGGTGGGCGGCAAATTGGGTCAGCCTTTTGGCACTCTGTTGCTATTAAAAGTTTGGGCTCGACATGATTTGGGCGCTTTTTACACTCGCAGCTGGCAGCTGGCAGCTGCAGTTGCTTGCGTTTGGGTTTGTGTCTGTTTCCGTTTCCGTTTCCAGCCAGCCCGAGTCACGCACACAACTACAGCTGCACTTGACAGCGGACTCTTTCCCCTTTTTTTTTGGCCTAAACTGATACTAAGCTGACGCTGAGCACCTGACAGCACGATTTTGATTAGAAATCATAATGCGCTAAGTTGGACTTTGGCTAACATGCGAATTTATTTTTAAGTGAATTTCGTATGCATAACTTAGTTTGAATTGGGCATGGCGTGGTTGAAAGTCTTTGATAGCTGACCAGGTGGCTTTTAGGCAGGTGTATGACTGTGATAACGTCTGAGTGTAAGTTGGTAATATTTTAGATATGAGGTTGGATTATTTGATGATATATATGTATACTAGAGGATGACGAAAGTAAGTGATGAAGATCATTATGCTTGGTATCATTATCCTAACTAGCATCATCATCATTGTTAGTAACATTAATGATTAGCTTTATGATCCGTATGATTACCATTGTCATTAATATCATAATCATCATAATAATTATTATAATTAATGTTAAATATACCTTTTTCCTCACTTCCTCTCAGCCTACCACTTGCCTTATATAGGTTTTTAATAATGTCTAAATTCTCTGAGAAATATAAAATATATCTTTGACTGGAAATATAGAAACAATTCTTTCTTTTTCTCTAGCTATCTCCCTCTCTCACTCTCTCTCTCTCTCACACAATCTCTTGCTGTTCTTAATACTTCTACTGCCCATTTATACCAATTAAATGCTATGATATCATAGTAAACTCATTCGCTAGGTTAGCTAAGTCCTGCTAGCCACCAGCGTGCAGCTGCCTAACACTTTTGGCATTTGCGCACAGCGTTCCAGCTTAAGATTGATGGTTTTACACATCGGAAGTTCAAAAAATAGCTGCAAATGCATATATGCAAATGCTGGGACTATTAAATATGCAAATGTGCCAGCCATAAATGAGAGCAAGAACAACAGCAGCAACAACTGGAGCAGCACCATTGCAACAGGTGTGCATATTTCCATATGCATGCGAGGCAACGGTCAACCGGGGCAGGGCGTAGAGGGCTGCATAGGTATATTAGTAAGCTGCACTGGCCTGGCTGTAATTATCCACTTTTAATGGGCAATTCTAATGAGTCCTTGGCAGTTGTTGGCAAAAGCAAAACCTATTTCCGCTTTAAAGCACTGCCCAAGGGCCAGGTGGGCTGGCACTGTTTATGGCTGCACTCTACGCAATTGACAGCTATTGATTTTGAGTAGCAGCAGCAGCAGCAAATCCTTTGCCATTCTGATACTCCTGAATATTCAAACAGACAATTTTCCAATTTGTTGCAATTTGGTTTATTGTCTGATAGATGTGTGTGTGTGTGCCTAGCAACACATGCCAGCAGGTGTGCCAAGCTGTTTGTTTGTGTTTGTTGTGTGCGTGCTGGCACGCCATGAAAAAAATTCCTTCAGAGGAGCTCCTAGCTAGAGACTTAGGCGCATTGGTATTATTCATAAGGCACCATTTGGGCGCAGGTATACACTATCACAGCGACTGTGTGTTCGTCTTTATAATGGAATTACTCTATTACTAGAAGGCTCTGTGGTGCATATTGGTTGAAGCACTAAATCATATATCAAAATCATATCATATAAATCAATATACAATATAATGTATGAAATATAAAGCAGTTCATCAAATTTAATTTACATACATATATGCGAGGGTGGACAGGCAAGTTTGCGAGTTATTAGTTTAAAAAGTTCATTTTTGCGTTTGTCATTATAATTATTATTATCATTACCAGCATCACTAATATAATAATTATTACTTTTAATTATTTTTGTCATTGTCTATTTCATTATTATTATAATTAATCTTCTCATTGTCATTTTCTTTATTACTATAATTTGTATAATCATTGTCATTGTTATTATTGTCATTGTCATTGCCATTAGTAGCTTTATCATTGTCATTATCAATATCATGATTTTATCTATTTATTATATATCTATTATATTTTATTTGATCATTATTTTCACTGTTTTGATTATTATCATTGTTTTTCGTATCATTGTCGTTGTCATTATCATTGAGCTTATCATTATTGTAATAATTATCATCATCATGACCAATTTTATAATCCTCAGAATCTTCAATGAATGTAAATGACCTTCTATATTATCTATCCACCCATCGAGTCCAAAGCGACCTGCTCATCTCTCACTTGTCTGACTTACCTATCCATAACTAACTTTTAAATTAACAATTAACAACCAACAACTGTGCATAGGGTATGCCCTAGTTGAGAACGCCCATCTTTGGCAATTTAGCAGTAGCATATTTCTGCTTTTGTTGCCATTCTGTGCGATTTAGTTTCGATTCCCTGTTATTTGGTTCCAATGGCAACGCCAACGCCAACGCCAACGCCAAACGTAGCCAAGGCCCCTAGCCCCTCCCAACCACAAGTTGGTTTTGCCAGGCCAATTTCTGGCTAACAATATATTCTGTCCGCAGTGCCGAGGCGGAATTCAATTGGAGTCGTTCGTTCTCGGAGCCAGACCTAGCCGCCAGCCAAAAGCACAGCGATCGCTTCACAATCAAACATCTGCACGAGCATCTTGCCGTTGATGATCTCAAGTTCTTCCGACGCCGTCAGCCCATCCCGCAGCACACGCACAGCAACATCTGTCTGTATGATAGCGAGGAGCCCGTGTTGTCCTTTGGCTCCTTGAAGTCAGAGTATCGTAAGCATTATTGTTGCCAGGGCCACGCCCACGCCCACGCCCATCCCCGAACACTGCTTAGGCGTGCCACATCGCTGCGCCTGGAGGGCTTGATGCAGCTGCTGTCGGAGCATCAGGACAAATATCACTGGTATACGCCCGAGGATCTGAAGTTGTAAGCTTTATAAGCATCATAGCATTATAATTGTATTATTATTCTGTATACTTCAGTTCGCGCACATTTCCCGTGCGTAATCCGGAGAACTTGCAGCTGGGTGGCACGAATGAGCCGGAGGTAATGAAGAGCTCTTCGTATCTGACATATCCCATGGTGGACAGTGGAGCTGAAATATTGCCTCGGCAAATGTTTCGCGATGACAAAGAGCAGCCACCTAATCGCTTGGCCAGCGACAAGTTTAAGCGAGATGTAGCCGCCCAGGAGCAGAATCGCTGTCATCTGCAGATGCGAGCACAGGGCACACAGTACGAGCCAACGCCGTCCGAGTATAAGCGACAGTTCGTAGAGCAGTTTCCCATCGAGAAGGCGCATTCGATACCACAGATAAGCAGCATCAAGATGCAGGGCGAGTTCCATGCTGTGCCCGAGTACCAGGACAGCTTTAAGATGTATGCCAACTACTCAAAGAGTGCGCCCATCAAGAAGCACGACAATCTGCGCGTCTCTGGCGCCGAACAGGAGCAGCAGCTGCCTGTGGCGAGCGGCAGCGATTTGCCCGAGTATCGCGATAAGTTTAATGTCCCACCCAAGCACATGGCCAAAGAGAAGTCCCTGAAGACGGACGATCATTTGCGGCCGCGCGGCGAATTCAGCAAGGATGTGCCCGAGTATTATGAGAGCTTCCGTGATCCGCATATCACCGAGATGCCGGAGCGTGGCAAGGTGCGTGAGCCGTACCTGCGCTTGCGTGGCAAGATCGAATTCAATCCAGAGTATCGCAACAACTATTTGGACTTTCCACGATCGCGGCCCGTGGTGCGCAAGCCCGTCTCCTCATTTCGATTGCCCACCAGCAACAGCAACCAGAACACTACCAACACCACCAGCACCACCACAGCCACCGCCAACAGCACAAGTCCACGCATGGATCGAGAACCCGCTGCCAGCTGCCTGACTGCCGATGAGCTAGCTGCCACGCCCGAGTATCGACGCGCCCAATACAATTACCAGCTGCGGGAACGGGAGCGTTCACGCGAGCTAATTGCTCCGACTGGTAATCCTCGCAAGAGCTCGGATTCCTCGCTGGATGCTGCACAGCTGCAGACCAAGCGACGTCCAGCGCGACAGCGTCAGCTAAAGGAGGCACCGCCGCCGCCACTGCCAGTGGCGCCCAGCTTTGAGGACGTAGTCGCCGGTGGAGCTAAGAAACCAGCTCGATATGGACGACGCGGCTCCGTGCTGCAGAACGCAGCCAAGTGCCGTGACAAGTCCTCCATCATTGAGGGCAATCCCAAATATGCTGTGGGCTGTCGTCGTTCCAAGCAGAACACAGAGAATCAACAGGATTCGTTTGTGGTGCTGGATGAGCCATGCAAGCCTTCCAATTGGATGAAGAAGACCTGGTATGATTCTTAGGCAAGTTCACCAAGAAAACGCAATAAAATAAAGAATTTACTTATCTAGAATAATAGAGTACGATATATTTATAAAGTATTTTGAATGGGTTGATATATCTTTTATTTTTATACCCTGAACCCATTGAATATGGGAAATCAGGGTATAATGGTTTTGTTAAACTGTCAAATGTATGTAACAGGCAGAAGGGGGCTTGGCAGGCCCCATAAGTATATATATTCTTGATCAGCGAGACGAGCTGAGTCTATATAGCCATGTCCGTCTGTCCGTCTGTCCGACTGTCCGCCTTTCCGTATGTATGAAAGCGTCGATCTCAGAGCATATAAGAGCTGGAGACTTAAAATTTAGGTAGGTCCCTGTATAGCACGCGCATATCGAGTTTGTTTTAAAAAATCCATAACTTGTCCCGTTTTATTGTTATCGATTAAAAACCTTATCAAAATCAAGTTATTTAATTATATATCGTATTTTTTGTATTTAGATTGATTTATATTTTATACAATTTCGATTTTTGTTATATTTTGGATACCAGCAAAAAAATAATTATTTAATTTTACAAACTTAAATTTTTGAACTTTAAATTTTTATTTTAAAAACACAGATCGGACGGGTTTACGGGAATTTCATAGTTTAAGCCTTTGGACTTTAAGTTAACAAGTTTTTAAATTGCTGAAAGAAGTGAAGCGAGAAGCTAGGTTTTTCTATTGTTAGGAAATTATTAAAATTGCCCATGAATGATGCTCTTAATATGGTAATTGAACAAAGCCCAAAGCCAAACACTCAGCCTGCTTAAACTTCTCTAACCGCTGCTCGCTTATGCATAATACATAGATATCATAGATATCATTCAATCCGACATACTTAACCTGCATTAACTTCTCTCAGCGCTTCTCTTCGCTCTACTCCCTGCACATTGGTGTTTGCAAACATAAACAAACCTTGGCGTTCTCTACACGAGACTCATTCAAGTAGTTTTTATCTAATCAGCGCCCCAAACACACATACGCACACACCCATTTGATAAGAGTGCCCAAAGAGCGGCGCTTACTCATAGCAGCCGTAGTATCATCCGAAATTTCGCATTTGAAACATGTAAAACGCAGTTGACAAAAGCTCAAACGGAAATCACAAAGGATAGATTGAGTTTTTTTTTTTATTGAGAATATGAGCGCGGAGTTGGGCAGCCATGCAGCCAGTCCGCCAGCTCACATACTGGGCTATGCGATCCGCAGTCGCACACGCGTCTATGTCTCCTACATTATACCCACCTGCCTGGCGCTGTTGGTGTACATGCTGCAAACCTCCACAGACTTGGCCTTGAGCTATCAGCACTTTCGCAGGCAAGAGCCGGGCTATGGTGCGGGCACCTTGGTACTGGTGCTGTTGCCACCACTGCTCACCTATGTGCTGGTGCTCAGCTCCAGGGAACAGCGCAGCAGCGTGAGCGCCAGTCGGAGTAAGTGTATGGGCTGTAGCTTGGGTTTGCTGCAGCTGGTGTTTTTCCCATTCGCCGTGGTCTACAGGTGAGTCATACAATAAATATTTGCGCATTCTTTGATCTGTATGAGCTACTCTTTAGGTTCACCATGCGCTTGTTTTGGTCTGTGGAGGCGCTCTACCATGCGGATGACGACGTGGAACGCATGAAGTGCTTAGCCAAGGCAACACAAACATCCAACATTGAGTTATACCTGCTCGTCCAAGCATATGCACAGGCGGCGCCACAGATCATATTGCAGATGTACCACATGCTCGCTCAGGACATCTTTCGTAACTATGAGACATGTGAGTTTGGAGATTTGCTTTCAATCCGCACTTGGCTTGACTAACTGCCTCCATTGCAGCCACCTTGCAGAGCATGTGTCTGGTATTTGCAGCCATAGATCTGGCTGGGATTACTACCAGTTACCATCGAATCGAGAGCCAGCGGCGTGTGGGTCGTAATTATCCCTGGGCAACAGCGCAGCAAGTGGAGGCCCAACGCTGCCGGCTGGAGCAGAATGAGCGGCTGTGCGGAGAGGTGGAGCGCAAGAAACGTGCTTCGGAGCGCTCACTGGCCACAAGTTTTCCCCAATCGGAGAAGATCATGGCTAACTTTCATGCCCGACAGGAATCGGGCAGTCAGATTGAGACATCAGCAGTTGGCAGCCATGAGCTGCACGTAAATGGAGAGGATGAGGTGGATAACGATGCTGTGGAGAAGCTGGAGATAATAGCTATGCTACACCCGCCCACAAGTACTGATCCGGGCAATGTCACGGACGATGATAAGATACATCAGGCTCTACCCAAATTACACTTACGACGAGACGAGCTAAAGCACTTGGATAGCATTGAGGTACTGGACACAGTGCCAGAGACACCAGCTCCTCCGCCCCCACCTGCCACAGCGCCGCCAGCGTTGCCCATGTTGCGGCTGCCCACAGAGAATGATCCGCCAGCGGCGCCAGATCTACGACGCACTGCATCGGATACGGAATACAGAAGAAGTAGACGTGTCACACGTCCTCTCTCCCAGTTGGAGACGTTCAAGGATATGCTGCTTGTAAATGCACAGCTGTACATTAAGGAGCATGTGCCACGGCCACCCAAATTGCTCATTGGACGTGTGGATGAGGCGCCCAACTCCGATGAGCGTACTCCCTTGGTGCTGGCACAGTCTCCAAAGGGCACGCCTTTGACACCCAAGGACGTGGTCGACTTCTACTTTCCACGACCCACAAAGATTGTGAACGGCATACAGCAGGATGACTTTGCTGGTCGCACTGTTGCCTTCTTTGGCTGGATAGCCTTCATCATAATGCGCATGCTGTCGCTGGCCACCTTTTGCGTCTTCTATCCACGCGCCTTCTTCATTGTGGTGGGCGTGCACTACGCCTTGATGCTGGCTGCCTTGGCGCTGGAGACGCGCTGCCGTGTCAGCTGGAGTCGTTGTCTGTTCTATCTGCTGCTTGCCTACATTTACATTTTCGTGCTGATTGAGCTTCGAGTGTGCTTTAAGAGCATACGACGCTGGTATGCCTTGTATTTGGTACTCGTGCTGGCGGAGAATATAACCATGTCAGCCATTTGGTATGCCAACGAACAATTCGAATCCTGGTGGTTTGGCTTCATTTGGGAGTGGATTGTCTACAGCGGCATCCTGTTCCTGGCCACCATTATCGTCTACTATTGTATACTGCGTCCCAAGGATGTGACGCTTATCGTCGAGGAAGACGAGGCGCCGCCTCAACAGTCAGAGCAGTCGGTTGCCTAGCTGCCTCGTTGCCAAGCTTCAAATGTGTTTGCCCTGCCAAATCATTCAGTCAAACATTTTTCATTGCTCGCATCACAAATCTATTAAATAAATAAATTATTTTCGGTAGCTTTAAAACACACATCAAATGGATCAGAACGAAAACTTTCGCATCAAGGGCAAAGGACCCTGCATTGCAGAGCGCACCGAAACGCAGGATAGTTTTGGTGTACCTTACAGAAACAAGACGCTTAGTAACAGCCTTAAATATCAATAAAAGTTCAGTTTAAGTAAGTTTCGACTGTATTATTGCAGCTACACGGGCAAATCACTTGAAGAAATTTCTGTGGAAAGAACTTCTAGATGAGTACAATCGACAGAATTTAATTAAACCTGATTTGGGGCCTAATCACACGGAATACTTTGAGAACTTCTGCAAAGATAAGCCACCGGAGGACGAGGAGCGTCTGGAATTGCGTATTAACAAATATCCCCTGTATTGTACAACACCAATAACTCTCTGGAATCATGAGGGCGATCCTTCGAAAACTTTTAGAGTTAAATATTCCATAACCAGGCCATTGCAAGAATGCACAGAGAAGTTTGGACAGTAAATAGAAATTAACGTTATTATTCAGTTCAGTTTTAATGTTTTATGTGAAATTATGCATTATAATAGCAACATGCTTATGCGTAAATTAAATACAGTTTAATTCAAAAATAAGCGTTATTTAGATTTCATGCATTAATCTTGGCCTACGAGTAATTTAAATTCAAATTAACGTATCAAATTGAATAACATTACCATTACATTAATCGATAGATCGATTAATTTTTCTATGCATTTACATTGCGTACAAGTGTGTACACACTGTTATTTTTTGCGCATTGCAATCGCCATCTCTAATCTTCACAGTTGATAGGCAACACTGTCGCTGACGTGTCTGTAAAAAATATCGAAGCTGAAACAGGCGGTGCAGGGCTATTTACTCGTTTTTTATTTATTATCCTATAGCATATAAGCTGCGTTTCACAACGCTACACAATATAGGACAATGCTTAAACTAGGTAAGTCATAATAAACCATTATAAATTAATGTCAAAGCCACTCGTGTGTGTGCAGCACAAACGCCGGCATAGGCGCTGTCGCTGTCTCGTTCTCTGTCACACTTGCCGGCGTCGACGTTGACTCTGCGTTCTGAAAACTTTGCCAACACATTTTTCAACAGTATTATAATCATTTTTCTATTTGTTGCAACAGCCTTTACGCTCCTATGCGTACTATGCGGCGCTGCAACGACTTGGAGTGCGCGCACCGTCGATAGCCATTTGGGGCCAAAGGATCTCACCCGCCTGCAAAAAGTCTTTGTTGATGGCCTCAGTTCCAACGATCTGCAAGCGATTTTCTTTGCCAGCCTAAACATTGAGACAACTGATGCTGCGACGAAGGAAACGCTGTGCCAAAAGATTGTAACACTGCATGCAGAATCCAAACTAAATGTAAGTTTAAATAAATATTGATGAGCTGTCTATATATTAACCTTTGGCCCGCATTGCAGAACTTTGAAAAAGACTACTACCTAATTGGTGCCAACCGGAATCTGCGTTGCACAACAAAGATCGCTGAAGCATTGTTGTCTAAGGTTTACAACTCGCTGGATTCGGAACTGGCCACCACACAAGAGATTTACTACCGTTTAGCGACGCACAAAGCTCTCGGCGTTCAGGTTAGCGAGGCAGCGCAGGCGAAAATTGTGAAACGTTTGCAGGAGGTGTTGAAGAAGGATGACACACTCAGCGGTCTGGGCTATGCATTTAATGTGGCCATCCAACTGGGTCCTAGTGCCAGTTTCATTGCCAATCGCATCGAGGACGCTGTTGTTCAAGCTGACGAAGTTGATGGCCGACTGCTGCAATTTGAGGGTGGACTAAGCATCACAGCCTTGATACTAAACGGCGTCTTCGGCGTGTCGAAGGCCCTTGACAAGCCAGCACCTGTTACAGCCGATCAAGCTGTTAAATTTGCCAACTATTTGTTGAGCCGTCGTTCGGTGCAAACCGCCAAGGGAGCCCATGTGCTAATTGAGGCGCTAAAAACAATCAGCAGCGCAGATAAAATATCACCCATCTGCGTACAACTTATTGGAAATGGACAACTGGAGGCCCAGTCGCCAACCCTTAATGTTGCAATTGTTGATTTGCTCGGCAAACCCCTTTCCCCAGCCGTGGCGAGCCTCAGTGCCAAGATTAGTGTGAAGAAGGATAGCTCTGTGTTGGCAGAAAAGATTCAGCTCGTATCGAAGTCTTCGGACAAAACCACCTATGCAGCGGATTTGAGCAGCCTAAAGCCAGGTCGCGGCATCTACCTGGCGGAGTTAAACGGCGATGGTATTTACAAACAAAAACTGCAATTCAAAGTGCTGGGACGTGTCAAGGTACAAACTCTAGAGTTGGGAATTGCTGAATCAGATGCCAGTGCAGCCACACGCAAGCAGAGCGTCAGCTATCCCAACAAGCTGAAGGACACTCTCACGGCGGACAGCACACAAAAGCTGCTGCTTAAAGCACTGCTGGTCGACGAGGGAACCAGCAAGCCCATTGCAGTGCATCAGGCATTTGTACGCCTATATAACCGGGAAACGGACAAGGAGATCATATTCGTAGCTGAGCAGGATAGCAGCAAGGCCTACAAATTTGATATGGATGTGGGCAATCAGGGCAAGAATTTCAATTACCAAAATGGCTTGTATAACATTTATTTGACTGTCGGCGATGCTTCGTTGTCCAACTCCTTCGAGTGGCTATTGGCTGATGTGCAGCTGAAATTCAATCAGCCAGACAGAGGTGAGTGTAGCTGCCCTTCTATAGTTAGTTTATTATCATTAAATTGAATACACTTTGCAGATGTCAAGCCCACCCATCTGAATGGGCCTCTGCCAGAGATTGTGCATCAATTCCGCGTGCCCGATAAGCGTCCGCCCCGCATTGTTTCGGATATCTTCACTGGCCTGTGTATAACGCCCCTTGTGCTGCTCTTTGTCTTCTGGGCAAAATTGGGCATCAATGTCTCTAACTTTACATTATCACCCAGCACAATTGGCTTCCATTTGGGCTTTGGTGGCATCTTGGCGCTCTTCTTTGTTTTCTGGCTGCAACTGAACATGTTCCAAACACTGCGCCTACTCATACCAATCGCAGTATTCACATTCCTCTGTGGCAATCGCCTGTTGCGACGTCTCTATGCACAACGCAACGCCAAGAATCCAGCTGGTGCTACATAAACGACATTACCGAAGGCTTTAAGGCTGTGCTCTGTTCAGCATTCGATAATTAGATCAACATTAGCCGGCATCACAGCTGCTAATTGAGGAAATGTGTTACAGTCACACTCTCTATCTAACAAACTATAATTAAAACCAATCTTTAATAAAGCGTTTAGTGTAAGCTCTATTAAAACACAAAACTTAGACTTCACATAAAATACCTTCTGCTTGGACTCTACAAAGTATGGGACGGGGTGGACAAGAATGAGTCAAATCAAACAGCACAGTATAAAATTTAGGAATAAGGTTTAATAATATGTACAAATACGACGATATAACAATCATATAAGAGTAACGAAGTACTCTCTAAGGAAAACACAAATAATATAAACATATTTTTACAGGTGCGCCTTCATGAAGGGCTTCAGGTATTTGTGATACGACTCGTTCACCGGCTCCTTGTTGAGTGGATTTTTCTTAATCGACTCAAAAATGTGTTCATACACTTTGCCATCATAGGCACCCAACGCCGAATCCAAAACGCGATCGTGCAAATCAAAGCTGTCGACCAAAGCAACAGCGTTGGGGCGCAAGCGCTTCAAGCAATTCTCCAATCGCATTTCCAACTTGGTAACATCCTCATCAGTAAACTCGATAAACTGAAATTTTCAGCGGTTAGTAATAGCACTTTATCATATATCTTAACTAGATAAGATAGTGTCTTACTTACCCGTAAAAAGTCGCCAATACGATTAAGGCAGGCATCGACGAGGTAGAGTTCGAGCACCACCTTTAGCACATCGGCCAGCGCTGGCGAAACTTGTTTCGAAATAGCCATTAGCTCTGTGTATGCGGTTTGTGCCAAGAATGCGCGTCCGTGTAGCTAAAAGTCGAGTTAGATTTAGTATATAAAGAGGCTATACTGTGATTGCTATTCCTGCTTACATCTGCGGCGCCCGTCAAGAAGATGCCACTGAGATTGGCGGCCACCTCCGTACCGTGGCCCTGTCGGCGACGTTTCTCTATCTGTTCATAGGCGATGCGCGTTTTGCTAAACATAATTTTTAGATTAAATAACATATTATTATTATATATATAAAAAAGTGCTTACTTGGCAGCCACGAATTGGAATGCCTTCACAATCGACTCCAGCGAGCAATCGAAATTGACAAATTGTTTTAGCTTGATAGCCTCGTTAATGTAGGCAACAGTTGGCACCAGTTGTTCACCGGCCAGCGCCTGGCCATAGACTTTGACCAGATAACGTGCCGTTTGAAGCAACATAACCGTGTTCTCGCCCTCGTACGTACACACAGCTGTTGTCATGCCATAGATAGCAGGGAAATTGGAGCAATCCATAAAGCCATGACCGCCGCAAGAGAGACGACATATTTCCACGCCAGCTGATGAATCCGCGCTGCAAATGGCCTTTAGGCAACAGGAAAGCGCATGCATCTCGGGCAAGCGTTCCAAGTTGCCGGTTTCCATTTCGCCGGAGACCCCATTGTACATGTTCCAAATAGCATCGCCCGCTAACTTAAACACAATAGCCTTCGTTATCTGCGGGAATATCTTCTGCTGTTGTGTCGTATGATCCATAATCTGAGGTTCTGGCTCCTTAGGATCAATGGGACTCTGTCGCCGAACAGCCGAATAACGTGTCGCAATGGTCGACGCTTTAGCCAAGCTGTGAGCAGTGTCCCTGATAAGTACACAACGCACAAACATCATGGTACCATAGGTGAGGACACTATTCTTGGGTGCCACATAGGTGCCATCGGGCAGCACTTGTTGGTTCTTCATTAGCATATTGTTAAGCGGCACACGCACATTCTTCAATCCCAGATAGCCATTGTTGACACCCTTCATGCTCAGCTTGGTGCCAATGTCGCCAACATCAATGCCTGGCATGGGCTGATGCGTATCCATGTCTCTTAGCTGCACGATAAACGGAGCCAGGCCACGCAGCTCGCCTTTGGTGTACAGCTGTGCCACGACAACAGCATAGTTCGCCGTGTGACCCACTATGAATTTACAAGTTGAAGTCATTTGATATAATCTATATAGCTGTTAGATACTTACAGCCGCCGGGCCACCATTTGTAGGCAGTCAGCGTTGGCGTATTGAGCACAAACTCTTGTGAGCTGGCATCGTAATCAGCGCGCGTTTCCAATCCACGCAGAAAGGTGCCGTGTCCCAGTTCTGTTTGGGCATAGGTGCCAATTATTTCACAATCCCAAGCCTTGGACAACCACTCGATCTGCTGTTCCATGGTGCCCTGCAAAACATATCTTTGAATATGAAGTCAACTCTTAATTAACACGAACCCAATGCTCACCTGACCCATAATTGTGGGAACAAACATGACGTAGTGAAGCGACATGGGATTTCCCTCCTTCAACAAGGCAGCGCCCAATGAGCCGCCAAGCAGAGCACTATTGAAGTAGCATATCAAATATATGTGAATAATATGAATATATAAAAATACTTACGTATATGTATCCACGCCATCCTCGCCATCAGCACGCAGCTTACGTATCTTTTCGCCCATGAGGCAGGCCTTGCGTAAGCTGTCTTCATAGAGCTGCTTGTGGGACATATATGATGTTGGCAGATCATCCTTCAACTCAGGATCGTCAAGAACCAATTTCTCTGCAATTGGTAGTATGTGAAGTACATATGTAGGTACGTACAAGGTCGATTATGTCAGCTCTTCAAAATTTTGTTAGCTTATCTATCTATCAATCAATCATATATTGAACTACTGATTTTCTATTATTGGCAACAAGCGATTAAGCCAAATCGAATCGACGTATGCAGATAAAGCTTATCAATTGAACACCAGCGAATTTATAACATTCTCAACGACTGTGAAGAATGTGGCTTCTGAAGTACACTCAAAGTCTAAAATTCGTCGATAATGATTTTGTTTGGGATGCTGTGGTTCGAACAAAGTTCAATGGTTCGTTTAAATTACATCGTTTAGCTCACCTCGCGACTTGCTGCATTTAATATGAGATAATGATTATTGCGTGTAAAATTTACATAAATCGTTGGGGTCAAATACCGACGCTGATTAATTATGAATAAGCGAAAAAGAGAAGATACAGATCACAACAAAGACGCCAAGAAGGCCGGTCAAGGGTTGCCAGAAAAGTTGCCAAAGCTGTCAGACGACACGAAATATATCACCTATCTCTGTAATTAGCCGAGTTCAAAAGTTAAATTGCCAGCAACTATTTTATTGCGTCATTTACATATTGCTGTTAGCTTCCATAGTATTTGCTTTGTCATGCTACTGCAGCAGCTTAATTGCGAAACGCCAATGAGTACGTTAAAGCCTCGCTCTTAAGTCAAGCTTATTACAAAATAAAACCAGTTAATCGTACAGAGTAAATGTTGAGTACACTTAAACGCCAGTCGACTTACCCAAGAATTTTTTCTCTTTGTATTTCTCCTCGCCACCAGCCCACAAAATTGAAAACTCTAATGGATCAAAGGTTGCCGTATTGCGCTCCTTTTGCAAATCTGGATTGACTTCCAATGCAGGCATTTTGCTTGATATGTGTCAGCAACAACAGCAACAACAACAATGACAATGAGAAACGGGTTCAAATCAAGTTTTATTTCTTTATATTTTCTCTGGTATTTACACACAAAGAAAACTTTCACGTGTGTCTTGTACGACGAGCGAGTACTAACTAAATATATTGTGGAAGCAACCTCAATGTGTATTGCCTTTGAAAGCAGTTTATGCATCCGGATGTTAGCGTGAATCTTATCTACTAGTCTCAGTGAACTTTAACCGTGGGCACTTTGAGAAATATAGATCTATGTACTCATTTTTTGCTTCTATTCCTGAGAAAGATTATTGGCGATAATTGTATTTAATCAACTTTTTGTTGTTGCGCCACATGAACGGATACTCTTAATCTATTGTTGATAAATCCGTTATTATTATTGTGTTGGGGCTCTTTGTTTGTGTACAATCAGCTGTGTGCCAGGGCTGCAGCGTGATACACAGTGCAAACAGCGCTGCCAGATAGTTCACAAATTTGAATCCACAATAAACTCGGTTTTTTCTGTTACGTTTGTTTGCTTCTTTATTGGCTAATTTTGTACAACTTAAAACATTATTCTAATCTTTGGCTTAGTGAATTACATAACATACATACATACAGCAAATAGAATAAAATCACGGTTTTAATACGATTTTCGGTTAGAACAAATATCTATATAAATGCCTAATATGCCAGTCTAAAGGCTATTCGCCTGACTGCTGGATATTGTAATGCCACGCTGATGTTGTACCAGACCAGAAGGTTCATAGGCACAGCAACCACCATTGATACCGCGCGACTGCTCCAATTGCAAACCCCCCATATCCGTGGGGTACCAATGTGAATCGTGTAGCTGACCATAGTTAGGATCGACTGCCATCTGTGGCTCAGTGCGTGGCGTCTTTGGATACGATTGCATCTGTGAACTCTGCCAATCCATGCGCGTGGAGCTGAATGTCAGGTTGGAATTGCTGTTTCGATTGTGGCCATGTTGCAAGTGCTGATGGAACTCAAAGGGCCAGCTCTGTAAAGTTGATCAATAAGTGTGAAGTGTTAATTTTAATACTTGATTTAAACTGCAGTCTCAAGTATGATCTATAATGAGATGTTAAGAGGGGTAACCGCAGACAGCTATAAATGGAACAATATGACGACAGCGACAGCGCCATTGTTTGTTTATACAATTTTGATTGTTTTTAGTGGCTCTTTGAAGGAAATGTTTTCATAGTTGAACAATAACATCGTCATTAACGTATCTATAAAAACATAAACAGCCCACAGACAAGAGACACTCATCGGCAGCCTGGGTTAACCAATGGGTAATGGATTACTACTGACTATCTCTCACTCTTTCGCTCTGTCTATACATACAATATCTTGCGCTCGCTCACACGCACACTCTATCTCTCTGTATTTCCCAGCCCTCAAGCGAAAGGCGGCGCGTGCGACTGAGCTAAATTAGGGTGCTGTAGCTGTTTAGGAAGCTGCGCTACGATCCTGTCAAATGCAAACAAAACACTGCCACCATATGGGCACAAGACGCCGTCCGAATATAATATTTGCTCAACATTTTTCACGCATTCAACTTCACTGAATGAATAAACAATTGCCTGTATTCGAATTGGTAGAATTTTTATAGAATTTTGTGGGTAATTCCAAATTAGAGGCAAATTTTAAGGGAATATGCAACTATATATAGTAATACTTTTGGGAAACCTCTTTAAATGAAAATCTCTATATATGTCTATGAGAACTATGATGTCTATAAAAAACAGGATGGCTAGATATTATATGGTATAGGAAATCTTTGAACAGAAAAAGACAACTAGATCAGCAATACTTTTGATATAATAGTTATATTCTATATATGCCGAGAAAGGTTTTCGAAAGTCTCTAAAAAATATCTAAAAAATATCTAGCTGAAGTAGGGTTTTTACTGATTTTAGAGAATAATTCGACAATATTTCTGTATGTGCAAAAAATTCTAAAAGCTAGAAACCTTGACTCATAACATATAGATCTCATCTTCCATTCAATTTACTTTTATAAACTACAATTGATGATATTTCCGAGCTGGTTATAGGGTATCTGAGATTTGAGCAATTGGTGCCTATAAAATGCTGATTTGTTTTAATTACATACTACGTACTATTTAGCTAAGAGTGAGCAGAGGCGACAGTTTTCCCTTGCATGTCATTCATTCACTTTGGCTTGGCTTCAAAGTCGTGCATCTTTAAAAATAACAAGAAATACTGACGAAGAAATAACCAATGTTTCTCTACCATGCCGCACCTCTCGAGTCGCTCGCCACGAGACTAGTCGATGTCGATGTCGATGTCGATGTCTCCGTGTGAGTCTGTCACTCATATTTAGTATTTTTGAAATTCACAAAAGTATCTGATTACAGGAAAGCCAGACACAAACTGAAATCACAAAATGTGATTTGTTGTACTTAAAATTGGTAAGGAGGTTGGAGGGGGCTCCACACCTACGTAAGGTACCGAAGTACTTGAACAGATGTTGCCCAACATATATCTAAATATATGATTTTTGATGTTGTTTATACAAAATTGCCATGGAATATTGTAAAATGAAATAAAGTTGAACTCAAATTATAAGGGAAATATTAAAAATATGTAGGAATAGAGGAAAATATTTGGAATATTTAAAAAGAATTAAGTGTCCAGAGTTTTTGGTATAATGGAAACACTTTCCCTTAAGCTACATCAACTATAGCTATAGGATTACCCCTACAGTTCAGCGATCTCACATGCCGCATTATCTAAAAACCATTTGATTTAATGATATTTTAATTGGGTTAATTGCGATCTGTCGCACGTCTGACAAAATCTGAATGGATTTTGAGCCTATCAACGCCGCCTTTCATAACTGAGAGCTGACACCTGTCACGAATTGACGCGGTCCAGCTGCAAGTACCAGCAACTAGATGTGTATATAAGAATACATATATTCCATACATATATCTGCTTTATATATGTGCATGTTGAATGCAACGCTAAGTGGTGCCACTGACATCACTTATACGCTCCATAGGCAGTGGCACTCGCACTGGCACAGGTCGAGAGTTAACAGAGTCTGCAGTTGACACTTACCATGCCGAGTTGTCCAGCATTGTGGAAATTGAAATTTGTCGTCGTGCCGCCGGCTGAGCTGCCACAATCTGTTGCCAGATTTCGCGTATCCAGCACATCGGCTATGGAGGCAGCGCCAACATTTGGATTGGCATTCGGACTGCCGCTGCCTGTCTCGACAGCGTTAATTAGCTGCTTAATGTAGAGTGTGGCCAAACGCAATGTGTCCAACTTTGAGAGCTTTGTGTCTGGCGGAATGTTGGGCAATTTGGTCTTCAGACGTCCATACGCGCTCGATAACACCCGCATGCGCATACGCTCCCTGGCATTGGCCGCATTCCGTTGCACCGGCGGCTGGGAACCTTAAGAAGTTTCATATTTTGAGGATTAGTTAACATTAAGTTCAGTGGAATAATCCCAATAATTGTGCTTACTATGCGAGCTGGCATCCTCATCGAAATCATCATCGTACAATTCCAGTGGGCTGGAGGCGCGCTTTTTGCGTGGCATTAGATAATCTTTTTTTTCAATTAGAAATTTTCTAACAACACAGTTTTTAGGGCACTTTCACTAAGATCAATTTTAGAATCACTTTCTTTAAGATTTTTTTAAATATTTGCGAGTATTTGAGTTTAATTTCTCTAGCTCGTCTTGCTGAAGATCGTTTAGTTCGAACCGTCTCGCAGCACTTATGAAACACATCTGAACACATCGCTCGGAACATCTTCCTTTTTACACATACACACACGCACACATTCCTCTCGTTCTCACTCTCTCCGATCTCTGGCCGTCTCTTGCTCTCGTCATATTGCCTATTTTTGGCACTTGTAGGCGTGCCCCTGCTCCGTAATAGTTCTCTGCGGCTGCTACAATTGGTGGACGCCGTAAACACATGGTGCGATCTCTGCTATCTCCGAGCCCGAGGGCGACACGAGATTGGTCCAGCTGGTAGCTGCTGCTGTTTCCTTGTTTACGCTAGCCAAATTGAATCAATTTGTGTTTATCGGGCACGTCTTAAATTCGGTGGCTCCTTATGAACATGTTAAGGATGCCCAAAGTGAGCGCAAAGCGTGCTATAAGCGGCAGCTGTAACCACCTGGTACTAAATTTGATATCGTTGCCTAATCCACTGAAATCACTTCTGGAGTTTGATCTGGATACGAACGACCCTGACAGCCCACGCGCCACTGACATAATGAGAAATTAATATCAAGTTGATGAAAGGAAATCAGTATTTTCTCAAGAATCTTTAAAAAAAATTGGATTAAAATATGTTTTGAAATTTTTAATGATTTTTATATTTAAATCTTATTAAAGGAGCAGTAATTTCATATTATTTATAATATCAAAATAATTTTTATATATATATTTAAAATACTTAATTTATATAAATCTTTGGGGAGATCTTATAAAAAAAAGGTTTTTCCTACAGATCATTTTCATTTCTTTTGAGTCAGAAGAGATCGTTTTAGAGAATATTCTCTTCATATCTTTGCCATTCAGCCTTCGATGCACTTTAAACATATATGTTTATATATATATATATATATATATATATATATATATATATATATATATATATATATATATATATATATATATATATATACATATACATACACTTATATAATGACTATGTCAAGTCAAACCACAAGATGGGACTCTGTAGACATTTTTACTATAGTAGTCCAAGTAAGCAGACATCATGCAGCAGGATCCAATAGCGGAAGTGTAGATTTAGTGTTGGGCGGATGTCAGACTGTGGAGCAGCACATGGAGTGTGCGCAGCTGGCAGATGAAATGTGGTTAACCTAGCAAGGTGACCTACAGCAGAGACGGGTGCCAACTTCAATATGAAAGCCTATCAAATTTATTAGAAAATTTTAAAAAGTGAACTGGATACCCCCAATGGCCGTAATTAAAACCCAACTAAACTCTTCCCAGAAACTACATAGTTGCCCAACTGGTGAAAGGTAGAAGCCTCTCCTATCTCTCTCTCTCTCTCTCTCCCACTCACTCTCTTTCACTCTAAGAGCCTGCAGGCAGACCCATTCAAGTGCCTAGAGAAAGCCATAAATTATATTGCACTCGCCTCAATTGTTCGGAGAAAGGAGATCGCAATGCCCATGGACTGTCTGCCCGAATGTCTGCGGTTAACAGTTCAATTAATTTTGTTATGCAACTATTATGACATAATGGGTGAGGTTCCTCGAAGCATTTTCCCAACGTCTCGTAATACAATATGAGACGAGAATGCAGCAGACACGCTGTCGCCGTGGCTTTAGTCTGGTTCTAGAATAGTTAGGTAAGCAGTTCTATCTAAATTTCTAACTCCGAGAGTTGCAAGTCACCAATTTCCATGGCCATTCCCCAAGACCTTATTCATAATATATAAATAGTCAAGTTTTTTATTCAAAGGTTGTTTTTTATAACTTATATAAGTACAGCTTCTCTATTAATATACATATATAAAATACTGTGATCCTGAATAGGTAGACCAAGCCTCCTTCTATGCCGCATTAACGTGGCCCTGTGCGGTCTCAATGGTGACAGTCGATGCTGTATTCGATGTGTCGAAGTGGGAGGCGATCAGCTCTTCCAGCTCGTAGTCAAACTTAAATATGGAACGCATTTCATTTTTCAGACGACACACAACGCCAGCAGAGCCCATATTCCAGTTCCAACAGATCATTTCGCAGTTGAGTGCCTTCAGATCGCCGCACAGTGATATTATATTCTACAATAAGCAATTATAGAATTCGAATTTGAAGTTCGTTTTAGTTTACTTTAGTTTAGTTTACTCTATGCTTACCATAGCCACTGTGTAATCAATGGAATTAATTTCCTGTCCCTTGATCACCACCAAATGTGTTTTACAATCCTGCTGGTTCAGATAGGCCACAACTTTCTCCTTCAGGTACTCGGCAGAGGCATAGTCCAGTTTCTGTTTGACGTCGACCAGGGCCACTTCATGGCCATTGATCTATAGCGGAAAGTTGAACATATTTGATAGAGACAAAAGCATAAGATAACTGTTTACCTTCTCAAGCGTTATGTGCACTTGTGGTCGAGCGCTGCTATAGAGTATATAGATGAGATTGGCCACAATGCCACAGACTATGCCATACTCCAGGCTCCAGAACAGGCAAGTCACGATGGTCACCACAAAGGGAAAGAGGTCGCGTTCTATAGAGAAGATATATACACTTAAAATTTACTCGAATTGCGAATGCTTCACTCACTTTTCGACCTCCACATATCTGAAATTCTCTCCAGCTCCACGAGAGATATCATAGCTGCTATTATGAGCGCAGCCAGCGTCGTTTTGGGTATATAGTAAAAGGTTTGTGTGAGAAAAGCGAGGGCCAATAGCACTAGGGTGCCCGTTACAGCTCCTCCGAGGGGAGTTCTCACCCCGCTGGCATTGTTGACGGCTGTGCGCGTAAAGGAACCTGTCACCGGCATGGAGAGCACAAAGCTGCCCATGATATTGCACATGCCCAGGGCAATCATCTCCTGCGAGGCATCCACAATTTTGCCCTTGGCTAAAAATATATGACAAAATCAAAATCAAAATCAAGCAATATTTAGGCAAATTGGTAACAACTTACAGAACGCCTTGGATATGGCCACAATCTCGAGTATGGCTATCATTGGTATAGAGGCCAAGGATGCGCCCACAGTGCCTATCATATCGCCGAAGGACACGTACTCCCCATCGACAGTTGTGCTAAACGGAGGCAATCGAAATGGTGGAACTCCCGCCGTTATATTGCCCGTCACCCGGAATGGCTGATTGCCATCACGACTGAGTATGTAGGCCAGGAATGTGCCAAAGATAACAGCCAAAGCATTGCGCGACAAAGAGAGATACTTCCAGACCAGTCTGTTGCCCCACTTGATCTTTGTCAATTGCTGCAAAAGCAAAGAAGGATTACAGGGTGCAAGCTTCCTTAAAGATTACAATTACCTTCATGAGCAGCAGAAAGACCAAAGTAGCAACGCCCAGCAATGCGTCCCAGAGTCGGATCGAGGGCAGATGCGTAAAGAAATGCTTCCACGAGGGCAACAAATTATTCGAAGGACCTGTGAAGCAAGGAATTTTGATACTTTTGATTTGATTTCTGTATTAGATGAATTCTGTTGAGATGGTAGGGTATTTAATCTATTATGTTTCCAGCTTATTTCTAACTAATCTGCGGTTGAATAACACATGACTTGCTTATGCAATGTCTGCTCTTTGCTCTGCTCGTTTCGGTATATATCTCTAAAGTTCAATGCATTTGAATGTTTGAATAATTTTGTTGATATTTGAATTTGTATAGATAAGAAGTTGAAGCTGTAAAAGTACTTTACAAACTACCTTATCTCTTGCTTTGCCTGCAACTCAGCCAATTATCATATGCAATGCACTTCCAGCTTGTGATAATTACAGGACAGAGTCTAATGGACTATTGCATTCCCTACTATTGAAGGATTAATGAATTGTTGTCATATTTGGCACTTGTTATTTCGGCAGATATACGACCTGCCATAATTATAATAATCATTTCAAATTTCAGAATTCTCAGCTGATAAGGAATTGCGAAATTTAAAGCTTACCCTTGAGGCCAACGAGATTGTTGATCTGCGCACTGCCAATGGTTGTGGCTGCGGCCATCGTAAATCCAGTTATAACCGGAATCGAAATGAAGCGCACCAGCACCCCCATGTTTAGCAGGCCCAACACTAGAATAATCGAGCCAGCTAGGAAGCAAACTAGGACCGCATAATCGGGACTAATCGTGGCGTATTGATTGACCATCAGAGCCATAATGGCAGTCGTGGCTGTAAAAAGATAGCTCAATTAGCCAAGCTTACAATTTAGTTGCGGATCGAAGACTTTTGGACACTTACCAATGGTCACATCCTTGCAGGAGCCAAACACAATGTACGTGAAGCAGCCCATAAATGCCGAGTAGAGGCCATATTGTGGCTCAAGGCCAGCCACTACGCCATAGGCAATGGCCTGCGGTATTGTTGTCAGTCCGACCGTAAAGCCGGCTATGAAATCCTGCACCACATACGCCGAGCGATAGCGTGGCAGCCAGCTTAGTATTGGAAATTTTCTACTAATTGTCGAGGGTCGGCATAACTTTCGGCCGCTCTCTCCGATAAGCGTGCCCACATTCGGCAACTGCTCGCGGTAAAGACTCTCTGCAAGTCACAAATCCATTAGAGTCTACAACATGTTTACGACCAGGTCCCCAATACTAAGTCATAAATTATAACGATTCGAAAATCTGGCCTGGTAGCAACGGACTCGGACAACAAATAATGGAGGCCGTGACTAAAACCGAGATAAGCTTGTTTTTATTTTCATCTAAATGAGTTTGTTTCTTTTTTTTCGAATAAGTCACGTATAAACTTATCTCTTATTGAATGAACTGGCGAAATTTTTCAAAACTTGAATTAGAAAGTGTTTTAATTTTTATTTATAGTATTATTATTATAGAGTGTTATGCATATGGAACATTCCGATTGAACTTGAATTACAGCTGGTATATATATAAATATAATCTATATATGGCTAGCAAACACTTGCATTGCATTGAATAACTTTTAGTCTGATATGAGCTGAAAAGCTACTGAAGTGTTCTACATGAAATTGAAGTACAAAAATGTTTGTATTAGGTTTATTATGAGTTTTTTTTAGAGCTGAGACATGCTGCTACCTCCAGTGCGAACCCGGAAAGCTCAAATTGAAATTACGAATTTAAGATTTTGATATTTAAATTGAAATTTCGCACATTATTGTCGCACTGATCAATTAAGAGATCGTCTCTTGTTGTTCAATTTACGGCTGAAAGATATTCAATTGATTGCCGCGCGCTTTCTAACCAGCCGTGAAGAAGTGAAAAACAAGTATCAGATGAGGCGGGGAATTCCAATTTTCCCTGCTCACCTGCTGCCCGCATTTCGAATGCAATTCATTACCTTCATTATCGTCGGCTCTCATAACGTCGTTGCAAGCTCAACGATTTCTACAAGATTATTATCTTTCTCGTTTACTTATGTTTATATATATGCATATATTGATATTTTATTTCTCTGTTTTAGTATCGGGTTCGGTGCTTGTTTCCGCGTTAAATTACAATAGCGAAGCGAACGTTCGGTCAGTGCGACGCTCCGGACTTGAATGACGCTCTAATCGCTTGCCCGCGGGCTCGACTGGGCCCAGACTGTATACAAACACAAACACACAGACACACACACACACACACTCAAGCACACTCATGAGCCATATATGATTTGCGAGTTTGATTATCATCTTATCGCTTCATAGTGAATTACAAATATTACGACTTTGCTGATAACAAGAATTCCAATTCAAAGTTGGCTTAAAGGCAAATGGCAATTAAGTTCTAATTAAATACGAATTACTTTATTTATTTAATTCGATTACAGTCTCGCTGCTCTGCCAGATCTTGAGATTGTCGGTGTTTTGCAGAGCGCCCGTTGCAATCAGATTCAATTTTGGATGACAATCGGTGCAAATGACCTCATGCGTGTGCGCCTGCACCTGCTGGGCGATCTCCTTGCTCTGCAGACTCCAGATATAGACCGAATTATCCTCGCTGCCCGATACGATCCACATGCCCGCCGTAACGGAGAAGTTGATGGAGATGCAGTACTTGAGATTCGTGTGACCCTTGTAGATGCGCAAACATTTCGGCTTCTGAAAGTTCCACAGCTTTATCTGGCTGTTCAGATAAGCGGCGAGTATATATCTGCCGTTTGGGGCAAACTTCACATAGCCCACCGGCGAGTTGTCTTCGTCGATGAGCGTCTTCAGCACTTGGCCACTGATGGTGTCCCAAATGCGAACAAGCCCATCAAAGCTGCCGGTCACAAAGAGCGATCCATCACGGTTGAAGTCCACAGATGAAATGGGATCCATGTGGGCGTGTATTATATCCAATGCCCTGCCGTTGCGCACATCCCATAGCCGTACGGTGCAATCGAAGCTGGTCGAGGCTATCAGATTATTCTGCGGATTGACGATGCAAGAAAACACTTGTTCCTTATGACCAACCATTGTCTTTTGACACTGGCCAATAAGCGGATCCCACATCTTGACGGTCTTGTCATCGCTGCAGCTGACCATGAATTTGCCATCCGACGACCAGGCCACGTCGTTTATGCCCAATGAATGGCTTGTCAGCGTATTGTGCAGCTGAGCCGTGTCCATGTCCCACATCTTGAGTATCCCATCAGTGGATGCACTGGTCAACCACTCACCACCGGGAGAATAGCGAACCGCTGTGGTCGGACGCTGATGTCCCTCGAGCGTGTACTTCAGAGTATACCCCGGTGACACTCCCTCGATTTTATTGTTGACTATGGTGGTCTCCTCGCTGATGGGCTCCTTAAATGGCAGCGGCATCTTAAAGAGCTGCTCCACACTGCTGCTAGCTGGGTCAACACCGTTGAACAATGTGTTCGGCAATTCCGAAGGATCTGCATAAACTAACTCCATGTTCAAAATATCATCAGGAATCGACATGGCGCTCTCTCTATATATGTATATCAACAATTAAAATACAAATTTGCCAATGTAAATCAAAATTCGGCTCTTGAAATTATAATAAGCTTTTTTCTAGTAACTAAATTTCTTATTGTGACAGGACAACACTTTACAAGCAGATGACGTGCAATTAATAATATTTAATAGTAATATTCTTGACAGCTTCTGTTACTTTAGGCTGCATACAAATCGATGATAAATTTATCAAAATTTAGTCTGTTTTACTGCTAAAGTTACGGCTCGTCGTTATTAAAGTGCCTTTGACACAGCTTTGACAATTAAAGGAACCAGGGCTGCATCAGCGTCTTTCTAGTGATTTTCAAATAGTGAAAGGGCAACACTTAACGGACAGGGCACGTGACCGTAATTTATAATACCAGCAGGCTTCCTTTCTTTTAGAATCCAGGGCTGCACATAATGTAATCGAATTTTAAATTAAATAAGGGCAACACTAGCGATCCCTTAATGAAAGTAGTCAAAATGGAGTTCTGCCTGTAAGCTCTTTTAACAAAAAGTTTATAAATATCAAATTAATTTCAAAAATGTCCACATGTAAAGATAAATAATATCTTAAAGCAGGAATTTGATCCAATTTAAGAGTATCAAAGTGCCAGTTACTTGACTCGCCCCACCCGATAAAAATCGCCAAAGATATTCAGAGCTATGCAAACAATGTGAATTATTTTGATGCCGGTGACAGTTCAGGCCGCTTGTTTATCCAATTTGTTGGTAGTGCCGAGCCAGACATGTTAACAATACATTAAACAAGCCAATTGACAAGAAGTTATGCGTCAAAGCTGTGGACAGAAAAGTCAGTGAACTGCTATAATGCCATTTGCATGCATAAATAAAAGTTGATGGAGTATATTGAACAATTGCTTTGAATTAACATTATTCTTAACTAAATTGAAATGCTTAAAACTATTTGACTTTGAAGAAGGATGCAATACTTTTGCTGCCCTTCGCGCTTTTTGCCAGAACCTTTTCCTTGGCCGTCATGGTGCGCTCCTTAAGCGGTGCAGGCGTGCTTGGCGGTGAAGTGATGCTCTCCTTGTTATCATCGCTGTCCAGCAGGCTGCTATTCCTTAACTGAGCTGCTGCATCTTCGCCATTGGCGAGTTTTATTTTCTTACTATTCGCACTGGCTTGGCCTTGTTGGGATTTTCGTTTCTTTGCCGTGGCATTTTCTTCGACCAGCGCCTGAATCTCACTTGGTATGTCCAGATAACGCGTTAGTTCTGCATGCAAGTCCGCATCCAAGTAGCGTCCCACATAGTCGCAAGCCATGCGCAAGTAGTCCACTTCCTTGACATCATTTTCGTCAACAAACTTTTCGCTGCGCACAAAGTTCTGCGACTTGGCACCCAATCCGCAATGCACTTGCTTTGCCTTGAGCACGGACACGACTTGTCGTGTCTTCAGGGCAAGCCACGCTAACGTGCGATCCTTGTTGTATTTGTAGAAGATTAGCTCGCCCGATGTCTTCACATCGGCCACACACTTTAGACTATCAGCGTTTAGGAATTTGGTTAGCAGACGATTTGTGCTAGCATCCGCCTCGTCTACACTAATGCTGTCCAGAGACATTGCACGCTGGGTGCAGTGCTTGCGGAGATGATGCAGTGCAAGAAACGTTGGGTCTATTGGCGTCGTCATGTATGTGCGTCCATTGGAGCAGACTTCACTATTTAGTAGCCAGCTGCGTCGTGGCTCTGAGTACTCCAGCACCTCCATTATTTGCCGTTCCTGCAACGTTACAAACAAAGCCGGTTGCCCCTTGCCGGGATGATAGAAGCGCTCCAAGCACATTCGCTGATTGCCTTCAGTATTAAGTAACTTCTCGGATATGTAGAATACTTTCTTGATGGCACACACTTTTTGCTGTTGCGGCGCCGCATCTGGATCGACCTTGGGTTTTGCGGAACGTGTTGTCTTTTTACTCATATCAAAATCTAAATATTTATAAACACAAGAGATCCCGCCTTTATTGATGTTTATGTTTTGGGCACTCGTGTTATTAGAGCTGCCACATTTTACAAATCACTCGATATATTGGCGGTATTATCGGTTTTGCTTTGTGAAATCACTCGAAATATTGGCTATATTATCGGTATTGTTTTTAATCGATAGCTTCGAAATAGTTGGCAAAGTAAGAGCAAGTTTAATTCAGTTGGCAACGCGTAAACAAGCGTCTTTAAGTCGAACCGCCAAAAGTGACGAACAAACTAAATTAAAAAACATTAACAAATACCAGTGCGCAAACTAATGGAAAGAGAAGAGGTTAATAAGCGCGAAATGCGCTCCTTTTTAATGCCACGTGATCCCAGCATCGATCGCCGTTTTCGTCCACGCCCCAACAAACAACTGCGACTCTTCGATGAGGTGCTCTTCGAAACCAGCGATAGCTCCACCGACTGTTCGGACACGGAATCGGAGTTCACGAAAACCGGAGATGAGGGTGGCAGCTCGATAGATAGCGAAATGGAGACAGGGCCACAGGTATTTCTACGCCTGCGTCCTGTAGAATCTCCATCCAAATTGTACATCATCTCCGACTGTGGCAATGTGTTGATCACTAGCGCCGCCGCCACCGAGAACAGCAGCAACAATGTGAACCGCATGGAGAAGCACTACAGCTTCACCAACATCTTCGATAGTCAAGTCGGTCAGCGGGATATATACGACAAATGTGTGGGTCCGCGCATTATAGACGAGGAATGCGTTACTATCATGGCTTATGGTACATCTGGATCGGGTAAAACCTATACGTTGCTTGGTATGTAATCAGAAATCCTCTCATCAGTCAGAATCCACATTCATGTTTAGTTTGATTGGCTACACCAGGTGACAGTGTTAGGGCGGGCATTATACCACGCGCTCTGGAACACATCTTTACCCTCTACAATAAGCAGGTGTATACGGCGGCCAAGCTGAAGCTTGTGAATGCGCGCATGGTGATCCTGGAAGACGATGTTACAATGAAGGAAATGCAAATACGCCGCCAGTTGTTGGCGCTATGCCCGGATATGCAGACTCAGCACCAGCGCCTAAAGCAAGTCATCCATGGCGATCATGAATTCGAGGAGAAGCCAGTCGAAGAAGTGTCCGTCATGATTTGGGTGTCATTTGTCGAGATATACAATGAGCTCGTCTACGATCTGTTGACCTTGCCGCCACGTCAGCAAAATATGGAGGCTCGACGCAAAAATCTAAAGATCGTGTGCAACAAGGGTCAGGTCTTCATCAAGGGCCTGACCAGCATATTTGTAAGAAGCAGCGAGGAAGCTTTGAAATTGCTACGGCTGGGCCAACAGCGTCTAACGTACGCTTCCACGGCAGTTAATGCCAATTCGAGTCGCTCCCACTGCGTCTTCACGGTGGATGTGCTGAAATACCATCGCACCGGCATGACCACACAGAACTCATACAAATTCTGCGATCTTGCCGGCTCTGAGCGTGTGGACAAAACGGGCACGATCGGATCACGCTTGAAGGAGGCACAAAGCATCAACACGTCGCTAATGGTGTTGGGTCGTTGTCTGGACGCGGCCAGCTCAACAAAGAAGAAGGCCAATGCGGATGTCATACCGTATCGGGACTCGAAGCTAACGATGCTGCTGCAGGCCGCTCTGCTGGGCAAGGAGCGCTTGGCCATGATTGTCACTGTAACGCCGCTGGATAAATATTACGAAGAGAATCTGAATGTGCTCAGTTTTGCCTCGATAGCCAAGAATATATTGTTTAAGCAGCAGCTGGTGAAGCAGCACAATACGCGCTACTCGCTATTCGCTGAGTACAGCCAGACTGGAGAGTCGCGCGACAAGGAATATATCGAAGAACTGGAAGCTCAGAACATTAGGTAAAGTAGACATGGGCATGAAGTCTTATCGATCTAATACATATCCACATTATTCACTTGGCAGCCTGCGTGCTGAGATCGATCGGTTGAACTATGACATTGTGCTGAAGCTGCAGCTGCAGGAGGAGAAGCTGCGCAAGGAGCTGACAGACACATTCCAGGCGAGCATACAGTCGAATCTGAAGCAATGCGAGGAACGGCAGGAGAAGAAGATAGCAATGCTCAATCGAGAATTCGAGGCGAAGGTTTGTCACACTTTTTCTTCCAAGTTTGATTGATTCTTATTGAAGCTTTTTGTATTCTCAAATAGATTGCTTCGATCAAGCGCAAATATGAGGAGCAAATCGAGGACTTGCAGGACGAAATCGACGAACTGAAATCCCCTAATAGCGATATAGAGATAATTGATGACGAATAATTGGATATATTCACCGATCTTAATTCATGTTGTGCGTGTGTATATGTTTTTTTGTCGACTTGCTGCGTTGCTTTTAAAATTTATGTTAATTGTTTAAGTATTTGCTGTTTGTTATTAATTTAAATGAAATACAACAAATTTGCTCAATTTTAAACACTTTTTGCAAAAGCATTTTTATTCAAATTTCTCATATTTTTACTGCATTTTACTTGTTGTTTTCTTTGATGATTTTGCATCATCTTGAATTTTCTTTTTTATATATCGTCTTGGTTTTTAATAAGTAGGTATTTTCCTTTTCTTTTCTTTTCTATATGTTTATAATTAGGAGTTTTTCTTTTTTAATGGAATTACACACATATATATATAAATATATATATATGCCTGTTCTATGTGTGTGTATAGAAGGTGTGTGTGTGTGTGTGTGTGTGTGTAGCTTGGGTCTAAAAAAAATGATATTTAATTAAAAAAAAATAGTACATAATTATTATTTATGTAATTAACTTCTCATTTAGCAAAAATGTGCAAAATCGAGTATTTATTATAAATTTTGAATTCTGTTTCATTTGTTTAAAGGTTTTTCATTTTGTTTTTGTTCGAGTTTTGCCTTGTAAACTTGCATTTTGTTTTTACTTTTCTTTTCTTTTCATTTCATTTCTTTTCTTTTTTGTTTTTTAATTCGTACTGGCTAAAAATTTAGTACTATAAAAGGTTATATATTTCAAGGTTTTCATTTTGTTTTTCTCATACTATTCATCATGGTTTCTTTTGGGATTTTTGTTTTCTCTGCTTCCACTTATTCTTGATTTTCTTTTTAAGTTAAATTCTGCAAAAGCAATTAAGTTTTGGTTTTATTACAATTAATGATAAAAATACACATATGTCGCATTTGCTTTGCAAACGAAAAGTTTCATATTCATTTTTTGTTTTTGTTTTTTGTACATTTTGCATTAATATTTTTGTTTTTTGTTTTGTTTTTGTTTACTTTTCTCTAAATTCATATTGCGTGTCTGTGTGTGTGAGTGTGTGTGTGTGTGTGTGTGTGTGTGTATATACTAATACTATCAATTTCCTGTAAATTATAAATTTTGTTTTTATTTTTATTTTTAGCTCTACTTAGCTGACAAAAATTGTTAGCAACGCTTTTCGCAATTTCATTTTCATTTTCATTTTCCTTTCTTTTTCTCTTTTTCGAAACTCGAAACGGAAATTGTAAATTAATTGTTACATAATAAATTATTGTAAATGTGTATGTGTGAGTGTTTATTTATGCAATTCTTAAGGTTTCGCATTTTATTTAATTACTATATATTTCAATTGTTTTTGTTTTTGCTGTTGCCTGGTTTTCTTTTCTTTTCTTTTCTTTTCTTTTTTAACTATACAAATTGTTTGTGTGTTTAGTTATTTTATGGGGGATTTTGTTTTTGCTTTTGCCTTCTTTTTGAAACATGTTTAAAAATTAAGCTCAATAATCTTAAAATATATTTATGTATTATTTGCCATTTGCCATTTGCCATTGCCATTTTCTCCTTTCCGGTTAATTTGTAAATGTGCTGAGCTTGTTTACACGCTTGTTTTTCTTTCCCATAATTTCCATTTTTTTTATATTTATTTCTTTTTATATATGTGTGTGAATATGTTTTTCTAAAAAGTTGTAAGCATTTGCATTTGCATTTGTGTGTGTGTGTGTGTGTGTGTGTGTGTGTGTGTGTGTTTGTCACACATACATTTATTTATTTAGTTTTTGAAATTATATCGTTTACAGTTTTTGTTGCTGTCTGGTGTTAAATGTTGTTGTAATATGTTGTTAGCTACTTTGAAACAATTTACAATAAATTACAAAAATGTCTTGTAATTGTTACAAATTTAATTTAATACTCTTTTTCCCATTGTAAATTGCAATTGCACACAAGAGTTTCCCTCGTGCTCCCATCTTTTTTCTTTAAGGTTTCCTCAAATTCTTTTTCCTTTTTTTTCTTTCTTTTTTTTTGTTTAATTAGCATTAGTTAGGATGTGTGTGTGTGTGTGGGTGTGTGTGTGAGTATTATTATAAACGCTTTTAAACTACAGCGTGTAATATATATTTTTTTTTCATTTTTTGTTTTTTTTTTTAATGTTTTTTGTTTTTTGTTTTTGCCTTTATATACGTAAAGTGGGTGCTTTAATTGTTTATAGAATTTTACATCAATCGTGTAGTTCGTTTTAATATATATAGTATGTGTGTAAATATTCATTATTTGTCCATGACTTGACTCGACATGGTAGCTATATATTTGTTTCGACGCTTGCCTAGAATTCACTTGCTAATTGCGTGAGCTTTTTGCTTTTTGCTTTTTGTTTTGTATTATTATTATTTAGTAAGTAATTTAATGTATTTAGACATATGCGTACGCATTGCATTCTGTTCGTGAAGCTAGAAGCTGCTTATCTTTGTTTAATTTTACTTTTTATTTAGTTTTAGGGGCTTCTGCTCTTTAAATTCAACAAGAGACAAACATCTAATCGAAAGAAAGTTAAAGAAAAACTAGCGAATTATTATTTGTTTGTTTTTGCTTTTTCCATTTTGTTATAATAGATTTCATATTAAGTTCTAATATTTGGAAATCTATGTATCTGAATTCCTTAATTTTCCATTTGGATTTGGATAGTTCTGCATTAGCAGAACTCTCAAGAGTGTGTGTGTGTGTGTGTGGGTGTGTGTGTGTGTGTTGCCTACACCTAAATGTGTGTGTGTGTGTGTGTGTGTGTGTGTTGTCTCTTCTGTGCTTTGCTGTGTATTGCATTTTGTTTGTAATCTTTTGCTTGATGCAGAATACAATTTCTCGTAAATATCTATAATTTATATATCTTCATACATATGAGATATATATGTGTGTGTGTTTGTGTATATATTGTATGTTGTGTGTGAGGGGTTGAAGGAGGAGGAGGAGGTGGAGGGGGGGATTGTAAATAATCTTCTTGTTACTTTTGCATCGGACGCCACAGCGTTTAGATCCGTCCGTTCCGTTTCCAATTTTTAGTAATAAAATATTTGACCGGCCTTCTGACGTTTGCGCTCCTCCAGCTTACGATTGATCTCCTGCTGCCGCTCAGCCTTGCTGAGCGCTCGTGCCACATATAAGAACTTGTTGTCGCCCAGCTGCTTGCCATGTAGCCCAATGACGGCGGCCAGCGCCGATTGTGGACTCTCGAATGCCACGAATCCAAAACGGCGCGAACGTCCCTCCTCATCCAGCATCAACTGCAAATGAATTTCAAATTAATAATAGCAATGACAATGACAACAATTGGTAGGTGCTGATGGTGCCGTTGCCCAGTTGCAGCAAACCTTTGTTGCGGGCCAACGGCAATCAGTTAGCGTTAATTCTTTAGGGCGGGCATGCGCACCAGTTGGCCGGAGCGCGGGCTAAGAGAGAGAGTGTGAGCGAGAGAGCTGTGAGTGGCGTTTTCTTAAGAGATGACAAAGTGTGCCACATGGTTTATCTGCAGCTCTAGCTCTCATTCACTGCCCACACTCCCGCCACCGCCACCGCCCCGGCATTGGCCTGCCTGCCCTAAAATATATTCACCAAAAAAAAAAAAAAAGGAGAAGAAAAGAAGTGAACAAACAACATTAGAGTAGACGCACCTTGTGACTGGTGATGCGGCCATAGGGCTCGAACATTTCACGCAAATGCTGCTCGGTGAACTCCTCGCTGAGATTCTTCACGTACAGATTCTTGAAATGGGTTGCCTTCTCCTGCTCGCGATCTCGCCGCGGTATAAACTTGACCACATGCACCTTCTGGTTATTGCATAGCATTCCATTGACCTTCTCGATGGCCGCACGGGCGGCTTCCTCCGAATCGAAGTGCACAAAGCCATATCCACGCGAGTTGCCATCCTCATCCTTGGCCACATTGCAATTCAAAATGTTGCCAAACGCCGAAAACGTATCGTACACCGCCTTGTTGTCAATCGAACGCTCCAAGTTCTTGATGTAAATCTTTCCGCTATCCGGCGAACTATTGCTGCTGCCACTGCTGCCACTGGCCAGAGCACCGCTCGAATGCGACGAGCTGGATGTGTGCCCAGCATTCAACGAGTTATGTCCATGTCGCCCCAGCACAGCAGCAGCAGCCAAATGATTGCTAGCCGCATGACCGCCGCCAACGCCATGACTCAGATGCCCAGTGGCTGCTGCATGATGATGCAGCTGCTGCTGATGATGGGCAGCGGCGGCGGCCAGCGTATGATGATTGAGCGCCGGCTGCTGCTGGTGATAGTTAGCCGGATTTCCACGGAACGTCATCGAATTGACGAACATTATGGCTGGCTGTTTGTGGTGGAGCGTGGTGGCAGCTAATAGGGTGCAGGTGCTGTAAGGTGGTGTGTGCTGGCTGTGGCTGAGAATTTTGACGGTCTTCGGCAGCGCGCTGACTTTTCTCGTTATTTTCTATGATGATTATTATTATTATTATTATTATTATTATTGTTGTTGTTTTTGTTGCTGCAGTAGATGTTGCTGCTGCTGCTGTCGTTGTTGTTGTTGCTGTTTTTGTTTTTTGTTGTTTTTTTTTTATTATTATTTTCGCTTGCCTCGTTATCGCTTGGCGCCGTTGCGTTGCGTTGCGTTAGCGTTTACGTTGCGTTTCGGGTTTGCTTCTGCTTTCAAATTATTTTCGGCTTCAATTGAAAATGCAAATACAACAACATACAAAAATACCAATTGCAAACAGGCAGGCAGGCAGGCAGAAAATGTACTCACCAGGTTCTGCTCAATTCACACACACGTTTCCCCGTCCACAGCAAATACGAAAATCCGCGTTGTTCTCTGAAAAAATCGTTTTTCTCTCACCCAGACTCTGGCTCTTTTTCACCGTTCGCTCTCTGTCTCTATCTCTCTCTTTCACACTCTGTCACACTATCTCTCTTTTTGTACTTTTTCTGGGACTTTCACTTTTGGCTTGCTCGGGCTTACCCTACACACGTACACGTTGCAAACAAAGAGATGCGTCTTATTCTACGTTACAGCAATAAAAAACGTAACTACTTCGGCGTCTTTTTATAGTTTAATTTAGTGAGTGTTTAATAAAAAAAATCTATATGTTTCTGCCGAGACCTATAGGGATGTGTACAGTGTGACCGCTAGCGGTCGACGTGAAAAATACACTGAATCCAATAGAAAAAATACCAAAGCTGTAGTCACAATCGTATTTCGATTTATCAATACAAAATTCCACAAATACGATAACGATAAATTTCTTGTCAATTTATTGTCATTTTCTAAGGATATTCCTGACAGCAGTTAGCCCGGACTATTTAAATAATTCTAGAAATATCTGATTTGCCTATAAAAATATACATACAGGCATATATATGTAGATTTACTTATAGATGTACATATATGTGTATGTCACCTTGCGGTTTATTACTTTTAAATTTACATATTAGTATTAATGTCTGTATATATATATATAGATATATATATATATATATATATATATATATATATATATATATACATATATAACCGCAAGGCGATATGGTATATGTTTTAGATAACTGGAAATTATGTGTATTAAGTATACAAACAATCTGTACTTATCAAAACAGTAAAACATTTGAGTTTATTTAAGATTATATCGCTTGCAAAAACCAAATGTACTTAGTGTTCTATATCGTTATACGTCAAGTTCTTCTACAATATTATTATTATTATTATCATGTGAAAAGAATTCACTTGTAGTAACCTTTCTCGGCAGCAGCCTCGACTATAGTGCGAATCGCTGTAAGGGCTTCACTGGCCGTTGGCTGTATTTCCACAGCGGGCAGAATGAATAGATCTTGGCTGTCGGGTGGGCCACGCAGCTCGAATGTGTAGGCGATTGGTATGCCAGCTTCGGCATGAGCCCAATCCATGCTGCCACCGCTTGATGGATAGATGGTCTCATACAGATTACCACTGACGTAATCTCGTCCACTCTCCGCTTTGATGGCCGCCGATGCCTTTTTTCCGAATTCCTGCAGATCGTCATAGTTAGACACATGCTCCTTGGTGTAGCCATAGGGGAACATGAGCATCTGTGAGTACGAGTGTAGAGAAATGTATGTCTTGATCTGTTCCTTTTCAACATTGCCGCGTATGAACTCAATCAGACGCTGTGTCTCCACTTCGCTGGCTGCACTGGGGCCAGCGAAATCGTAGCGTGTGGGATCACTGCTGGAACCCGTCGAGTTCCAATGATCCGGATAGTTGCGATTCAGATCCACGCCTCGGCAGGTGCCAAATAACTGGCGATTTTTGCGCCACATGCGATCATGCTCAAACGTATATTTATAGCCATCGGGATTGACACACGGAAACACGAACCAATTGTAGTTCTTGGCCAGGCTCTGAATGCGCTCATCCTTCGAGCTCAACAGCTCATTGATTATGTAGGTGGCTGTAGCTGGAGCAATCCACTCGCGTGCATGGATGCCGCTCTCAATAAAAATAGCTTTGTTCGCTGGATTATTGCCCACTTTGACGCCCTTAATGTCATTTCCCTGAGTGCTGGTGCCCATATTTAATATCTTCAACTGATCCGGATGCTTGGCAGCCATGCGATCCATCCAATTGTAGATCGTCTTCAAGTGGAAAAAGTGCTGCCAGTCGAATTTGGAGGCATCGACATCCTCTGGCACAACTTCCCGCATATTGCGATCAATTTTCTCCTGGAAATTATATGTCTGCAAAAAAAATAATAGATTACTATACGAAAATTCTACTGGGCATATGTACCAGGACATACCAAGACTCGATGTTGTAGCTTGTAAGTCTCCAGCAAGTCCGCAAAATCGGCAACTCGATGAGCTGCAACCAATATTGAGAGCTTCTGTCCGATTTCGCGTGCGTGGCCAATGAAGGTGAGGCTGTCGCTCTGCTCCTCGAGTTTCTGGAACAATTTGATTTGTTCCTCGGTGTCAAACTGGACATTGTATATCCGATAGTAGTCATAGCGCGCCTGATCTTTCGCTCCGCTCCCAGCGACGCAATTGTTCTCCGAGACGCGCTCAATGTTTGTTCCGTTCACAGCCATCGTTCAACGTTAAATGACTAAGAGGCGAGAGCGCAGTTGCCATTTAAGCAAATACAAAATTCTATATATTTCCATTTGGGCGCAACTTGTATTTTGTTATCGTCAACTATTTAGTATATATTTACGACTGCGCGAGCAAGAGCTATAAAAAGCGAGTGGATTGGCCTACTCTCGCATACATACATATGCAGATATGTGAATATACACACACACAAGCACTCACACATACACTCATACATTTGCTTATGTACAATCTGTGTTTGTCCAGGCAGACAGCTGTTGAGCATCGAAATTCGCAGGTAGTGCACTAATTACTGTTATAAATATGCGGCAAGTAATTATTTGCATACCTGCACAGCTGCACCTACTGAGAATATAGCTACATACATACATATATGTTATATACAAATTCGACCTATTTAAGCTACATTTCTCACTCTCTTTGCCTGTTAACTGCGGTGCGTAGTCAATTTTAATCGCTGACCATTTTAAGCCCCAGCCGTTATTTTATTGGTAACAATAATGAAGTCTTTTGGCTAATCCTTATACAGAAGCGTCAACATATGGTCTTGCCGTGTTTATTGCAATGATCCTTTTGAAAATATTGCCGGCTTTTCCGCTCTCCCATTTACCATTTATTGTTGCAATTTGCATTGATTAATCGAATTTTAATTCCCAATTCACAATAGACAAGTGAGAAGTATCGACATATTATGCTCACAAATAAAACTACAATAAACAAATATAAAAATTGTCATACTAAGCATAAAATTGTATACAAAATCAATAACATATTTAATAAAAAACGTGTAAGGGTAAAGTTAATTTTAAAATGAATATTGCGCTTGTATCGATAATTGGTATAAACTTAGAAAATATCGATATTTTTGCTGCATCATCTTGTCACCACACTTTTTGTTCGTCGAATACATAAATTGCGAGCCGCAGAGTGTGTGAATTCTTAGTGTCACTGCAAAAAAGAAATTAATAAAAAAAAGGTGCAGTACATCACAAATCGTACAATAAGTTGGTGGTAAGTTATGAAACAATAGGTTGTGTTATAGTTATGTAAACGCGTCAAATTTGTCGTGGCTTTTATTTTTCGTTTTACCTGTCCCTATCCTCGACGCTAATGTCTCGCCGCCATTTTCTTTTCTTTTGCGTGCATTTTTTCTTTCACCGTGTGTAACTGTGTACGTATTACACATATTACATACATATACATATGTACATGTGTAACTCCAAACGTTTTTAAGTAATTAAGAAATTCGATAACTTGAATGTATTTGTATATATTCCACAGACTCCGTCACAAGAAAAAGGCTAAGTTACAATAAACAGCTTCCGCTCCTGCTCATGAGTAGTCATAGAGAAGGAGCTGAACTTGATCGAATAACTGTCAAAATTCACAATATGAAACGCAGCGCATCCCGCTCACCAGGCAGAGGAAACCTAGTTAGAAATTCGCGCAGCATGGGTCGTGGCTATGATAATGGTGGCGGTGTGCCGGGTGATTCGCCTGAACGCATGTCGCCGGAACGTATGCGTCGTCGCTTGGACCGTTCGCCAAGCCCGCGCGGTCGTTATGGTTCTCCGCACCGTGAGCCCTATATGCGCGGCCCGCCCGCTGCAGACCGTCCCGCTGGCTACAAAGTTCTGTGTGTGAGTGCTCTGCCACCAAAGGCACCTGACGAGTTCATCGAGGAGACGCTCTACCGCGAGTACAAGAAATTTGGGGATTTCAGTGTGCGCCTCGCCCACGATCTGGATGAACGTGTTGCCTACGTGTGCTTTCGCACGCCCGAGGATGCACGTGAGGCCAAGCATCACAAGCCTCGTCTGATCATCTACGATAAAATGGCATTGGTAGAGCCAGTTTATAAGTCAACGACACGGCCGGAATACAGGTATGCGAACTATTACGATTAGCTTATAGTGTTCGGTATTTACACTTGGATATTGTATTTGTAGACCTCGGCACTCGATGTCGCCACCGGAGTATGAACGATACCATTATTCGCGTTCGCCCATGGGACCCGGTGTGCCATTGGATCATCGTCGTCCACCAATTGATCCCTATGACCGTTATGGTCCACCCATTCATCCGCATTCTGTGCACCCACGCGAATATCGACCCATGCATCATGAGTACCCACATCCACCTCGCGGCCCGCCCATTCATCGTGGTCATCCTCATGCTCACCCTCATCATATGCACGGTCATCCACCGCCCCATCAATATGCACCGATGCGTCCAATGGCCCCGCGGCCGCATGTGCCGTACGAGAAGCCGGAAAGCAAAAAAGATAAATTTCCCAACTATTTGCATCATGTACAACCGGAAGATGATCCACTTTCTACGCGCACCCTGTTCGCTGGCAACCTGGAAGTGACCATTGCCGATGACGAGCTTCGCCGTATTTTTGGTAAATATGGCGTAGTGGATGACATTGATATAAAGAGGCCACCGCCCGGCACCGGAAACGCGTTCGCCTTTGTGCGCTACCAGAATCTTGACATGGCTCATCGTGCCAAAATCGAACTCTCTGGCCAGTACATTGGCAAGTTCCAATGCAAGATTGGTTACGGCAAGGTGACGCCGGCCACACGAATGTGGATCGGTGGCCTTGGCGCCTGGACATCGGTGACACAGCTCGAGCGTGAGTTTGATCGCTTTGGTGCCATCAAGAAGATTGAATACCAGAAGGGCGAACCCTACGCCTACATACAATACGAGACAGTGGAGGCGGCTACGGCGGCAGTCAAGGAGATGCGCGGCTTCCCCCTTGGCGGCCCCGAGCGAAGGCTGCGCACTGATTTTGCAGAGCTGCCTGGTGCAACGCCACCAGCTCCTTTCAAAACCTCAAAGCCCTCATACGATGAGAACGCCATTGAGTATAGGCGACCCGAGTATGATCCCTATTATGAGGAGACGGCTGTGTATGCTCCACGCGGTGGGTACTCGCCATATCCACCTCGTGGCGGTTATCGTGGACGCGGTGGCGGTTATCGCGGACGTGGACGTGGCATGTATCACTATCACAATGATGTGCACAGACCACCCCATCCAAATGCCATGGGTGGTGTGTCGTCGGTGCCGCCACCTGGTGGTGCCGATGATGAATGGCGCCGTCCGCCTGGAGAATCGTATGAACGGGCCCGTTCCGGTTCCCGTGAACCTGGTGTGGAACGTTCGCGTTCTCGATCACCATTGAAACGCGCACGCTCACCCGGCTCGGATTCAGACACCTCGACGCGGCGCAATGATGCACTCGGCTCGGCAGCAACAGTGCCCGAGGTGGCGCGCAAGTGCAGCACAATTTGGACAGGTGCACTTATACTGAAGAGTTCCTTATTCCCGGCCAAGTTTCATTTGACAGACGGCGACACAGACATTGTGGAATCGCTGATGCGTGATGAGGAGGGCAAGCACAATTTGCGCATAACACAGAGATTGCGCCTGGATCCACCCAAGCTGGAGGATGTACAGAAACGCATTGCATCCTCTTCGTCGCATGCCATCTTCATGGGTCTGGCTGGCTCCACAGTGGACACAGATTGCGACGATGCCAGCGTGCAGACGCGTCCGTTGCGCAATCTCGTCTCCTACTTGAAGCAAAAAGAAGCGGCTGGCGTCATATCGCTGCTGAACAAGGAGACCGAAGCGACGGGCGTGCTCTATGCATTCCCACCGTGTGACTTCTCCACGGACCTCTTGAAGCGCACATGTCACAGCCTCACCGAGGAGGGCCTCAAGGAGGATCATCTGGTGATTGTGGTGGTGCGCGGTGGCACCGCCTAAACAATGGACAAACTGTGGGCCAACCAACCAGATAGCTAGCGCTCACAGTGCTCGGCAAGCAGCAAGTGCAGCACATCAACCAAAAGAGATCTGTTGCCACGTAACATAGATGTCGTAGACTTACACAAATGAAAAGTATATACATATACATATGTATTGGTAGAAGCATAATTCAATCAATAGACAATTTGGAGCAGCCAGTGACAACATCAGAAGAAGAAGAAGAAGAAGAAGAAGAAGAAGGAGGAGGAGGAGGAGGAGGAGCAGACACGCGCACACAACTATATATTTGCATATATATATATTTATATATTAATCCAAATATTATTATTGTTCTTTTTACAGACCACTCAAGCAATCAGAGAAATAATATTATTTATGGTTTTCCCTTACACATGATTCAGATTCCTTGTGTAGTGAGAGTGTAAAAGTTTCTAAACAGTTCAAACAAAACAAAAAAAAAGCAAAAACCTAAATTTTTTTTAATTACAATTGTGCCAAAAGTTTTTAATTGTTAATAACTATTAATTGTATATTTGATTTTAATTATTTTTACAAACAGTGTAAAGATTTTCTCATTCCATACACCCAAAAAAGAAAAGAAAATACGAAAATGTTTTGTATACAATTTATATTCAAATGTGCAATTAGTGCAAAAATCAACAACAAAAAAGTTTAAATGCTCAATCCAAAATCAAAATCAATACCAAAAAAATTAAAAAAATAAAATATGTTAATCAGTTTTTGTGTTAATAGTTCGAATCAGTTTTAAGCAATTATGATTTGGTTAATGAGAGTTGTTAATGATGCAAAGTTTTGGTTTTTGTGAACAAAAATAGTGCTAAAGACGAAGTGCTTGCCCCGCCCCCAATCAAAAGTCTAGTAATATCCATGATATATGAAAAGTGATTTGAATTGAGTTCAGTTTGTTTCCGTTGCTGCCCCAAGAATTGAGCTTCTTTCTATATTCTTGTATGCAAATATTTTTATATATAACTATATGGATCGTGTGTTTATAAAGTGTCTGAACTAGCCTCCCTATACCATATATACACACATATATATTATCATTGTGCAGTGAGCTGTTTCAAGTTTGGATTTTTTGCAATATTTCTGTTCCAATCGTTCGACCATTTCCATCCGCAGAGAGAACGTCGTGTAGCATTTGTTTCAAAATGTTTGAATTGTTGAAATGGGTTTGGCAAATGTTACATTGGTTCTCTCATGGGTTGCTCTCCAACAAGTTCTGTGTCTCTCTCTCTATATATATATAGAGATATATATATATCCATATAAGTTGCTTATGTGAGTTGAAGTGTCGTACAGATAAATGCTATATCTCTCAATATATAGATGCGTGTGTGTATGTGTGTGCGTGTGTGTGTGTGTGTGTGTGCGTCTGTGTCTGTGGTTGTTCATGTGTGTGGCCAATATATAATATCCAGATATCTATATATATTATGACTACCTTAACTGATTTATTCACACGTTTCAAAAAAATTATCTATTGGAATTACAAAACAAACAAAGAAGAAAAAAACAAAAAATTTAGAAAAAGTTAAATAAATTTAATTTGGTTCTTGTGTCGAGATGCAATTAATTATGCTTCACCATATTATATATCTATTATATATATATATAAAAATCTTTAACTGATATTCAAATAAATATGAACAAACGGAAAACTAATTCAAAATGTGTTGTGATTTATTTAACGAGTGTTTGTTCGTTCTGCGTGTGGTTTCAAAAATCAAATCAAATCAAATTGTGCGACAAAGTGAATGAGTGGCAATTCGTAAAGCACTTTATATATATATTCCTGATTCCTTCACAGACTAAGGCAGCTGACAGCTGTGCATCAAATTGAAGCTGTAAGCCTTGAACTATTCTTTCTATTTTTCTCCATTCTTTATTCTATCCTTCCGCTTTCCTTTCTCTTTTACTCCTCCTGTTTTCCATTAATTAATGCATTTTCGCTCATCTTTCTTTTATTATAATTTTTATTGATTTTGATTTTAGATTCCTTCCTCAGTCGTAATACAAATAGAATATGGTGCAGACGGCTATGAATTTGGGTGTCTTTATGGAGTAGGTGACAAAGCCGTCCTTCTCGGCATCCCACAGAAAGTTGACCATGGAGCAGAGGCCCTGCATGAGCAGCTCGCCAACGGTGACCAGCACTATGTAACGGTATCTGCTCAAGCATTGGGATTAGGCAACGTATAATAAGAATGGATCATATGGAATGGAGCGCCCACCTATCGAAATTCAAGAGTTTGATGCTGTTCTTTATCTCTTCGCTGACTTGGGCGGCCAGATGATAGGACTGTCTCGGATGGAATAGATAGTCTTCGTTGTAGTTCCTGTTCATGATTGCGCGCATGGTCAGCTCCAAGCGTTCCTTGTTCAATGGATTCCTGGGCTCCATGCGATAGCTCGGCAAATATTGTATAATCGTCTACAGCAGAAAGGATAACAATAATCCAAGTGGATAGTCTATGGAACCACTTACCTTTGGCGGCACACCCAAGGCGCCAGCGCCATTGGACTTGGTCAGGGATGTGCGCTGGCTGCTCACCTGCCTCTGCATGGTGACAAAACGAAAGTGTCGAAACAGAATCTATTACATTACATGTTCCATACTCGCTGTGCATTCACACCCACTCGCACTTACCAGCCACCCGGCCAGGCAGCCAAGCAGCTATCTTAAACCATATGCGTGACTGACAAATTTTGGATATTTGATTCGATGCGGAGCATGTTCGAAACATTACCGCTTATTAAATAAACATAAACTGGCAGTATTTTCATGAGGCCCTGCCATAATCATGCAAAATCAATCGAAGTACCTTCTCGCGCTCCTGGCCTAGGCACAGCGTAACCAGACCCGACCAGTTCTTCGCCGCACTGGCCATTTCACGTGACGTGCCGCCTTCTATTTCCGTAGTGCTGACTCTTGACTCTTGAATGCGCCGCGGGCTGTCATAAAACCGCAAATGACTATTATAGCATTTATTATGGCATTTGCGGCATAATGGAAGTGGCCTGTCGCCGTGGCAATGTGCTTCAATGTTGGAATGTTGGATCAATAATTGACACACATTATCCTACGACACGATTCGCCGCTTCACTGACCTTGCCCACCTATCAAAACCTAGCCGCAGTCAGTTTTCATTATTTGTTTAATAGATTGAAAATAAGTTCATTTGTATTAACTGCCAGATGCCCTGGAAAGTTAGCAGCAACAGTCAACATTAGACTCGAATGACTTATTGCAGATATATATATATGTATATATTTAACTACAGGTAAATAATGATCTAGTCTGGCAAATGGTTATTAATTTGATTGTTTTTATCACAGATTTCCTGGGTAAGCAGAAACATTAATCAGTATTCATTTGGATGAGCAGCCTCAGTATCCTTGCACGCCTATTGGTATTGGTATTGGTTTTCTTGAAGATCGATGAGATTTGAATATGCCTGACATTATATCGTCTATAGTCCAGCTTGTTCGTATTATTTCTGTTATGTTTATATATCTAACTTATGTTAACGGATAACTATCCACTACCATAAATTGTTTTATTTTTTAAGTAAATGCCTAATTTGTTGACTATTATAAATATTAACATTGGAGCTCAACTGCTATTTGGATTTGTGAAAGTCAAGAATATAAATCAATATATAGTACAACCGCACAAGAATAGATATATATTTGAAGACTGATTCAATGTGACTTTGAATCATTAGCTTCCCAAAACTATCTATGCTGAAGTGATAACCAAGCAAAAGTGAGTCAACTAGAAAGAAAACACATTTATCCAACTACTCCCACTGCAACTCATTTTGCAAAGTTTCAAGACACTATCTTTGATATCGCATCATCAAGTATCAATCAACTAGTAAACATCGACGAAGAAATCAGGTTTCAATTATCATCCACATATAAATTGGCGTTGAGTTACAACGATAAATACTTTACACTTTATTTGGTTTACATATGTATAGATAATATAATAGTATGTTGATCATATATAGTTGTTTCGTTACACGCAGAATTCGCATTAGTTTTGGTATGTACTTATATATGCATATCTCTATATATTACACACACATATATGAACATATACACAGTCAGTTACATAAAAAACACATATAGACATGAATACAAACATACACATCAATATCAAATTACAATTGTTTCTTGAGTTTGTTCAATATGGTTGGAGTATACATATATATATATAAATATAGCTATTGCATTTATGCATTCGCCTGTTACATGTTTTTTTATTTCGACTAAACATTAAAGACAATTTGTTTCAATTGATTTACAGAGATTTCCATTACACACATAATCAATAATATCCTCGTTTGACTACAACAAAATCATTGGAATAAATACCAATAAAAACACAAACAAAAAACAGTAAAACTTTTGGCATGACAATAATACATTTGGAAATGAAATGATGTTCTCAATCCTTGGCCGTTATGGCAATAAACAAAAGGTATAGCGCACAACATGGAGGAACTGAGTACGTGGGATAAATATACATATACATATGAATGATAGTTATAAGTAGATAGTATTAGTAGTAGAACGCCTTCGTGCGAATTTTGGTGCAGACTTATAGTTAACATAATTCATTTGGAAAGTTCTCAATAGTTTTGTTTCATCTTTTTGAAATCGAGTTTCTCATTTTAGATTCTCGTACCAAAGTTAGTTTTCAGTCGTGTAGTGGTCATGTATATGTATATGTAAAGCTTAAGTTGCGTACGCTTCACCATCCTCGCCATCCTCGTATCGCAGACGTGTGTGATTTGTAAATTACATACACAGATATAATTATATAGACGTACATATCAATTGAGTTCATAAAACAGTTTTCATACGTTATGCATAGTTTTGTAGTGGACACAGATTCAGTGGGTTTCGTTAGTAAATATATATATATATATATATGTTATTACTTATATGTATATATATATGTAGTTACTTAGAGTTATTTTCTGGATTGTTGTCTTTCTTTTTTTTTTTTTCTTTAAGTAGTCCAATAAATAGTTTACGAATATGTGTTGTTTATATGTATCTAAAAATGTATCTATCTTTTTGTTTTTGGTTATTCTCAATTGATTTGTTCTTTCTGTTTTCTTCTTTGTTGCATTTAATTTTATGGAACCGTTATTTCATAACGCCACATTTGGTCCAAAATGTAAATATGTAAAATTCTTTGCATTCTGCCTAATCATTCGAGCGCACTTTGCGCAGGGAGCCACGATTGAATTTGCAAATTGACTCGAGCAGCGCGGAGCGCGTCGGCTCATCTTCGCCAGCATCAACATCCTCTGATGCAATATTCGGAGTCGATGTCTGCCTCTCCACGGCGACAGCGCTGGTCGCTGGCATCTCCTGGTGTGGCGACTGCGTGGTCGGCATGAGTGCTGTGAATAGTAATGGAGAATCGTTTATCAATTTAAGATATTCATGTGCGCAATTCGCAACATTTTAGCTACATTTGTGGCCAGCCAGAGCGGGTTCTTCGGGTGTGCTGTCAGAGCGGTTGAATGAATCTGCTGTGCTTAGCCCACCGCCGACAGCAACTGTGCTGCTCGATGCAGCTGTCACGGCCGCCAGCGACAAGCGTCCATTGCTTGTTTGGAGCGAGCCCTGTTGCTTAAGCTTCGATTGTTTGTGCTCTAATTTCTAATTATTACCATAACATAAAAGAAAACAATAAAAGGAAAACGTGTTGATAAGCGGATGTTCGACTTCTACAGCTATTTTCAAAATTAGATCACGTAAGTAATTGCTACTAACTGCTTTTTGCTTTGATTTGCGCTTCTCCTCCTCGGAACTCATTAGCTCCTGCACGCGTACAATACGCTTTTGGTTCTTTACCGACTTTTGCTCATCACGCAAACGAGTCTCGCTCTTAACAGCCGCCTGCCTGAGCAGCTCCTTTGCGTTCTGTAAATGTGAGAAAGAATAGATGAATTAGAGACTATATATTCATATATTCTAATTCAATATTACCAAAGACAACTTGAAGTGTGGCTTTTCGGATGTGGCTGGACTCTCCGTTGCGTATTGTGTAAAAAATCGGTGCCCCATCAGTTGATCCAGCGTTGGCAGGCCAGTCTTGCATGCCTCCTTCGAAAGTATGCTCTCCAACAGAGATTCTGTCAGTTAGGAAATGTCATTAGCTACAGAGATATTTATGATCTATTGGCGCATTCATACTTAACGCTTCAGGGCATTCGGTTATTTGGCGTACAACAGACTCCTGCAGCGGATAGCCCATAGTCATTTCGAATAGAACATGGCCAAAGCAATAAACATCAATGGTCTCAATTGTATGAATCTTGCTGTGCTGTACGAAAAATGGGCGATAAAAAGCCGGCACACCCAGCAAGTAGTTCTCGATGTCCAACAGCTTCACACAGTCATCCACAATGACAATATTTCCCGACTGTAAATGACCTGTAATGGAAATGATAATATAAATATGTGTTCCCCTTAATATACTTGAATAAAGCCTACCGTAAGCATAGCCCTTTGAGTGCAGGAATATAAGAACTTCTAAGATTTGCTTGCCATAGGTAGCCACCTGCTTCATGGAGAGCGCTGTGCGTCCCTTGGGATTGCCGTACTTGCTCAAAAACGGATTCTTTGGCGTGGCCATGCAAAGCACATCCTTGAGAGTGCCATGCTTATGGAATCTGTTGAGCAGCAAACTTGAAATGAAATCTATCCATGAAGAACTCTGAAAAGCGCTTACTTTCTGATGATCAAGCAACCGTTCTCTGTGTGCGAAGCGAAGACAACGGGCTCAATGTGCGGATGCTGAAGACCCATTAGACTCTTGAGCACGCCGTGCATTTCTTTCTCATCGACATACTTGTCTGGTCCATATTCCAGCCATTCGGCCACCATTTCTGCATGGGGATCTGCTGTGCCTGCATCTATGGAGACCGAGTGGCCACCGCCATTGCTGCCAGCAGCAAAATGCTTGCTCTGCTGAGTCTGTGAGCCACTCTTAACCAACTTGTTGCTGCCCTTCTCTGGCGGCTTAGTGGTCACCTTAAAGTAATGCTTGCGCAGCCGCCAACCTATGGCACCCATGGTGGCCCCCAGGGCCCACACCGAGTCGTTGCGTAGGCAGAGCACAGCATTTTGCACTGCATGGTCTGCAATGAAGTTTGGAATTAATTATTTAACTTATAGTTGAGATGCTTAATTTACCATGGAATGATTGCGAGTAGCTTTCGGGATCAACGAAGCGCTTGGCTGGCAGCGATGATGCCAAAATGGGATTCATTAGTATTGTGTTTATGTAAACTTGTAATGCTTCTTTCCTTTCAGCTATGAAGTCCGGTCGCATATTACCAAAGATGCGTTTGCCAGGCAACGGCAATTCAATGCCAGAGATACGAAGACATTTGTGCAGATTGTTAAATTCATTGTAGCGGCGCAGAACATTCCAGGATCTATCACCTCTCTGCACTCGCAGCAGGTATTCCTGCAACAACAAAAATCATACCTCATTTATATATATATATACATATACAAAAAAAAACACATATACATATATACACCTATACACACAGAAGAGAGTCAGACACCGTCATCAACAAATCGGCAGCGGCAGCTGCGTCGCTGATTATTGATTTTTCTGTTGGGCGATGTAAATTTTCAGTAGAGTCAAAAACACTCACCGTGTGACCGTCGACCTGCTCGACTGTGTCGATTTCGCAGCTTATTGCCTCGGTGTCATCAATTGGTAGTTTTCTTTCATATCTGCTCGCAAATATTGCCATTTGTTGGTTGCAGATGCATTTTCACTTCGCTTTAGCTGACGGCACTGCCAATATGTGTGGATGTATCTGTGTGTAACTGTCTCCACCCTTTGGGGATTTGCAAATAAATGGCACAAGTACTCTTCAATACATCACTTCACAATTGTTTTCTAAAACACTTACAGCTTGTTGCACGTTATATTGTTTTCTTTATGATTATTTTTGTGGCCAATTAGGCCCGACCGACGTGTTTTCTTTTATTATTATTGGCAGACAATCAACTTACTAGTGTTGGAAACGAAATATCGAAAGCTCTGTCTGACAATCGAAAATACCGAAACTATCAAATACTTTCAATTTGATTTATCGATTAAGTACTGATTCAACTAGTATAGTCGATTGTTTTACGCAGCCCTGGTTGTTTACCTATTTGCGCATCATATATAAGAATACAAACTTTAAAAACATTTTTCTTCGCGCCCAATTAGAAAACAGCTGTTAAGCATTATTGCTACAGCTGGCCAATATGCTTAATATTAACAACAAACTAGCCGCCTGTTTAGATGTAGCTAAAAAATACGAATGGTTAACGGACTCCTATGTTCTGGTAGGTAGGTTTACCTCATTCAACCAAAAATCGAGATATTGTGATCCTTCCAATACCACAGGACTTTTATGTGGATGACCATTGGAGCAAGCTGCCTCAAAGCTGGCGACGACAATTGGCAGAGTTACCTGTAGAACAGCTGAGCGAGCTACTGCAGCACAGCGAGGCCGTTACACGTGTCTTGTGGCCCTTGGAGCTGTTGGCACTGCGACAAGTGCTGCGGTCGCTATGCATCAAAAGAGGCCCCACGGAGCAGATCGATGTTGGTAAGCGAGTCAGCAATGATTCGACATATTAACCGCTATCGATTTTGCAGGTTGCACTGCCATCTTGCCCACTTCTGGAGCATCGTAAGCTAAAGCACATGTTTATGAAGTGTGTGAAGCCAAAGAAATCGCACGAAATCAAAAGAATGGCCGCAATTTGTGCGAGGAGCTGCCAACAGACTTCGATTTCGTTTGTCGTCGACTTTGGCGCCGGCGTAGGGCACTTGGCCCGCGTATTGGGCTATGGCTATGGCATCAATGTGTGTTGCCTTGAAATGCAGTCAGCTCTCAATGGCCAAGCACTGGCAATCGATGCCAAGCTGGAGAGCATGGCTGCAAAGCACTTGGATGCCAGCGAAACATCCCACTTTAAGCGACCGGCGCATCTCACTCAACGCCTGAGCAGCGATACAACGCCAGAGCAGTTCATCGAGAGCATACGACAGGCATTTCAATTGTCTGACTCTGATTTCAATTTTGGGATCATTGGTCTGCATCCGTGTGGTGATCTGAGCGCCACGCTAATGCGCATGTTTTTGAGCTGTAAGCAAGCGAAATTTTTGAATTTTGTGGGCTGCTGTTACCAGAAGATGACCACACGAACAACGCACCCACAGCTGAAGCTGCATGGTTACCCACTTAGCTCACAACTGCAAAGCGCTGACAACTCTCAGCTAAGTTATGAGGCGCGCGAAATCGCTTGCCATGCCATGGAATTGTACTACGATCGCCTTCAAGCTGGAGACTATGAATACCTAAAAATACATTCACTACGAGCGGCAGCCGAACGGATAATTGTTCAACATTTGCCTCACTTGAGGCATTCCGCTTTGCGCAATGTGAAATATGCGCCTGGCATGAGCTTCAACGAGTAAGATGGAAAATAATTTATTTGTTTTTTATGGATTTCATAAAACAAGATTCAAGAAATTTGTTCTGTTCTACAATACTCTAAAAGCATAACTCTAAATGCATTTCAGCTACTTTCAAAAGGCCATCGAGGGCACCCAGTTTGCATTGCTGCAGTCCACGAATCCCGGCCAAGTCGAAGCAGATCTTTTACGCTGGCGTCGCATCGTCAGTTTCTATACGCTACGGCTTATGCTGGCACCGTTAGGTTGGGCAACTCAAAGTTCAATTGGCTTTCTAATAAATATTTATAATTTTTGTTTATTTTCTGCAGTGGAAAGCATTATTCTGTATGATCGCGCCATGTTTCTTCTCGAGAATGGTATGATAATTGGTGTATTGCGCTTTGCTTGTGCATATTTATTTATTTTAAATATTTTGTTTGTATTTCAAGGCTGCCAAGTAACCATAGAGTCAATTTTCGATTCTCGCATTTCACCAAGAAATCATATCACAAGCGCCATAAAGAGCTGACGGAACAAAAGGAGACAATTTCAGCTTACAAATTGTAAACACTTTATATAGTATATACATATGTATGTACATATATGTATGTAGAAATAAAAGACTACGATAAACAATTTGTTTATTTTCAAATGTGTATTAAATCAATTGGTTTATATAGGGCATATTGCTATGAACTGTATAGCACATATAGCAAACATCAAAGCAAACTTGTTCTCTGGTCGCTCTCATACGTTGAAGTGTTATCGCTCGAGCGGCGAGCCTCTCAGTCCAAGTGTCTCAAATGTCAATGTATGCATACATACATACATATGTATGTGTGTATGCGTGTAGTGCACTAAAATTGAAACTTTTACATTTTCAGCAAATTGAATTCCACAATCATTAAAATTTCAAATCTTAACAATTGCATGATTATTTCTAGGAAAAAAGAATCACATTTGACCCGTCAAATAAATCTTTTGAGAGTAGCTTGCACGCACACTTACGCATTCTTGACATGTGTGTGTGTGTGTATGTGTGTATTCACACTGTATGTGTGTGAGTATTTACTCAGCTATGGCAGCTACATACATACATATGTACATATGCTGCCTGCTGAAATATTTAATCTGCTGGATTATGAACATACATACATACATACATAGAATGCATGTGTGCGAGAGAGTTGCAGAATTCAGCAATTATAAAATTGAGTGGGATGCGCTACATACATATACATATGTACATACATACACACATTCACATGTGTATGTGTTGTATTATACTTAATGGTATAAGAACAATTGCTATAACAATAATCTAGTGTTAACCAAGTTTAAGGAGAGTTAAGAATATTATAGTAGACAAACCACATTAAGGAAGAACTATGAATAATAACAGCAACAAAAGAAATATTAAGATACATACATACATATATGTACATTGCATATTTATGTTTATATACATACATATGTTTTTATATGTATAAAGATGTTTGTATAAACATTTTCGAAACGAAAATCACATAAGCCAACTCTCAAATTAAGGGGGAATCCCGAACATATGTAGACGACTTCCGACCGCGAGCATTGGCCTGAAGAAAAACATACAAATTCATTTTAACGTTGTCCACACGCACACACACACACACATGCATGGAACCGGACACTACTACATGCATATGCATTTCGCATTCACAGTAACCTATACCAATATTTCACACACATACAAAAGAACCGCTGATACTAAATTGAGAGAGGCTCTCAGAGAGTACAATGTTTACAAAACACCAATGGATCAAACAGAAAGAGGTTACCTTAAATGATATTTAGAGTAGTCTAGCCATTGCTCATTTAAAAAGAAAACATTCCAAATTACAATTTATTTCAATGCATATATATATATATATATATATATATATATATATATATATATATATATATATATATATATATATATATATATATATATATATATATATATATATATATGTGTATATTTAATATTATTTCTTTATATATATTAACTATCTGTCAATTAAATAAAAATACTAAAATGAATTAAGTTTCTTTTCTAATCATTGAACATGTGACGTCACTGCTTCGCACGCAGAGAGTGCGAACCTTCATTCGTCGCTGCGATGCGCTTCTCGAAACTTCTTACAATTTCGCCGTTGAACGGTCGGTCAGTTTAGTTTTGGTGCTAGCCAAGTTAAGATCAGCTAAATAAAAATCAATCTCAATCATGGCCTTCCTGGAGAAACTCTTGAATGACACTCATGGAGAGCACATCAATATTAAAAGTGATCGCCAAGCGTACACAGCGCATTACAATGTGCTGCGAGATACTCTCTACAAAAAAGTGAAGGAGGTGCCGCCATTCGACAAGTGGCTAAATGGCCACAAACTGGGCGGTAAGCGATATCAATCAAGAGAATATTAAATTCCTTCGGCATCCATAATGCATGTGTAATGTGTATGCGTGAAACGGCATGAGAACTTCTATGTAGAGATGCATACACATATGTACATATGTATATTGCGAATGTACATATGTATGTATGTATATACATGCCTTGTACATCCGCAAAGATATGTATGTGTATATGTGTGTATACATATGCATGTACATGCATATATAATGTGTGTGTGTGTGTGTGTGTGCATTAGCCGACGCACAGTAAGGCCCCTGCCGCGAATTTGTTTCTGTTGCAAAAACAAACATTTTGACTGAAAAAATTGGCCAAATTAATTAAAGCATTTGATAGAGAATGCATCAGCCAGAAACCAAAAGATTTTGGAAATTTGAGGGAAATTAGCAGTAAATGTGAGCATTGAAAGTTGAGAAAAGTAATAAGTTGAGAAAAAAATACAAAAAAAAGGAAATTTTAAGAAAAAATTTCGCACAAATAGTTGATATTTTGGTATCCCTGAATAGATACGTGTATTTACAATCAATTAATGAATTTATTGGCTTGCTTTGTTATAGTGAACTGCTAAACGCTTTGCCAATTTTATTAGTTTAAATTTGATTATACAGCAATTTTTTGGAGAATTCTTCCAAAGAATGTGTCTTCTATCAGGTATACCTAGTTTTGGCTGCCCGTTTGCCCATTTTAATTATAACAAGTAAGAAAACTCTAGTCGGGGGTACCCGACTAGGAGATCCCCTGAACCCCGTCCGATCTGCGTTTTTAAATATATTCCGTATCTTGTATATATTACAAACTTATACAAAATTTAATTTAATTGCTAATCTTGCACTTTGAAAATCAAATAGCATTTTTTTTTTTAAGAATATAATATAATTTTTAAAGAGTAATAATAATTTAATAAAAGAAAAAAATAAAAAATTAAGAAAATACGACATAAAAATATTTGACATCGGCGGGGCTCGATCCCAGATCTGCGCGCACGCCACGGCGTGCCCCGCTTCTAACAACACCGCCACTGCACTGCTTAGACAAGCAGTAGCAAATTTGAGACTAAAGGCAGCTAAGAATTATAACAAAATTCAAACAGTCAGCTGTAAGTGTTTTGATTCTTAGAACAGATAAGAATGCTTGTATGTGTGCACATGTATGAAAAAAATGAAAACGGGGGTGGCTTTCTGGTCACATGTCGCAATTGACAAAACGTTTTGGTTAATTACTTTTATGATACTTAATGGATTTCAATGAAATTTTCAGCATATGATCTACATATTATATTGAATATTTGTCAATTGCGAAATCGCAAAATCATTCACATATTAGCTACATTTGAAACTAAAACTCAATTTGAAAATTTTTGAAAAATTTTGAACCAATATCCAAAATATAACAAAAACCGAAATTGTATAAAATATAAATGAAACTAATTGCAAAATTTGGAGACTCTAGCTCCAAATATGTACGAGATAGAATTAAAAAACTGCATTTCGATAAGGTTTTTAATCGATAACATTAAAACGGTATAAGTTATCGATTCTTTGAAACAAACTTGATCTGCGCCTGCTATACAAGGACCTCCAAAAAAAAATTCACGCGTCGATCGACGCGTTCATACATACGGACAGACGGACGGACGGACGGACAGACAGACAGACGGACAGGGCTAAATCGACTCAGTTCGTCACCCTGATCAAGAATATATATACTTTATGGGGTCTGCCACGCCTCCTTCTGCCTGTTACATACATTTAACAAAACCATTATACCCTGATTTCCCATTTTCAATGGGTTCAGGGTATAAAAAAGGTAACACCGCATTAAAAATGCAAAAAAAGGGTAAAATGACATGAAATGCAAAGAATTCCCTTTCATATGCTTTTTAAATTTTGAAAATATATTGTTTGGTTTAAAAGCTTTGATTTTTGCAACGTGAGCAAATGCCACAAAAAGTATTAATATTGGGAGTTTCCCCAGTTTGAGCAAAGACTTGTTAAAACTGTTTATGTGTACATACATGCACACATGTATATCGGTAAGATCCTGTCATAAAATTGTATGATTATAAAAATAATCAATTATATCTCTATACCGTTTATACTTGTATCAAATATTGAATAAAGTCTGATGTCATTCTGCATTTGGGGTGATAGGCAATCGCAAGTTATCAGTTGAAGAACTATGTATATGTATATGTATGAACATGTGTATATATGTATATGTGAAACTAGAAAGTTTTCCTAGAAATTTGTTAGCAGATTTTTAAACTATATAGATTTGTAGTAATTCAATTCTCATAACATTTTTCTGATTGTAATGCAAATGTGCTAAGTTTTAAATAACGGAATATAACAGATGGGGATTTTGCCAAAACTTTGTTGCCCAATCAAATTGTTAAAATCTAACGATAAAATACTAAGTGTGCCATTAATTTTGTTCAGTGAAATTGACAAGTTTTAGTTATTTAATTTTAATTTAATTCTATGTTTAAATTTTAAAAAAATATTTAAAAATAATAAATAATTTTTTGTTTTATCAAAAAATCTTTAAAAAAAAACTTAAAAAGTCGCTATCAAGTTTAAAAGGCTTGCTGTGCCAATACTTTTGTTCGTCACTGTATATAGATTTGTAGTAATTCCCGATCATAGTATATATTTGATTGTTAGTCATACATCTCATCTACTATATCATCTATGTATATGTATCTATACAATACAGGAAGCTATGGCGACAACTTGAAGATTACAAAACCCGATGAATTCGATTTGGTAATTCATTTGAAGTTTCCCGAGAACGATAAGATAATTGTGAAAAGGGATCCCCGTAGACCTGGCAATGTTTTCTTGGACATGACAGAGGTGTTGAATATCCTGCAGAGACAGGCTACGGAGCACCATAAAGTCGCATATACGTATTTGAAAAAATTGGTTACAGAGAAGAATTTTCTTTTGGAGGATAAGCTGCAGGCCCTGATCATGGGTGCCATGCGGAAGGCCCTCAATAACATGGACAACATGATTACTGTCGATGGAAAGAGTACGGAAGTGGTCTATAAGAGATGTGGCCCGGCACACACGATGTTCATTGACACCAAGGATATCAAATATTCTGTGGACTTTGTGCCAGCTATTAAGCTAAATGCAAGCCAAAACATTTTGGGACAAGAGGAACTTAAGTTCTTTGCGAATATTGGACATTGGGAGGCGATTCCGAAACCTTTGAAGCCCAGCGAACCAAACAATATTTCATTCCGTGCCTCCTACTATGATGCCGAGTTCATTATGCTTAAGGATAAGCAAAGACTGAAAGAAATCATCAGATTTATGAAGAAGTTTCGTGATAATAAACAAAATATGAGCAATTTGAAGAGCTATTACATAAAGACTGTTTTGCTATGGCAAGTTAAGCAAAAGCCGCTAGATTATTGGAAAACTTCTAAGCTTAAGGATGCCCTGATAGATGTAAGTGTTAAATGAAACTCAATTTCTTATATCAGAATCTCGTGCAATTCAAATAAAATAAAATACGAGTAGAATGATTGCACAGGGTTCCGGGTATCTCTTAGTCGGACACCCCCGACTATAGTTAGTAAAATGTTTTTCTTTTCTTGAATGAATATTATTATATTATTATTTATGTAGATGCTCAGAGAGCTGAAGATATCCTTGGCCACGTCTGGCCGCAATGGAAAATTGCTTTTCTTCTGGGATGCTCAACTGGATTTGTTTGCTCCATTGACACATAACCAACGCTGCGATATGTTTAACTGCGTGACAGCGGTCCTTTATAAGCTGGAGCGTGCCGATGGCAACTTGACGAAGGACATCGATAGCTGTATTAAATACATATTTAGTAAGCTGGACGATTACGACTGACACAAGGCATAAGACTAATTAACTATGTTTCAAAACTTAGACACGCCCACGGATCGTGACTGCAGCAACGAGCCAATAGTCGTGAAACCAATTCCAATAGTAAAACAGGAAAAGTCAAAGGCTCAGAAGGCGGAATCGAATATAGTCGTGAAACCAACTCCAATAGTTAAACAGGAAAAGCCAAAAGTTCAGAAGGCGGAATCGAATATAGTCGTGAAACCAACTCCAATAGTAAAACAGGAAAAGCCAAAGGATCAGAAGGTGGAATCGAATGCTGCTCTCATTGGCTTAGGCGCTGTAGTCGCTGGTGTCGCCGCCATCACCCTGTTTAACGTTTTCTCAAAGTCAAGCTCAAGGACCGATTGAGATTTTCCATTTAGGTGAGTTTCAAGACTTTATTAACAGCAAAATGTAAAGAAATTCAGTTTATATAGTTTGTATATAATTCGTTGCGGCTTATTCCTAGCTTAGATGTGCTTGTAGATAGATGTACGCGTGATGTCCTTGTTTATTAAGTCATTTACAATCCGCCGCCGGAGCGATCGACGCTGATCTTCTGCTTCAGACTGGCCGCCTCGTGCTTCTGCTCCTCCAGCTCGGCCATGCGAGCGAAACGGGAATAGGCCACATCGCCCGTCTTTATCGCTGACATCATCTGTGTAATTTTATATTATATACATTTATGTTAACATTAACTATACACTGTTCCACTATATTTAAAATGAGTATATTTGTGTAATGTCTCTTCGTATGAAGTTTGCAATTAATCTTATTCGTATATACAGCTCTTTGTTCATGAAAATAGTGGTGCAACTGAAATGTTGGACAATTAGACAAATCAATTTTATTAACATTTTCATATATAAAATATTATGTTTATTAGCAAATGTTGCTGTCCAACATTTCAGTTGCACTACTATTTTTATGTTCAGTATTTCAGTCGCACTACTATTTTTATGAACACAGCTGTATATCTATAATAATTTTTAACAATTTACAAAAGTTCAAAAGAACTTCGAATAATTCCAAATATTTATGTAATGACTACTGTGCAGTCGGATGTAACCGATCAGACCAGATATATATATATATATATCTTACTAACTGTCACACAGTACAAAGTGTGCATGATATGAAATAAACATTAATTTGAATTGCCAACGCACTCACCTGAAGATATTCATCCAGCTCCACCTGGCCATTCATGTTGGTGTCGATCTCCTTGAGGATGTCGTGCAATTGCTCGCCGGAGACATCACCATCGCCGAAGCTCTTGAGAGCACGACGGATATCATTAATGGACACGTAGCCCTTCTTGTCCTTGTCAATCAGCTGGAACCGCTTCACATATGTCTGAATCTCCTCCTTGGATAGCTTGATGGGTATCCTCTCCTTGGACGTGCGATTGATGGCGTGTCCCATTTCGTTGGCCAAGAATTCAGTTGCATGCTTGATTTGGCGCTCCTTCTCTTCCTTGGACCATTGCAGCTCCTCCCCCATAATGTCCACCACAACGGGCAGCGCTTCCTGGGCGGCCTGCACATTGAGGAAGGCCAGACGCAGACGACGTGCAATCATGTCTACAGCCGAGCAGGCATATTCACGCACGCCATAACGAATCTCGGCATCGATATAGGGAAACTCGGGATGGATGCGATTGCCAATGATCGGCCAGCGTTTGCCGGTTAGCGATGCCATCTTGGCCACGGCGAAGGCGCGATCACCATACGACTTAGCCAGATGCTGGGCCACCTCGCACTCCAGGCCGAAATCCTGCACCAGGCGGATGTACATGGTGGGTGTCCAGCCCTGGCCGCCCTCGATCTTCAGATACGATGTGACAGCCTCGGCACGCTCCGGCTTCAGGTTGCAAGCTGAAAGAAAAACAGTTCAATTTAATCATCATAATCTGAGATTTGCTAGATAGATAGATTACCCTTGATGGCCGCATCAAGAGTGTGCTCCGCCATGGCTCTGTATGTGGTCCATTTGCCGCCGGCGATGGTGATCAGATTCGAGGGGCTGACATGGACGATATGGTTGCGGGCCAGGGATTGTGTGTCATCTTTGTTGGGGTCAGAGACGAGTGGCCGTATGCCGCTCCAGGCGGACAACACATCGCCGCGACGCACCTCAACGTCGGCGTTCAGATAGTTTTTGATTTCGCTCAAGATGAACTGGATCTCATCCTCGGTTGGCGTTGGGCTGTGCGTTATTTCGCAGGGCAGATCTGTGGTGCCGGCAATCGTTTGCCGTTGCCAGGGTAGGAAGAAGATGACGCGTCCATCGGACGTTGAAGGATCGAGCAGACCCATCTGGTCGGGACTATAATAGCCGGGCAGCACAATGTGTACACCCGAGCTGGGACAGCAGATGCTCTTCACCGTCGGATCGTCCATTTTGCGAATGGAGTCGGTGAAGGGGCCCGTGGCATTGATGATGCACTTGGCCTTAACCGTAAATTCTTTGCCAGAGATATGATCCTTGACCTTGGCGCCGCACAGCACCTGCTTGCCGCTGCCATTGTCCTTCTTGAGCAACTCCTTAACCTCCACATGATTGCACACCGTGGCGCCATGACGGGCCGCTGTCAAAGCCACCGCCAGACACATGCGTGCATCGTCCTGCTGGCCATCATAGTAGACAATGGCACCGCACAGCTTGTCGTGCTTCAGCATGGGAAACAGCTCCAAAGCATCCTTCTTCGATAGCAAATAGGAGCTCTTCACATTACGATCGCCGGCCACCAGATCGTACGCCTTGATGCCCACCCAGTAGTAGGGCACTTGCCACCACCTACAATGCAAATTATATATAAATTTATATATATATATATATATATATATATATATATATATATATATATATATATATATATAGTTGTTCATAAAGATTAGGAATCGTTGCTAATTACGTGTATACGGGCAGCATGATTGGCAGTGGATGCGTCAAATGTGGCGCAGCCTCAAGCATATTGGCGCGCTCCGCCAACGCCTCCTTAACCATTCTATATTGCTCAAGATCTAGCTGTAGCGATAATGAGATAGATATATATATATAAAGCATTACTACTAGCTATATGAAATATGACTACGATCTTAGGCTTAATGAAAGTCTTATATACACTTATGTGAGAGTAAGAAGAGGCTTTGTCTGGCTTGGTAGTCAGATAACATCCGCTAGTTATATAACGGAGTAGACAAAAGATATACAGCTGTGGTCACAAAAATAGTAGTGCGACTTAAATAATTTGGAATTGACAGCAAATTTGTGAGATAAACATAATATTTTGAAAAACATTTATTTAAATTAATATATATGTATATATTTATATTTATTTAGATATTTATATATATTTTTATACATATTTATATATGTATAAATATATATATTAAATTGTTTTCAAAACATTATTTTATTTCAGTCGCACTACTATTTTTGTGATCACAGTTCAATTATTTAAACAATTTAATTTAAATTAAATTAAATTAAAATAAATTAAAATTTAATTTATTTTTTCAACTTTTAACTGAATTTCAAGGTCGTTTTTTATCAGACTAATCTCGTCTATATCTTTATGGAGTTCATACTTACGCCTAGAATAGCCTTCTGCAGATAGCGCACGCCACCATGTATGAGCTTGGTGGAGCGCGAAGAGGTGCCGCTGGCAAAGTCATCGAGCTCCACGAGCGCCGTCTTAAGACCTACCCCACAGAAAAAGAAACCCACCTTTAAGTGTCATTGCTAATGACGAGCACATTGCATGCCTACCTCGCGTAATGGAGTCAAGGGCACAGCCAGCGCCAGTGGCGCCGCCGCCAATAATTAGCACATCGTATTCTTCGCCGCTCATTAGGGATTTGATTTGTTCGCTGCGCATGGGCAGAGTACGCTTGCGCTTGGGTGGACGTTGCACGGCATTGTTAACCTGTAAACGACACTTTTTGAGTGCTTCTCTAATAACTCATGATGTAGACATGCCAATGCCACTTACCACATGTGGAGAATTCCACCGATCGATGCTCCATGCAGCAATCACAGAGCCTGCACAGGCGCTAGCGGCAGTGACGCCGAATTTAAACATACGTGACGACATCGTCTCTCTTAAGGCAGCAAGATGCTCTCTTTAATGTTGTTTGGCTAATTAAAATACATATATTTATAATGCTAATTAGGCGGCATATCAAGCAGTTGTTTTTCTGTTAGTTAAGCTCTCTCTCGCTCTCACTGCTTGTCGCTCTCTTTTGTTGTGCTGAGACCGTTAAAGCGCTGAGTGAGCGCGCAAAGCTTTTTCGTATTGCGAACTATTTTTTGCGCGCAGCAACTGTGTGTGTGTGTGTGTGTTTCATTCCAACATTCCAACGCACACACACACACACACACACGTATGGGTAGCAAAAAGAAAAAAAAATTGAAAAAAAATCCTCTTAGTATGTTAAATCGATATGGGCGCGCTCCATTCCACGGCATGCCGCAGCAGTGCGTAAGCAGAGACTCAAAACATTGCTTTGAACAGTGTTGTGTAAACGCAAAAATAATTTCACGTATTCACAGTCTGTGTTGCGTCGTTTATCCGCTTCCAGACGAGTGGCGAATGTTTACCTTGAGGTCGCTTCCAGCCACACTGTACGCAGCACGCAATAAACGCTGAATAATACCGAATACTGTGCCCAAGCGGCAACAATGTCGTCGATTCTTCAAGAATTTCTATGCGATTCGATATATATTTTTTTTCATTTGGCGAGCGTAACAGCGAATGATTACATCAGAGTTTTATTCACTTTTAGTTCACACTCGGCTCGGTCTGCTGCTACCCTCTGTATGTGATGTTGGTGTTGTTGTTGCTGCTGCTGCTGCGCTGCTGTGGCTGCTGCTGGTTCGACTGTTGCCGCACGCTCCGCGCGTCTGCTTTAAGCTAGTTCAAATTGTGTGTATTAAGCTTACCGCTGTTTGTTATTCTGATGCTGGAAGTTCGTCGCTGGAATATTATGAACTGCTGCTGCTGCTGCTGCTACTGCTCGTCGCTCTGCTACCCCGTCCGTGTGCTCTGCCTGATAGTCGTCGTCGCTCTAAACGCTGACCGTTCACGTATAACCCCATACAGCTGGCTAGCTGACTATTTGGTTGGTTGCTTGGCTGCTTTTTCGCTGGGGATGCAGCCGCTGCCGCAGCAGCAACAGCAGCTGTTGCAATTACATGTGCAGCTTTTTGTGGCCCAAAGAACTTGCAATTCGCCGTGCTCCCCCGCTGCTTGCACACCCCCAAAAACAGCTGTGCTCGCACCACCCGCTCTCTAATTGGCTAACAAAATTGAAATTCACGAACTACGAGTATTCGCACACTCGTCTGTTCTTCGTGAATGTTGAGTTCACCTTGTCTATGAACTGCACGGCACACGGCGAAAATTTATATTTATTTTACCCACAAGTTTTTTTTGCTGTTTGTTGTTTTTTTTCTGTTTCTTTTTTTTTTGTGTAACTAGCCGAGCGCGATTCTTGTTCATATCTTTCGACGCGTATATTTTAACAATGATATGCCCTGTATTGGCATGCGCATTGGGTATGACAGGCTGAGTCATAAAGTCCCCATTGAAATAGTTCTCACACTATGCAGGCCTTTATCAATAATTTGTATAATTTTAAAAGCTACAAATTTACAAAATTATTTGAGCAGTATCTGTGAGTCGCCCTTCCCCACATACTATTCACTGCACAGCTTTCACCCCATGACTGTGTGATTATTCAATTGGCGCGCTCTATAGACACCCTGTGAGGGGGAGTACTTACTCGCATAGCTGGGCTGGATCGAGGCCATTACAGGTAAAGCTAAGTCCATGAAACTTCTAGGCAGAAACTCAACAATTTTCTAGATGATATCACACCAAATATAAACGTATGTTCATGCAATCAATATAATACAATATATTATTTATATATTTTTCAATGCCTATTATTTATTTTTATCACAGTTTTATGCCCTTAACTTCCTCATTGATAAGCGAAATTTAGTTGAGTGCTTTACGCTGAATGATGATTCATTAGCGACAGCTCGTAAATGAAATAACAAAAGTTATGGCAGCACCGATCCAGTGCTAATTCAGAGAGGGAGGCAAAGATACTTTTTCTAGACAGAGACCAGACGCTAGGCGTGCATGATGACGTCCATCATCAACAGCAGCAGCAACAGTAGCTGCTTGTGTTAGGTCAGTAACACGTGAGCAGCCAAGAGGAAGACCAAGAATTCGAAATGCTATTTATATTGGCAGACCCAGACCCAGATCCACAAAGTGCAGACCTACAAATGACCTTCCCCCAAAACTAATTTGTCAGTCGATTCTTTTGCTTTTTGATATCATTTCGGTATTTGATATAAAATGTCGTTTAGGCCGGTTTACAGCTTTTTGCCATAGTTTAGCTGGCCACGATTCACGCATCTGTTGCGTGCTGCACGCCCACACCTTCTCTCTCTCACACACACACACACACACACATATACATATATACACACTAACACGAAAAGCTTGGAAGCTTTAAAGCTTTAACAGACAGACATTGTCGGCAGACATTGCCGCCTGATAAGCCTCGCGCTGCTACGCTTCCTCTGCACGTGAACATTATCAATGGAATTATACTAGGTAAATACATAAGCAGCTGGTTCTTCAAATACGCGCACTTATACTAAATGCTTGCTCAGTTGCTGTGTATAGTAATTCGCTTGGCAATCTAATCTGTATGTAGACTAAGTAGCCCGCCCAGTCGCCCACTCAAGGTTAGTGGGTCAGAATGGCAATACACTTGAGAGTGAAGAAGGAAAGGATGAAAAAGCTGTAGATAATGAAATGACATCATTGGTAATGTAATGCAAAAGCAAAGAGAATGAGTGTGGGAGGGAGAAAGAGAGAGAGAGAGAGAGAGACTGAGAACTGATGACAGAGACTAAGAGTCAAAGATGGATAGAGGGAAAGAGGGGGAGAGAAAGAGTGAGAAAGAGAGAAAGAGAGTGAAGGAAAGAAAGAGAGAGAGAGAGATAAATAGAGACAGAGATATAGAGAAAGAAAGTGTGTGAGAGAGAGAGAGAGAGAGAAAGAGAGACGGAATGAGAGTGAGAGATTGAGATGGAGAAAGAGAGGATGAGTGAGTTAGAGATACACAAAAAGAGAAAATAGTGAGAGAGAAAGAAACATTAGGAGAGAGAATAGAGTGAGAAGTTGAGAAAGAAAGAACTGATGACATAGCCTAAGAGAGAAAGAGTAAGAGAGAGCAGGCTGGGAGGGACAAAAGGAGATCAATTATCTACATACATATGTCCAGATCAGTTATACAAGTCATTCTCACTGAGCTTTGTTGTCTTTAAAATATAGTAGTAAGACGATCTTAACGCTAAGATCAAATAAGATAAAACAATTTTATTTTTATTAATTATTTTTTATTATTAATATATTTCAATAAAATGTTTCAGACTGCCTTTGTACATTGAAAGAAATAGGAGATCTCTACAAATATTATATAGTTTTGAACATTTCTGACTTAAACGTTTATAAAAATATAAATTTGATTCGTTGTATATTAGGTAAAATGCATATTTCAGATATTTTAGATCAGCATCAGGTATCTAAGAGCTAAGAATCGATTCGATCTTGCAGAAATATTTTTGTAATCATAATTTAATATTTGATTGAAATTCAGTGCGAATTACAATAACCAGAAATATGATGCGATCAAGACATTCAAAGAATAGAGTTTAATTGTGTATAAAAAAAAACTATAATAGAATACAAATTAGAATTTGTAATAGACTTAATCATAGCTTAAATAATCAATTGATTCCTTGATTGATACGAGAAATTGGTGAATTTCGGATAAGAAATCTGTGAATCTGTGAATCTGTAAATCTATAAATGCCCGGTAAAAGCACAATTAACTAGTCAATGCTAATGATAAAAGCAGTTGGCATAAACAGCGGCTAATAACTACAAAATATATATATATGTATGTATAACTGAGGCGACTGCTTTAATCAGCTCAAATAGCTATTCGTTGATAATGGCCGCTAAATAATGATATAAAAAATACTTGAAATTATAAATTGGAGGACGAGTCGGCCGCCGTTTCGGCCACGTTGTCATCAATGCTGGCGCTGCCTGAGTTGCAGCTGCCACGATTGTTGCGCATCTGCATCAGCTGGCCAATGAGATCGAGCAGCTGGTCATCGGTGAAGTTGCTTTGCTGCAGTAGCTGCTGGAGCAGAGCGTTGCGCTCCGTTTCCTGCCGTATCATCGTGGGCACCTGAGCCAACAGGTTGCTGCGGCAGCTATTGTTGATCTTCGACTTGGCGCATATGTACTCTAGAACAGAGTTGGGATTGAGGCGATCGCACACCACCGAGGACAGATTCTCGCGCACCGCATGATCCAGGAAGTCTTTGGAATGATTCTCGGAGAGCGTTTCCAGCACACTGGTCTTCAGTTTATCATTGCCTTTCATCTGATTCGATAGAAATTTGGCCAAGCCAAGTGCGTTCTTTACAGGTGAACTATTCGACTTGGCCATGAAACGCTCTAGGACATTGTCCAGCGAGAATCGCTCCACAGCCAGATCCAAGGCAGCCTCTGGATCCAGTATGGCCAGATCTTGTGGAACTGTTCCGGCTGCAGTCTCTGTATGATCCTTCTGCACTTCCTTCTCTGCTATTGTCGTCTCGTTCCACTTGAGCGAATCAAAAGGCTCATCCTCCGTGGCATCGTGTGACTTGTCCATGGACTTGTCCACCGCAGCAGTTCTGGCTGTCTGCTCAAAGGCAAACTTCTCGATCTCGATGATGCTGTCCAGTCTGCCACGCCGCTTCAATGCCTGCCGCATATCGGAGTTCTGGGCAACCTTGTCGAGCACAAGGACACGCTTTGGCTTGCTGCCTCGCGACTCCTCCACATCGCGCAGATACTCCTTCGTTATAGACACGGGCGGATCATGGAAGCTGACACGCTTCCGCTTCTGCGCCGGCGACTCAAAGTCATCGACGCTCTCACTGCGCAGCTTCCGTTTCAGTATCGAGGCTGACGGACTGGCCGAGGGCGAGGGCAGACGCTTCGAAAATATTAGCAGATCTTTCGCCACTTGCTCTATGGGCGTGGAAGTGTGCTCCGCGCCAGCCAGTTCATTCAGCTCGCAGGTGGGCGTCGAAACCTGTTCGGAGCGTTCGGCATAACGAGCGGGCGTCGCATGGCTGCGTGTTGTCGATGTGCCCGCTAATGGATAGGCTGTGCCTGCATCCAGTTTCTTATTCCGTATCATATTGATCAACTGCGCCCCGCGTCCCGTCAAGTGAGCCGACGGCTTGGGGCGCAGCGTCGGGCTGGTCGAGTTGTTTGTCTGCTTGCGATCCGGCGGCGAGCTCTGCAAGAGATTGGCTAAGTGAACATGATTCCTATGATTCAACAACTGCGAACTTACCAAATTGCAAAGTCGCGTATTTGGCTTCTTTGGCGAGGTCTCTGCATTGGCATCCAGATGCTCCGTTGGCGATTCCACAGCATGTTCAGGGCAAGCATTAAGCTGCGTTTCCGGCACACTCGAAGGCTTCCTGGTGGCTAACTCTGGCAGCACCTGTGCAGGCAGTGTAGGGGTTGCAAATTCAGCAAACAGATCCTCGCTGTGCGTTGGGGTGAGTTTGACCTTCTTGATGACAGCTGTGCAAACAGACAGAGAGAGAGGGAGAGAGAGAGAGAGAAGGAGAGAAAACATGAGCTAAACAGAAGCTGCTGTTGGTTGTTGGCTTTTACCTGCTGCAGCTGTGGTTGCAGTTGTTGTTGTTGTTAGTTGAGGGCTTGCTGATTGCTTCCTGGGTGAGCGTAGTCGTTCGGTAGGTGTTGTCGGCTGTTCGCCATTGTTGTCCTTATGCGCGCACCTTTTGCGCATCTGACGCCCAGCTGCTGTCTCACTAGACGCGGTCGGTGTTTTGGGCTCTTCTTCGGCTTGGCCGCGTGGCTTGCGGAAATTGTATTTGTCCGCATTAGCATTGCCGGAGTCGGTGTTGGCTGCTTCGCCCAGCTGACGCCGGCGCGCTGGCGTAGTCACAACTGGAGTGGTCAGCTCATCAGGTGGCGAGTCATCAATGGTAACAATGTCATCACTCTCCTGCTGCTCTGCATGGCGATCGCCAACAATGGAGATCTCTGTTTGCTTGCCCTTGGCAATGACCACCTTCTTGGGTGTCCAGGGCTTGATGGAGGAGTCCTGCGACTGGCTCATATCATTGTACAAGGCTGGTATGTCCGACTTCTCGGCAAAGCGTTCCTTTTGCCGATCTGTGAGCTTGTCCGGATTCAGGCTCCACACGGAGGGTATGATAACGAACAGATCGTCGCCCTTGAACAGCTCCTTCAGCTGATTGGCCATGGTCTTCATGGGCAGCTTCCGGAACTTTTCCTGTATGGCACGCTTCCATTCGCTGAGGAAGCTGCCCTCGAACTTGCCCTTGCTCCAGCATTGGAGCGCTGCTGCCAAAACTGGCTTCAGTGCATCAAACACGACCATCAGCTCGTTCTGGCGCAGCTCCAAGATGATGTTTCGCAGCGTATTCAGGCAGCCCTCGAGCAGTGACTGCGTCAGCGCTGAACGCTCGAAGACAGCTTGGATGAGTGCAAAGACATCCTTATAGAGCGGCGGATCCTTGCAGATGCCCAGCTTAAGCACTGCACCGACATAGATATCGAAGAGTTCCGCGAAATGCGGCTCCTCTTTGCTGCTATTCTTGAGCAGCTCAAGCAGCGCGGCCTTCAGATCCACAACAAAATTCTTGCGTCCATTTCCATTTTGGCCTGCATTGATAAGCTGGCGCCACTGCTCACAGAAGACGCCATCAAAGGAGCTGGTGGCGCGTCTGCCCGCGAAGCTGGCGCTTGTCTGCAGAGGCCACAGAATCCATTTGTCCACGAGCGCCGCATTGTGAGCCACGCGATATTCCAGTGCATTGTCGCGCAGGTAGTTGAGCAGCGCCCCAGACACCTGTCGCCACATCTGCAGCTTGACACCAAACGCCTCGTAGTCCTCGTCATCATTGTTCTGCATGAGCACCACGGCAAAGCTGGACAATTGACGAAATTCGTTGCTGTTGCGCGCCTCTAGCTGCTCTGGGGCATAGATCAACGAGATGCAGCGCTGCATGATGGCAGCTGGCACCTCGGCGCGTGCCTTGAGGCAGAGTTTCATGTAGGCCTCGAGCACCTCTTGGGAGTCGGCACGCTGCTGGGGCATGGCTATGCCAGCGCAGGCATTAAACACGGAGCGAAGAATGCTACCATCGTGGGACAGCGTCTTCTCCAGCTCTGCACAGCAGGCGACAGTGAAGGGCGCCACTCGCAACTGGAACATGGCCAGGGTTAGATTGCGCAAGAGTAAATGCAGCAGCTCTTGCTCCGTCTCCGAGCTGTTCTGTTCGTTTTCGGTCAGAAGATTGATGCCGGCCACAGCGGAAGCTAGCATGGGTCGCCAGTGCTCTTGCAACACCTCAGCATTCATTAGCGGCGACGGCTGGCTAAGCTCCTCGAGGCGCATGTTGCGTAGGAATCGCTTGAGCGTCTCCGAGCTGGTTTCCATGTTCCATAAAGCGACCAGGCAAGGCAGCGCCAGCTCTCTGGCTGTCTGATAGGTATGCGACAAGCCCGTTGCATTGCCACGCGAGCCGCTGCCAAACAGAAAGCTCAGAAAATACTCAACGGCATTCTCAAAGGATTTGGGCAGGTCGGCGTCCAAACAACTGAGCAGATACCACCAGACACGCACCTTAATGCTGCTCACGTGAGGTGAACGCGACTGAGAGGTGCGCAGTGGTATGAGGAGCAGGCGCAAACGCTTGCCCGTTCCCAGCTCATTGTAGGCAGCAAAGATCTTGATGAGCACGCGCCAGCACAGGAAAGCCTCAGAGCGAATGCCATTGTCCGGATTGCGAAAGCCCATCTCGACTACTGCCAGGAATTTGTTGATGTAACTGCAGCCGCGCAGCAGATCGTTATCCATGATCTGCACCAACAGTGTCCAGATCTTGTGCCAATTGTTGTTCTTCGCATCGCGCATCTCGCCAATTAGCGTTGTATAGTTGTTCACGAATTCGCTGCGTATTCGGGGCCAGCATTTGGCCTCATGTATGACAGCCACGTCGAGTGCAACGAGTGCCTCGGCCATTGCAGCCACCGCACAGTTCTGTATGTTGCGATCTGTGTCAAACATCAGGGGCAATATGTCACCTAGCCAGAACTGGACAAGTTCTTCGTTGGTAAACGAGGTGGTTAACAGGCCACAGGCCTTGCAGCTGCTGGCGAGCAGGTCTATCATCTACATATGTACATGGTTTAAACAATTGTCGTTGTCAGCAGAGTAGGGCAATCAAAGTGCATTGCTTATTTACTTACATTGCAATAATGTTGACGTCGGCTGGTTTTCAGCATTTCTTTGGTCGACAACTGCACCGTGTGATACGCCTGACCTACATCTGTATCGATGTCCATTGTATTGATTGTTAATTGAAGTAATGAATTATGTGATTATAAATTTATTTCACTACAACAGTACACTCAAAACGATTTATCCTACGCGACTAATGTGTTTGACAGCATTCATTTTTCGGTAAAAAGCGCGCGAAGCTACTGGCATAGGGATGTAACTGAAAGCAATATACACAGCTATCGATAGTTGAGGCGCGCAATATCGATATGTATATTGAAGCGCTTTGCAGCACTGTAACACAGATTTGGAATGTTATCAATTTGAAACATAACGTATTTCAGTTTTGAAACATATTTCAGCAAATAATAATGAAAATAATAAGAACAATCACATTTTGTACGGTATTTTACATGCCTAACTTTATTAATATGTACTTAATTAATGTATTATAAAATTAAACATTTTGTACGAGTATTGTTATATCGTATAATGCGCTCCAACATATTTAAACGTTATATATTAACATACATATATATTTAATTTGATTAAATACAGTGACTATAATTCTTTGCACATTAAATAGAAAACATTGCAAAAGTCCTGAATCAATACTTGTTCAGACATTTATATTCTATGCAAAATATTTACAATTTACTAAATTGTGGATATTTTTTTCTTTTAAAACAAATCCTGAACTGCATTTTAATTAACTTTGTGCGTTTAGATAAAGCTGACGCACCAAGAAACAAAACAAAAATAAAGTGAAAGCAAGGGGAAGCCCCCCACGTTAAAACGCATGCAGTGAAACTGCTTTATGGCAATCGAAACGAGAAGCAGCAGTGGGCCGGATAGAAGGACGGAATATAGATTGTTCGAAGGAAGGACTTAAGACAAGATTTTTAAATAAGCTGTAACTATTTGCTTTTTCTTTTTGTGTATGCACTCTTCATTTTGTATGCCCCAAAGGACAGTTTGTTGTTGTTGTTGCTGTTGTTTAGTGCTTTGGATCCTTGTTGTAGTCCACATAGACACGCACCACTTCGCCGGAGTATTTGCGTTGCGACGGCATAAAGTAAAAGTCCGGTGTATCAGAGCCACCATTCAAACGTGGATCATCGCGCGACCGATCATAGCTGGAGTCGCGCTCATGTCGCGGACGTCGCTCATCGCCTCGTTCACGCTCGCGTTCCCGCTCCTGGCGCGCCGCACGTCGATCGTGCGTATAGTAGCCGGAGGGCTGCATATTGGCCGAGCTCTGCTGATATTGATGATTCTGGCGGGGCAGCGAATAGGCACGCTCCGCATAGCTGCCACGTGAATAGGGTCCGGGTGCAGGGCTTCCACTGCCGCCCGCGCTGCTCTCCTGCATCATGTGGCGACCGTTCGAGGAGCGATTGCCATTGCCATTGCTGCTATGCTTGCCATTGCCATTGCCATGACCATTGCCATTGCCATTGCCATTGCCATTGCCATTGCTCTCGTAGTACATTTGTGATTTGCTGGTGGGTGAGTGGGACATGGGCAGGGTGGTCTGCTGACTGCTGGCCGTGGAGCGATTGCGTGCCTTCTCCTTGGCCGTTGTGCTGCTGGTCATGTGCTTCTCCTCGGTCTCGCCATACGGATCGAATGCGTAGTTCGTGTTCGAGGCAAACTCCTTCCACGGCGAGTTCTGTATGAGTTTCTCCTGCAAACAAGCAGAGCAGACATAAGATACACAATTAGTTCTATATAGATCTATACATGCTTAGCGCTTAACCAGTCAGCATTTGGTATGGTCTCAATTCGAAATTACGAACTATATATTATATTATATATGTATACTATATATTATAATATAGTCTAAACTTTGGGAACTTTCAAGTTTATACTGTGCGCCAGACATCGTTGATGGACTACTATGTACTATAGTTTTGCAACTGGAATGTGCCTTGTGCTTGCGTTCATATCAAATTTAGCTAAATTCCATAGGCCACAGACATGACACCCATATATAAAGTATGTTTGTTTGTTAGGGAGTATTGTGAAAGAATCAAAATGAACTACTCAAAAATACATAGGTTTATAGTGGAAATATAGTTTAGGAGCAGTTGGCCAATATATGCAGTATAATATTTGGTTTAGTATGAAATAGCATAGATCAAATGCTAACTGGTTTGGCTACAAACACACAAAAGATATAGTAAAACAAACTAGATAGATAGATTGATTAGGTACGCATAGAGACAGAAAATGTGAGTTAGAAGTCAAGCTCCAAAATAAATAGAGTGTGAGAAATGTGAGCAAAGAATATAGTACGGGGAAACAATAGTATTATGGATTGTTTAGGTTGTTAGCGGTATATATTGTAGTAAACACATATATAGATTTAATTGGGGTGTTAATAAGTACAACAAGAAAACAAAAAAGGAATTTCAATTACCAATGAATTCTTTATGTTCTAGAATTTTGATTTTGATAAGCACGACTCAACACAACACAGGCGAATATATATACATATAAATATATATTTGAATATTTATATATATGTATATAGTATATAGAGTACATGTATAAGGATGTCCGCGTACTTGACTAACTGTTTAAGATTTATTTTATATCAAATTTGATTTGTTTTAGATTTTACTGGGCAGTTTGTAGCTCTTAATGCATTTGTTCAGGCAGTGAGAGAGAGAGAGAGAGAGACGAGTATATATTTCTTTTCTCTTTTTTTTAGTATATATATTATATATATAGTTGTGGTGGGTAATTTGTGTTGATAATTTGTTTAATTTTTGATTTTATTTGATTTAATTTTTGATTTTTTGATTTTTATAGATCGCTAGAGGGCTGATAGTAGCGTTGGTGTTGCCGCTGTTGATATATGCGCCATTCGTCGGGTATTACGTAAACCAGCTTTAAATAACATTATACAATTGAACAGAACATTATTAATCGTGTATGAATTGAACTTTTTAACAAAGAATTATGTGCGCGTTAAGTTAAAAAAAAAAAACAAACAAAAAAATATATTAACTGAACAAACAATTTGATAATTAATGCTAAAACAAACTAAACTCAATGGCAAATTGATCTAAATGAATTTACCTTCGTGCTCTTGCTCTTGCGCGAGGTCTTCAGTATGGTGCAGAATGCCTGGATCAGCGCTATGAGCACCAGAGCTGCAATCAGACCTAGCACAATATACAAACGTGTTTCGGACAGATCGAAGAACGAAAGCAACGTATCCTTAGCACTCATATCTTCGGCAGTCTTAACTGTAAATGCAGTAAATGAAGGCAAATTAGGCCAAGTTTTGGATTTGAACTCTTTTCAGCTTAGCTTACATTCCAGCGCCTCGAAGTCCAGGAACTGCGGATCCACAGTCAGGGAGCCCACCTTGCCAGTGTTGATTTGATCCAGCAGCGCTGCCTTAATGGCATCCGCATTCTTCTGCACAGCCGCCTCGCTGCCCTTCTCTATGTTATTGGTATCCAGCGTATGCTGCTTCTCCACATCGGCCTTGTCGAACATGGCCTGAACCTTGGCCACCATGGAGTTGCCTTGCCTGTGGAAAATATAGTTAAATATATAATTTAAGTGAATTGACAGACGCCTCTAGCTACAGTAAAACCTCAATATGGATACTCACTTTTCAAAGCCAACAATTTCAGTTTTATAGTAGCCCGGTATGGGAGAAAGTATGCCATTGAAGGAGTCCGAGATGGTGGCTGCCAGATTGTTGAAGTCCACGGTGCCTGGCTTGGGTGCCTCAAAGGATTCAGCCAGATTCATTAGCTTCACGCCCACGGCATAGACCAGACGACTGGGCGCTGGTGTGCTGGTGCCCACGAACACAGCCTCCAGCTCTGCCAAGCAACAAAAATTAATTCATCAATTGAACATTCAAGATTTAGCGGCAGCTAAACTTACCCTTGCCGCAGGACTTGATGCAGACACGTTGGGGTGAAATGGGTGGCACCTGTTCGTGCTTGCGTGTCTTCTTGTTGACCACGTTGAAGGCGCCGCCCAGCACGGGGAAGAACAGATAGAGGCAATGATCGTCCGTGAAGGACAAATCCTGTTCATCATTGCTGACGCGCTTGCGCGTAAACTCTAGGATGGTCACACCCTTCTCGATGCGCCCAGAGGCATTGTAGATGTCCTGGCGATCGTCCAGCTTGGGTGGGGCATAGCCCAGCACCCAGGTGTCCATCAGGAAGGGACGACCGCTGCGTCCATCTACCCAGCCGATGATGGCATCCGTCTGTGACATGCGCTGATCATCGCTGAAGCCAATGCCCGTCCAGGTCTGCGTGTTCGAGGTCTCAATGTGCCAGCGCATCTCGTCGCCGCGTCCCACCGTTTCCCAGCTGGCGTAGTACTCGCAGCTGTGCTCCTGGGGCGAGCAGTTCGAGGGGTACTTCCAGTGTCCATAGCAATCGTTGTCCAGCACATTGCTGCTCAGATCATTGCGGTCGGAGCTCGAGGCGGACTTTTCTTTCTCTGCAGAGTTCTCAATCGATTAGCTGGGATCAGTAGGAGATTTGACTTGGCTTACCAAAGAAGTTGATCTGGGTAACACCACGTTGTGCATTGTGTCCATGGTATTTGATCTCGTCCTGCTGATAAAAGTCCTTGGGCATTGAGGATTCTGTTGCCGAGCCAGTGGGTGGCACATGCACAAAGCTGCCAGGCTCTTGACCCTTGGCCCAGATTACATGAGTCAGTGCATCGTCCAATGTGTGATCCGTGGGCTCGGTGGCCACCAACTTCTTGCGGAAGATAATCGTGGTCATGCCGTTCTCTTCGAAGCCGGTGCCCAATTCCAAGTTCGACTTGCCACCGAACACCTCATCCACTCGCGGGGTGGAACGATCCCGACTATAATAGTCGCCAACACGGCTGGCCATGCCGCGTGCTGCCCCAATGACCACATCCGTGCAGTCCATGGGATTGAAGTCGTAGCGTGGCGTATACGGATTAAGCTTGTACTTCGGCTCTGCGGAAATATATAAAAGTGGATCAGTGATTGATCGATTGATTCAGGGCAATGCGATTCGTGTGAATTTTGTGTTTTATTTGGTTAGTAGACAATGAAGATCGGGAGTTGAAAATGCGGAGCCTTTACCAATTCACATGCGTGTTTACCTGCTGACTGAAGGTTGGCGGACTTTTTGGGCGCTGGCTCGCTCTTGGGCTCTGGCTCACTCTTAGGTTCCGGCTCGCTCTTGGGCTCCGGCTCGCTCTTGGGCTCAGGTTCACTCTTGGGCTCCGGTTCGCTCTTGGGCTCTGGTTCACTCTTGGGTTCTGGTTCACTCTTGGGCTCCGGCTCGCTCTTGGGTTCTGGTTCACTCTTGGGCTCCGGCTCGCTCTTGGGCTCCGGTTCACTCTTGGGCTCCGGCTCGCTCTTAGGCTCCGGCTCGCTCTTAGGCTCCGGTTCGCTCTTAGGCTCCGGTTCACTCTTAGGTTCCGGTTCACTCTTGGGCTCCGGCTCGCTCTTAGGCTCCGGTTCACTCTTAGGCTCCGGTTCACTCTTGGGCTCCGGCTCGCTCTTAGGTTCCGGTTCACTCTTAGGCTCCGGTTCACTCTTAGGCTCCGGTTCACTTTTTGGCTCTGGTTCGCTCTTTGGTTCCGGCTCGCTCTTTGGCTCCGGTTCGCTTTTAGGTTCCGGTGTCGCAGACTCCGGCTCACTTTTCGAAACTGGTTCACTCGTTGTCGTTGGCTCCGGCTCACTCTTCGGCTCCGCTGTGCTATTAGGCTCTGTTGTTATAGCATTTTTGGTTTGTTTTTTGTTGAATAGAATAGATTTGTGTGCTTAGTGTTAGGTGCGGGTTTGAAAGAGGTCAAAAGTAGTAGAAGCGCAACAAGGATAATAATAACAAAGTGCAGTAAGCTTCTAGTACGCATCTCTAGAGGGTCTGCAGAGGGTCTGCACTACTCGTATTAGCTTTTAACTAACTAACTCTAGCTGTGTTGCAGGTGCAAAAGTATTGCAGTTTCTCAGATTCTTACCTGTAGCTTGGCGGCGACTGCGTCCCGATTTGGTGCTAACGCGATAAGAAACGCTGGTGGCCACAGAGGTGACACCGTCAATGTTGGCCAGCTCATCCTCGTGCTTGGCAACACGCTTGGTCTTGGTGCTCGGCTCGGCACTGGGCTCGGCGGTTGGCTCGCTCTTCGGCTCAGGTTCACTCTTGGGCTCTGGTTCGCTCTTAGGCTCTGGTTCGCTCTTCGGCTCAGGTTCACTCTTGGGTTCTGGTTTGCTCTTAGGCTCTGGTTCGCTCTTGGGCTCAGGTTCACTCTTGGGCTCTGGCTCACTCTTAGGCTCTGGTTCGCTCTTGGGTTCTGGCTCACTCTTAGGCTCCGGTTCACTCTTAGGTTCCGGTTCACTCTTGGGCTCTGGTTCACTTGCCGAGCTCTCGAGCGTTGTTGTCAAGTCTCCAATGTCTCTCAATAGTGGGAAATTCTTGCATTCGGGCGTCATGCCACGTGGACGCCAGCCCAGGCCCACCCAGGAGGTGCTGTTCACCTTGAGCACGATCTCGATTTCCTTCTGCTCTTCCAGCAGACGCCAGTACATGTGGTAGTCGGGCGACAGCTCCTTCTTGGTGTAGGCCGTCAGATCAAGGTTGGTGGACTTGTAGGGCGAGCGCTTGTTGCAGCCAACGCCATGCCAGCCGAAGTTGCAGTAGCACTGCCGGCGTGGCAGCGAGGTGGCATCCAGATCGATGCACTTGCCCTGGGCACCGCAATCTGCATTGCTGGTGCACTCGTCATGGTACTGGCACTGCGGTCCGTAGTAGTTCTTCTCGCACTTGCAGCGCGAGGGGAAGTATTTGCCTTTGCCGGAGCAGGTCTCCTTGAAGTCCTTGCGCTGCTTGATGTCCACATCGGCACAGGACCAGAATCGATAGCTGCCCGAAAACTCATCAGCCTGGCGCAGCAGACGCAGCGTGCAATTGAAGCATTCAAAATCCTTGGGTATGTTCACCTGATACGATTGAGCGCTACGCGGATTAAAAGAGAAGATGACTTAGTAGGCATATGGAACTGGGTCTAGTTCAGAGCTTACGTGACAGATGTGGTCACAAATTCCGAGTTGTTGACATGCGGCGTCAGATCCAGGACGGGTCTGTCAAGCGCATCCAAAAGTTGCAGACGAAAGCCGCCCTAGAAACAGCCATGAAATGAACTATTTAATAAAGCTCCAATTGCGGGTTTCAGGGCAGGGGCTAGGAGCTAGTTGTATTTCGCAAACAATGACTGAGAACTTCACTGGCTGCCTGTCTGTCTGTCAGCTAATTCCCATTGGTTTTTCAATTATGGGAACTTCTAACGCAATACGCTTGACTTTGAGTCGCTGGGCCCCCTGATACTATCTATCTATCCAAGTATCTAGATGCTCGTGCTCTCTGCTGGTGGCATGTGAGGCAATCATTACAACATTTACGCTGTTACCCACTATGATGCACATGTCGGGCTAATTATGTTTGACAGAGAGATAAGAACACGGTTTTGCATTGTGGCTTGATTGCCCCAGCTTAATGGCCCCAAAAGATATTGTGCAAGCAACAACTACACAGCTCCACTTACCTTGTGCGCAAAAGCCAAATGCCAGGTGACATTAAACACGGAGCCCGACAGCAGCGAGGTGCGTATGGAGCCTAGAAAAAAGAGATAAGCAAGTTGAGAATTATTGAAAAACTTGATATTTGTGGCATATGTTAAGATTTACCATAATGAAAGAATTATCTTCAAGTTAAGTGTTTGACATGAGGTTTACAATTTAAAATTTAAATTTGAGAGTTAGGCAAACAAAAGAATCGATTTCTATTGTATTTCCTACACTTTGCCCATATAGTTAACTACATGTCAGTCAACTTCATGTTAGTCAACTTTATATCAGTTAACTTAATGTTAGTTAACTTCTTGTAAGCTAACTTCCTATTAGTCAACTTCATGTTAGTCAACTTCATGTTAGTTAACTTCACGTTAGTTAACTTTCTGCTTGTTAACTTTACATTTAAAGAGCCAAAATTTTGATTTTAGTTGTATTTGTATCAATTTTCCATAATGAAATAGTTAACTTCATGTTAAGTGTTTGACATGAGCTATACATTTCAGTAGGTTAAACACTTTAAAATTGCCTGCACTTAATATTTAGCTTTAAATTGAGACTTAATAGAATAATCGAAATTAAGTTTGATCTGTATATGAAATCTAACAGATAAATCAAAGGCTTTCAGAGCTACTATCAAAAATTTAGAATTTTAACTATCTTTTAGACTATATAAACTTGCTAGAAAGTTGATAGATAAAAATAACAATAATAATAACAATAATAATAATGTGAAAACTGATTTGTCTTCAGCTAGTTTCCGCAACGCAATTCTGAGAAGTCTTTCGAATTTCCCTCACGATCGATCGTATAGGCCAAGTATCAATAACTAATGACAAGCTATTGAAATGTGGTTCGTTAAGTGCAGAGTGCTAGAAATGCAGAAACGGAATTGCAATGCTAATGATGATCATTGCTGAGCACATTATGACGATGCTGTTTATCAGGCCATGCAGTTGGGCTGATCAGGCATTACGAGAGTGAGGAAGAGATGAAGAGGGCGAGGGAGAACCAACTGGCAATTGGCCTAACTGAAAATATGTAACGCATAATTAAATGTTTTGCCAGCACTCAAGCTGAACTGGTTTTGTGGTTCTGCATTGCGTAGCGCAACGAGTGAAGTGGCCTGCAGTCTCTGTCTTGCAGAGGCAATCATGAAGTGATCCATGGCGCTGCTGTAGCGCACCTGCGTACTAAATTCCAGCAATTGCAATAGGCGCGACGCTGGCCAGTTGGCTGCTCTGGCCCAGGCCCAAGCACAGAGCGAGAGACACATTGAGCACAGGAAGCCACACACAAGTGCCACACACATCTTCGCATTACAAGTTTTTGTTTTTTTTTTGCTTTCTGCTGGCTGCAGACAAATTTCATATGCTTACAACTATTGCATAAGCTCAATGCGGTAACCTCCTCAAGCAGCTGCAGCTGCTGGGCCTGAGCCCAGTCGGCGAGTGAGCGCCACACGGCGGGGCACAGTGGACACTGGCAAAAGTGGGCAATCGAATGGCCATGCGCAGATCGCACATCGTTGTCAGCCAATACATGCGAGATGCTGCGAGTCGCGAGTCGCTAATTGAAGCCATTAAATGGCCATAACGATATGCCAACTAGCGAAAAGCGAAAGCCCAAACGACAGGGGCGCTAGTTTATGGAGGAGGGCGGGTTTTGCTTACAGGTCTCACTTTCCAGTCAGCGTTACGACAAGACAAATAAGGAAGCTGCAAAATTATGATTACTATTGCCGGTTGCTGGTGCTGCTGTTGCTGTCTGTTGGCCATCTCCAATGTGGCCTAAAGACCTGGCCAAATATTGAGTGCTGAATGCATTCAATTGCCACAGTCTTAACTCAGTTTTACCAATATGGTCAGACAACAGCAACAACAACATTTAACATAGAAATAAACTCTTCGTCTTTGTCTCCAACTGCCACTTGGCTGTTTTTTGTCTCTTTGCTGTCAATGATGGCGCTGATTACAAGCAACAGCAAAAAAAGGCAAGCTACAAGACTGTACATGACTACAATATACCCTGTAATAGACAGACATTTACCTATAGAGCTAACAGTTTATCTAAGCTCAAGTTCTAGTTGAGCTCATTTGATTTTAATGAAATCTTAAAGTCAAGAATCCATTAGAATTGAGAGTTAGATAATGAATTTAAATTATAAAAATAAAAAATAAATTATATATATATTTTTTTAAAAAATTGTTTAATTTTCAAATAATATCAAAGAATTATTAAACATAAAATTTACTAAATGGATGATTTAAATTGGAATTTGACTTTTATATATGAAAAACTGAGGCAGATTCTGATTGAATATGAAAAGGCATAGATTATATAATAATCGAACTATATAGAAATATTTGATAGCGCCAACTCTATAATCAATTAAGAACACCTGAGTTAAGTCGGAGTCTAAACTATGCCCCACACACTACTTTTAGTTGAAGCTTCCACAACTCTATCATAGCTAATTTCACACACATTTACAGGGTATGCAAAAAAAAAAGAAAGAAAAACAACAAACTTTATACAGCTGCGTGTCAATGGACATTACAGCGACTTTTGTAGGTCAGCAATTGAATGCGACTTTTGATTTCAATGGCGCAATTTTTCTCGACTTCGATAATTCTGAACACACACAGGCAGAAATTGCAAATGGCGATTTCCGCACCTGCAAGCCAAGTGGACCAAACATTTTCACATGGCCAAGATAAAAAAAATGAGAAAAACAAAAAAAAAACCTAAATACGTTTTTAAAGACTAAGAAAATGGGTTAAGTTGAGCTGAAAACAACAATAAATCAATGGAGCACATTAATAAGTTGAGATAAGTTGAACAACATATAATATATATAATAAATATATATAGTATATATCTTTTGGGCGTAACCAGTTGCCTAAAAGCTGGAAGCTGGGAACACATGCAGCCCAGCAATTGGCAGGTGCTGCTGCTGCTGCTGCTTTTGATTTTTCTCATGTAGCCGCCAGATCTACTTTGCTCTGCCTCTCTCTCTCACTCTGTCATTCTTCCTCTCTCTCTCACTCTTGCTGTCTGGTCATTTTCATATTTTGCTTCGGTTTACAGTCTGTCATATTTCTCACGAGCGCGAAAGTTGTTCACCTTTGATTATTTTGTTTTGGAGGCTGCGTTGCATGAATATCGAATGTTGAGCTTGAACTCGCCTCTCGTCTCACTCGCTTTTCGAAAGTTTCGATAATAAAAAACAACATTGATAATGATAATGATAATGATTCTCAACAAGTGTTTTGCTTAGTTTACACAGTCAAATTATAATAAAATATGAAATGGGAATTTGAAAGAAAAAAAAAATTATTTAAAATGCAATTAATTGTGAAAATGTTTATTTTTTTTGTATTTTTTAATGATCTCTTGATTGATTTTGCTTCAAATATTGCTTTAATGATCAGCATCATTGATGAGCTACCGAAAATTGAGGGAAATGAAAAGTTAGCAAGACTTTGTTTGGGTTGGGTTTTTTGTTCACAATCAAAATTAAAATTTATGCGTATAAAAACATGTTTAAAGCAATCATTTTCAGCTATAATTCATAATTATTATTTGTAGATTGAGAAACATTCGCTACGCCGCATTCCATTGTTCAACATTCCAGGCATTTAGAGACTGCTTAAGCTGTTTCCACTTGTCTTTGGCTTAAGAATATTTATGTATATATAATTTGTGAACTATACAACATCTATTTAGAGCTAATTACAGGGTATTAAACAGTGTTGAGTTTTTAGACTGCATAGGAGCTTTTATATACACCCAATTGCTGATTGTCATATCCAAGTTTGAAACTAACCTCCCTCCATCCGTCTTCACATATATCTTTGACATATTTGTCATCCACATTAAGTATTCATATAATTTCAACCTAGTTTTCCCAACGACTGTATATATTATATTAGGAAATCAACGTTAATTTCTTTGCTCTTTGGCATTCATTCAGAATGAAATGAATTCGCATTTGGAATGAAGCGAAATAAATTATTTGTTTATCGAGAAATAAATCTTAAACTGAATAATGCGAATAACTTTAATGCTAAATGAGAGTGCTACTAGCATAAATATCTCTGAGCTGCCAGCTGGCCATAAACAAACACTAGCTAACTAACGGTAACAATTTAATAAACTTATCAATTATATAATGCTAATCATAGCTATTAAGTTAATTGCAGTTCTCTGGCTCACTGTTTGCCTTTCGAGAATTCAGAATTGAAAATTGTGTAAAAGATAATTTGCAAAGTGTTCGCAGTTCTCGCCGACTTTCCGAAGAGTTTCAGCCACTCACTTGGCATAGATATGTATATGTAGAAGATATATATATGTGTATGCATATGGGAATTGTCTTGGCTTTTGCATCATTTTCTTAATGGTATGACTCTAAAGCAGGCAGCCGAACCTTGAGGCCAATTGGCTTGGTGTAGTGTCGTGGAAAGGAAGGAAGGAATGTGTGTGCCTGTATGCATTCTAATTGCAGTGCCGCTTGCATGACCACCAAGCGCCCAGCCAGTGGGCGTTGGAGGCGTGGCAATGGCAACTGCCAACATGGCTGCCAAATATGGCGTGTCGCTGCAAAGGCAAACACTTCCGCAAACACACACATCTAGGCATAGGTACATACACACACATACACACACATACACACACACACACACACACACACACACACATACACACACACATACACACACACACACACACACACACACACATCTATATTCATCTAGACACACACTTCTCACTCCTGCTGAGGTTGACGCTCAATATTGTAGCTATGCCATTTATTTTGGCCACCACTGTTGTCGTAGTGGAGTGTAACATGCCATAAAATGAATTTTTCTTTGGCAACCCTAAGGAAAAAAAAAACACAAATAACAACAACAACAACAACATAATATTGCCACCGTTTCATTTGCCGCAACGTGGCAAGTAGATGTTGCACTTACATTTCGCATTTGCATTTGCATTTGCATTGGCAACTGGTAGCCGGTTGCTAGCTGGTTAGCTAGTTACCTGGCTAGCTGGCTAGCTGGCTATCTGGCTAGCTGTTTACCTGGCAATATGTCTGTTGGTATCTTTTTGGCCCGCTTGTGGTCAAGGAGTTTTTCGCTTTAGTTAATTGCTCGTGACGTTGTCTTAGCCAACACCGCAGGCGTAGCAGCGCCTGCTGCGGTCGGTATTTATGGCATGCCACACGATATGTATCGCATATATGTGGCAAATACACTGAAAGCTATAGCGCTTAACTTGTCAAATGTAAACATTACAAATAACTTTTACAAATTGAAGCTGTACTATATTTAGTTTTAGTCAATTTTATAAGAATAATTGATAAATGCTTGATCAGATTGATGAACTGGGTTTATGAAGTCCTATTTGTCAGTCTGTCCGTCTGTCCGTCTGCATGACTGCGCTGCTTTAGCTGCTGCGTGATAATTTGATAAATCGATAAAAATTGATATTTAGAATTGCTTTTAAGCTTAACTTGGAAAGTGTATGTTGCGATTAAACTGTTTTTAAGCAAAGTTAGTATAAGAAAGTATACTAAAGTATAGCTATATTGTGCTAAAAACTTGTAATAAATACTTAAACAAGTTTATCTCCATTTAATATATTCAGAAAGCTTAGTTAAAAGTGGTAAAGCTTTGTTTTATATACTCAATTCTAATTAAGTTTGACTGAAAACTTCTTTAAATGTGGCTAACTTGTAAAAAGGAGTAAACAAGAGTAAGAAAGATTTAAAAAAGTGCCCAAAGTTCTCTTTTTAATCAGCTGCTGAATGCTTAAGCTAAGATTAATTGCATTGACTCCGCATTTAGGCTTAATCTGAAAGTTCAACAAAATGACACAGCTTTAAGCTGTCAACAACTATGGCAATTAGCATTTAGCTGCTATAAATTTCGCTCAGTGTAGCCTTCTAGTACACATGCTCGTCACACGTTTGCCATTTCAAATGCCATTTGTAGTGCGCGCTCTCATTGATATTCTGTGGCATTTTTTTTTTGTTTTTATGGGTCTAGTGCAAGTGAATGCTGCTGCCGCTGAGATTTGTATGATAATTTCAATGCGACATTTCAGTTAACAAATGAATGGCCATTGGAAATTGAAATATGAGCGTAGCTCACAAAGCTTTAAAAAAATAGAAATAAAACCGAAACGAAAACAATTCAAGTCGCTGCAGATGTTGATAAATGGCTCTTGAGAAATGTTAAAAAAATGATGAAGAAGAAGAAGAAGCAGAGGATATATAAATTGAGATGATAAACTGTTCAGTTGTATAACTGAAGCTTCGCTTGGGCTATAATATGTTTTTTAATGCATATTTATGTGGCTGCACTTCTTCTTCTTTTGGCTAATTATGGAGCGTAATTACGGTCAGATCTTTGAAGGGCCTAAACGCAATATAAAGTGTGACACAAGCAGATAGAGAGAGGAAGAGGGTGAGAGGGGCAGAGGGAGGCCACAACTTGACCTCCATTCGAGACAATTACAAAAGCAGCAGAAGAAGAGGCAAATCAAACGAAGACATTTGGCCCTTAACAAGCGCAACGAGTGTTAACAAATTGAGTTACAAACCAAAAAACAAAGACAAACAAGCGCGGCAAGAGGTCAAGAGAGTCAGTTCAATGAGGCTGCCACAGATTGTGGCTGGTGTGTCTGTGTGTGTGTGTGGCACTTGCAACAGCCGCTAGACAGTGAAACGCTGCCACAACAAATGCGGTCACTGTTTGTTTTGATACAGTTGTTAACTTGCATCATCTTGCAGCATCTCTCAGGCTGCCACGCTGCTGCTGCTGCTGCTGCCTGTGTGTGGCGCAATGTCCATATATATATACTCACAACATAAGTGAAAGTTTTTCACTTGCATGCAGCTTGTCGATGTTGTTATTGGCAGCATATATCATCGTCATCGTCATCGTCATCATCATCATCAGCGGCAGCAGTCAGCCGCGGCTGCAACTAGCCAATTCGCATTGGCCAGCCAAGCGACGCCTTGCGCAAAAAAAAAACTGTTGAAGAAAAGTAAAAAAGCCGCAAACGAAGGCAAAAGTTGTCATGGCCCGAAATGGGTTAAACGTGCAACCAGTAGGCAGACAGTCCGACAGACAGTCCGACAGACAGGCAGCCAACAGCAGGTCGCGCTTGCAGCGCCACAAGCGGCGCACGTTGCGTATACGCAATGCGCGCACTTGTATATAATTAAAAGCGTAAGCGCAGAAAAACGATTTTGAAAAAATATATACAAAAATGTCGTTGAACAAGTGTGCAATGCACAGGTCTCTCTCTCTCCCTCTATATATATATATATATATATGTATATATATACATATGATTATATGGTATAATATGCGTACTTATAAGCAGCCATAAAATTGATTTGGCATTTTGATGCGACACACGTGTGGCTGCTATGTGTGTGTGTGTGCACCCAAGGCAATCGAAATTCAACTGCTTTTAGTTTAATTAAAATATTTATATATGCTGCCAAATACAATATATATATATATGTTTATATATATCTGTTTGTGCATATGTTTATCTGCATATATTAATCTGTATTGTGCTCAGGATGAAGCCACATCAAATGTCAAAAAACTTCCAAAGAAAAACAAGTGGGCAACATTTTTTGAAAGTATTTGAGGCTAACAGATATGCAGGCAATAAAAAAATACAAATAAGAATACTTTGCAATAAAGACAAGCCACACTCAAAGATACCCTGTAGTGTGGTAGTAATTTTAATATATAAGTTTTATAAAAAGTCTTGCAGTATTTTTTATTGAATTTTCAATTGTTTATAAAATTGGTTATAATAACGCGATTTAAGTCAAATATGCGGCGTTTTGTTCGATGACGAGTTCCCAATGAGATGCCAACTTCATAATGCCCCTCTTATAGAAGCTCGCTTCCCTATTGTCAAAAAACTCGGAGAGCCAATTTTCACAGGACTCTCTTGTGGACAACTTCCGACTACCAAGCTCGTTCGCCATGGACAGAAATAGGTGGTAATCACTTGGTGCGAGATCCGTACTATACGGTGGATGCAAAAGAACCTCCCATCCGAGCTCCCGGAGCTACTGGCGCGTCACCAAAGATGTGTGTGGCCTGGCGTTGTCCTGGTGGAAGACAATTCGGCCTCTGTTGATCAAAGATGGCCTCTTCTGCATGAGTGCTGCATTCAAGCGGTCCAGTTGTTGGCAGTACAGGTCCGAATTGAATACAACTAGAACTACGCGCTTGCAAAGACAAGCTTGCGGAAATACCGCAAGACTTTTTTGACTTACATATATAACATAACTTATTAATAACATAACATTAAAATATTTAAAGCAATGAATTTTTATTATTTGAATAAAAGAAATGATAAAGTGCTAAATTTCGCATTTAAAGTTGCCTTTGAATTGTTTTAATTATTTGTAAATATCGTCGAGATATCGCTTTAGTTAACTCAAATTCCCACAGCTTAAAAAAGTCTAATTTATAATCAAAAAACTTTGCTTGATTGGACCAAGCGCTAAAAAACTCAGCTTAAAGGAAAAACATGATATGGTTTCAGGTGTTTGCAGTGTGCTTCAGTTCACAGCTTTTAATATATCAAGTACGCACTCAACTCATTTCGTCTATCAGCTCATTTACAGGGTATTTATTTAATATATCAAAATAAACGAATGATGACCCAATTTTAAATATGAGCCGCAAGTGAATGGCGTCTGCTATGCTGTGGCTGTTGCTGCTGCTGCTGCTGCTGCCTCTCTAACATATGCAAATTAATTGGTAACACTTTGCTGCAACAACAACAATAACTACAACAACAACAACAACTACAACAACAACAACAACAACTACAACTGCGAACAATAATAATCATAGTTAAGTAAGACGCAACAATACAAAACTTCAAAACTGAACTGAAACTATGAATAGTTATGCAAGCAAATGCATATGAGTGCGAGTGTGAATCATAAAATGCATGAATACCATTCATGAATGATCACTGTATGCACAGGCGCACACATCCATATAAATAATATATTTCATAAATGAATCTGTAAATTGAACGTGCACAGCCAATTTGAATGCTACCAAAATAGCTCTGGGCCAATACCAACCACTCCAATGATGATCAATGGGCATAATGCGAAGTCTTAACACAAAAACTCGAAGCGTGCCACGAAACGTAAACAACTCGAGTTTATTGTTTGATGACTAAACTAAAGCAAAACTAAATAATGTCTGATTGTATTATGAAGGCTTGTGTGTATGTGGAGCATACCAACTGCTACGTGCCTTAAAAGCTCAAATTATTTCTGACTGAGACTTTTCGGAAGACAAAAGAATGTTAACAAAGAAATTCATATTGAACAACAAAATATATATAAATATTTCAGTATTATTTGCTTTACCAAAGCGTGTTTTGTGTTTATATATATAAGTTCAACTTTGATTTGATTTCCACTTCAAATCTTAATTTGGTTTCTATTTCACAGTTCAATGAGTTCTTGTAATATATGTGTATAAATGTTATTCAACTAAGTATTTATAGGATTGTTTTCAATAACTCCAGTTTAAAGTTTTCGAGTTGGAGACAATTGCAATCCAGGGCTGAGCTGCTTAATATGAATATATAATATGAATATATAGATAGTAATATTTATGTAAATTTTGGGTTTATTGGGATAAGGTTAAAGCCAAAATTATTTACAAATACATATTTATACTCATTATTACTCAATATTTGTAAATACTTTTGGCGCAGCTACATACCAAATTTGATGACTCTGGCTCTTAACAGTTAGAAGAGCAACAAATTGAAGCGCGATATAATTTTTGATCGATTTCATAGCAGAAATGTTATCGATTATTAAAAAGAAACTTAGTCTACTTATGCTGGCAAGACTCTTTTTATACCCTGAACCCATTGAAAATGGGAAATCAGGGTATAATGTTTTTGTGAAAATGTATGTAACAGGCAGAAGGAGACATGGCAGACCCCATAAAGTATATATATTCTCGATCAGCTCGACAAACTGAGTCGATATAGCCATGCCCGTCTGTCCGTCTGTCCGTCTGTCCGTCCGTCCGTCCGTCCGTCCGTCCGTCCGTGTGAACGCAGCGATCTCGCAAACCACAAAAGCTAGAGATCTGAAATTTGAAACAGAGCCCATACTGCAGCCCAAGCGCTGCCCGCGCGCAGTCGCTGCGTAAACTGCGCAGTAGCAGAGAAAGTGCTTGTGCGTGCGTGTGCATGTGTGTGTGTGTGTATGTGTTGTTTGTGTATATGTATATATACAAGAAGCGTAAAATGATTTGAATATTGCATCTTCGCAGGGTTCAGGGTATCTCTTAGTCGAGCAGTCTCGCCTAGAGCACTCTTACTTGTTATAGATGAATAGACTGATGGCTGTGGAGCCCGATCAGGAAAAAGATATGTACTCTATGGGCTAGGCCACGGCTTCTTTTGTCTGTTACATATATTTTTTTCACAAAAGTATTATATATTAAATTATTATTATTATTATTATTATTATTATTATATTCAATGAAATTGGGACATAAAAACATCATAAGCAAAAGTAGAAATATAACAGTTTCAATATTTCACGCTTGAATAAATATAATTAATTATAAAAAAATATAATACATATAGTATAATAAAACACATATTCTAGAATTTAATTAGTTACATAGCAAAATAGAAATCTTAATTATAATATAAATAATCCACTCAATCCCAAAGAAAGTGCTCAATTCTTGAAGACATCTCAAAAGCTGTGCTAATTATAGATTAAGAACAGCTTAGAAATCTGCAGCTAAGTTTGAGCATTTGTCAACTTAAGAAGAAAAAAACTGAAGATGATTGAAAGATATGCTTTGGATTAAGACTAAATAAGCAGCTTTAGACTCTTATGGGAGTCCAGTCAAGAGCTCTTGGCCACATTTGGTTAGCCAACACGATAAAGTGGCACAAAAGGCGCCAACCAGCTGCAAGTGTTGGCCCATACAAAAACAAAAACAAAAGCCAAAAGAAAAACCGGCCATAATTCCCACGAGCTGCTGGCCAAAGAGTAAGCAAATAAATAAAAAAAAACTACCAAAAACAAGTCAAATATTATTTATATGGTAAAAAAAAGACAAGAAGAGAAGTTAGCAAAAAACAATTTGTAGGCAAATGCAGAGAGGCTGAAGGCTAGGCATAACTCGACAACAGCTGCCCGCTGGCAGCGAATGCAATGTCAAATTGGCAGGAGTTTTCTCAGACCCACTTTTACCCGAAACGAACAAGAAAATGGAAATAAAAATAAGATAAATCTTACCTTTGGGCATGCCGCAAGGCGCCTTTGTGCGCGCATTGTCCAAGAAATCCAGATCCAGGCCGCGTGCAGGTGGATACGTGAGGGCCACGTGTGCCTCGGCGCCCAAAGCCAGCCAGATCAAAGCCACGGCAAAGGCAGCGCACAGGCGGCCACCAGCCACGCCCTCTTCAGCTCTTTTATTAATTGACATTATTGTCGGATGCTGTTTGTTGTTGTTGTTGTTGTAATTTATTTGCAAATGTTGCGTATTTGTTGTGTATTCAAGTCTCTTGCGCATTAGCTTTTCGAAGTGTATTGTAAATCAGAAATCACAAATGATATAACGAACAACCCCACAGAGATCACACCTTCAGTTACACAGGTGTGCGGCTCGAACAGCTGGCCAACAACATGAATTATTGACGCATTTTTCGAGCTTTGTATCTTTAACAATATCTGCAAAAAAGGAGAAGAAACAAATTACAAATTAATAAAAGGTGTATGAGAAGTGTGTGGGAGAGACAGAGAGAGAGAGAGGGAGAGGAAGGAGTAGGTACTATAGATTGAATAGGTAAAGGAATTATTGGAGTTTAGATAAGTTGTACAAAAAGTGAAATACTCTAGGTGTAGTTAGAGTAAATTACTATCTATACACCAAATCTTATAGATTTATCTGTAAAAATCTACGAGTTATATAGAAAAAGGATATTACCACTTATATGAATCAAGAAAAAAAAATGTATATACATAGAATATAATTATACATAGAATATATAACAATTTCAAGTCTGCAACTCAAAAAGTTCTCGAGTTAAGAGAGAAGCAGAAAGTCAATATAAAGACTTTTATAACCGTATAAGCTTTAATCTGTCAGCTAAGCTTTCTCAAACTAAACCAAGCTTTTTGCAGTCTATCAAAGCTTCCACTTAAGCCTCGCCAATCTACCCATTTGTCCCAGAGTTTAGGGTATATTTACGGAACTATTCATTATTTATGCGTTAATAAAAAAGAGTTATTTTTACGGCATGCCAAAAGCCAAATTGCATAATTTGCGCAGCTCTAAAAAAAATTACTTATTGCCGCTTAACGCTTAGTGCTCAAAGTACGCTTTGTGTATTGGGCTGCGAGTGTGATAGCAAGAGCGAGGGCGAGGGCGAGGGCGAGGGCGAGTATTCAATGTGGGCTTATGCAAAAAGAAACTAACAAAATGCAAACTGACAAAAACAATGCAAGGAAATTTTCTCAGCCCACAAATAGATTTTCATCATAACAGAAAGGGGCAGCTGAAAGACACCAAGGCAAATGTGTTGAAAGACATTTTTTTGGGCGCCTGTTGACAGACTTTTACATGGCGTGTAATAAAGCCATTAACCCAAACTCAAACCCAAAGCCAAATTCAAATTCAAATTCAAACTCCGGACCAAACCCGAAACTGAAGCCGCCTCTCGATATTGGCTGCAACTTGAAAAACGTCAACAGTTTTGGCCATTGGACAGCGGTAAGCTGCGTGTGAAACCCAGGTTCAATGTACAGTGAACACTCTACACGAGTGACGCCTTCACTTCAGCTGAGATTGGGGGAAGTGAAATCGAAGGTTGTTGTTTTTTTTTTGGCCGTTCAACAAACTAATCAAAGCCAATGACAGCTGCCAAAGCAAATGACATGCTTAACACGGGCCAGAAATCAGCGCGACTTACCGCTGCTCAGAATTATGCAGCGCGTGACTGCTGCACAATTCGGATACCCTGTAAAGTTTTTAACAGGAGTGAAGATGAGATGCACATAGAGTTGAAGCAGTAGAAATTTTCATGCTAATTGCATGGGTTTGCAGTCAGTTGGCTTAGCTTTAAGCTGTAAGTTTGAAGTTTCATTTCATGTGCTGGAAAAGTTTAAACAAATCTTAAAAGAGAATTATAAAAATTTGTATTACTGAGCTTTCTTCTCTGAGCTTTAAGTCATCTTTAATCTATACAAAAGTTTATTTAGATCTTAAAAGAAAGCTTGTTATTAATGAGCTTTGTTCTCTGAGCTTTAGATGTTCTTCCATATATACAAAACTTTATTTAAATCTTATAAGTAGTAAGTTTTGTATTAATGAGCTGTGTTCTTTGAGTTTGAAGTCATCTTTCATATATACAAATTAATAGCTTTAAAATGTATTTAAAAAAGGTTTTTTTCTGAGTAATATAACAGGTTAATATATATGAATAATTTGTTATATAAATTAAGTAGCTTTAATAGAGCAAAGTAGATTACTTTTTTCATTACATTTGATGCGAGGAACTTGAATAGTTTATAAGAGTAGAAACATCTTGTATTAGATAAGTTTTGAGTTTAAGTCTAAAACTCATAATATACTGTATATGCCTTAAAGCTTCAATGCGCTTTAAAAGCTTTTAATGCACATTAAAACCAGCTTCAATAATAGTAAATTGAATAAATAAAAAATACATAGGCCAACAGGCTTAAGTAAACAACAACCAGACTATGTTTCTTTGATTTCTATGGTAACTGAAAGAGATTTTCGGAAAGAAGGAGTATTACCTTTGTATACCAGAACTGTATCAATGTGTTAATGATGTTATAGGACTTGTACAGCTCAAGTTTAAGTTTCGATTAGAACAGCTGAGCTGGCAGATTTCACTTTCTGCTTACAGATTTGCATGCAGCTAGCCAAAGACACTTGTCGAAAATAGAATCTAATTCTAGGTCAATCAATTTTATGAAACAAAAGTTTGTTCAACTTATTAAAAACTATAAAAATTAAAACAAATCGAAACTTAACTTGTCACTGTGAAGTTCAGATTTTGGAACCGTTAAAAAATGTAAATATTTGAATTGACTTCCAAATTCTTTTCAGCCAGATTTACTGAAAGTTTTTCTGTGCCCAAGATTTTAAAATAAAAACAAGTTTGAGCTTATATCTAGGGTATGCAAACCTGTGGGTTTAGTTGCTTTTTTATTTCAGTTTTGTTTTTTTTTTTCCAAAATAAATCCATAAATAAGTTGAACCTAAACTGTGGCAGCTACCTGCAAAACATAGCTGAAAGCTGTCAGGTGGGCGTGGAAAGTCTCAACAAATCTCAGCAGATCTCAACAGATCTGGCCAACAAATGGTGTCTTAAATGGGCGTCTCGAATTTGTGTTGTGGCACAAGCGTTTCTATTTTTTGCTTTTGCCGTTTGTCGTGTCTCGAATTGTTTTGATATGGAAAATTGTGGCTCGGTTTTTGACGGGCAAATTGCATGTGGCAAGATAAATGAACGCCAATTGGTGTTAGTTGGTCGTGGCAGCAGCTAACCAAACAAATGATTGGCAAAAATGACTACAATTTAAAACAGAATTGGAACGACGCAAAAAACTAAAAAAAAAAGCAACACCAGTTGGAGCTACAACGACGTCAGCTAGAGATGACGATGAAGATGTGGAATCTTGACCATTTGCACGTTCCACTTTGCAGTTGGCGACGGCTTGTAATTAAAGTTTATGCCTGGACACCCAAAGCAATAATCTAACCAGTCATTGTACAATGCCAACCCAAAAGCAACAACAAATCAGATATATACTATATAAACAACAGTCTTTTATAAGCCGTAACGGTAGCTCGACTTCCGAACAGCTGTTTTTTTTTCAAATCTGTTCGGTTTGCCTGGCTTGTTCATCATGTTTTTTTCTTCCTCATCATTTACTTATATATGTTGTAGTTTGTTGGTTTTTTTTTCATTTCGTCGAGGCCTGCCTCGTTTGGCTACTCTAGAAATTGTCTGGCATTGAGAGCAGCAGCGACGGTGACGGTGACGGCGACGGCGACAACTGTGACTGACGACTGACCACAAAATGCTTGACATTGAACTACATACATATCAAGTTGGCTAAAGCAGCGACAACACCAACAGCAACACCAACAGCAATAGCAACAAATAATTGGCTAAGTGCACATGTAAACAAGTAATGAGTGTAATTGCTGACAAAGAGATACCCTGTAATCAAATTTACAATGGAAGAGAGAGCGAGAGAAATGAAGAGGATAAGGAGAATCAAAAGAGAGAGAGTTAGAAAGAGAGGGAGAGAGAGAGATAGAGAGATAGAGAGAGAGAGAGATAGAGAGATAGAGAGAGAGAGAGAGAGAGAGCGAGAGAGAGAGAGAGAGAGCGAGAGAGAGAGAGAGAGCGAGAGAGAGAGAGAGAGCGAGAGAGAGAGAGAGAGCGAGAGAGAGAGATGGATAAGACCAGGTAGAGAGAAAAAGAGATAAAGACAGAGAGAGAGAGAGAGAGACATTTGCAAAATAAAAAGTATTATTAACAAAAAATAAAACAAAAATAAACAAAAAAAAAAGCAAAAAGTAAATAAATAAATAAAAAAAATAAAACAAAAAAAAAACAAAAAATAAACAAAAAAAAATCAAAAAAATAAAATTAAATAGAAATCTGCGCAGCCTACTTGAACTTATGAGAATCGCGTAGAAGGGCAGCTCGAAATAAAATACACACATTTCATTTCATTTAAATATTCTCAACACTTTCTCAGCTTTCAGCTAGTTTCACATACTCTCTTTTGGCACCTCTGATCACAGGGTATGGACTCAGCTAATAAAAATAAACTAATTAAGATAAGGTAAACACAAAATAAGAAACTGCTGTCGCAGCATTGGGAAAAAAACTTAATTGAAAAAATATTTAGAGCATAGATTGAAGCGGATCCGCAAGTGGGTTAGAACCAATTGGCAAAGCCCAGAGTCTCGCGGGGCAGGGTATTGCTGGATAGAGGGAAATACCATGAAATTGTAGCTGACCCGCATCGAATTTGTGCCCGCTGTTTGTTCAGCGGTTTTCGCTTTTTAGCTGTTTGAGTTTTTTTATGATTTCAGTTTTCTGTTTTTTTTTTCAGATGTAACGCAATAAGCCCACATTTTTGAATTTCCACGTGTTTTCTTATCCAGAGCTGGGCCAAGTTAGCTGCACAGCTGGAAGCAGCAAGTAGCTGAAGCTACAGATAGAGCAACAGCCACAAAAGATAGTTTTTCTTTGTTTTCTTCTGTTTGCTTTTACCGTGTGTAAGCACGCAATGAGTTGGTTAAATTTCTTTCGTTACATAACTCCTTGCAGTGCAGTGTAATTATGTAAAGCTAATTAATTAGAATCTGGGCCTAATTAACATTAATTGTTACAGCTGCAAGTCACATGCAATTAAGCCAGCAATTCAACAGGGCAGATGAAAGAAGTTCTCTTGAAATGCAAACACTTGACTTTGTTGTGATTGCCGTCGGCGTTGTTGTGGCTGGCTGAATGGCTGGCTGGCTGGCTATCGATTATAGCCAAGACATAAACATTTTGGCCACGCTACAAGCTAACAGCAACAACAACAACAACAACAACAGCTAGCCAGAAAAAATGCAGTCCAACTGGTTACGAAATATTCGAAAAGCTCATTCATGTTCAGCTTGAGATACAATTTTCAAAAAAACAGAAAAAACAGAAAAAAATACAAGAGCTCAAATAAAACGTATACAAATTTGTACCGCCAGCAGTGACTCTCTGTGTGTGTGCCCAGTAACCGGTTGCTGGGCCATAACAAAATAGTCAACTATTAATGGTTTTACGATAGATACTCACACTAGCAAACGGCCAAACAAGTGCGGCCAAGTGTGCAAGTATCTGTATCTGTATCTGTATCTGAGTATCTTTGACTCGAACTGAAGCTGAAGCTGCGGCTGTAACTGTAACTGTATCGAATGTGGCAGCTTCCTAGGGAAACAGCGCGCAATTTGTGAGCGCGCGCGCTCCAATTTTTAACAAGAAATTACCAAAATTAGAAAATAGTTTGCAAAAAGCAAAACGAAATTAAGTAAAAGACTTCAAATTGATTTTCAATTGAGCCTTAAAAGTTGTGTAATAGCTCTTAAGTGTGTGCAGCACTTGAAATAACTATTTATATCAAATATGAATGGCGGCAAGCAACAGGTAGAAGCGAACAAGATTTTAAGGCTAACTAATTGGCCGAAATACTCATCATAAATATATGTTATATGTATAGAATTATAATTTTATTATTAAGATTGGTTTGATGGAACTCATATGTAATCATTCTATACATATACCATATATTTGTTTCTATTTATACATAACTGAAAATTAGTTTTTATTTTCTTTATGGAAATATACAAAAAATATATACAAAATAATAATTAAATTGAAATGAATATATAAACAAATAAGTATTAAATATTAATTTTAATTTAATTATTATTTTGCAATTGCAGTAGATCTGAAATCTATAGCTATAACGGTATTCAAAAACGAAGAAAAGTTATCGATTTTTATCGATAATAAGGAAATGGTATGAGTTATCGAAAAAAAAAATGATAAACTCGTACTGCGTAGGATACACACGAGTATACATTTCAAATTTCAGATCTCTAGCTTTTGTGGTTTGCGAGATCGCTGCGTTCACACGGACGGACGGACGGACGGACAGACGGACATGGCTATATCGACTCAGTTTGTCGAGCTGATCAAGAATATATATACTTTATGGGGTCTGCCATGTCTCCTTCTGCCTGTTACATACATTTTCACAAAAACATTATACCCTGATTTCCCATTTTCAATGGGTTCAGGGTATAATAAATAAAGCAAATACTTTGTTACATTTCCAGTCAATGCAATTGAAAACTTCAATAAATTTATAATATTATATTTAAAATAAAAATGTTATAAATATTTGGCAAAACGTCTACTGAGAGTCAGCTCAGCTATATGATAAGCTGGCATAACTAAAATATTTATATATTGTATATATATTATATAACATTCTCTATTCATTGTTGCTGCAGTTTACAATTTTTATACTCTGTTCCCAAAGGGAAAAAGAGTATATTGGTTTTGTGCAATGTCCGTCTTGCTGTCCGTCCGTCTGTCCGTCTGTCCGTCTGTCCGTCTGGCCGTCTGTCCGTCTGTCCGTCTGTCCGTCTGTCCGTATGAACGCAAACCATTTCGACGCTATTGAAGCTAGAGACTTGAAATTTGGAACACATACTCGTGTATACCCTCGAATTATAAAGTGTTAAGATTTTCCCGGTACGCCCACTAGGGGCGTGGCAAATCGGAAAATGCATTTTCCGGTATGTCAGAAACCCTGTTAGTTGAAGTGCTAGAGAATTGAAATTTGGAACGTATACTCGCGTTGACAACCCAAGATCAAAAAGGTATGGCGGATATATCTACGCCCATTGGGGGCGTGGCAAATCGGGTAAAACTGTATCTTCTGCAGTTTTAGAGCTAGAATGCCCAAATTTGGCATGTAAGTTACTGTTAAGATCCTATAAAGATCGATGAAAAAATTATATATCCACGCCCCTTGGGGGCGTGGCAAATCGGATCTGACTATATAGTGATTTATACATATTCTTCTATATCTCGAGCACTATTGATGCTAGAGACTTGAAATTTGGAATATATACTCGCGTTGACAACCCACGATCAAAAAGATATGGCGGATATATCTACGCCCATAGGGGGCGTGGCAAACCGCAAAAGTTAATATTTCCTAAAGTTTTACAGCTAGAAGCTTCAAAATTGGCCGTTTGTGTTACTGGTGACCTCCTTTATCGATGACCCAAAAATAAAAGTTACTCCCCTTTAGGGCGTGGCACACCGAAAAATACCCTGTAATTTCCACATTTTTCGAACGTAAGCTTCCAAATTTGGCATTTATGTTACCTTCGACTACTTCCAAAGATTGGCCAAAAATAAAGAGTCTACGCCAATTGGGGGCGTGGCAAATCGGATCTGAATATCTAGATTTTGCACAAAATTTCCTTTTATATCTCCTAAAGTTTTAGAGCTAGAAACTTCAAAATTGACTAGTTGAGTTACTGGTGACCTCCTTTATCGATGACCCAAAAATAATTGTTACGCCCCTTTAGGGCGTGGCGCACCGAAAAATACCCTGTAATTTCCACATTTTTGGAAGGTAAGCTTCCAAATTTTGCTGTTACGTCAATTCAGACTTCTTCTAAGAATTGGCCAAAAATTACATGTCTACGACCACTGGGGGCGTGGCAAATTGGAATTTTATTTTGCAGAGCTCTTGAGTTAAAATTGCAGCAGAATCACCATCACAAGAATAATCCGGTAGGTGGCGCTAAACTGCAATATTCTTACATAACGGAATTAGTCATAAGCATGTACCGCCTACATAAATAAGCTTAATTTCTTGCTAAGTAGGCAGAAAAAATTGTAGGAGACATATAAATATATGTATTTCGATTTAATGTTTAAATAATTGACCACCTAATATTAATATAGTTTTCCATAGCCTAGGTCAGTTATTTCGTTATTTTCGTATGTTGGCAATGCTTCAGACGATTCTCAAGTGGCACTGTTAAAAGACTCAATTGGTTATGTAAAGAAAATCAATCACACTTTCAAATTAACAGACAACTCTTAAGTTAACAGACTGCTTTGCATAAAAATTATAAAATGCATGGTGCAGTTATATTTTTTTGTCTAGCTCATAAAATCATCATATTCATACAAACGATTGAAGCGAGCCATAATTTATAAAAATTTTACTCATTTACATATATATATTTTTAGAATTTTAATAAATACATAGATATTTTGAGTCAGAAGCTAATTCGAGCGGCGACTTTAACAAATTAAGATAAACTTTAAAATGTAAGATGCCAGAAGCCCCTATGGGAACAGAGTATCACGCAGTCGGTTGCGCCCGACTGCAACGTTCTTACTTGTTCTGTCAGTGTTTATAGCGTCAGCCATCAAAATATTTATTGTATATCATTTATAAATATTCTCTAAGAAATCGATTCGTTGGCTTTTTAAATCAATTTATATTCATAACATTCCATTTGCAGTACGTTGTTGCCATATCAATTGTCAAATTCAGCTGATTTGATTCGAGTTGCTGTGAAACGTGTCGTGTAGGCTTTTGCCTTATGCCTTTGCCATATGTCAGTCGAGCATATTGTTATTATTAGCTAATAAAAAAAAAAAAACACACACACAAAAATATGAAAACTTTCTAATCACAATTTATTGATGAACTGCACGTTGACTCTGTGAGCTGTGATAAGTTCGAGTTTGAGGCAACCTGAAACGGTCAACACACACACATGTGGCCAGCGGCTATTAGCGGCTTGCTACTTGAGTTTTTTTGCTACGAAAGTCAGCTTCATTATGACGATGATAGCTGCTCATTATGATGCGTGTGATTATGATGTGAGAGCGCGTTTTGATTTCTATTTGTAATGCCAAAAAGTTTGATTTTTTTGGAGCCACAATTGAACTCAAAGCTGATTGACAAACACTTGGCTGCCAATTGGGCCCACAATAATTGCAATCTGGCTATTTTGTACTGGCTGTCCGTCAGTTTAGTTTGCTTTTGATTCGTGACACAAATAGCGCCACTTGGCCAACAACTCGTGTGCACGGATCTGTTCGCTATTTGCCTCGTTGTTTAACAACTTTGGCCAAATGTTGCGACGTCCTCGTTTGACTTTGATCCGAGTGCCCAATTGCCGAAGCTTGTTAATCAATTTAATTAATAAAATAAACACATCACACAACAAATGGCAAACGGCAAACGGCAAACGACAAAAAACACTCGACAGCAGCGCAGTGAAAGTGCGTTCGATTTTCATTAATCAGTTTTCTATTTCAGCTGGAATGCAGGCAGCATTAAAAAAAAATACTAAATTAATTATAGGCAAAGTAATTTGGTTTTGTTTTTAAATTTGGCTAAAACAGCGTGTCAACTGCTTAGCCTTAAATAACGATTCATATATTTATGATTCGAATTAGCATAAATTAGCCTGCGAATGTGTGTAATCTAGTCGAACTGGTGCAGCCAGTTCGTGTCTTAAGTCTTTCGATTTATGCTTAGCATATGTATGTGAGCACGTTTTCTATGGAGAAGAGGAGGGGGCGAGGGAGGGAGGGGGGTATATTTATACACTTGCATTTGTGGCTATTTTAAATATGTTGCCCAACATGTCGCACACTGAAGGCGAGGCCAACTTAGCTGAATGTGTCAAATATTAGGCAATTCTCTTTTTTTTTTAATAACAAAATTTATATAATTTTTAAATGAAACTTAAATTACTTCATTTTTGTATTTTTCATAATTATATAAAATATATTATATATATTTAAATTTCAAGAAAAAACCTTCAGCTTCTGCTGCTGCCTGCTTTTAGAGCATTTTCTAATCGTTCAACCAAAAGTTTTGTGTTTCATTCTAATAAAATTTGGTTATTTTTAAAACACATTTATGGAAAGTTGAAACACACAGCGACAGAGCTAGAGAGGAGGAGAGGAACAGAGACCAAACTTGGCTAGATCAGCAATCAACTTTCACAAGAATCAAGCCCAACGAGCTACACAAGTTTTTATTTTTGGACCTTAAAAAATATGATAAAAATGATAGTCAAAGTCGAGGTCAGGGTTCAGGCAGCCGCAGCGTAAAACGTTTATTTGTAAGACGCTTGTCGTGTTTATTGTCTATTAAACTTGATACCAAGTGCACACACACACACACACACACACACACACACACAAACATCTAGACAAACATTGCCTATAAGATCATATTTCATCAAGATGGCAAAACAATTGTACAACTGATGGCCGTCTTGCCTGAGCGGCTCGTATTTGTATTAGAAGGCAGTCGAGATGAGACTGGGCAGCGCACTTGAGACTTCATCTTCATCTTCTTCATCTTTGTTATTTGTGTTGCTGTTGGTGTGGCATCAGTATTTGAACTCAAGTTCAGTTTGCATTGGGCGTGCGTACAAATTGTATTTGTAAACAGCAAATCACAATTAGCTAAGCTCGCTATGCGTGTTTCACCTGTTTTCACAAATGATTTGCCGTCTTCACACTTTAGCCTTCTCGATTTCAATAAAAACTTAATTAATTAACGGGCCAAAATGTTTTGCATTTGCTAAAAACTTTCGCAGCGAGAAGAAATTTTTGTTGTCCCTTTTGTCATTTCCAGCGAAATTTTACGTGACTTTTACAAAAGTTTTTTTGTTTTTTTGTTTCGATTTTGTCAATGGCAAAAAACATGCTTTGATTTATAAGTTGGCTTAGAAAATGGTTAACGGTTAAGGTCGCTTAGCACCAGCTGCTGCTGCTGCTGCTGCTCGATTGATCGATTGTTGCGTCAGTTTTGATGACTGCGATTACCATTATGGCAATTTACACGAGTCGCTTACAAATTGTGTGCACAGCTGCTGCTGGCTGGCATTGAAAACAATTGTTAATGCGCGCCAAAAACCCAAATGCCAAAACCCAAAAAACCAACAACGAAATAAACCAATCAGAGAATGAGCTAATCAAGCGGCTGCGGCTATTAAATGCCCTCTGCATGCCGCACAAAATACTTAAACGTATCAAATCAAGGCTGTGTCTAAATAATTAGGAGAGACTCAAGCAATGTGATGTTGATATTTGTATATATATATATGTATATGTATATGTATATATATGTATTGTATATAAAAATGTATTTATTTATCAATAGCTTGTCGTGGTTTATACAAAAATTTGACACCAAGTTGTTAAATATGAGTTATTTGATAAGCTGCAGAGCTCTTATAGAGGCTCAACTTTCGCAAGCTGCAAACAAACACAGGGAACTTAGAGAGCGAGCGGGCGGGCTGGCTGACTGAGGGTTGGCATCTAGATATAAATATACATATATACATACCATAGATACACATATATATACACATATGTATAATAACATTTAAGAAAACTCTAGTCGGTGGTGCCAGACTAGGAGTTCTCTGAGCCGCGTCCGATCTGCGTTTTTAAATATATTCAATTATGTATTTATTGAAGCATTACAGAAAAATTTAAGCTTAAAAAATTATATTATAAAAAAAAAAAGCTGGTATTCAAAATATAAAAGAAAATCAAAATTTTATAAATCATAAATGAATCTAAATCCAAAATTTGGAGACTCTAGCTTCAAAGATGTACGAGATATGATTTAAAACTACATTTCAAGTCTCTAGCTCTTATAGGTTCTGAGATCGACGAGTTCATACATACGGACAGACGGACAGTCGGACAGAAGGACAGTAGTACAGACGGACAGTAGGACAGACGGACAGTAGGACAGACGGACAGTAAGACAGACGGACAGTAAGACATAAGTACAGTAGGACAGACGCACAGTAGGACAGACGGACAGACGGACATGGCTACATCAACTCAGTTCGTCAATTTGATCAAGAATATATATACTTTATGGGATCTGCCACGCTCCCTTCTGCCTGTTACATAAATTTGACAGTTTAACAAAACCAATATACCCTGATTTCCCTTTTTCAATGGGTATAAAAATTGTCATCCAGCTGTTAAGCATGCACTGATTAGAGTCTACATAGCAAATTTGACAGTCTCAACTTGCATAGACTTCGACTTAGACAAACAACAAACAAAAATCAACATTTGATATATATAGCGGAAGTCGATGTGCTTTATAAGGTCAGCTAGGCTTTTAGCTGCTCTGTTACACACACACTCACACACACACACACATATATATATACAGCTGTGTGCAGCATTTGATTGAAAGCTTTCAACACATGCGCATGCTCGACAGTGCATGACCTCTAGGCGCAAATCAAAAGACTTAGGCAACGAACTTTAAGCATAACCAATAAAACTGATTATGCACTAAAGCAACAACTTTAACTTTGGTTTTAACTCGCTGCTATGCTAACTATTTAGTAGTTATTTATTTTTAGATATTTGCATAGACTAGAAGCTGCGAATTGATTACAAAGCGATGATATATGACTATTTTCATGGAATATTACAGAGCTTAGCTGATGTTGGTTGGTTGGTGGTTGTTGTTGTTGTTGTTGTTCAATCAAGATGCGCTCCAAGGTTTTATACCGCTGATTGAGCGAACTTCTGCCTGCTCGCTCACTCCACTTAGCTAACTCTTGCTCTCCCTCTCTCTCTCTCTCCTTCTCTCTCTTGCTCCCCTCTCTCTGTCTCTCTCTCAATACACTTTGTATTTCTAACCAGTTTCGGCGCCCGCACATTAGACAAATCTGTCGACTGGTTTCGCTTGCCTTATTCTCACTTTTTGTTGATTTTTTATACACTTTTATTCTCGCTGGACTTTAAAAAAGTTTTATTGGCATTTCGTTTATTGAAATTCTTTGTAGAGAAGCATGTTAATCAAATTGAATGTCCCTCTAAGCTTCTATCCCTCTAAGCATAGCTGCGTGGTCAGACTTCGTACACATACTTCTAGCGCTCACTGTGTGTGGGGGTTCGGCTGTTAGATGCAAATGCAGATGTCATCCGGTTTTGCTTTTGTTTTTGATTTGTTTTTGCAGCTGGCTAAGGCAGCGCATTGGCAATGCGGTTCGGCTGCATTCCAGGCATGACTAACAGACACCACCAAAGAGTTATTACCCTCAAGGTCACTTGTGTTGTTGTTGTTGTTGTTGCTGCTGCTGGCTGGTGTATGACTTGCGATATCGGCGAATCGAACTGCGTTAGCTTTTCGCTTGAAGTTTCAGACATTCGATTCTAAGAGCCTGTCAAATGGGCCAGATAAAAATCCAAATCGTTGCTCTCGGCGGCTTATCAAAGACCCACAAAGTGCGATGTATTTGGTTGAACAAAACCCAAAATTAATTACGCACAGATTCTTGAAGACTGGCTAAAAGAGCGAGAGAGCGCGAGAGAGAGAGACGACAAACTTTTGTCTCATTTGTATTTAATGAAAGTATTTAAATATCGTCTCTGACTCAGTGTACAAAACATTTGGAGTTGGCCAGCTTCGCTCAGCATTTCCTTTGTGATTAATGATTTACAAGCAACAGACAAGAATTCTTGTATCTCTCTCTCTCTCTCTCTCTCTCTCTGTCTATCTCTGTCTTTCTTTTGGCCATTCTTTTGTGTTGTCGAACTGCGTTTGCCGCTGTATTTGATTGTTTTTGCTCTTCGGTTTTAGAAATGATCTCATCTGCTACAGCATCCACAGCCCACATCGGATGAGCATTCGTTACGGCAATTGTGAAGGCTGAATAATTACTAAAACCAGCTGTCAACCAATATATCCAATAAACAATTGGCAGAAGAAAAAAAAAAAAAAAGAATAATAATAAAAGCACACATAATTGATATATTGCTCAGGTATGAAGCTAAGGTGTGTCATCTAAACTCTTCAAGAGTTTGCAAATTTATCACCAAGAAGATGCTTAAGATATTTGAGAATATATATATATTATTTGTTGTAAGTTTTTATAAGGTTAAATTAGATATTTATGTGACATTCTTTAGAATTTATAAAATTATTCGATTTTTCATAAATTTGAATTTTGCTTATTTTTGTTTTTTAATTAATTTTGATAAAATATAATAAAATATATTATTAAATTATTTTAAATTTTTGTTAAATTTATCTAAAGAATTTATAAACTTTTTGGAAAGTCTATAGATTCAATATTCAAATTTTAAAAAAATATATTTTGCTTAAATTATTATTTTAAATTTGTAATATATTTATCTAAAATATTTATTAACTTTTTTGAACGTAAATATTAAAATGGAGTAAAATATTTTGTAAAAATATATAAAATTTTTAACAAATTTTTTAATATTTCTTCAAATTAAATTCTTTTTGCAATAAAAATAAATTTTAAATAATTTTTAACTTTAAGTTTTAAGCAGATTTATTTAATATGTAAATATTAATTTATAATTTATATTTAAATATATTTTTTTAAATTTTATTTATGTATTGAAAAATATTTTTAAAATTAAAAAATTTATAAAAATATCATGTTAAGCCATTTAATACTCAAAATTCTCGAATATTTATTTATTATTAAATATTTTTTAATTTTTTTTTAAATTTATATATAAAATAATATTTTTTAAATTAAAAAATCATTACAAATCTTTTGTTAAGTCATTTAAAATTCAAAATTCTCGAATATTTATTTATATATAAATATTTTTTTTATTTTTATTTAATTTATATATAAAATAATATTTTTTAAATCATAAAATCATTACAAATCTTTTGGTAAGCCATTTAAAATTCAAAATTCTCTCATTGCTCAAGCTCAAAGTTTTGCTTGCGCTAAACAGAAAAACACCTGTCGGATGACTGACCAAATCCCTTCACTTATTCTTTTTACTGTTTACTATTTTCATTGCAAAATCCATTGGGTATTTCAGAGAAAAGAAATATAAATAAATGTATGCCCCAGCTCCTGCCAGCCCAGGAAACAGCCAACAAAACAAAAGAACAATAAATGGCTAAATGCGAATTCCTTTTGATGCTCACCTTCGAAACGGCAACAGCTGCAGCAAATTATGCGATGTAGGCGGCGATAAGTTACGAAAATAACAACAACAAAAGTAGCAGCAACAACAATGTGCAGCGCAGTGTTCCAAAGGGTGAGCTGCAGCTCCTGGTCGGTGCGGCGTCGCTGGCTGGTGACGGGCACTTGAAGACGAGACGCGTTGGATAAAGGAAAACAAAAAAGCTAATCAAAAGTTACGACACGCACGCGCTTGCCAGCGGGTTGCAGCGCGAGATGATGGGGGGGCGGATGGAGGGAGGTCTGAGCACACGATCAAAGTCAAAACAATGCAGTCGCGCGGCACTTTGAACGCAGTGTTACGATCTAAGCAACGGTATTCCGCGCACACCCCTAACACACAGACACAAACTATCGTCGGCGATCGCAGCACCCACACGGACACGAACACATAGAGACGAGCTCACACACACACACACTCGATAGTTGTTGCAGTGTGCGATGTGTTAATCAATAATAAAAATCGAATGCGCATCGAATGTACATTTCGCTTTGCTGCATTTTGTTGCTAATTAAATACTTTTCGCTTGATTTATTGCAATGGCGCGTTCTATGCGCGCGTTCAGCTACAGTACGTGCCTTGCACAATTGGGCGGGCAAGCGGCACAGACACTAAACACAAGCACTACAACTCTGGCACAGCGCACACACACGTCTGTTCCGTGGCAGGTCGAAATACAAACTGGCGACCGCAGCTTAAGCCGGACTTGTATGCACCTGCACACACAGACACAGTCAGTGAGGTAGAGCGCGCGCAAAGCTTGAGTGCTCTCAAATTGAGACTGCTTGCTATATAACTGATGATCTTTTTTTGACGCAGTGGCAACGCCAATATGTACTCAAATTGGCAGCAAAGCTCTTAGAGTGAAAAAGCTCTTGAATTACAGTTGTATAAATGCTCCGATTCCAATAAGAATTCAAGTTGGAGAATAGAAAGGAAATTTATATTATCTTAATTAAATTAAAAAAAAAACCTTTGTATTTTAATTATTTTATTTATTGTTTCTTGGGCTAGATGCCCAACATCAAAATAATATTTATTTACTCAATTTGCATAAAAATGATTTGCCACAAAACTAAATTAAATTTAAATTTCCAAAGTTCAGAGCTTTCAAAAGGGGATTTACAAAAACTTTTTCCTAACAAAATTAATTATATAAATTATGAATTAATTCTAAAATAAAATAAAATTTACTAATTACTTTACTTAATATAATAAGATTTTTATTTTTTTATTTCTGCTTTTTATACTAATTGGCAGAGCTAATTTACTCACCCCACACAATATTCTCAATCCAATCGGTGTAGAGGTAGACCTTGGTGTAGACCGATGGCCGACCTCTGGTGCCACAGATGCCGCCATACGATGTGATGCCAATGAGAAGCTTGAGACAATTGTAGCGCGGATGCTGCACGAAAATGGGTCCACCCGAATCGCCGTTGCAGGTGTCGCCAATGCCGTTGATGGAGCCCGCACAGAATTGGGTGCGCGTTTCGATCTCCACCTGGAGACGCTCCTCGCACAGATCATCATCGAAACGTTCGAGGGACACTTTGAGCAGGTGCGAGGATTTATGGCCAGCATCTGCGGTGAGTCCCCAGCCGGCGGCTGTCAGCTGCAGCTGATCGTTGCCTGTGCTGGGCGGCAGGCAAGCAGGTGCCACATACTCATTGAGCGTCGCATTCCTGTCCAGCTCGACTATGGCAATGTCGTTCTCCACTTTGCTGTCACCATCCTCATCATAGGCGGGATGCACCACATAGTTGACGACCTTAAAGTCTTGCGGCTGGGCATCATCCGTGGTGCTGTTGTAGTCCAGTTCGCCCAGACGAACCACAAATTTGGGTGAATCAAAATTGGGATCCAAGCGCTGCTCCTTCGTCTCGGGTGTTTCCAGGCAATGAGCAGCTGTGACCACAAATCTGGGATGCACCAAGGTGCCGCCACAATCCCAATTGATTTCACTTCTGCCACGCTCCGCCAGTCCAATCAGCGCCATGAAGGGAAATTCACGGCCAACCGCCTTGGTGCCGCCCACTATGAAGGGTGACTGGTGACACGATGCTCTGATCTCATTGAAGTGTTTGCATTCTGTGAAAGATTTCGAGAAGAATTTAGTCAATTTATATGCAACTTAGTCTGTGGTAATGCTTACGCTTCTCATAGGGACGATTTTGCTGCGCAGGCTCCACAGCTTGCTTTTGATTGTTCAGAGCCAGCGGACAGCACACGATGTCCTCTATCTCGTTGCAGTACTTGATTTCGTTGGCTATCAAATGCTGAATATAGAATATGACTGGGCAATCCGTGGCAGTTAGCTCTTTGCACACGCCAGTGCCGCGATCGCACAGCTCACAGCACACAGAACAGAGCAACAGAGCTAAAACTAAGCCAATTGAGACGTGCATGGCGAACAGCAGTGTGAGTAAAACTGAATTGCAGCTAGACTAAGGCAGCGGGCAAACCTGCTCAGCCAAGACAAGTTCTGGTCAATAGTTGCGAATGTGTGAGAGCAATATCATTACAAATTCTAGATAGCATTTAAAACTATGAATACTTAAACACTCAAACATACAGCTAAACTAAGACTATTTGTTGTTATTGTTATTGTTACTGTTATATTTATTGTTATTGTTGCTGTTGTCTTTAGCTAGTTGTGACGCATGCCCATGTTTTGCATGTGTTGTTGCTGCTGTTGCTGCTGCATGTGTTGTAAGTACATTTGTTGCTGAGGATTGCCACCGCTGCCCAGCGGCAAGCTGGTGGTTGCTGCTGCTACTGCTGTTGCTTGTGGTTGTTGTTGTTGTTGCTGCGGTTGCTGCTGTGGTTGCTGCTGTTGCTGCTGTTGCTGCTGCTGCTGCTGCTGCTGTTGCTGCTGCTGCTGCTGCTGCTGCTGCTGCTGCTGCTGCTGCTGCTGCTGCTGCTGCTGCTGCTGCTGCTGTGCTGTGTGCAAAGGCGACTGAGTTCTATTTGTGCTGGCAGTCGCATTGGCCTCAGCACTACAAAAACAACAAATTAAATAAACAACAAACACAATTATCTTGCATTTAAAACTTACATTTTCTCTGTGTGTATATCTTCCAGATTTAGATGAGTTATGAAACGCAAGCGCATTTGCAGCTGCGGGCGCAGCCGCTTGATAATAGCCTCCGATTCGTTTTTGATAATATTGCCAACGTGTATATACTTAATGTGATAGCTAAAGAAAGAAAGAGCAACTCTTAGCATATGGACTCCACATATAGAGCTCGTTTGCTTACAGAAAATCACAAATTTGATCCATATACTCCAGGGGCTTGGGTCCATGTTGTTTGTCCACATTCTCGAGCATTTCATACAGGAATATAGCAATGCCTGCCACCGCATTCGGTTTCTCCTGCTCGATGCGCTGCAGGAAGGGTCCAAAGACATGGCACAAATATAGCAGCTGATGTTCGGTGCGCACGCAGGGCTTCAGTTTCTCCTTGATGTAACGGGTCATGGCTGCCAGCTTAAAGGCGCCCATATGATGGAACACTGCATGAGCCACTGCCAAGACGACAGCATAACTCTTCTCCAGCATGGCCTCACGCACAGTCTTAAAGTTGAACAGCTCAAAGGCATTGAAGCGATATGTCCAGTTGAGCATGTTGGGTGTGTTTAGCATATCCTGCAGCCGATCGTAAATTCCACTCCAATACGGCTCTGGCAGAGCAGCCAACACAATGCCAACCGCATTGATATAGCTGTGTATTTCCTTCTGTGGTATCACCGCATAGCCACTGACAATCACATCGATTATGTTGCCCGCAACCACAGAAGGCGCCAGGGGCAGGCCAAGCAGCTCCACACAGGTCACATAGAGCGCGTGGGTGGGTGCATTGGGGAACTCATTGAAGCGCCAATCGGTGGTGTAGAAGATGTTCTTGCCGCTGATAGCTGAACGGAATAAAAATGGATTGAATAATGAGCAAGTAGTTCGCGCACTTTATAAGTTTAACTCACTGTCAGCCAGACGTCTGATGAGATTCATATAGTAGCTCAGCTCAGGCGTCCACAATGGATCCTGACTTTGCAGATATACCTTATATGGCTCGCTCACACTCCAATTAGCTGGACGTATCTCGCTAAAAGCACTTGTTATGGTGCTGACCTGTTGCAGAAAATGTATATTGTAAAGCAGCTTTTGACTGGACATTAAAAGTCAGCTTACCAGCTTCTTCTTGAGAGGCAGACGATCACGCAGAATGCGTTCATAATAGTGCAATGTGTTATACAGATAAGTAATGGGACGGTCTAAAAGCAAAACATAAAAGTTGTTGAACTTATAGCAAATGAAACTGAGAATACGAATCTATAACAACTCAGCTTTACAGTATCAGAGATTGCTTCCTCTGCTGGCTTACCATGAAATTTATAGAGTATACTCAAGTGATCCAATATAATGCCCAGAATCTGATGCACATTCGCTATGGTTAGCTCAATAAAGCGATGCACCACCACATCGAGCACTGGCAGAAAACGTAGACACACATTGCTAAAGTAGACGGGCAATGGGATTTGCGATGCACTCTCGTCCGGTGCAAATTTCTCGGGATAGTTCTGATGGAACTGCATATGCTTCTCATGCCTGTTGGCAAACATTGGCAAAAATTGTAATTCACTTTAAATTTTGTTTGAAAGAGTTTCATTTACCAATTGCTTTGCTTCCAGTGATCCGGATTATTTTCCTTGCAGAATTCCAGCACGCGATTGCGCAGCTCAGAGGCTTTGAGCAGCAGCAGCTGGATTATGATTAAGCAGACCTGCGCTTCGTTGCCCTCGTGTGTGCGCAGAGCCAGGCAGAGCACCAGGCGATCTATGGTAACCACATTAAATTTCCAAATCATATTGTTAATGGTATCCACGCATTTGTGTATAAAATCGCGACCATCCGAGAAGCTGGCCACTTCGGAAATCAAATAATCGCAGAACTTGCGCAGGTGAGTGGACAAGGCGCGTGCGCTGATGCCCTCTAAAATTCTAAAAGAAAAGCGAGAAAACATTAAAGGGAATGTTTAGAGCAGCCTCAACTAATAGTGTCTCACTTGTATGCCACAGGACTGATGCTCTCCGTTTCCCAGATGATCTTAAAAAGCAGACACAAGAACAAAGGATTCGTATTGGGTCTGATGAAGTGGGCAATGATGTCGTTTTCATTGGACATGGACGTCCAATTGCGATACTCCTCCTCCACGGACTTTTTCAGCTGCTGTTTGTTGTCCGGCGGATGATGATTCTGTGCGAAGTAATCGTTCAGAGCGGGCGGAAAGCATGCCACCGTCTGCATTGGCCATGCATGCGGCGTGTGTTGCATTATGTTGGATAGAAAATCCTTACACCAGCCGGCTAACTCATCACCGCCGCCATGAACGTGCATGGAACGTGCCAGCGTCAAGATGAGGATACGATTGAGCTCCTCACTTTCATTGGATGCCACGCAACCAGGTGACTTGTCGTTCAAATAGCGCGAAAACTGCGACTGAAACTCGGCGGAGCCAATGCTGGTAATCAAACGCAATGCAGTCGACTCAAAGCTGCGGCAAATCAAGTTAATATAAGAAAGAACTTTGTAACTTGCAAGCTTACCATAGATTCAGCTGCATTTTATTGGTCTGCGGCACGGAGGAGAGCGAGTAGAGCAACGAGAGCAATTGGACGCGATAGTGTGTGGGCACATGATGCAGTCGATAGGAGAACATTTCCATTAGTGTGTGCAGCATGGCCCAGGCATGGTTCTTGAATACAGTTGGCAGCAATTGAGCTGTTAAAATAAGAGAATATATAACATTCATATCTTCAATTATGTATATCTCTTAACCAACATACTTAGAAAGCCCTTGATGCCCAGCGATTCAATCTCAGTGTAAACCAGCAATCTAGCATAAGTTTCGATGAGAGCAGGCGCTGGCACCAGCGTCTTGCTCTGCGCCTGCTTCAGCATTTGCGTGACAAAGCTGTGAATCAGCGACATTTTGCTGTGCACCGTCAGGCTGTCGAGCACTGAGACGGAATAGGTAACCGCTGGTATCGGTGTGCCATTTGCTGACTTCGCATTGCCATTCATGGCGTCCAGCAGAACATTCATGTGACGCGCGAAGTAATCCTGATTCGTTGAGTAAGCATTGCAGATGAGTATGATACGAAAATCATTGCCCAATGTTACGTTCATCATGTTATTTGGCGCAACCAGATGCTGCAAGAAGCTGCAAGAGATGTTATTTGAGAGAAATAGCTAAATAAAGAAAAATCACAAATTTACTCTTGATGATTTTTAAGTGCAATCGGCAGCGGCCGTGTGATGTTCATATTCTCCACACGCGCCTTTTTCATCAGATGTATCCAGATGCAGATGGGCGCCATGTGACGCACCAGGGAAGACTTGTTGTAGTCGGGCAGTTTAAGTGGCTCCTGCTCCGGATAAAGCAGATCAAAAAGTCGAAAGACTGGCAAAAAGTTTGTAATCTGCAGAAAAGAAATATTATGAATGAACAAAGCATTTTAAGAGCTTATTTTGTCGACTCACTGGATTCTTTTGTATACTGCCTGAGATGAACTGCAGCAGTATCCACATCAGCTGATCGCGACCCTTGCGCAGCTCCAGCTTGGAGAGCTGCATAAAGCAAGTGAATGTAATGAATATTAAATTAATTCTTAAATTTGCATTCCTTACCTTCTCATGCAAGGCCAGCACAATGTGCATAAAACTGACAAACTGAAAGAGCACAAAGTAAATCAGCTGCGAGGATAGATGCAGCCACACCCATTCGTTGTGCGAGATCTGTTCGTCGGTGGCATTGAAGCCACTGCCAGCAGTGGCATCATTCGTTTCCGTCATTTCCATGGCATGTATTATTAGATTGACCAATTGCTCCTCGAGCGCATTGTAGCGCTGCTTCTGATGCTTCTGCAAGTTCAGCATGACTGAAACCATTTCGCGTGAATACGGCTGCTCTAGCACATAGCGCAATAGCGGCGTCTGATCCTCCAGCAGTTCTGGCTCATAAGGCAAACTGCCCTTAAAGTTGAACTTCAACGTATTGTGATCGAGACGCCAAGAGTTCATCAAGTGATCCGCATAGCCAAAATGTTCCACAATGGGCAGCATATTAGCATGGCCAATGATCGATACCATCTGAGCTGTCGCACGAAATTCCTCAACAAAATCAGTCATCAGTTTGTTTAGTTTCCAGTGATAGGGAAACGGACGCATTATTTCATTGGCTATGAAGTAAGCCGGCAGCAGGCAGTTGTTGCGATCGAATATGAAGCGTATTATCTCCTCGACAGCAAGCAATTGTGGTAGATAGGTGACGTTGACATTCAGTGGAAACCACTGGGCCTTGTCCCTGCAGGCCTTCATGATCTCCCGCACGCCCTTGTAGTCCACATGCGAAATAACTTTTTTAATCAACCGAAAACTCTCGATCCAATAGGTTTTACGCTCATAGTCAAGTTTCTCGCAGGAGAGCACCTTGTCGCAGAGCATTCTATGGATGCATTTCATTAAATATTTATGTTAAATTGCATATATAACTGACCAACCTTGCTGTTATATGATGTGCATCCACCAATTTAGGCAGCGCTCCCATCAGCACCTGCATATGGTAGCTTGGTGCTTCTGCGGCCCGCAGCAAATAGGCGCGCAGCACCTGGTCCCGGTTTTCCACATTAGCAAATGCGGTTACTGTAATACATACGTATTGAATGCATATTTCAGCATTATAAAGTCGTACTTACTCAAATTATTTGTAAAATTGCTGGCTTTCTCATCCTCTGACTTGAACACAATGACGCTCACAAACGCTTCATCTATGGAGTCCACTTTCTGTACGAATTAGTGGGCATCTGAGTTACATACCAATTGAATTTCATTTATTCTTACCAGAAAATCATTTACGGCGTCTAAAATTTGCGAATCCATTTTATTGTTTTATATATTGTGCATTTTTCAAGCACAACTAATTATTTGTGCCGGCTACAGATTTTATAAAAAGAAAAATATCGATAAACAGCCAGTTGCTGACCAGTGTTGCACAACAATAAAAAGTAAAATCCTTATCCGCAGCGATATTATTCGCTTTTTCTTTATTTATTTATTAATTTACAATATATGTATTAATTTATATAATGAGGAACTATATGCATATGAGGAATTGAAATTAATATTATTTTTGGTTTTTTTTATTATTATGGAAATTTTTGCGGTGCCGAGACAGGCTAGTTGGGCAGGTAAAAGCTGCACCGCATTCCTCACATTTCTTATCCTTAATATTCAAATGAGCTTTCATATGATTTTTCAATTGAACTCTCTTACGATACGTATTATGACATAAATCGCATTTATGTGGCCGCAGATTCAGATGAAACCCGTTAATATGATAGTCGAGTAACAGTTTCAGTCTAAAGGACTTGCCACACTTCTCGCACACAAACGGCTTTTCGCCCGTATGGACACGTGTGTGCACCGTAAGATCGGTCTTCAATGAAAACGTGCTATCACAGTATTCGCACTTGAGTAACTTTTCACAATGTTGGCGCAACTTGTGTCGCTCCATATCGTGCGACTTCTCGAAGCGACGCGGACACTGGGAGCAGAGATAGGGCAGCTCACCCACATCGTGCACCTTGACCATATGGGCACGCAGACTGTAGTCAATAAAGAATCGCTTCTTGCAATATTCACAGTTGATGACGAAGCTTTCCGATTTGGGCGGCAGAAAGCTACACAATTGCAGATAATGCAGTTCCGATTTCGTACAAGCACGCCGCAATTCCTTTGACTTCACCCGCCGCAGCATCATATATGTCCATTTACGCAGTCGCATGACGGCCATATAGGCCTCTGTTTCGTTCACACGTATCTCTGGGGCCAACAGTTGAGCTATCTTAATGTAGGCCTCAGTTCGTACATCCACCGACTTGAAGTCCGGCAAGGAACTGTCATATAGCACCGGAAAATTAGCATAAGTTTCGATAAAGGTCGTTGTCATATCATTGATCTCCTTGAAGTTTAGCTAAAATATATAGTACAAAAAGGCAATTAGAGTAATTCAAGAGAGTTTTGCATTTCCCACTCACCTGTATTACATCTGACTTAGATTCGTCGTCGTCGTCGTCGTCGTCTTCACTTGCCACAGAACGATTGCAGATTGAGAGAAATTTACATTTGCGTAGGTAACGTGCAGCCATTCCAGTCAGTTTGCCATCGAATTCCTTTTGATTTGCCTTTGCGTATTGCTCAAAAAATTGTTTTATAGATTTCTTTAGTTCAGACTCATTAAAGAGCACATTCACTTTCTTATCCATGCCTTCAATTATTGCTTTATAGGCTTCCTTTTCGTTTCTCTCAACCTTAAAGAACTTATCGTTCGGATTCCACAAACATGGATGTTTCTTGAACTCCTCGATGAAGTGCATCACACGCGGACTTTCACGAGTGAAAGATATTTTTAACTGCAATTGCAATGATTTCTAATTACAATTATCTGAATATTTATATTATATATTTATATATACCTTGCGTTCCAGCGACATGGGATTAGTTCTGCTATGTTTGGGCTTCTTTTCTACGGGTTCGTCATCCGAGTCTGTGGAATCATCTTCCATATCTTCATCTTCGTCAAAGTTCTCGCTTTCTTCTGTTAATGTCTCTTCCTTTTTTATCTAGTATTTTAAACGTTAGTTTGTAATTGCATTAAACATTATTAACTTTTAATTATTTACTTGCAAATCTTCCATTTCTTGGCTTTCAGATTCATTTCCATAATCATCTATGTCTTTGCTTTCTGGATTGGATTCTACACTATTAGTATGAGTATGAGAAGACTTGTGAGTATCAGTTTCTATGGGCGATTCTAGCTCCGCCTCTTGCTTAAAGATTTCGTCAGTTTCCTGTTCAAGGAATGAATTTTAATATATGAAAATCAGAAAAAATAGAACGTGCACGTTGCATACATAAAACTCTTGCTCATCCTGTTGCCATGATGCTTCGGTCTCATCTTTTATATCCACGATGCTGTCGAAGTCTTCGTAAGCCTCGTAGGGCTCCTCGTTGGAACATATTTCATTTTCGCTTTGAGCACTTCCTTCCTCATCGCCATTATCGAAGCGGTGGGCGTTGCGTGTATGCAGAACAAACAGTTCCCAATCCTTCAGCTCATTCTCGATCGAGCAATATATGCACTTTAAATGGAATATTGTGTTGTTGCTATTTGTTAATATGCTGCCGCATATTTCCATTTTAGCGGTTCTAGAAAACCCAACACGGAATTATTGTTTTACTCGAAGTTGAATATAATTGCACAGCTGCTTCTGGACTAGTGCTGTGCAACTCTAAAAATTTAAGCGATTCCTGCGCATATCGATAACAATGGCGCCCTTTTCGATTGAAGTCGATTTATTTAAAAAAAAAAAAAAAAAAAAAACATTTATATGAATAGTCTTACATATTGTAGTTTATATTTAAGTTTAGTTTTAGAAAAATAACAGTGAATCAATTTATCGTTTCTGGAACAACAGTCTCTGATGATTTTTGTGCATTACTCCGGACAATATTATGCGTACGTTTCATGTGCGAGTTGAGACCGACAAATTGTGAAAATCTGGCTTCACAAAGTTTACACGCAAACTTTTTTATTTCCGAGTGTATCTGTCGATGTCTGATAAGCGAATGGCAACTGGTAAATCCTTTGCCACATGTGGTGCAAATCTTATCCCGGATATTCAAGTGGCTCTTGATGTGGTCCGACAAATCAACCTTTTTTAGAAAATCCTTCGGGCACATAGTGCACTTAAATGCTCGGATCTTTGTATGGATGGCAGTGACGTGCAGCTTTAGTTGAGATCTCAATCTAAATGCCTTGCCGCACAGCTCACACAGTATATTATTTCCGGTGTGTGTGCGTATGTGCAGGCGAAGATCTGAGTTGACAGCAAAAGTGCTCTCGCAATAGTTGCACTTGTACGTCTTTCCAATATGGAAGCGTTGCACATGCGTCGACAGCTCAGCACGTCCCACAAAGCTTCGCTCACACGATGTGCACTTAAAGGGCAGCTCGCCGATGCTATGCACCTTCCACAGATGCGCTTGCAGCACATGATCCGAAGACGTCTCCTGCTGGCAGTATTCACAAATTAGCTTCTGCTTGAACATCTTAGGTGGCAAAAAGGCACAGGCTTTCAAATAAAACAGTTCCGACTCGTTAGTCGTTTTAATTGCATGCTTCGTACTCTTGTAGTACCACTGACGAAGGCACTGTATGGCGAGGTAGACGTCGTCGCAGTTAATGCCACCATGTGGCACTATGGTCTTAGCTGCTATTGCTTCATACGCCTGCTTACGACAACTGATGCTTGAGAAATCCTTGTGCTTGCAGTCGTAGAGCTGGGGAAAGTTGCCATACAGCTGTATAAAGTCTGTGGTGAGCTTGTTGCGTTTACAAAAATTTAACTGCAAGCAAAAGAGTTGAAAATAAACCATTTACAGCAGTAAAGCACAGAATACCACCTGAATTATTGAACTTTTAAAAGCGTGCATTTGCTCTTGGCTTGCTTTCAGAAAGCTACAGCTTGTATAATGATTAAAGGCCACAGAACTGGGTTTTTGGTTGCCGTTCATAACGCGCTTTTCAACCATATTAAACTGCAGATGCAACTTCTTAATCGCTGCCTTCAAGGAGTGCTCCGTGAAGATAACAGATATCTGAGCATCTAGCTCCATTCTGAGCTGCTGATATGCGGCTTTACATGCAATGTGATCCTTGTATTTACTACAGCCGGGATCCCAAAGGCATGGCTGCCTCTTATAGGCCTCAATAAACTGCAGTGTGCGTGGATCTCGTCGAAAAAATGATGGATTGAACTGCAATGCAAGTCATATAAGTAAATATTTAATAGTCATCCACGTATTTACTTACCTTGTCTGTGGACGAATTCGAAATGGACACATGCACATCCTCATCTTCAGTTGGAGCTGTGGATTCACTTTTGTCTGAACTATTTTCACTGAAACTTGCATCCGACAGTGTTGAACAGGGTCTGGATATATCCGCCTCTGCAACAGTCTGCTCTTCAATGGGTATGATCGCTAGCTTTTGCTCAACACTGTCTTCATTTACAGCTATTTGTTCTATATGCAAGCATTCTGAGTTATCCGTCGATTTCAAGCCGTGCGTATTCCGAAAGTGGAGAACAAATTCCTGCCACTTGTCGATCTCCATGTCTATGGTGCAATATGAACATCGCATTAGAAAACTTTCAAATTCGCCGGCTCTGCTCATAATAACACCGCAAGTTTCCATTTTAGTTTGAAATAAACAATATAAACAATCCAACACACAATGCAAAGCAATCGTCAGCTGTCTTGCAGAGCTGCCAGATAGTTTTATTACTTCCTTTATTATTCAGTCAAATCAGCTGCTTTAAAAATTATTTTATATGTGTAACGTTAAAAACATAATTTATATAAATATGCACACATAGTTCATTTTTTTAAGTAAATGCAGGCATAGTTAATTCAAATAATATATATTATTCCAGTTTCTTCAGACTTATTTGCGGTCTGGAACTAGTTCTTATTGGTTCCTGAAAGCTGTCAACGCAAACTTGACATCTGGCAGCTCTATTTTGTTTATCAATATTTGTTTACATGTCAAGCCACCGAACCGGAGCTAGCTCTTGGGAATGGTTAAGCACAACAAATTGCAATGGAGGAACACAGAAGTCGCCTTGCATACACATTCTATATGCTAACACTGTTCTTGTGCGGCGCGGTGCTCTTTTTAATAGGCTTCTTTCCGGCTTCCTACTCCGTTGCTGAAAAGGAACAGTCCGTACCCATTGACCGGCCAACAACACTGCATGGCGAAAAGTAAGTCGATTATCAGTTGTCATGTTATGTCAGTGTATGCTTTTTTTACTGCCACATATGCTCACTTCAATGACCAATTGCAGACTGAATCCACCGCTGCCCAACTACGAATCTTTTATACTATTCCTAATAGATGCCTTCCGCAATGATTTCCCTACTGAGAACACTATGCCAGCGGTATATGAGAAAGCGTGTCTGAAGCTCTCCTTGCACGTCGACATACCGACTGTGACAATGCCACGGCTAAAGAGCATCACTACCGGCACATTGTCCAATTTTATAGACATTGCGCTCAATGTAGGTCACACGGAGCAGCTGGAAGATTCACTGCTACATCGCCTAAAACAACGCCAAGCTGTTATATCCTTTATCGGTGATCACACTTGGGTGCATCTATTTCCCAGTGAATTCACACGTAAAGTAGCCAACAATGATTCATTTTACGTAAATGATTTCTATGAGGGCGACCGAAGTGTGACTAATGCACTGGCGGAGGAGCTTGAGAAAACGGATTGGAAGCTGCTGATCTTACACTATCTGGGCCTAGATCACATTGGCCACGTTGAGGGTAATGAAAGTCCAAGGATTAAAACCAAACTCAAGGAAATGGATGATGCTGTGAAAAAGATATTGGATCATAAGGCAAGCTTGAATATATAAAAAAGACTGAATAAGTTAAGCTCAGCGGCTGATCGATTAGTGATGTGAAACTATATATCGATTGTTGAGTATATCGATAGCACTAGCGCCAATTTTAAAAGCTTGCTTTAAATTGGCATTGATATATTTTTACATATTATTTATAGAATATGGATAACTATTTGCTGATGCTGACCGGTGATCATGGCATGGCTGATGGCGGTGGCCACGGCGGCAATACGCCCGCCGAAACCACGGTACCGCTTTACTTGTATAGCAAGAACTGCAGCAAATATACGTAAATAAGCAAACACCTGATTTTGGTGTATCTTAAGCTAATTGTATATATTTTAGTTCTAGCACCAAGCGCTATAATCAAATTGATTTGACGCCCACGCTGGCGCTGCTGCTATCTGTGGAAATACCAACCATGTCCATTGGCTGTTTGATACCAGAGATGCTGCAATCCTTAACGCTGGAGGAGCAAATGTACGCCTACTTCTACAATGCCCATCATCTGCTCAATAAGGCACGCGTCAAATTTGGACACGAGAGTGTCCGGCGTAGTGGTATGCTTAGTAATTAACGCTTGTCAAGCAGCAGCTAATTATAGTCATTTGTAGACTACTATCATTGGTATCAGAATGCCACGCTGCTGCACAAACAGCTGCTGAAGCCACTGCGGGTCGGAGATGGCAGCGGAGCTAGCAATGTGCACTATCAAAATGCGAAGCTGAACTATTTGCGCGTGGCCCGTGAGATTTCCGTGCAGCTGTCCGAGTCGTTGGTGAAATTTGATTACGGATTTATAGCCGTGGGACTGGCACTCACAACAGCCGTACGTAACGTAAAATAATCCTGTTCAGGCTTCATATTTTATTTAACGGTTTCTCTATAGAGCACCTTGCATCTCCTATTGAGTGTTTTGTTTCTGGACATTGCCGCGGAGCAACTGCGTTTGCACAACCTTAAAGTGGCGCAGCTGCTGCTCTCTCTCGTAATTGGAGCTCTACTGAATGTGGCCTGCCATCTGCTGGACATCGTATTGACCAGCTCCATGCTGAATAGCTTACTCTTGCTGTTGCCTATTATCGCCTCTATCTATCTGAGCATTGATGTAATCCAAGCTCTGATCAAGATTGCCTTGCCGCCCCTTTACGCGCGCCGCCTGAAACTGTCAATTCCATTGCCGATCCCATTGCTTCTATGCTTCGCCATACGCATTGGTACGCTGGGCTCGTCGTCTTTCATTGAATATGAATACAAGACCTGGTACTATTTGGGCAACACGCTGCTCCTGCTGACCGCCTTCAAGACGCTCCGTCGCCGCATTACCAAAGCGAATGTGGAACTAGATGGACGACATTTGCACAAAATTGCCTCGGCCTGCCTTTGGCAGCAGCGCAAGATCTTTGTGGTGCTCCTGTTGCTCATACTGATGCGCTATCTACACAGATTGTCGGCCATCAAGAGCACACTGATGTTGTTCTCCCTACTTATGTTTTGGGCGCGCCTGCGCAAGTTCACGAATACACCGCAGACCATCTTTAACGGCGTTGCCTTCCTGCTGGTCTACTGTTTCCGTGGCCTGAATGGCCAGGTGAAGTTCGTGGAGCTGCCCTCATATATGGCGTAAGTTATGCATACAATAAAATTGATGGCGTATTAATCTTCACTCTACTGCAGCGCTCGCATTCTGCTGCCCGTGCTGGTGCTCTTCTGGTGCTGCGTGGCGCTCGTCTTTGTGCTGGGCTATCGCACGGCACTGCCGCAGCAGAGCAGCGGACAGAGCTTGCTGGATGAGCAGCCCAAAAGTAATCTGCTGAAGCTGCTACAAACGAACATGACGTGTTCGCTGATCCTAGTCGCATTGCTGCATAAGGTGCAAAATGTTGTGCTGCTGCCCACGCTGCTCATCACGCTGGACGAGACCTACAAGCTATGCGATGCGTATGGCTCCACGGCACGGAAGTTCTCCGTGCGCGTGGTGCATGTCTACAAAATAATCATGACGCTTGTGGTGGCCCGAATGTTCTACTTCTACCAGGGCAACTCGAACAGCCTGTCGACCATTGACCTGAATCCCGGCTACATGGGCCAGACCAGCTACAACCCAGGCATCGTTGCCTTCTTTGTCACGCTGAACACCTACAGTGCCGAAATACATTCCTTCCTCTACCTGATTGTGCACACCCTGCGCACGGACCTGCGTAGCGTGGGCATCATCCAGCTGCAGCCGCCGTATGCGAGGGCAGTCGACACGCTGGTGGTGCCGCTGTATGCGGCGCTCGTATTGCTGCCAGCTGCTCTCTACCTCTGCCTGATGCTAGTGTTCCGCTATCATCTGTTTATCTATTCCGTCTTCTCACCCAAAGTGCTGTACGACTGTTATACTGTGTTGGTATTCTATTTGGTATTCCTATCAACGAGTTTGTACTTTAAATTGTTTAAACACGACGCTTAATTCAAATAATAATTTAAAAGCTTTATAAAACTAATCCTAATTGCTTTCCACACGCAGCGCGTAGTGTATATCGTCGGCGCTTACGTTCAGCAGGATCTTTTGGTATAGATCGTGGCGTGAGTGCTCCGAGATTATCAAGCGCTCGGCGCCCAACTTGGAGCATAGATGCAGTGCACGTCCTGGTGCTGGCAGTGCCACGCCCATGAACGCTACAATCGTTTCTATCTGTGTGTAAACGCCCATAAATGTTGTCTCCTCGACGCCGGTGCGTGTGACCTCAGCGGCAACGGCCTGCAGAAAGATTTGCTCCAGACGCGAACAGTTCTTGATGGCCTGCACCTTGGCACTGGCTATCATCTCGGCCAGCGCCTGCTGCACATGCAGCATAGTCACACACTTGATCGCGCCCGGCTGTGCATCGGCTGCATCGGCAACTTCCGTTGCACGCCGGCAAATGTCCAGTGCGCGTCGTGCATCTCCTGAGACAGCGGCTACCTTGCGGGCCACCAGCTGCACTGCCTCGCCCTTGAAAGCCTCAGAGCCGGCCAGACGCGCTGTCACAATCTCCTGCAGCTGCTTGTGTGTATAGGGCTGGAAGGTGAGACGTGTGAGACCCAGACGTGATGTGACCTTGCCTAAGAGATTACACAGAGATTAGTTACTGACTGGACAGACAACGTGAGTTGCCCCACTTACCCATCAGCAAACGCTCGGGCAGATCCATTGTGTTGGCGATGGTGACCACGACCAGTCGGGCCGCCGACTTGGTTGGCCAGTCAAGCAGATTGTAGACGACATCCTGCCGCCGATTACACAGTATGTCCAGTTCATCCACCAGCAGCACGGTGGTCACACGACGCGGCGCCGGTGTCGTGAAACGCTTCTCCAGCAGCGTGTGCGCATGCTCCCAGGAAACGGTTTTGCCCGTCAACTGCTTGTAGATCTGCACATAGGCTTGCCGTGGCTCCGTCAGGCGCATGCCATTAATCTCCAGGAAATCAAAGGCGGGCAGCTCATCCTTCTCAACCAGACGTTGCAGCGTTCGAATGACGCCAGTGACCGTTGCCGTTTTACCTGTGCCTGGCACACCTGACACGTACATGCAGCCACCACACTGATCCTGGATCTTGCCTTCGAGAAAGCTAAAGATGTTGTCGAACTCCTTCTCGCGACACGGCAGACTCTTGGGCACCACCGACACGTGGAGCTGTTCGCGCGCCAGCTGCAGCTGTGACTTGCGACGCTCATCCACGGGCTGCTCTCGCTGCACCATGCTGGGACTCAGCTCGCCTGAGCGTATCTTTTTTAGCTTCTGCGAGGGTGTCAGTGGAGCTTGCTCCTTCAGCTTTGTGGCCGACGGCTGTTTGCTGCTGGTGCTGGATCTTCGTGTGGGCGTCTTGTGGCTTGACTTCTTGGGCGTGTAATCCGCATCCAGCACTTCGTCTGTGAGTTTCGAGCGACTGCGCTTGGGCGTCGAAATAATCTCGTTGTCTTTGAATATGCGCTGCTCCACAATGTTGGACAACTGAATGCTGCGCCTCGGCGTGCCCTCAGCTGCCCAGAAAAGATGACTTTCGTTAGTTAAGGATTACGACAGGTGGACAGGTGGCCACTTACCCAAGCGCGTGGTTGCGGATTTCAAAATGCTCTTGCGACGCGTGGATGGAGTGACGTCTGTGCCCACTGGTTCCAGCAGCTCCTTGGACTTCTTGGTGGGCGTATGATAGATATCGCCATTGGTGGCACCCAAACGCTTCCGTCGCTGCTTGCTGCTTGGCGTATAGTCGACATCTAGAGGATCACGATCATCATCCAGCGATTCGAGACGCACCGATTTCCTGCGCTCGGAGATGCGCAACTTGATCTTCATGTCATTTGAAGGCGTCTTGGGATCTGGTGTTTGCTGCACAATTGAATAGTTCAAGCAATCCGAGTCGGCTGTGGTGTCTGCTCCATTGTCCAAGCTGAGATTCAAGTTGCGACGTGCTGCCGAGGCACGTGATTTGGGTGTGGCAACTTTTTGATTTTTTTCCGTCAATGGTGAGGCCATTAGATAGTTGGCATTGATCTCTGGCTCAGCGGCTGCTGTCGCTCCGCCCCTTTTCTTCTCGGACAGACGCACCACACTGCGGCCACCCACAATTTTAATGGGCGACACTTTGTTCTCGCAATTGTAGTAGTCGAGATCGATGAACTCTACAGGTGTTTGGCTCTCGGCAGCTCGTCTGCGTGAAATGGATTTGGACGCTGAAGCGGAGGCGGAGGCGCAGGCGGGTTCTCGGATCGAGTGCCTTTTGCGCGACGTTTCCGTTCCATCGAGCTGAATTTCAAGTGGTATCAGGCGGTATGTGTTCTTTACCTTTAGAAACTTATAGCGAGACACAAACATGGGACAGTTGCGTGGTATCTGGTGTTTATTAATAATCTGCTGGGCACTTTGATCCGAAGTTCCTTCAAGCACTAGGCACTTGCGCAGGATGCAGCCCAAGGCAACGTCGTTGTCGTAGTAGCGATGCTCCTCAATAACCTCAACTCCGAAGTCGATTTCCAAATTGTCCGCATCGAAGAACTTGTGCGGTATGGCCTTTGGGCGGGAGTACCACTGTACTATAGCTCGACAGGATTCCTTGTCGGTCATTTCCCGCAGTTCGTAGAGATGCAGGATCTTGGCGATGTCGCAGCCGTCTACTGTGTCGGGCTCGGCTGAATCTGCATTGGCCACCAATATGTAGTCACCCACTGACAATGTTAATGGGCCGTAGACGCACTTTTTGTAATAGAATACGTTCTTATGCTCCAGACTTTTGACGTATGTGTTTTGCTCGTGGCTGCCGATCCAAATGACCTGCTGAGCAGCAATGTTTGCATTTTCGTTATTAACCATCACGATTTGTGTATGTAGTCAAGCAAATATTCGTTGTCAGCTATTCAATAAAAATGGGTTGCGCTCCACTTTGTGTCTTTTTTTTACAACAATAAAATCAGCAGTTTGCCGCGCTGGGCATTCGTTTTGGCGCAAAAACAAATTCTAATCGAACGATCGTTAGCTATATCGATACTTTAGGCACGACGTATCGATGAGCTTGTTGGAAAGTGTGCAGCCCTGGTATTGAACTCGCTCAGCACTGAATAATTAATGAATCATCCTAAAGGAGAGCTTTTGAAGGAGTCACCAATGAAGGATTTGTGGACTTGCGGTTTCTTTTTGTCAAAAGAGCCGTACAAAGAATTAGCAATAAAATGCTTTATGTGTGATAGCTTGTTTTACACCATACAACAGTTTCAAAAACATTTGGCGCGCAATCATTCGTATGAAGAAGAAGAAGAAGAAATACTTAAGCCGTCCTTAAGACAAGATTCTAAGTTACTTGAAGACTTGTCTTTGAAGCTTTCCAACAAAGAGGTAATCAAATAAAATTAATATACTTTTAAAACATTTGAAATGGCTATTTTTTAAATTAAAGACTGAAGAATTGCAATTGGAGGAAGCTGAGATATTAGAAGAGTATTATTTGGAGCAAAGTCTGGAAAATCCTATTAACGGAACTACTCCAGAGCCTGTCGAAGCACCAAAAGACAAGAAGAAATTGAATAAGTCCAGCTTAAAGGCTAAAAAAGAAGCTTCAATGTGTGATAAATGCGGAAAAATATTCAAAGAGCGCTTTCAGCTTGCGAATCATTTACGCGTGACACACGATAAACTGCGTCAATACCTATGCAGCAAGTGCCCCAAGAGCTATGCTCGATTGACCCACTTAAACGACCATATGCGTTCCCATTCACAGCAGCGAGACTTTGTCTGCAGCACTTGCGATAAGACATTCCGGCGCTCTCAGGAACTGACCCGCCACAAGCTACGTCATCAGCCACTGAAAAACTACAAATGCCCAGAATGTGATGCTGCGTTTCGTCAGCACTTTGGACTTTATCATCATCTAAAGAGCAAGCATGGCAAGAAGACGAAGAACACGTCTTGCTAATGGAGAGCAGCGGAAGAGAGGCTTGTAGATTGGTATATTGGTATGCGTACGCTTTTATTTATGGTTAATGGTAGTTGAATATAATGTCAATTTTTTCTTGGGTACGTAATGAGTACAAATATCAAGCAAATCGAATCAAACATTTTTGCATTGCATGCATAACAATTATTTCACTTTTTTTTGTATTTTTTATATATTTTATATAACATTTATTCTGAACTTTTTTTTTTTTTTGTTTTGTTACTTCGCTTCTATTTAAATGGCATGTGATTTGTAAAGTCCAATCAAATAAATCAACAATGAAGCATAAAACGACGTCAACTATCAAATTTGAATGCAAATCAAGTCGTTCAAGTTTTGTTGCTTAAATTAAAATCAATCACAATCCATATATACATATACAAAATATAATACTAAAAATTGCTTAATAAATAATAATAAAAAAAAACATTAATAAAAATCACTGGCTGCTTTCAAAACAATTGAAAACTAATCCAAATAACTAACTCAAGCTATTACAAAAACTGAATACTTGCTACGAATATTAAGCACATATTTGAAAAGTGTGTGTTGCTGCGCTAATTTACGGCAAATGTTGTGTGTGTGTGTGTGTGTGTGGGTGTGGTGTGGTGTGGTGTGGGTGTTTGTGAGTAAAACTAACAGAGATATTCATTTAAGTTATGATGAGTTAATGCTTTGACAGATTTTATGAATCTATTCAATATCGTGGAAGCGTAGAATAGCACGTCCGGGTATTTCGGAATTGATCAGCTTCTGTATAACCTCGGCGGCCTGCTCACACGGGAATACGGAGTACGGTGGCGGCTCGATCTTTTTGTTAGCGACCAGCGCCACCAGTTCAGACAGCTGCTCGACGGTGCCATTCGATATTGGTATTATCTCCTGCTGATACTCATTCGATAACCTAGAGAACTTTGGTAACAGCTTTTCGGCCACCTCCTCGCTGATGAGCACCACGCCGCCCTTGGACAGGCAGTGCATGGAGCGATGCAGACTTCGGGAAGTTGTGCCAAAATCAATGACCACATCCACAGGACCGCCGCACACATCCTTGGTGCGCTCAATCAACTGTGGCTCATACAGACACTCGTTCCATTGCACCACGCTGACACTGCAAATAAGAAAATGTGGAATTAGTTAAGAGTCTTGGCTAAAAACATTCATATACTAACTTCTTGATCTCTGTGGCTAGACGGAAACCCTCGTCCCGTAGACTGGCTACTGTGATGTCCACATTGTGTGCCCCAGTCGATGCGAAATGATAGGTTGCAATGCGCACCGCCCACAGGGCCAAGCCACCAGTGCCAACTATCAAGATCTTGCACTTCTTATTGGGATCCGTTGCGGCGCGTTGATTCAGGATTTCCGTGACAACGGCTTGTGCTTTGAATACAGCGTGCATGGCCAGCAATGCACCTGTCGGCAGCATCGCTGCCTCCTCCATGGGCATGCTGTCCGGTATCGGGACCACGTACTTCAGATCGGGCACCACCAGGAGTTCTGCATAGCCGGCTGGAGTCTCATCGAACGGATAGACAATAACACGCTGTCCAATGCGCAGGCCACAGTTGTTGGCCTCTGTGATCTCGGAACCCAGCGATTCAATGACGCCCGCCACCTCAAAGCCCGGAAAGAACGAGCCCTCACGTATGCCCTGATGAGCCGGCGATGACATCGACGTCACCGACGGACAATAATCGCTCAGCTCCGACGAGACTGACGAGACGCTGGTTATCGAATTGGCGCGATCGCGGCGACGATAGCAGGCGCCGGCGCATACAATCTTGATGCGGGCGCCATGTGCCGGCGTATCCTCAATGGGCACAAAGAAATTGAAAACACAATTCTTAACGCCCGGTCCGGGCGATTCAATTGACACTTGACGACACAATTTGTTCATGTTGTGATGTGGATGATGATCGGGATCTGTCGGCGGTAGAGCAGACGTCAAGGAGAGTGCGTTAAGCGACAAAGAGGTATCCGTTGTTCCGCTGCAAAATTCATTTAAAAGTATAAATTAATATGTGTTTAATTAAAGAGCAACAGCTCATGGCAAGTTTATACATAGAATAATGCAAGTATATAGAGGTCGTAGCAAGATCAGAAAGATTTATAGCAAAGTATAGAAATTAATTTAAGTCTAAGAAAAAGATTTAGAAATTTAATTTAAACATTTTAAATATATTGCATATATAAATAAATACTCAAATATTTTTAACAAATTTTTGGCACAGTCATTTATATGTATATGTACTATATATGTACTATTACAAATTGTTTATCAGATTTAATTTATTTTTTATTCAAACACAAACGCTTTATCGTTTATCTAGCCCCCATTTTGGAACAAGGCCATTTTGCACTGAGAACTCATTGCTTTTCATTACACAACACAAACACTTTGGAAGATTGTTTGACTCTCCAACATGAGATAATAATTAATCCTTATGTAGTAATTGGAAATGCGCAGATCATGATATTTAATTTCGTATGTAAGCAACTTATCTTTGGTTTCCTATATAGAATAATCTTGAGCTCAATGCCAACTACAATAAGTTGATTTAATGTAAGAAAACAACAATAATTTTGTTTTTTTTTTGTGCCATTGTTAAGTGGACACGTTTGCCAAGTGTGCATGAAAAAGGTCAGGTGTACAGGTGTGCTAATATATATATATATATATATATAAATATGCAATAGAGAGCCTAATCTATTTATACAGCAATTTCGTTATGTTTTATTTATGGACCATTTGGCGTGACAATATTTATTATTAATATTGATTAATTCGTTTGACAGAATGATTTAAGTGTTTGCACCTTAACCCGTTAGGCTGAACGTGTATCATTGTAACTTTAATTGGCAATCAACTCATTAAAATCAATTTTTTGTTCACCCTGATTAAGGAAGTCGTTTAGAAACTTTACTTTTATGGCAACAATTGAGAAGTCTCACAAATAAACTGATATGGGATATGGGCTTTACCTCAGGGCGCTTATCATATTTGTATGCTGCTGCTGACTGCAAATGTCGACCGGCATATTTATTATTATGTTAGCTTGGCTTTAGTCTTGTTTGTATTTGTCTTCAATAAACCGTAAACTTGGTTAAATTTGTTTATTTAGATTCTCCTCGAAACACTTTTGACACTGTTTACACAGCGATACACAGAGATTTTTCTTTTTTTTTAAACTGCGGCAACTCTTTCCAGCACTGGACTTATCGAGCGCACTTCCAAAGAACAACTGAAATTTTCCTGAGACGATGCACGCTCTAAAAAGCAAATGAAGCCGGCAGCAGCAACGGCAACAGCGACGGCGACGGCGACAGCGACGGTGTCAACAGTTGTGGAATGAGTTGAAAAATCCAAAAGCTGTACACATACAGTCACACAGACACACACTCACACTCACGCACACTGGTACTTACACACACATGTATACAACTTCTGCACATGCACGCAATGCATGCACTGAGCGTGTACACTGAGATACATACATACATACATACATATGTATAACAAATTTATTGCTTATAGATGCTTGGATACCAATATTTCTAATGTATTTTTGAATATGCTTACACAGAAACTAAAACTAAAGACGATAAAAGTAAACAGAATACAAAATATATATAATTATACATCAGCTGTTTAAGTTTTTAACACAATCATTTTTGTCAGTGCATAGCATCCAGTATTTTGTTGTTTATCTTTTGTTTTCATTCGTTTCTGTATATATATATGTATGTCTGTATATGTGTACATCTGTAAATCGAATTAAAAATTCAGAACAAAACAACACGACGCAATCCGTAAACAAAATCAAAGTAAAAAAAAAAAATAAAAACAAAGGTATAATGTATACTATATTCTATATACTATAGATATATCATACATTGTATATATTTATCGGGGCAGATTTAAAACCAAAACAAATATAAACACAACTGCGTCGCGTGGATCCGTTGTCAAGTGGCTTCTCAACTTTTATATTTTGAAATGTTCTAATAATTTCTGAAATATATGTAAACTATGAAATAATAAAATCAAACGCCGAATTAGTCACGTTCCCATTCGCTGCGTGGGGCATTACGTAGCTATTACAAGCTATTGAGATAGAACGCTACTCATTGATAATTTGTATTTACAATAAGAAATATTTTATTTATTATTTGTTTCCAATCAAAAACAAATAAACAACTTTGTACATATGTATGTATGTACATATGTATATACACAATAACATCGATTATGCACACACTCAAACAGACATATTCCCACTCATATGTATATGTATGTACATAAAAGCACATAGCACGCATACAAATATGTATGTATGTATGTATGTATATGCACGCCTTTTTGTTTGTTAAAGCGAGTAAGAGCGATGTTTGAATGGAAATGAGGGTCAACACCAGCACTACCAAAACAACAACAACAAGAAGAGCAGCTACAACAGGCACCAAACATGTGAGCGCTGCGTGATTATCACGCACTCAACGCGTGCAAAATACTTCAGCCGGCAAACTGCTCGCTCTCACACACTTTGTCGCGCGCGCTCTCTCTCTCTGTCCGCCAATCGCTCTGTCGCTTTAGCTCGCTCTCTGTCGGTTCTTGTTTTGGTTCTCAGTCTCACCCTCAAACTGCGCTTAGCTTGGATAAAAGCGCATTTCGGGCATTGAGCGAACGCTACTTCGCAAGCTATAGAAATGCTGCTCTAAAAACAGAATGCGGAGATAGAAAGCGCAATAACACGCATACATAAATATACACACACATACAAACATGCAAACATCTTCTTTTGTGCGTAAAACTGCCTTTGTTCTTTGTTGCCACACTTGCCGTACATATACAGTATGCATATGTCTATATGTATGTATGTACATACATATGTAAATTCAAGTATTAATATCTTTGCATCCTGATAATAAATATCTCTGAAATCATTGTCAGTCTCATGGAAATGCGATGATGAGGTCAGTTTTTGGCTGTAAGCATTTACGCAACACTTAAAATGTAAACATAATGAATTTTATAGCAGCCACGCTGAGAATGAATCTCCTTGTTTATACATATGTATGTATGTATGTATTTATAAATACATGCAAATGTAAATAGTATGTACATATGTATGTACGTATGCAGCTTAAGTCGAAAAAGAGCGAAAGTCCCATAAAATGCGACATTGCGAAATGAATTTATGGCTACTTCACAGTGTTACGCACACACATTTATCCATTCATTTAGCCCAATTTATGTTTTCAATTAAACTTTCATCTTTAATAAAAGAAATAATGCCAATGGCAGAGTATATATGTCAATTGCTTGCGGGAGATCAGCGCATGGGAGGTTTCGTCAAATGCTAATTTATTTATTTGTCGTTGTTGTTGAGCCACACACTTTAATTGAAAACGGAATTCTCCATTCAATTCTAATAATAATAAAAAATAAAAAACAATGATTGACAATGCATTCTGCTGGCGCCATCGTTCATCAAAAATGTAGTCCACTTGCTTTTAACAACTTAGTCTCTCCCCATTTGATTTACATCTCGTACAAATTATGCAGCAATGAGACATTAAATTTTATTATATTCGTTTGCATTCAAGCGGAATGAACTCTACAGCAAGACGACGATTCTATTTTTAGATCCTTTGTTGACGATCAGCACAAATACAATTTAAAAAAAAAAAATTACTGAAGCCCAGCGTCCACACTTTGTGATTATGATTTTTGATATGAGAATAATTTATAACCATCGAACACACACACACACATATATAAATAAAACACACACACATACTTAATGTAGAAATTAAATGTGGTTTTCTTTTGTTTTCGTTTTGTAGATTGGAGCACTTTCATTGTTGAGTGGAATATCCAGGGGCTGATAGGATGCCACGAGTAGCTTATTTATTTACCATGCACTCGATGGTCATTGGAGAAGTTGTTTATGCATGAGATGGCATGATTATTAGATTATAATTCCATAATGTTTTATTATGGCGTGTACAAAAGTTTAGGTGTGTGTGTATGTCTTATGTTGCCGTGCATGTACCAATGTTTGTATGTATGTGTGTATGTGTGTATGTTTGTTCACGCAGACGCCCAGTTTTGTTACGAATTACGCAGTTAATATGCTACAGTAACGGCATATGCCAATAACATGCAAAGTCTTTTACTGTTGTTTGTATATACACATAGCTAACGGTACAGGCAAACGGTAGCCGCCTTGTCCATATGCCCACAAAGGAATTGCGTAATGTAACTTAATTATGATGAGCTTACCTTATAAAAAATTGTAATTGTAATTGTAATTGTAAATCGACACAAATTGTAGTGACTGGTTGGATTTTCAGTTTCAAAATTTGTAGTTTATTTTTTTTATCAAAAAAGGGAATATTATTAATGTTAACTTTGCACACGCCTGCGGAGCGTTTATAAAAATACAATTACTTTTTTGCGCTACTTGTTTTGCTTGCAAATCCCTTTTCACTGTTATACACCACCGTTGCCGCACGGCGTACAGCTCAAGGATATATTTGACTTTGAAATCTCCTTTGCTAGATACAAACGAAACAGCGATGTAAGTGTAAATATAAGAAACGAGCCTGCGCACTTCAACTGATAAATGTTTGATTTTCAAACTTAACAGTCAGTGCACGAAAATGGCTTACAACACTGGTTGTATAGCGAAGTGGCAACACTGCTATGAGCAGCGCGACAAAAAGCTAGTTGCTGTAAAAGTATGTCCAGTTTATTTTGTTTTCTTTTTTCTTTTCCGCAGAATAATCAATAAAAAACATGTCAAGGAAGCGTGATTAAGATATTCTAATGACCATGCGCAAAGCGTCGCGATTGATTTTTGCCTGCTTCAGAATATGACCTTCCACAAATATGTCCGATTCATACTGCAAATAATTGACGCACTTTTCCACATATAGCAACGATTCCTCCAGCATTTCCTTGGGCGAGAGATTCGACAGGAGAGCAATGCGTCGCGTGTTTTCGGCAATTGCTGAATGCAGCTCAAAACAAAGGGTGCCCAGCATACGCACTTCACCTGTATAATAAATAGATTAAGTATACGCTGCGTATACGTGATATTCTTTCACTTACATGGCGCTAAGATCTCATAGAGCTCAATCAATTCTTTGGCATATTTCAGTTTCAGCTGCAGTTGCTCATCGGACAACACCATTAGCTCCTTTTGATCCTTGGCAATGAGCTGCACCTGCAGAATTTTCACCTCGCTGAGATGATAATGCTGTGGCGGCAGCCACTTCTCATAGTGCTTCAAGTATCTAAGGGAGCACATTGCATATATTATTATTTAGTATTGTATTTCAGTCAATAAGAAACCCACTTGAATCCATTTTCAGCAGTTTTCTCCATACTTTGAATATCCTTGCTGGCGCGCTCCAGAATCCCATCCACATATTTGCGCTGGACTTGCTTCTGGCAGTCGCGGCAGCTGAAAGCGAAGCAATTTCATGTATTATTAATTTATTATTGTTATTAAATTATTATTATTATTTATTTATAAATATTATCAATTTGTATTATTAATTTATTTTATAATTTTTTATTAATTAATTTTTTTTATTCATTTATTTTAATTAATAATTTATTATTATTATTAATTTTTAAAACTATTAATTTATAATGTTATTAATTTATTATTATTATTTATTTTTTAACTTATTAATTTATAATGTTTTTTTAAATTTTTTAATATTTTAATATAATTATAAATTTGTTATTATTAATTTATTATTATTATTAATTTATTTTAATTATTTTTTTATTATTATTATTATTAATTTATTACTATTATGAATTTATTTTAATTATTAATTTAATATTATTATTAATTTATTTTTTTTTATTTTTTGTTAATTTATTTTAATTGTTTATTTATTTTTATTATTCATTTATTTTAATTAATAATTTATTTTTAAATTTTTTACTAGATTATTTTATTTATAAATTTGTTATTATTAATTTATTATTATTATTAATTTATTTTAATTATTAGTTTAATATTATTATTAATTTATTTTTTTTATTTTTTATTAATTTATTTTAATTATTAATTTATTATTTTTCTAAATTATTATTTTTATTTATTTATTATAAATTTATTAAACGAGGGTAGACCGAATAGTTGTAGACATAAAAAATATATATGCATATATATGTACATACCGCCAGCAGCCATTCCAGTCGTCCGCCTTGCTGGGCAGCAGCAGACCCGTGCACTTGCGATCCTCGCACTTGAGGGCGCTATAGTTGGTGCCCAGCTCGGTCACATCCACGCAGCGCTCGCAGCTGCACTTGAAGAGCTTCGTCTGCATCAGATGGCGCTGGCGATCGGCTGTGCCCCACACAGCATCCGAGTAGCAAATGCTCAGATGCGCACCCTTTTTGATGGCCTTGGGGGCCCAGAGCATGCAGTGGCCGCTCTTATTGAAACTCTTGGCCAGATTGGGCACACAAGAGTTTTCCGTAAAGGAGGCCGTATAGAAGACGGCCACGTGTGGCGGATCCGATGTGGGCACCTCGTGGCCATTGATCTGCAAGGCGCCCACGGCACGCATGATCTCCTCCTCGCTGAATTTCTGCGTGCGAAAGAATCTGAAGCAGGGAACAGTTGTGGGTACAGCAGAAATATTTCTATATATCTCCATATTTACTTGGGTATGAACTGTCCAATGCTGGCCAGATCCGCCTTCCATTGATTGGAGCCACGACGTGTCTGCTCCAGCGACTCCAGCTGCTTGAACTTCTCAGCATTTGCCGGATTCGTTTCGTTGATTAGCAAACACCTGACCGTGCTAACGCAGGTGTACAATGGATGCGGCCCATTGAACTCCTGCACATTGACTTTCTGGCCACGCGCCTGTGTCAGCTGGCACTCGGCTTTGTGCTCGTCCAAAGCCTGGCACTCCGGTCCGCACAACGGCCAGCCACACTTGTCGCAGGTGATGTGATCGTTCGCCTCGATGCTATTCAGGCAGCCCATGCAAACGGGCGCCGAGATTTGTGCCGGTCCACGCATCAGCGGCGCCTCCTTCAACAGAATCTCATAGGGCTTGATGTTACGTGTGGCCACCAAATGGCGGCCCAACAGCTCATTGTGCGCTATCTGCAAATTGTGCCCGATTTTTTTGTGAGGTTAGAATTGCTCTATGGATATATAGACTATGGATTTATGGCTAATTCAGTTACCTTGAATGGATGACAGTTGGATTTGTGAGATTTCCAGTCCTGCTTTTGATGCTGCACCGAACAGTAGGCGACCTGATTGCAGTTGGAGCATTTGTTCTTGGTCTCCGCCTGACAGACATTGCACGAATTCATATTTCCGCTTTGTATTTAAGGCAAACACTTCAATTATGGATTTTATAGATTTTCTATGCGAAATTACGAATCTAAGCACAATGCATGTGCACGTTTCCAACTGACTGCCTGACTGCCTGACTGCCCGACTGTCTGACTGCCTGCCTGAAAGAGATGTGGGCCAAGAGAGTTGGGCATGCTGCAGAGAGCAGAGCACAGGGCTCTATAAATAGACAGCGTACAACTAGTGTAGCAGACCCAAGCAGTGAACATTTTTGTTACTCTAGCTGCCAGCAGCCAGCAGCCCATTTCTCCAAACAGAAAAAGAAAAGTAAAGTAAAATTGCATAGATAGAAAATAAAAATAATTAACATGGATAAACAGCTGAATAGAAGATTCAAATCCCAGCATTAAAGGGAATTTCACTTTGATTTTTAGTTTTTCATAATTGTTTCTCAGTTGTTTAATAACAATGCAAGCAAAATTAGTTTCAGTTTTTGAATTTAAATTTTAATTGAATTTGAACATAGTTTTTTTTCCCATATTTTTTGTTTGTGTATTTATTTGATTTTGTTGTTTGTTTGTGTGTTGTGTTTGTATCTTAAGGTATTTGATTGCTGCTACAATATGTACAATTTGTTTTTGAGTTAATTTAAGAGCGGGTTAGTTATGAAAGAGTGGTAGAGAGTAGGGATTGGTGTTAGAGAGACATAGAACATAAAGCCGTACACTCGCTTATTGTATAACTTCTTATAAATCCATTTATCATTTACTATATTTTGTTTGTTTGTTGTTTGGGCTGTATGTACAACAACGCGTATCGGACCAGGACTACCGTTGTGTGTATATATCTAATATTTGTTGCGAAATCCATATGTTTCCAGTTATAAATACAATTTTTACATAGTTTATACATATATCCATATATATATATATATATGTGTATATGTATATATATACATATATATATATATAAATATATATATATATATAGCCTCCACCCCATTTGTTACAGTGAGGTATTTAACTACTTTGTATGCCTAAACTTTGCTTTTGGTTTAAACGTCGGCAGCGATTGACTCTCACAGAAAATGCTTGATTCCTTCCATTTGCACTGGCTGTCGATCATATATCAGTCTCCTCATTGGCTCCTCCATTCGTGTCGCGCAGCATCACGAATTTCTGCAGCTTCACGTTTTCCTTGTTGTTGTTGTTGTTGCTGCTGCCGTTGCGCAACTTGTTACGCTCGCGCTTCTTATCGCGCGACCCATTGACCTGGAAATTATCGCTCTGGAATGGTATCGTGTATTCCGCTTGAAATGCATTGCCTATCACTGTCACCCTTCGATCAATGTCGCGATTCTCATTGGCGTTGTCAGCCTCAGTTGTAGCCTCAGCTTCAGCACTCGCATGTGCATTGTACTGACCTAGGACAACAACAGGATTATTCATTATTTGTTATAAAATATATTTGTTTTGTTCTCTAGTTACCTTTAGCACCAAACATGTCGGTGTGCTGCTTGAGGGCATTGCGATTTCGACCACGTTTACGCATATTCATGCGCAAGGCTGCAACTTTGATGGTTTTGGCACTGGAACGGCTACGCCTTGAACTATGATTGCTATTGTTATTATTGGCATTGTTTATCAGTCCATTGGGCAACGGTTCTGTGGTCACTGCTTCGGCTTTTATGGGCGGCATGTGTTCATCAACGGGTAGCAGTTCGGGCTCTGGCGATGAGGCGGGCGTCAGGCCACCATTGTGGGCCCTGCCCAGATTGCTTTCAGTGTCCGAGTGATTGTATTGATAGATATCAGCGGTAATGTCCTCGTCGTCCTCGTCATCATCCTGATCGATTATCTCGATCTCATCCGCCTCGGACAGTGCGCTTCTCAGCATTATCTCCGGCCCCCCGCCATAAATGCCGTGCAGAAATCGCCACAGTGGTGCATTCAACTGTGCATAATCCGAGCCTGCACGCACACAACTGATGGCGGAGCCATTCTGGAAACTGGTGTCGGCAATGCCATCATTGTTAATGGCTCCCGGCTCCTTGTTGGTTATGCCGCGCAGGAATTGCTGCCACGCGCGCAGCCATGGCATGGCAATCGCATAGATGGCCGTGGCATCCAGTTCGCTTTGCTGCACATTGTATTTGGTAAAGACGGCCAGTTCGTATTGCTGGCGACGATAGAGGGCATCGGCGGCCCGCTTACATATCTCGCACTCGAATATTATGTTGACGGCCGGACCACCGCCGAAGCGATTGTAGAGGAAATCCCACAGGGGCTGCGGAATGGGCACTGCAATCTGACTGATGAGCGCCGCCTTGGAATGTAGAATGCCGCCGTGTGGGCACAGCATCTCCTGATTGTTTATCGGACCCGGCTCCGAGAACGTGGCCAATCGCGACAGCCACTCGCGTGTCACATAGAACTGAATGTCGCCCTCGTACAAAGGATTCGATGTGGACAAGTTGATCGCCTCCTCGCGCACCAACTTCATTTGAGGATTGTGTTTTTGGTAGAATAGCACATAGGCCTGACAGTTCTGCACCACATCGGGCGTCACCTCCATGACGAGCTGATCGTCAAACTCGTACCAGCGTCCATTTAAGGCATTGCGCGCATAGCACGTATAATGGCCACCTCCAACGGTGCCGTGATGGCAAATGACCGAGCACAGATTGTAGGTGGGCACCAGCGAGGTGCAGTCCTTGTGCATATAGGGACGCATATCGAAGCCCTCGAGCGGAAAGTAGACGTGCGAGGAGATCTTTGAGCTGTACGACAGATCGTGCCTGAAACGCTTCAGATGGATGCACAGCACCTCCGGCAGGTTGAGCACGCGCGAATACTTGATGCCAGTGCGCAGCTTGTTGCAGCGTTCGCAGCTGCAATGAATAGCGGCAAATGTGTATGAATATGATATAAATAAAGTATAGCTATATAGATATACAATACCTGTACATGTTGTCGCCTTTGAGCTCATCTGCACTGAAGAAACTGGCCATGCAATCGTACAGCGTTACCGACGGACCAAATATCCATGAGCGCACCATGTTCCACATCCAGGCAATCCAGCCCTCGTTACTGCGCGCCGATGCCAAGTCGGCCGCATTAAGGCTCTGCACGCTCAGGCTGTGCGTCTGATGGAGCACATTTAGAAAGTCACGCGTCGGTATGGGCAGGGAAAGGTCCTGGAATGTTTCCTCACGTGTCGAGACGCGATCGCATGTTAAACACTGCACAGAGGAAAGCAGTTTGCCATCGAATACATCGCTGATAATTGAATGAGCTGGCTCAACGGGCTTCGATTCCTGAACTGTCTTCGGGCTTTGCTGCTGCTGTTGTTGTTGTTGTTGCTGCTGCTGTTGCTGTTGCGTGGTGGATGCATCAGATATTGGATTGCTACTGCTATTCCGATGTGGCGCTATATAGTAATCGGTCTTTATTAGCACCTCCGAGGATCGGTCCGAGATGCTACTCTCGCAAGTATCGTATTCGCTCTCCGATGCTGTAGGCGTGTGGCATGTCTTTGGCACATCATCAAAGTTCTCATCATCTGTTTCGCTCGCCTGCTGCTGTTGGCTTTGTGTCAACTGTTGTTGCTGCTGCTGATGATGAGGCTGTGCTGGTTCGGGCTCGGTTAGCTCTTCATGCAGCTGATCCATAAAGCAGCGTAGAAACTCCTGTGTATCATGCTGCTGATAGCCACGAAACATGGGATGCACCGATCGAATGCCATACAAAATTCCACGTGGCGCAAGATAATCTACCATAAAAACAAAATAAGTTTATCTTTAGAGTTAACTGCAAATGGCAACTTACCCTTTGGCTCGTCGATATCCAGCCACATTTCCTGCATCAGGCGCTGGTAGCTTTTAGCCAAGCCCGCTGGCTTGGCACGCGGCGTGCTTGCAATATGCTCCACTAGATCACTGCAGTTGATAAAGTAATGTGTAACTGGCGATAGATTGCTCAGCGCCTGCAGGGCCGAATTCATGTAACACGTATTCGCAATGTTCTGCAGGCCGACGAGCCCCGTGCCCGAGCCCGTGGCCTCATCGTCGATGTCGTCGCGTTTAGCCAGCGAGTTAAGTGAGTAGCTAAATAGTTTGCCCTTATCTTGGTATCGCATATTGCGCATGGACAGACTGTTGATTGCCTATGTCAATAAGAGTTCAAGGTATTGCAAAAAAATGAATAGTCATGTAATAGAGATCGATGCACACACAGCTGGCTCACCTTTTGACCCAAGTCCAATTCGGCGCAGTGCTTACTTTCTATGTATGAGCATTTTTGTGAATTGTTGAAGCCCAAACTCATTATATGGTTCGCTTTCGAAAGATTTGTAATACAACTTTAATTGAGAATTTTGATTATAGTTTTTTTTGTGGTGTTTTGAACGCTACGGTAACCAATGTGACTACTGCATTGACCAGGCTCTGTACTGGAAGACCGAAGCTTCCAGGACATGCAAATTGACCGATGGCTGTATCCACGAATTTAAAAGTACAACAAATTACCACTTGCTAAAAAAAAAATAAAAAAAAATTGTTTTTATGCCTTCAGACAGTTCGCTCGAATATAGAGATGGCCGATACTTACGCACTTGCTTCTGTGTCACGAATAGATATAGAAGTGTAGCTCGTTAGGAGTAGGCCAAATCGGCCATATCGTTATCGTGGCTACTAATATATATGAAAACTTTATGAATTTCTATATAATAATATAGAATAACTATTCAAAATGGTATTTACTATAATAATTTTTTAAATACGGAAAGTAAGTGTTTGTGTGTTATTGTCTGATTGGCTGAGGATCTAGCACAGGGTTCAGTGGCGGCAAGTCGATCAGTTAAAAGTTCCGATAAGATAGTCGATATCTTACAGGCTTTGTATGCTGATAAGACCGGTGTAAATGTAAATAGTAGCGGTACTCATCCTTCACATAATTTTGAATGATTTTTGAACGTTTTCTGTTAACTATAGTTTCTTCTGTTATTATTATATTCTAACGGTGTTATTGTTGGTTCTTAGTTGCTTTCTATTATGAAATTAATGCGTCTTTTATCCAAAAACAGCCTCAATTGATTAATTGAAAGCCTATGGATGTTTTAAGGCACTAGCTATTATTTTATGCTCAACTAAATGCGCGTTAACTAATAAAAAAAGAGAACTCGCTGTTAACAGCAGTTCAGTAAAATGTTAAATTGAGTGTTAACGCAGGGCTGCAATAAGTAAATAAGAACTAGAGCCAACTGAACTACTATCTAGTCGTTCAGTTCAGTGAGTCGTTCGATCGAACTTATTCCGAACGATTCGATACAACTCTAGTATACACAAAAGGTTTAAAATAAGTGCTTTTCTTGTGTGATAAACCGCAAAGTGTATAAAGGACGCGATTAAACGGCAACATAAAAGCAGAGTACGCAATTGCAAACCGTAAAATGGAGCCCATATTATAGTTTTGCGTGAATCGGCTGCTGGAAAACGGTAACAACAGCCCTGCCCCATTGCTTCCCCCCTTGTATAACAGCCCTGTTTGCCAAGTGCACTGCTGCTCCTGCTTGGGCACAGGACACAAAAGTGAAAAGTTTTTAGCTAATTGGAAATGAGTTTAATAAATCGACTAAATAAAGCATGACGTATAATAAGACAAAGTCTTAAAATAGCAATTGGCATAAACGCAATGAGTGGCACAATGTGATTATTAAATTCCAAACATTTCAATTACAAGCTGTGTGCAGGGGCTGCGGTTTTTGAAGTACTGTACAAAAAAAAAAAACAAGAAAAAAATTAAATAAAAAAAAAAAATGAGACCACTTATCAAATATGAATTTCTAGTGGTTTTGCAGTTACACACATAGAATTGCATAGTCGGAAAGTCGAATCAGTGGCAGAGATAAGCAGGATCATGACCTTGGAAACGCAACCGGTTGGAGGTGGCCTGTGCGATGGCAAGATTGCTGGACTATACGATCTAGAGGAGACGCTCGGCTCCGGCCACTTTGCCGTAGTCAAACTGGCGCGGCATGTGTTCACGGGTGCCAAAGTGGCAGTGAAAGTGGTCGACAAGACAAAACTTGACGAGGTCTCCAAAGCGCATTTGTTTCAGGAAGTTCGGTGAGCTATAAATTCTTAATTTTACGATCCCTTACATTCAGTCTGATACAAGAAACTTTTCACACACATTCTCTGCAGTTGTATGAAGCTGGTACAGCATCCGAATGTGGTGCGGCTCTATGAGGTGATCGACACACAGACGAAGCTATATCTCGTGCTGGAGCTGGGCGATGGCGGCGATCTCTATGATTATATAATGAAGCACGATACGGGGTTAAGCGAGGAGCTGGCACGCAAATATTTCCGGCAAATACTACGCGCCATCACGTATTGTCATCAGCTGCACGTAGTGCACAGGTAAGCATAGATAAATACATACAACGAAAATAGTATACACACGCTTTACGTAACGCTTTCCATGGAGCACAGAGACTTGAAGCCAGAAAATGTTGTGTTCTTCGAGAAATTGGGTCTGGTCAAGCTGACGGACTTTGGGTTTAGCAACAAATTCTTGCCGGGCCAAAAGCTGGAAACATTTTGTGGCAGTCTCGCATATTCGGCACCAGAAATTCTATTGGGCGACTCGTACGATGCGCCCGCCGTAGGTAAGTGTGTTTGTATGTGTGTTTGATTGTGTCTGTGTGTGGGTGTGGGTGTGGGTGTGCGAGTGCGTGTGTTTGTATCACATGATAAGCTCTTTTTAATTATTGACAATATCTGTTAGATATTTGGTCACTGGGCGTTATACTGTATATGCTGGTATGTGGGCAGGCGCCCTTTGAGAAGGCCAACGACTCGGAGACGCTGACCATGATTATGGATTGCAAGTACACGGTGCCGTCGCACGTGACTCAGGAATGTCGCAGTTTGATTGCCACAATGCTGGTGCGTGATCCAAAGAATCGCGCCAGTGTTGAGGAAATCGCTTCGTCTGCTTGGCTAAAGCAAACCAATGAGCCCGACTCTGTGGAGCATTCACTGCCACTGGTCAGCCGTGAGCAGCTAAGCGAAGAGGATCATGCCTTCATTATACAGAAAATGATAAACGGAAACATTGCGTCCAAGGAGGAGATATTGCAGTCAGTAAACCACATATTGAACAATTGTTAACCTAACTAACTTATCAATTTGAACAAACAGAGCTCTGGATAAAAATAAGTACAATCATATAACGGCCACATATTTTTTGTTGGCTGAACTTCGTTTGCGCCGGCGGCGAGAGGAGGCCAACAAACAGAAACTGCAAGAGTCAGGCCTGAAGTGAGTCAGAATATATATGAATATGTATAAATATATATAATATATTGCTATATTGCTTATCTTTTAGACTGGGCGATGTTAATCGCAGGCTGACAGCAGATAAGCCGAGTCCAACGGAAAGTCCCAAAGTAGTTGTGCCTATTAGCATAAATGTGACACCGGCAGCACAATTTGGCAATGATAATGCGAAGCCAGTAAGTTAAAAGCAAAACAAAAAAACATACATATATTGTTGACTTATTAATGAAATGAATGCTCCTTAGGACAAGCGCACTCGCAAGTGCAGCATTGTGCGTGAGGAGGACGAGGAGGAGTCTGCGAATGAGGGCTGCGGCATTGGCAATGAGCTAAAAGTGGCCTCAATGCGTCGTGAGTCTATCTCAGATGGACGCCTCAATCGGTCGGTGCAGGAGCGTGGCTGCTCGTCAGCTCCAGCGCCAACAGCTGAAGTGCCAACAAATACACGCACAAAGATTGTTGTGTCCGTTGATGCGACGCTTGCTCAGAAGTTGAAGCAAATGGATAAATGTGCCAAGGTGGATGAGGAGACATTAAGCGGCCTAAAGGAGCTAGAGATTGGCAAGCTGAAGCCATTGCCCAGCAGCAGCAAGAATCCCGTGTTAACGCATCGTCGCACCAAGCTAAATAAGATTCGTACGCCATCGTGCAGCAGCTCGGAGGCATCCGATGATGATACAAAGACACGTAACAAGAAGAAAATCAATAAATTTGTTGGCGATACACCCATCAGATTTCGTATGCATCGGCGTGACTCGCATGACGACTCGAGCGACTCGCAGGATCAATTATATCCACCACCAGGCTCGAATAGCAGCGGTGCCAATTTCATTTCGAATAGTGGCTCTGGCGTTAGTGGCAAGAAGGAGGATCAGGGACAGTGTAAAGAGGTAGGGCAACTTAAAAAAATTACGTGTCTTTTTAGCTATTCTAATTTACCTAATCTAATCTAGCCAAATAAATCGGAAGAAACACGCAAATCTCATACACAGAAGAATAGGAAACAGCATAAGGACCATGTTGACAAACATTCCCAAGTGGAAAAACAGCAATTGGTGTTGTTCGATAATGCGAACACAACAACACGAAGACGGCGCATTCGGGAAAGCCAATCCCTGGATCGGATCACAGAGGCTCAGGAATATGAGCTGCGCTTTCGCAGCTATATGAATGACGGTGGTGCAACGGCTGCAGCATGCCAACAACATATCGAGCAAAGAAATTCATTGAACAATTTAAACACATTCTCCGTTGCCGAAACTAAAGAGGAATATGACGAGGAGTTCGACATCAGAGCGGACAACGATACTACGGACCAAATTATGAACACATTGAATGCAGCCAAAGCAACGCTTCAGCAAAAGCAATATTTTAATGACACCAATTATAGTAAGAGCTATAATAGTTATACTAACAACAATAACAACAGCAGTAGTAGCAACAACAACAACAACAACAGCAACATCAACAACAACAGCAACACCAACAAAAAGAAATCCAACGAAACACCAAAAGATATTTATAATCTGAATTCAATCGAGGAAATCGATTTGATTTTGGAAGATAAAAGCCTTACCAAAGCAATACATGTAACCGGCTCTAAATGCTTTGTCACTATGAAGAAAATTCGAAGGCTCGGAAAGTATTTTCCGGTAGTGAACTTTTCTTAATAGTTATCGTTAAAACAAAATAGCTGCAAAGTGCATTCTAAATCTTAAAACGTAGAAAATATATAGAAAATATGCATGTACGTGTATGTATACAAAAGAAAAAAAGCAAAAATGTTAAAAAAAAAAATACATATGCGACAATTTAATATTAGTTGTAGAGTAATTTAATTTATTATGCAATCTTTAACTAGCAATAAAACAAAGGCACATTTTTTGACATTATGCTAAACTCATTTACTGATGAGAACCGTTGCCTAATCTCGAAACACCATTCGCACAAATAGATTTCGTGCATTCCCAAATAAATGTTTGTATTCTATGGCGATAAGTATGTGCGTACAATGTACAAACCAACTCAAATAAAGTCAATAAAATATAAACCCTACAAAAATTCGACTTACTTAGTGTGCTTTATAAATTGCCATTTGAACTTGGCGCTCTTGACTTTAATCAGCGTGCATTGATATGAATTGTCATCGATTTTAGCATAAATCGATAATAGGCTCCACCAACTAGAGATGTACAATATACTGATTTTTGCAACATGAAGTCGTTACTTTTCGATGGTTGTGTTAAGTAACAAGTATGTGAATGGCGCTCATCACTATTATGAAATTTTTGTGGAGAAAAAATTGAGAATAATATTAGAAATAAAATAGGCATAGTAAACTGTGTGAAAACTGTAGCCTCAACAAGCAATAATGTTGCGCATCTATCAGAACACATACCGGTAAGCATTGCACGTGGCAATCTCAAGCCGGTAGCAATTTTCATACGCCGATTTCGTCATCGCCTCTCCCATGTCGAATTCGCATTTGCATTTGCAGGCGAACAGCAAAAAAGGCCGTTGTTTACTCCACCAAGGTGGTCTGCTGCAATCATTCCACGCTATGCAACATCACTATGCAACGCCGCCGCAACGGTGCAGGCGGCCAATGGGAGCAGCATCATAGTCGTAACCACGAGCACTTTCTGTTAGCGGGCAACCAAGCGAGAGGCTGGACAATACCGCCACATTCGCGTGGTTATGGAATGTTTGTGGTGCGGATACTCAAAGGTGCGCTCAAGCTGCGCTACCTAGTGCTGGGCGGTGCCATTGGCGGTGGTGTTTCATTGAGCAAAGTGAGTACATAGAAAACGCTAGCTATCCATTGCTGTTATATAATGTGCAAATTGCAATTATGTACGTGCAGAAATACGAGGATTGGAAGGAGGGGCTGCCTGATATGAAATGGCTAGAGGATGCACTGCCTCAGGGTGAGAGATGGAGTCAGTTCTCAAGGAATCTCATTGAAGTGGGCAGCGTAGTCAAGAATGCCATTGACATTGGTGAGTCTAGCCCTAAGACCGGATTAGATGTGTATGTCCACTCTCTCACTTTAAAATGCCATAACAGTTAGTTGGTTAACTTGGGGGATCACGGATCGGATAAACAGAGTTTCTCTAACTATGCACCTTAATTCGCATATATCTTTTCTGTTTTCTTTTAATCATTTCTTTTCACTCGCCTGCTTGTTAGCCGTTTTTACATTTTTACATTTGTATAAACACAAAATACTCTTCGCTAAAATTGGGGTTTGATTGTAGATCCGAGGCTCAAGCAGCTTGGCGAAGAGAAAGTGTCGGAATGGCGCTCATGGTTCGATAATCGCCTGGACGACGCCCTCGAAGCGGCCGACTATCAAGGAAATCAAATTGTCGAAAGTAGGTTCCACATTTCAAATCGATTTGGTACGAACATTATGCATTTAAAGTGAGAGAATTTATATGTTCGCCCAACATTCTAACAAATCATATAACAACTAATTATCTATCCAAACTCTATTTCAGCCAAGGAGGACATTAAGTCAAAGGCAACGGTCGCGGCACTGGGAATTCCTGTGGACGAGAGTCGTAAGAAATATGGTTAGCTAAAGCGCTTTGTTGAATTGAATATTGTTTATTTATTTTAGCATTTGCTTATTTTACAGACAAACTGCAGAGTCAAGTGGAAACGCTGCAAACTGAAATCATGAATGTTCAGATCAAATATCAAAAAGAACTGGAGAAGATGGAGAAGGAGAATCGTGAGCTCCGTCAGCAATATCTCATACTCAAGACGAACAAGAAGACGACGGCGAAGCGAATTAAGAAATCCCTAATTGACATGTACTCCGAAGTTCTGGACGAACTGTCCGGCTATGATACGGGCTACACCATGGCCGATCATTTGCCGCGAGTTGTTGTTGTGGGTGATCAGAGCAGCGGCAAGACATCTGTGCTGGAGTCTATAGCAAAGGCGCGAATCTTTCCTCGTGGCAGCGGCGAAATGATGACTCGTGCCCCTGTCAAGGTAACGCTGGCCGAGGGACCCTACCATGTGGCCCAGTTTCGTGACACGGATCGTGAATACGATCTAACAAAAGAGTCGGACCTGGCTGAATTGCGTCGCGAGGTGGAGTTCCGAATGCGCGCCTCTGTGCGTGGCGGCAAGACGGTCAGCAATGAGGTGATTTCCATGACGGTCAAAGGTCCAGGATTGCAGCGCATGGTGCTGGTCGATTTACCGGGCATTATTTCGGTGAGTAGTTAATGAAACTTACGAAAATCCCAACTCAACATTGTTTGCTTTGCAGACCATGACAGTTGACATGGCGTCGGATACCAAGGACTCCATTCACCAAATGACCAAGCATTATATGAGCAATCCGAATGCAATTATACTTTGCATACAGGATGGCTCAGTGGATGCGGAGCGCAGCAACGTCACGGATCTTGTCATGCAATGTGATCCCTTGGGTCGTCGCACAATCTTTGTACTTACCAAGGTCGACTTGGCCGAAGAGTTGGCTGATCCTGAAAGAATAAGAAAAATACTGTCAGGTAAACTGTTTCCCATGAAGGCGCTGGGCTATTATGCCGTTGTCACCGGTCGAGGTCGAAAGGATGATAGCATAGATGCCATCAGACAATACGAGGAGGATTTCTTTAAGAATTCCAAGCTGTTTCAGTAAGTAGAGCACCCATTCCTAGTGCATAGTTGATTCGCCACTATAATCTTTACGATCTTTGTAGTCGACGCGGTGTTATCATGCCACACCAAGTGACGAGTCGAAATCTGAGCTTAGCTGTTTCGGATCGTTTCTGGAAGATGGTGCGGGAGACTATAGAGCAGCAGGCCGATGCATTTAAGGCGACTAGATTTAATCTGGAAACCGAATGGAAAAACAACTTTCCCAGGTAAACAAATAGTTGAATATATATATACTAAAGTCTATTTATATGAATTGTTGCTTATAGACTGCGCGAATCTGGACGTGATGAGCTATTTGATAAGGCCAAGGGCGAAATACTAGATGAAGTTGTCACACTGTCACAGATCTCAGCCAAGAAGTGGGACGATGCACTCACAACCAAGCTGTGGGAGAAACTATCGAATTATGTCTTCGAAAATGTTTACCTACCCGCTGCACAGTCAGGTTCTCAAAGTAATATTCTGTAGTTAATAAGTATTTAGAGTTGTAAGCCACGCCCACTGCTTCGATTCGAGTGGAATTCCGAAGTCCATCTACCATATATGTATGTGTCTGTATCTTTTTGTGTTAAGCAGCCAAATGCTTTAGCAGGAAATTCCAACTGTTCCGTCACCCAAAATGAGTTGGGAGTCACACGCGACCGAAAACCTGTTTCCACACTGTCGCATACCCCTTCCGTTGAATCATATCTATAAATTTAATGTTTGTGTACTCCCCAATTCTCAAGTTTCATTAGCGCCGCTTAATGCGAAGGAATCCCAAAAACAAATGTGATTCAACATATATTTTTATATAGATATATATATACATATTTCTATATTATATTTATACCTTTCGAAGTCATGTGCCAATAAGGCGCGTACTTGTCTTGCCGGAAAGTGTGATTTACAGATTTACGAATTATATGCCGAAATTCGTGCCAAGCAACACGTTTAACCCGATATGTCAATTAAAGCTGCGTTAATTTGATCAATGGAAACACTAAAAACAAACTTCCTAATTAGATGAATTTAAATTTAAATGCTAAATTCTCAAGTGCATTGGCCGAGTTTAAATTGAATGTGTTTTGTCCTCGTATTGTTGTTGATCATTTTAGCATCGATTCTATGTGTTAGCCAAATATTGTAAGAGAAACTGATTGTTTGTAATTTGGTTCTTTTAGATTCCTTCAATACGATGGTGGATATCAAGCTGAGGCAATGGGCGGAGCAGGCATTGCCAGCGAAATCGGTGGAGGCAGGCTGGGAGGCTCTGCAACAGGAGTTCATATCGTTGATGGAGCGGGCAAAGAAGGCGCACGATCATGATGGTGTGTTCGATCAGCTGAAGGCAGCGGTTGTGGATGAAGCCATACGCCGGCATAGCTGGGAGGACAAAGCCATTGATATGCTCCGTGTGATACAGTTGAACACATTGGAGGATCGGTTTGTGCACGACAAGACGGAGTGGGATCAGGCGGTTAAATTCCTGGAGAACTCTGTCAATAGCAAGCTCGTGCAAACCGAGGAAACTCTGGCCCAAATGTTTGGCCCCGGACCGTGGACGCGTTTCGCGCAATGGAAGTCCCTAGCGCAGGATCAGCAAAAGCGACGCAGTGTCAAGGGTGAACTGGACAAGATATTAAAGAATGACTTGGTGCGTATGGCAAAGTAAGTTGAAGCCTTGTGCAATTCAAGATTCGTGTATTATAGAAACACCTACCCAGCCTAAGCTACGATGAACTGACGACAGTGCGCAAGAATCTGCAGCGCGATGGCGTGGACGTGGACACGGACTATATAAGACAGACGTGGTTCCCAGTCTACAGAAAGTGCGTAGCCTAAATATTCTCATTATTTAGTTAACTAACATAGATCCGTTGCAGACACTTCCTGCAGCAGGCATTGCAGCGGGCGAAGGACTGTCGCAAAGCTTACTATTTGTACACGCAACAAGGCTCTGAGTGCGAGGTATGTGTGTCAAGAGTAATTCTTTCCAGGCTTAGCTTATTATTTGTACTTTTACTTCAGGTAAGCTGCAGCGATGTAGTTCTCTTCTGGCGCATACAACAGGTCATCAAGGTGACGGGTAATGCGCTGCGGCAGCAGGTCATCAATCGGGAGGCGCGACGCCTGGATAAGGAGATCAAGGCAGTGCTGGATGAGTTCAGTGACGATGAGGAGCGGAAAGCGCATCTGCTCACGGGCAAGCGTGTCCAGCTAGCCGAGGAGCTAAGTAAGTAGTTGCTGCCAGAGTATGCGAATCATTCATCAATTTCAAATTTATTGCAGTTAAAGTACGACAGATTCAGGAGAAGCTGGAGGAGTTCATTAATTCATTGAATCAGGAGAAATAGGATATTTATGGTGTGCCATGACCAAAGACACAACTGCGTTATCTATTTAATGTATTAATTTAAGCTCAAAAACAAAACAATACAATACGAAACGTTTATAATCACAGTCACGACTTGTTCATAACGATTTTTCCTTACTGTTTAGTTAATACGCTTACTTTGTGCAGCAGAAAGTACTAAATGAAAATAAACATTGTTAGTTTGTATTTGAACATGGCTTTTCATTGTTTATGGAGAGTAGGGGAATGGAGTATATGGGAGCTGTGTTTGATATGCTTGTTTACTTGTTTAAATTTAATTAAATAAATTCCAGAAATTTGTCGAAGCTCTGAAAAGAATTTTTGCTATAAAACTCTTGAAAGTCATTTTGATCAAGTTTTGTATATTTAATAATAATAAAAACACATAATATTTTCGTTGTTGTAAATTACTTAAATGTTTCATTTTGTTGTAAAATGTGTATATAACTTTTAAATAAACTAAATAGTGTACATAGCTCTACTCTATGCTGTGTTGTTTGTCTGCTCACTGTTCATTGTTCTTTATAGATATGATGTTATTTCAAGCTTTTTACATAGTATTAGTTGATAAACATGAGTATGTATTTAACTATTTATATATATATAAATGTATGTGTGTGATTACCAGAAGGGCCAACGTTTTGTTTGTTTTCATAATCAGCTAAGGCGAAGCGTTGACAACGGATCGTGGAGTACGGTTTGGTTAGTTGGGTGCAATGACCCAACGGCAACAACAACAGCAGTTAGGTGTGTGTGTGGGTGTGTGTGTTTGCTTGTCTTATAACTAGAAACTTACATATGTACAAACTATGTAACAAGTCTGGGGCGGGGCGGGGGAGCAAAAGCTACCAATAAAGTTAGTTGAATTTCTTAAATTAAACAAATGCAACGTCGTACTCATCTCTTAACTTGGCAGTCGATTTGTGGCCCAGCCATAAGCTCAGCTGCTAAATATGATATATAGATATCAACAACATCATCATCATCATCAACATTATTATCTTGATCTGCTTCTACGTCGTTCGGCTGACACTCAGCAGAGCGTTTCACACTTATGATTGAATATATATAGTATATCTATAAATTTTAGTTACAAATTGATCAATCAATACTAAAGCTTAATGTATGTGTGTATATATGTGTATGTGTGTGTGTGTGTATGTTTAAATTGAGGCGAGGCACTCGATAAAGCAAAAGGCACAAACATTACACTTAGAGTAAGGCTACTTAATCTAGATCTAGACAAATACGACGACATATCAAGTACATGCTTCAAGCAGGCACTGAACAATTTGTTGTTACTGCTGCTCTTACAGCTGCTACTGCTTTTACTAGTTACTAATTCACTTGCTTTTTCAGTTACTGTTGCTGTCGCTGCTTTCAATATCTTCAACAACATCGAGTGATTGGCAATTAGTGTTAAACTAACCACTTAATGGTACAAATGGGGCGCTATCAATAGACAATTAATGTTTGGGCTTTTCTTCCGTTGTCTCTGGCTCTCTCTCTCTCTGTATCTCTCTAGGCTGTGGATAGGGCCTCGTTCTTGGCATTGCGTTTCTGCTCCCAGCTGGATATCCAGGACAGCGGATAGCAGAGGAAGGCGGATAACAGTATGAGACCGCCCGCAAAGTAGAAGGCCACATTGTAGCTCTGCGTAGCTGCATACAAGGCACCTGTGCGATAAGATAAGAAAGAAAGAACCAAAAATGAAATCAAATCCAAGGCAGTTTCACCCCATCACTCCTGACTTACCTGCTATGGGACTGCCTATGGTGGCAGCCAAACCCTGGAACAGCATCAGGAAGCCAAAAGCATTCGTCAGTTTCTCCAGGCCAATCAATTCGACGGCAATCAGTGATCGCAGCGCCGAGAAGCAAGCGATGCAGATGCCAAAGAGCACAGCGAATGCCCATTGGGTGGTGGCATTGATGACGACGCCGCTGAAGATGGTGGCAATGCCGCCGGCGGTGAGGGCCACATTGTTGAGCCAGAGTGGCTTGACGCTTGGGAAGGAGCTCATCGAGCCGCAAACGATCCTAGCGAAGGTGTTGATCATGCCAATGCCGGAGATAACTGAAACAGCCGATTCCTTAGCCATGCCAGCGTTGACGGCGCGATCCGTGAGGAAGGAGAAGGGCACAAAGAAGCCCATCATGGTCAGAAAACCACTGAAGGCCAGGCACATGAAAGCCGGCGACTTGAGCAGGCTGGTGTCCAACATCGTGGAGAGTGTGCGACGCACTGCCTCCGGGCAGATGCGGCAACCCTTCTGTCTGTCCTCCAGCATATCCTGCTTGGTGGGCAGACGCGTGACGGACATGTGATAAGCCAACGAGGTCTGCGACTGATACTGCGGGATGCGTGTCAGCGAGCCGGTGAAGAAGATATCATCTCTGTACATGGGACGGGACGAGGACTTAGATTGGTCATGATGATGGCCGTTCTGATCGTGATGGCCGCCAGCGCCGCGCTTGGCCAAATCTTGTGGGCGACGTCCCGAAACGGTGTGTCTGCGTGCCTGAATGCTAACGGGCTTGGCCTCCGTCTCCAGCAGATTATCGTTCTCGGCCTCCTCCTCGTTCTCGCCCACAGTCGTGAGTTCCTTGTGCAGGTTGAAGGTCAGCTGTTGTGGATCACCGTTGGGCGTGGTTGGCTGCGACTTGCGCAACTGCTTCAGCTCCGTGCCCTTGTTGGCCTGGCCCGATGGACGACGCTCCAGATTCATGCCCTTGAAGATCTCCGCAGCCGTTGGATAGTGATGACGCTGCGAGGCGCCCATATAGGTATTATGTGCCGAGTTGGGCATGGAGTAGGCGAAGCGTCCCTCGGGCAGCGGCTTGGTAAATGCCGCCTGATGCAGTTGCGGAGTGGGAGCCACTGTGCTGCCATGTCCATTCAGCTTGCTCTTCTCCTCGTCGACGACGGTGCCATCTTCGGTGACGCCCAGTGTAATGGGCTGTATGGGACGGAAGGCAAGGCCAAAGATTGCGCACGACAAGATCATGACGCCCTGAATAGCCAGCGTGGTGCGCCAGCCGGTCTTCTCCAGCAGCATATCGGTCAGAGGAGCAAAGACAAAGGTGCCCACGCCGGAGCCGCAGAGGGCAACACCTGTGGCCAGGGCGCGCCACTTCTCAAAGTAAAAGCCAATGATGACCACAGCGGGTATGTAGACCATGCAGAAGCCAATGCCACCCAAGATGCCGTAGACCACAAACAGGAACTCCACGCTGGTGGCAAAGTACGAGAGACCAAAGCAAATCGAGCCGAAGATGGCGCCGGCAATGGTCACAGGACGGAAGCCAAAGCGATTGGCCAAGGCGCTAACAAAGGGTCCGGCCATCAGGTAACAGCCGCTGAGCAGCGATGAGACGAAGGTGACATAAAACTTGCTCACATGAAACTCCTTCATCAGCTCCTCCTGAATGATGGCCGAGCAGAAGACGATGCCATCGATCACTGTGCAGCAGAGGAAGGAGGCAACCATGACCACCCACGCCCAGCCGCTATCCGGTGGCACAACAACTGCTGCCGTATCTATCTCCTCCTCCTCCTCCTCTTCATTATCCTTATCCGTATCCGGATGCTTGGACACGAGAGCATTGACAGTGGCCAGCTCATCCTGCGATTTGGTATGCTGTGTGGGCATGGTGCAGCTGCATGGAATTAAATGATTTCATTTTGTTGATATTACAAAAATATATATATATGTATATAGAAATAAATATTATATAAATGTAGTTATTAATAGATATAGATATAGATATAGATATATATGCTGAAATAATTGTTATGCAAATTGTATTTATTTTGTTGTATTTTTATCAGCGAGCCAACGGGCGCCCACACAAATATTCGCGCGCAGCCTTCACACAGATTGCGTATACGCCCCCTTGAACGGAAATACACTTTCCCTTTTCAATACACATAGCATGATACTACTATATATACTATATACACTATATATATATATATATATATATATATATAATATCATATTATGTTTATAATTAGTCACGTGTGTGTACTCTGGCGTATTCGCAATGCATTTGTTGTTGTATCTCTTTATCTGTCTCTGTATCTATAGCTGTTCTATGTATGCGTATCTGTATCTTTAGCTGCTTGTATCTTTATCTATGCTTTGTTTTTTGTTTATTTCAACGACGTCAATTGTGGCGTTATGTATGTGTTTTGCTGGGGGTGGGTGTCAAACGTCAACGTCCTCCTCCACCTCAATGGCAAAGCCAGTGCCAATGTCAAGCGAACGGCAACGACAACAACTGCGTCAAAAGCTGCTTAAAACAATCGCCATAAAAAATAAAAACAAAATTTACGTTTCCTTTTTATTTTCCAAAAATAATATATGTGCTTAAGCTGTTCGTCAATTTTCCACGCAGTTCGACCTGACAGCCACAATTTGCGCATACAAGAGGAAATCTCTCAAATTGTTGCCTTTTTTTACCATTTTTATTTTATATATAAAGACATATATAAATTTGTATAATCTTTATGCATATATAAGACATCTTTAAGGTATTTTTAAATTTTAAAATATTTAAAAAAATATTTTTTGTATGTTTTTTAATGTACTTTTAACTGATTTCTTTTTAGTTCATTTTCTTTGCACCCGCTCAGCAAAGCTGACGACCTTGATTTCTTTATTTTTGGCCTTATCTAATCTGATCTGGATGCGAACACGAATGCATAGCTATTTGGGCTTATGACTGCTATAAACGTAAAGTACTGCAACATTTTGTTGCGACACATTTATTTGGCTTACAAAATGTTTGTGCTGTCTGAAAAAACAATGTGAAATGTGGATTAAGCGGGCAATGGTGCAGTTCAGTACTGTAAATATATATATATTATATATATAGTATATATATACATATATATACCTAAATTATACACCCACAATTAAGACATTAACGACATTTGTAAGGCTTACAAAATGCTTTTAATTGCCTAATCAAGAAATTGAGTTATGATGCGGCTTAGCAAGATCATATATAATGGACAAAGCTTGAATGTAATCTGTTTGGTTTGTTATAAAGATTTTTCTGACTTGGACTTAAACATAATAATTTATTATGACCAAGTACTTGAATAAAGGTTATTTAGTGTTCATTTTGTATACAAAATATATATAAACCCTGCAAAGGAAATTTGTAATATGATTTCTAATATGAATCAAACTAAAACAATTATCCAGGACAAGAATCCAAATGAATTAATTCAAGATTTTCAATGAGAATTATCTATGGATTATATTTACATTCAAATATAATAAATTCACAGTAAATATATATAAATATTCAATATTATTAGATATAGATATTATATATCATATATTTCAATTACCACCTGCCAGCAGACACTCTGCAAATCCCAAGGCAAAATCCTAACTCTCATTCTAATTCTACAATATAATCCAGTTGGAGGTTAGTCATATGGGCAGCCTAGATAAAGGCAACACACAATCTGGCTAAGATTTACGATGCCAGAGATTTGTCATAGATATTCGTATAATGCTAATGATTAGCCACTTTACACAGATTGTTGAACATATTCCTGGCACCTGACAACCCTGCTGTTTACCGCATGTACAGTTATTTATTTGCGGTTTAGTGTTCGTTTTTTTTTTTTTTTATTGCCTGGCAACCCCAAGCGTAGATGTTTTTTAAAAAATAAATAAAACCCTGGCGATTAGCTGCTGATTAGAGCATTGTAAATAGTTTATTGTCTGCCTAATAGCAACAGCAGCAGCAGCAGCAGCAGCAACCGAAGCTCATAAACTCTAGAATAAATATTATAAATACCCTGAAATTCATGGTATAAATCAATTGCTTTGACCAGATTTGCCTTTAGCCAAGATATGGATTTGTTGCACTATCATGGCCCAAATAGCCAGATAAGTGTGCCTAAACCCACTTGGCAACTCAACTTTTTTGACATGTGACTTGCTACGAGCATTCGATTTCCTTGATTATGTCAATTTATGGTGCACCATATAAGGTCTATAAATATATATATACATATATGAATATGTGTCTGTGGTAGTTGAAGATAGGCGTCGTTGAAACCCTTTAACACTTTTGTTTATTATGCAATATTATTATTATTGTTATTATTGTTGGCGCGACTCTCGTATTTCATGATTGCTTCTTTTTTATTTGCCCAACGGTCAGACCAAAGTGTAGGAAATGGCTCAGCACATTGCCCGAAAGAAGCCAGACAAGTGTTACTGCTGCCTCTTCCTCCTCCTGCTGCTGTTGTTGCTGTTGTTTTCTGTGTCTACTCTTAACTGGCTTGCAGCTAACCCCAACTATAAATAGACCGTTGTCAACTTGTTGAACGAAATCGAACCATTTGGTTTTTGTGCAAAGTACAAAACGACTTCTGGCCAGGAGAACGCGCCCAGTTGCACAACTCAGACAGACTGAATCCATGCCAAACGCGAACCCGACACTTTGAATACCCACTAAATAAATATGAGAAGTGCGTAAAGTGCGGTTGTTTGTGGAAATTTGTCATAGTCCTTAGAGTAAGCACCGAACAGAACTAAAGAATTTGTTAATTAAATTTAGATTTAGATCTTAATCAAAATCTCTAATTCATGTTATTAATATGCATATATTTTAGAAATATCATAGAAATGTTAGAAATTTACTTTTGATCTTACTAGAATGACGTACATTGATCGTTTATTGATCTCTTTCTACTCTGTCTCTCTCTCTCTTTACTCTCCTGTTATTCGATATCTACGTCAGTCGACTCTCTCTCTCTCTCTCTGTCTACGCTCTTATTCATTGATGTCTACTGTCAGTCTACTCTCTGACTCTAACCTCTCTCTCTCTCTCTCTAACCTCTCTCTCTCTCTCTCTCTCTCTCTCTCTCTCTCTCTCTCTCTTTCTCTCTCTCTATTTGTTTTTTACGCTATGTCTACCTTCAGTTCACTCTCTCTACTTGATATCTTCCCTCTCTCTACTCTCTAGGTATTGTCCTTATCTCACTCTGTCCTCCTCTCTCTCTCTCTCTCTCTCACTCACTCTCTCTCTCTCACTCACTCTCTCTCTCTCACTCTTTCCCTCTCATTTTCTTTCCCTCACTCTTTCCCTTATATACCATAAATTTTACAAATTTGTATATATAATATAATCCTGCGTAGTCTCTGACAACCTTATCCCAGATTTATGTAACCTTTTACAGAGTATTTGCTAGTCGTGCATTGTATAGCCTGTAAACAGGCTTATTTTTTATTTGCACTGCCATGGCGCCTGGGTTCGGCGGCGTTTTATGTCATTTATGCAGCACAGACACACTGGATAGATGTTATGTGGCATGGAGCGGAGCTGTTGTCCTTAGCCTGGTTGTAAGCTAATCCCGCTGTGAGCAAACACAGGCGACCATCCATCAACTAAAGTAGCCCGCTTACTCCAGCCGGCCATGCCCGTCCCCGCCTGCGACCCTGCAGCTGCAGCTGTTGTCAGTGGCGTCTACCAAACAGTTGTCAGCGTCAATTGCGATTGTTGACAGCTCTTAAGCTGATGCCCGTCGATTGAATTAATAAATATTATAGGTGAAAACATATGGTTGAACCGAGAGATGCCACAAGAGAGTGAGCGAGAAAGGGACAGGCAGAAATAGTCAGGCAGACAGACAGACAGACAGACAGGCAGACAGACAGCGAGTAGCATTGTTGCTTTTCCCATTGCTGGTTTTTCCTTTTAGCATAACTATGTGTACATGTGTAAACGTATCTATGTAACTATGTATCTGTAGCTGTATGTGTGCTTTGTTTGTTTGCGTATCTCATTTATATCCGGCTGTCTCTTTTCCTCAAAACATGTGGCGTGCGTGTGCGTGTGTTCCACAATTTGTAGCTACATTAAATGATTTTCTGCTCAAAATATTAATTAGCTGATGCTTCTGTTTGAATTTCTTTTTGGAATGCCAACCTGTTGTCTACGCCCGTATAAGGCCACTGGCCACAGTGGCGTTTTTTTTGGGCGTGCGCCACTCCAAAAATTTAGCCCAAATTATTTGTGAAACACTTTAAACAACTGGCGCTTGTGCTTGCCAAGTTCATTGAACGGCCTTTCACCCAGCCACAGACACCAAGACAGAGTCAGAGTCAGAGTCAGAGTCGGAGTCATAATCAGTGTTAGAGTCAGAGTCGAAGCCAAACATTCATTCATCTGACTCATAGCTTAAAGTCCAAGAGTTGCGCATGCGCAGAAAGTGACGGCGCTTGAAAAGAACTCAGAAGCATAATCATAAATGACATATCTTTAGCTTTTAATTGCAATTTCAATTTTCATTTATATCAATTAATAATACAGTGAATAGTGAAAAGGTTTATCGAGGCATATTTGTATCTTATCTTAACAAAAAGTTTCAATTTTTAAAGAACTAATTATAAGGAATGGCACGCTCAAGGCTTAAAGTTGAATTTCATCAAATATTCACTGAATTGATATGATATGATATGATATGATGATTGAAGGTTAGCTTAAAGGCTATATCTATATAGACATCTCATATCAATTCTTCATTTTAAAAGAAATTCATTAGCATAAATGAAACATCTATTCTTATATACAATATATTATATATATTATCGAATAATTATGTATTGATTTCCACTTGATATTTAATTTTGATTTTTCAATCTCCAATCTTTGATAAATAGATTATATTTAGTTTTAGATTGGAGAAGAGTCAAATGTTATCTATTAGAGATCTTGAACTTTCCGAAAGTATCCAATATTATCAGCATATTCCTAACAAGATCAATCAATAATTTATATTTTTAACTCAAATCCCAAATCAGTTAAGGAATTTTAATTGAATTTTTTAATTACTGAAATGATTGCAGAAACGTTTAACGAATTTTAAATTCTGTATAGATATAGATATCTATATATTTGAATATATGCATATATATATACATATATGTTAATATATAAATTATCTTAAGACTAAAGTTCAATAGTCTGCAAATGAATTCGAACTGTGCTTAAGATAGCTGTTTCCTTTGGTTACATAGATTATATGCACGTTGCCTATAAAGTTTATAAAGCTTATATATGCATATGTATGTGTGTGTGTGTGCTTAATATGTAGTATATAGAGCAGATGCGAGACGCACTTTATCAGCTCCAGTTATGGTTGCTACTGTTGCTGTTGCTGTCGGCACTATCGGCATGAACAAAGGCATGTCAGCTCTTTGGTGGCACAGCCAGTGTCAATGAACAATTAGTGGAGCGATCAATGGTCGTCCGGGTCTCGTAGAACCCAAAAAAAATACATATATATATACATATATATGTATATATATATATATATATATACATATGTACATATATGAAACACGTAACATAAACCCGAGCGCACTTTGTCGGAAGTGGAGCATGCGATTCAAAATCAATTAACATGTTCAAATTATGGAAAATTCAACTAAGTTTAGCAATTATTTGTTCAGATGCATTCGAGAGGCGCACAAAGAGACAGAGAGAGAGAGAGAGAGAGAGAGAGAGAGAGAGAGAGAGAGAGAGAGGCGAGAGAGAGACTTGTCACTGATTTATAAATGTAAATTGATTTTTGATGGGGTTATCTGCACGTGACTTTGATGAGGCACAGTCAAAGAGATACAGATACATTTACAGCTACAGATACATTTAAAGCTACAGATACATTTACAGCTACAGATAAAAGTTGTGTTCCCGTTGCTCTGACATTGGCGCTAAAACGCTTTCGAATTTAAAATAAATCTGATAAGGTTTCAATGTAAACAAACAAGCTGCAATTGCATTACAGATACATGTGAGTGGCACAGAGAAAGAGATAGAGACTGAGAGACTGAGAGAGAGAGAGAGAGAGAGAGAGAAAGATAGACTTGACACTGATTTCTAATTGGAGTGTATTGTAAATTGATTTTTTATGGGGTTATCTGCACGTGCCTTTAATCAAGCCCTTGCTCAAGCTTCAATCACAAGATACAGATACTTTTACAGCCAGATACAAATACAGATACATAAGTTGTGTTCCCCTTTGTTTTGACATTGGCGCCAAAACGCTTTCGAATTTACAACAGATCTGATAAGCCACATATATATATAAATATAATATTTATATTTAATAACAAACAAGCTGCAAAACTGCATTTGAGAATTGTCATCCAGCTGCACGGAACACAAGCTTATCGCAGCTATCAATCAACAGCTCAGCTCAGCTCAGCGCAGCGCAGCCCTAATCAACTGCAAATATGTAAATATTTTCTGAACTGATTAACGTAAAAGTTTCGTTGTCTGGTAATTATTTATATATTTTCATAAGATGTGGAAAGATTTTTTGTGTGCACTCAATTTATATAAATATATGTATGTTTATATATATATATATATATATATATATATTTATATATATTTTTTATACATATATCTTTAAGGTTCCACACGCAAACGCGCTGAGGCATATCTAATGCAAAAAAAACTCAGAAAAAACCGCAAGAATTTTGAAAAAAAAACAAATAAAAAACAACGCTTGAAACCTCAGTTATTTGGCAATGAATGATTGTGACTGACTGAGTGACTGACTGACTGTCTGTTTCTGTCTCTGTCTTTGTTGCATTGTAAATGCACAAAACTTGTTTACGGCAACACAAATAACTCAAATATATAAATATATGAACAATCTATACTTAATAAATACATATTCCATGTCATTTGCTACTTAGCCTAGTTTGCTTTTGCCTATTAATTAATTTAATTGAAATATTTGCCAGACACATGCCACACTTAGTATGTAATTGGGCGTCTTGGTCAATTGAGAACGTTAACATATGAATCAGATTCTGAATAAGCATTGCTATCTGTATCTGTATTAGGTTTAGTCACAGCTTCAACGTCATTGGCAGTTCTAATGCTTCTCTAAGTCCAACACCGACGTCATATCCTTTTGAAACAACTTATTTGGGTAAGAGATGAAAAGTTGATAGCTACTGAATGTTCTATGTATTTATATACATTTATACTATATAAATATTAAGTAGAAGAAAGACTTTGTTTATTATATATATGACCAATAGCTAGGATCATCTTTAATAAATTTTTAAAAATTCTTTTCATTGTTTTTCTACACATAGAAAGAGTCTTTATGAACCATGACACCATAAAGTCATATATTGTGCTTCCTATAGGCAAGATATAGTTTAACCAGAACAAAGACTGAGAGACATGAATTCTATTAAAGTTTATATAAATTCTTCATCAAAATTTCAAATCCAACTTGTTCAGATTGAAGCCAAAAGAATTATAATATTAAAAGAGTTTATAATAATTTTGAAATCTAACTCATTTTGATACTAAATTTGATTTATGTAAAAGCTGATATCTTTATATACAATATATGCTAAATACAAAATTAATTTATATCTATCCTACCTATCTAGACAGAGCATCTGCCAGTCGACTACAGCCATTTTTCTTACAATCTTACATACATTTGTTCTTTATCTTCAAGTATATTAGATTATATTCTTACTTTTATTGCAACCGCATCTTGAACATGATTTAGAGGCACTTGATTTTCTATTAAATTTATAATGTTCTTTATAATCTCTTGTGTCTTTATCTCTGAGTACCATTTGCTTTCCCTCTTTTATATATTCATTCACAAAATCTAGTCAGCCCGCTTCAGCCTTGTGTCGTTGACACGTTTCCCATTAAATACCTTTTGTTTTAATTAGTGAAGGTGATTATGTATTTTTTTTTGGTTTTTTTTGTTTTTCTTTAAACTGATTATGCAAATGCTATAATCGAGATGTCAATAACGGATCAACTAGAAGTTGTCTTGTTTTTTCTACCCGGCAACCGGTTGTAAAGGAAAGTCAAGAAGTCGCTCGCAGAGATCAAAGACAGAGCAAAAGGCCTTGAACAAATGCCAGCATATGTATACATATTATTTTCATTTTTTGCTTCTATGCTACCTTGGTGGGTTTTCTATGGGTGAGTCAGCGCACAGTCATGTCTGGATAGACAGAGCAGTCGAAAAAAGAGGTAGAAAGGGTGTGTCGCACTTTTTTGTATACCCTCAAAATATACATCATAGGTAAGTGAAGTATATGGGTTTTGTTTAACAATTATGTAACAGCCACAAGTAAGAAGCAGAAATTTTATATATTGCTGAGCAGCATCACTGGTTGAGTTGAAGTAGCCCTTTCTATCGATAACGCTCGCCCAGCTGTTTGAAATTCTCTTAATATGTTAGCCTTCTATAGCTTACGCAAGTCAAATTTATGCAATTTCCAGGAAATTGATGAAGCCCAATATCAAATTTGAGTCGTTGGGCTTATCGCGTACGTGGTGTGAGCTAAAACTGCCCAATTTGTTATATTGATTTCGCTAATAGAGTCCTACATTTATTGGATGATTCACCCATGATGATTCTAGCAAAAATCGCAAGTGAAACCCGCATAACACTTGCTGCAGGGCATCTCCTAGTCGAGCACTCCCATTTGGTGCAATCTTATTTGCTTTATTTTGATGTCTATTTGTTTTTGCCTAAAAATCGGCTTTTTCTGTTTATTTTTTAGGGCAATTTGCATGATAATTGCTTTTGGCATTAAGATAAAAGTAAATTGCTTGTAAGAAGGGGTTCAGGCCAATTAGTTCTTGGTAACGCATTTGCATAACTATCCCACGTATCTGTAGCTGTTGCTGTTGCTGTAGCTGTAAAAATATCGATCTAGACTTAAGCTGATTTTCTTCTCGCTTGTTTATCAAGTTCAGGAAAGCAAAAAACTGAAAAGCAACATCGAAACGAAACAACGTCAGCGAAAAACGCCCATAAAAGGCACTCGAAAGCCGTTTACGTGTTAACGTGTTTCTGGTTCCTGATTCCTGGTATTGGCATGATGACTCTTCCAGGCTAAAGCCAAAGAAGACGACGGCGACGACATTAAATGTACATATATATACATATACATACATATACATACATACGTACATACATACATATATTAAAGTCGCGTCGCGTCTTGCATCTCGTCTTGGACTTAAAGTTAGAACATTAACAATTTGTGACTAAGTTCCCGGCCGGTGTGCGCGGAGTCTCAATTGAAGTTGCTGCCAGACGGCGCGACGTGTGTGTTGTTGGTTGTTGGTTGTTGGTTGTTTCTCTTAGCCAAAAAAAAAAAAACTCGTTTCTGGCCGCTGACAGGGGCTGTAAGACGCGGCGCGGTCATGTGACACAGGCATAAGGCCAAGTCTTTTTAGCCATTCATCTGTATCTGTATACTTAGCTGACTGCGCGCGCGCTCGTGTGTGTGTGTGTGTGTGCGTGTTAGCCCTCTTGCGCTTACCTTTTGATGTTGTTGTTGTTGTTGTTATTGTTGTTGCTGCTGTTGTTGTGTTTTAGCCGTTGTGGCGTCTGTTGCAGCTTTCAATTTGTTGAGTATTTGAGTTTTTTCGTTTAAATTGGAACCCGGTCGCGCCTCTTGTTGTTGTGGTCGTTTTTTTTTTTTGCTGTTTTTGTATTTTTTTGATCTATTTCTGGCCGACAAGTCGTGGGCAGTGCAAAGAATTTCTTATGCGAGAAAGCGAAAGCAAACGTGAACCGCAGCACAGCACAAAAAAAGCGAAAGTTAACTGTAAAAAGCGCCTCAATTTAGAAACTGAACCGAACGCAAGACGAGGAGGAGAGCGAACGCGCTTATAAATACTTCTAGTATATGTATCTGTATCTGATTATCTGTAGCGGTTTAGCAGCTGTTCGTACGATCCCCGTGTACCGTTCTCTTTGGCTGCATGTATGCGTGTGTGTGTGTGTGTGTGTGTGTGTGTGTATGTTTCTATATGTACATTACTTTTTGTACATATGTATGTGTAGCATATGAAATGTGCGACCTGCCTCCGCATGCGAAAGGCACGCGTTTCAAATAAATTCGTTGGGAATATATGTATATACATATATTCTATTCTGTTTTACTTTAGTTATTCTGTTTTGCTGTTGTTTTTTTTTTTAAATATATTTTGCTTTATTTTTTAAGCTGTTGTTTTGATATTCTGTTCTCAGCGGCACTTTGGCGCTTCCCAATGCGTAATTGATCGCGCGCTTACCGACCGATCCGAGCGACTGACTAAATATAACTAAAGGGAAATGGAAATGTGTTGGCAGTATAAACCATAAAGCAGAAAGCAACAACAGCAATAGCAGCAGCAGCAGCAGCAATAGCAGCAGCAGCAATAGCAGCAGCAGCAGCAGCAGCAGCAGCAGCAGCAGCAGCACCAATACAAACAAACGACTCGTCCGCACAAGCAGCGCAAAAACAGTACGCAGCAGGCTGCTTCGCGATACGAAGGCACCTTCTCATGAGAACTGAACAACACACAGACACGAACACACACGAGGCGTGTGTGTGTATTTGATGTTTGCATGTGCTCGTGTTTGTGTTTGCTTTCGGCATATTGTTGTTGTGCTTCGCGCGTTCTTCTAAACGCACATTATCAGACAACGAAACTTGCGTCGTATCGCCTCGTCTCACACCGCCCACCCAGCTCAACTCTTTCTATGCGGTCTACGTTATCGTACATACGGCGTCGTGAATGAAAATGACACAGCAACAACAACAACAGCAGCAGCAGCGGCAGCAGCAGCAATAATAGCGTCAACGTTAGCCAACATAAAAAATGTTACAACAACAACCGGCGAAACTACAAAAACATGGCGTGCTGCCCAAGCAGAAGACTGTGCGCAATGCGCATGTGTGAGTGTAACTGCAACAGTGTGTGTATATGTATGTTTGCCTGTGCGTAGGGTACTTGCTCAGGCGAACTTACTGAGAGTGCAAGCTCTCTCTCTCTCTCTTTGTCTTACTCTCTCTCTAACATGTGGCCACCACCACTCTTGCCGTCGCCCTTGTTTTCGTCTTAGCGCTTGTCAGACAAAATGGCCTGCCAAAAAAACTAAGCAACAACAACAGCAACAATCACACACACACACAGACGCTCATATATTATACGTATACGCAATGTGATTTCGATTCCTATACCGATACCAATACAGTCAAGAGTGTTGATTGTTGTTTCTCTTGCTTCTTCCCAGAATTCTCTCAATTTCGATGCTATTTTTCTTCGACTCATTTGTATCTTTTTCTTTTTTTGAAGTTTTGTATCAGAGAAGTTTTTTCTTTGTATTTTGTATGGATATCAGGCGTGTTTGCCAGCTTGTGTTTATATTTGTATTAGTAATTATGGTATATTGAGTGTGTGTGCTGTGGCTTTTTCCACTAACAAGTTATTTTGAATGAGCTCCATTCACGTTTTTTTTTTTTCATTTTTATTTTGACTTTTAACAGGTTACCGGCATAACACACACACACGCTAACTGTTGGTTAAATAGTTTGAAATAATTGCCAGAAATTATGAAATAGTTCAAGATATGAACTTTTTACCTTGTGGGCTGGCATGATTGGACAGAAAAGACAAGACATCTGGAAAAAAAGCGCAAATCATGGGAATCGGAATTGGAATTCATTAAGCGTTCTATGAACTTCAAACAATTCAATGCGCGCACATGCGAGCGACTGTTAAATGTGAAACCAAAAATAAACTCTAAAATAAGAGCTCTTATTTTGAATTATGCTTATCGCATGGCAAAGTCTTTTCTTTTTTTTTTTTTTTTAATTTGCCTTTCGGTCACTTCTCGAAGTTTCCGTGATATAATTTTGCATATGGGACTTAGCTTATCATACCATATAGTGGATATATTATGATATATTATATTTGGCACGTGATAGAGCTAAATGCAAAGGCCTATCGGATGGTTGAATACGCATTTCGGTTGCTTTGAATTTTGATTGATAAGCTACAGGCAACAAAAGCAACAAAACCCTTTCAGCTCCAAATTGCTCCAATTGATCAAATTCTTGATTGTTCCAATATTATATTAGATAAGATTATTAATTTATTTTCCGCTCTTCCATTGAAGAATATTAAATACCTTGGGAAATACCAATTTATTATCCAACCCAAAATATTCTTTAACGCGTATTTGATTTTGAATTTCCTACAGTACTTTTCCATTGCATTATCTAGAAATTAAAAAAAAAAACCATAAAAGACGGTATTTTTTTTATTATTTTGTGTTAAAAATTTATAATATCAAGAAACTTGTTAAAAGCGACAGGAAATACTTTTAATGAGAATTATCAACACGTTTTCAAAATATATTTCTAACGGTTGGAGTCGATAGTAAATATGAAACTTTCGATAGGATACTTTTATCGATAGCTGTACTCGATACTTAAAGCAGCTTACACGATAAGTTCCAGCAACCCGATCTCTTCTTCTTCTTCTTCACTTGCAGAGAGGCTCTGGTCGCAGTTTCGAAGACCTCGCGAACGCCCTCCTGCATTTTGGCCGAACACTCGAGATATGCAAAAGCATTCACAATTTCAGCCGTGGTAAAACCCTGCTCCGCTTCAACGGGTTGTTGCTTGTGAATAGATAATTCCTATTTGAAACACAAAATAATACGATTTAGTTAATATTTAAGATTCGGATTTGATGGCACTTGCCTTAATGGTATCCGGATCATTGCGCAAGTCACGTTTGTTGCCCACTAAAATAATGGGAACATTTGGACAAAAGTGCTTCACCTCGGGTATCCATTTATCTTGAATATTCTCGAGCGAGTCCGGTAAATCAATGGAGAAGCACATGACAATAACATCTGTATCCGGATAGCTTAAGAGACGCAAGCGATCGTAATCTTCCTGACCAGCTGTATCCCACAGAGCCAATTCCACCTAGAGGCAAGAGAGAACATATACAAACATGTTAGCCAAATATATACATATATTTCTTATTGAAAGAGCACTTGAGACGCAAATTTGAATTGCTGCTCCGAAAAGCAACAGAGAATTGCGATAACCTCGACGTGAATCATACAGTGAAATAGGGGCCCAGCGTATTGCGAAAACTAAAATAAGATCTGTACTAAATAACACTCTCTCTTTATATTTATATATATACATATATATGTATATACACACATGAAACATCAATATAATATAAATATATAAAATGATTTGCAGCATTGCTCATACGAGATAACAAAGGCGTAGCTCTTGAAAGGAAATAATTGAACGAACCTGTGATCCTTCAACTTCCACATCCGCGACATAAGTTTCGAAAACTGTTGGCACATAATCCAAGGGGAAACTATCTTTGCAGAAGACAGTCAATAGGCAGGTCTTTCCACATGCTCCATCGCCCACAATTACCAATTTCCTGCGAATGGAACTCATTTTGTGGGCACTCGCAAAACAATTGTATTTTATCCGATGCGTATATCAAGAGGAATTGCTGTTTGTCTAGGAACTGCGGCTGCTCGTTTGTTTAATGAGTGTAGCTATATGAAATACCTTTTTGTTTATGAATTTTTGCTGCGCTACACAGCAGATGCTAAGGCGTATGCATCCATCAACAATATGCGATACTCTGTCCTCAACAAAATACCGCAATTATTCATTCTTAATTATGTATCATATTTCAATTGAAATAAAAAATTAATTCTTTTAATGAGCATGTTATATATTTATAGGGTAAACAATGTTCGAATAACAGTTAAGTTATGTTACACTTTTATGGGTAGCACTTTGCAACAGAGTTGTTCACGGCCAATTGGCAGCGCCACAAACTATCGTACTACTTGTATTCCCGTTTTCAAAATATCGATATATTTGAATCAGCTCTACAAACATTGCCGCGAAGAAGAAGAACTGAGCTCTTCCTCTTTCTTTTATTTCCGCCATTGCCTGAGATAGTTGGAAAAATATGGGTGAGTGGTTAAAAAAGAGTGAATTTTGTGAGAAATACGCAAATTGCGTTGTTAAACAAAGTGCAAAACGAGTTACAATAGTTGTGCAACAACAAATGTAAGTGAATACAAAGGAGCCGGCATTACAACTTGTCCAAAACTCGCCGAGTTAAAAGTTTGCAATTTGGGCTACAATTTTGTGTCTGCAACAAATCTGTTAATACTAAAAGAATCGTCAAATATATCAAGTCAAAGAATTGTGCAACAATCAACTGGCGTTATAAAGTAATTATTACAATTGTTATTTGTACAAGTTTTCATAATTGGTGCAATTCACAATGACGTACATATTCAAACTAACCTCAAAAAGCCGCCGCTGCATTTGCCATTTGTTTACATTGTGTTTGTTGTTTTTGAATGCAATGAGAGACATGTTTAAGTAAATGAACGAGAAATAATTAGATTGTTATTTGCAGGCAAGCCTAGAGGTCTGCGCACTGCCAGAAAGCATGTGAACCACCGTCGCGACCAGCGTTGGGCCGACAAGGACTACAAGAAGGCTCATTTGGGCACCAGATGGAAGGCCAATCCCTTCGGTGGTGCATCCCACGCCAAGGGCATTGTCCTCGAGAAGGTGTAAGTAACACTTAAATTATTCATTTTTATTTTATTTTATTATTTTTTTTTTTGATTTGAATTTAACACATTCGATGTCTCGCAGTATATTTTTGTGTTTTGTTTATTTTGAAAATCAAATCACAGGATTATACTGTGAGTTATCGGCTGAAACACCAACAAATTTAATTTAAAACATCTGCCAACTATCTATGTAATTATTTGAGCGAAACTAATTAAAACAATTTCAATCTTTCTTTCTGCTTGCAGTGGTGTTGAAGCCAAACAGCCCAACTCTGCCATCCGCAAGTGCGTGAGGGTTCAGCTGATCAAGAACGGCAAGAAGATTACCGCATTCGTGCCCCGTGACGGTAGCTTGAACTACATTGAGGAGAACGACGAGGTTTTGGTTGCCGGTTTCGGTCGTAAGGGCCATGCTGTCGGTGATATTCCCGGTGTCCGTTTCAAGGTCGTCAAAGTCGCCAACGTTTCCCTGCTGGCACTTTACAAGGAAAAGAAGGAGCGCCCAAGATCTTAGATGATGATACATCTATCAGTTTCCAGAGTTAGGGTTTTACAAATCTAAATAAACAAACAAAAAAAAAACAACAAAACTGAAATCTTTGTCCTCGTTCCTTAATGATATGGTATTATGTAGAGGAAAACAGAATTAGCTTCTGGGATATATGTAATTGGTCTAATCCGTCCAGTCCGGACAATCTTGCTGCATGCAGCAGAAAATAGTTTATATAAAGAAAAGACACACAGACTGACGGCATTATGTTGATCAGGATTTCCTCCTGGGACACTATTTATATTTTGTTTTATTATAATGTTGAGCATTTAATATTTGTATTATGTATTTTCAGTTGACGACTTAATTATGTGTATGTGTATGTGTGTGTATGTAAATTTAAATGCCTAGAGCCTTATGAACTACCAGTATGGATTAAAGTCAGCCTGTGCCAGACTCATCGGCCTCTTCTCAAGGGTATCCACCGGGGCCACCACCGGCATTGAAATTGTTTGGTCCTGGACGTCGCATGGGCCGACGGCCACGGGAGCGATTGGCGAACATACGATTAGAGTTGGGTGATCCGCTGGGCATGTTTGGATCTTGGTTACCCGGATGACCACCGCGCATGTTGCCCGGCTGTGAGTCACGCTGCCAGACAATGCGTGCCGGTCTGTTAGCACCGTTGTTGTTGTTATTATTATTATTGGAATTGCCGCCACGCATCAAGGAGCGACCGCCACGTCGTGTGGGCACTGTACTGCGCAGAGTCCGAAAGCGGGTGTTCTCCGACGGGGATGTGGCTTCAGCTTCGCGGCCCTCCTCCTGGGCAAAACAAGAAATACATTTATAGATATTGGTATTGTTTTTTTTGGGTTCAATCATCGATTTAGATGGTTACTTACCTCAACTTCAACAGCCTGTTTTTCGCCTTCTGATGAGACGCCATCGGTGCCCTCGTTATCCTCTGACGGACCTTCGGCCTGGTTGTCCAGGTTGTCTGTCTCGACCGACTGACTGGTGCCCACATTGGGATCTGTGTGTGATTTATAGTACAATTAGTTTTCTTTTTATTTTTTGTAAACATTTTAGCCAAACTTACTTTCATTGCTTAGCTGTTGGGAGTCCTCTGCCTGACCGGGATCTGTCTCCTCGGCAAAGGCTTCATCTGCTTCGCTGGCGTTCTCCGCACCCGTTGTCTCGCTTTCATCTGACTTGTTATTGGCCTCGGCAGCCTGACTGCTGCTGCTGCTGCTCTGTTCGGCGGCCTCATTTGGTTTCTGTGGCGAACTGGCGATGGCGACGGTGCAATCGACACTTGTGCCGGCGCTTTCATCTGCTGCTGCCGCAGCTTCTGCCACAGCTGTGCCATCGACCACCGCCTCCACGCATGCGGTCTGCTCACTAAAGTTGGATACTTGCGGGGAGCTGACAATCTCAACGGAGCTGCAATTGGGAAAGAGGAAAATAATAAGAATAATCTTCTCTAGAGTTCAATTGGGATACCAACCTCTCAGTGCGACGTGCTGCTGCCGATGATGTGGAAGGTGCCTGCTGCTGCTGCTTCCAGTTGGCCTCTGCCTGTGGCAATTGGAGGGCATTCGATTCGCCGCTGCCGCTGGTTATGGCCTGACTTTGATTGTTCTCTTGTGTGGAGACAGTGGCCGGGGAATCCTCGACCAATTGTCCCTCGACTTGAGCCTGCATCTGCACCTGTTCAATATCAACTTCGTTGTGCTGATCAGGTGCATCGGCACCTTCATTGTCCTCCATTTCGTTGTCCTGCTCGTAGGAGTCCTCGTAGCCCTCTTCTTGTTCGGCATCTCCGCCATCGATGGGCCCCAGCACATCTTCCTCCTCATCATCCGAGTCTACGACCTGAATATCATCCTCCTGGTCACGTTGGGACGAAGTAGGCATCTGGTCCACATCCATGCCGGAATCGCCGATGTGTCCAGCAGACAGCTCGCCGCCGTGCATGGGCGCACGCAGGCGCTTCGCTAGCTTCACAATCTTCTCGGGCACACCCTCTTCAGCATTGGTAGAGGAATCGCCCTCCACATCACGTGGTCGCTTGGAGCAACCGGCTTGGGTGGTGGTCACATTGCTGCTGGACGGTGTGTGGCGACTGTGGCTGCTGACCACAGTAGACGAGCTGCTGCTGCTGCCCGATGTGCTGGGCTGTTGTTGAATGCTCGCCTCTTGGACGCTAGGAACAGTTGGATTCTGTGTGGAAGTCGATGTGGTTGTGCTGCTCGAAGATGACGACGATGAGCCCTCGACACGTGGTGAGACGAGTGCCACTACCTGCTGCTGTGCACCGCCAGCAAAGAGCTGTGCATCATTCTGTTGCGGATGCTGCACGCTCTCTGCCTCCTGGGAGCTCTCCGCCGCAGCAGTCGCGCCCATGGGCGGAATGGCCGCAACGGCTACAGCCGCCGAACTGGTCGAGGGCATGTAATCTGTGTGCGATGATGTGGGCGACGAAGAGGCCATGGACTCCAAGGTGGCGCTGCCGGTGGTATGCACCTGTTGCTGTGGCGGTACTAAAGCCGTGTTGCCCACAGCTGAAGAGGAGCTGCTGCTGCTGCTGCTACCCGAAGCAGCGGCAGCCGATGAAGTGGACGTCGATGTCGAAGTGGAGGTGGAGGCGCCTGGCTGCTGACTGGTGGGCAGTATGGCAGCCGTGCGACTGTTCTGCACCGAAATGGGACGAATGCTGGCCAGAGGCGTCTCACCGCCACGCCATGGCGTGACCGTGGCCGATTGCTGGACAGTAGCCGAGCCGGACATGGGCTTCACATTAGCCGTGCGTGGTGAGGATTCGGAGATGTTGCCCTTCTCGACCATTCCCACAGAGCTGGTGGATGGCTTGGTAGACTGCTGTGAGCCCAGCTGGCGCTGCAGCTGGTTGATTCTCATGTGCAGGGATTCGTTTTCGCGTGTGAGACGTGCATTGATATCCTTGTTGCTGGTAATCTGCTCCTGCAGCTCCTTCTCTAGACGCTGCACAGTCTCGTCATAGCTGGTCTTGGTGCCAGCCAGCGTTGTCTCCTGGTTAGCCAGCTCGGTCTTGGTTACGGTCAGCTCCTGCAGCAGACGCTCGATCTTCTGCTGGGCCTCACCGCTCTCCTGATCGACGCTGGAGCGCGACTTGAGGTCATCGTACTCCTTCTGCAGCTGCTCGTGCTGCTCCTTGGTGCTACGCATGGTACTGTTCAGTTCGTCCAGCTCGGTTCGGACCTTCTCTAGCTCGGCAACGGTATCGGTGCCGCCAGTCTGTGCCTGCAGGCCCGTATAGTAGTCTTTATAGCGCTTGGCCAGTTTGCGCAGCATTAGCTCCTTGCTGTCCTTGTCCTGTATGACCTTATCCTTGGACTCGAGCTCCTCTTGCGCCTTCATCAGCTCCTCCTCCTTCTGCAGCAAGCGATTCTTCAGCTCCATTATGTCCTGTGTGTGCCGCGTGTTTGCCTGCTTGAGCGCAGTGGCCTCCTCCAGCTGCTTCTTACGTGCCTCATCCTGCTGCTGCAACAGCTTGTTCAGTGCTGGCAGCTCGTTGTCCAAGCGTGTCTTGAGGGCAGCCAGCTCATCGCTCTGTTTCTTGCTCGCGTCCTTTTCGGCAGTCAGCAGCTTGGCCAGATGCTCGCGTTCGCCTTGCAAGCGCTTGAATTCCTCCGGATTGCGGTTGCTCTTCTCGACCAGAGCATTGGCACGTTGACGCCATTTGATGGCTTCGGTGCGCAGCGAGTTGTTCTCCACGTTCAGTTCCTCAATCTTGGACGTTAGCTCCTTATTGCTGCACTGCAGCGGGAACAACTCTTTCTCAACGCTGCTGATGCGCTCCGTCAGCTCGCTCACCCGCTTGGTCAACGTATTGCGCTCCTCGCGCAGGATGCGATTGCTATCGGTGATGGCATTGAGGGTTTCTATCTTGCGCAGCACCGCCTCGTGCTTAGAAGCTGAGACAACATCGGTTTCGCTCTTGGAGCGCTCCTGTTTGAGATAACCATTCAGCTCGTCCACCTTCTTCTGCAGAATCGTGTGCTCAGAGACGAGACGTGCGTTCTCTGCTTTCAGAATATCCAACTTGGCGGCATACAGATCCTTCTCCTTGCGCAAGAATTTGATAATCTTCAAGAGCTGCTCACTGTTCTTCACGTCATCCACAGCTGACAAGCTATAGAGCTCCAAGGTGGAAGAGCTGTCCAGCAGCGAATCGTTGAGGGCGTTTTGCTTAGATGCCGACTTGGCGAGCGCGGCCAGCTTTGTGGTCAGTGCCTCAATCTGATCGTGCAGACTGGAATTGAGCGCGTTCAGATCAGCGACACGTTTCTCTGACTCCTCTTTCTCTTTCTGCAGCAGGCCCTGAGCCTCGGAGTTGGCCTTCTGTAGTTCATCATGGGCCGCTTGCAGCATTTCACGTCCACACTTCAGTTGATTGAGTTCATCTTGCACCTAGAAGCAAATTGAAATATGATTTAATATTTTCTTTAGTTTAGTCGGACTGAAAGATACCCAGTCTAAATCGATCTTTAGCATACCTTCAAGAAGTCCGACTTGAATTTGGTCAGCTCCTGTATATCAGCCGAGTGCAGAATCATCTCATTGGCATACTTGACTTCGACGGAATTGAGGGATTCGGCCAGTGTTGAGTTCTCAGCACGCAGGGTGCGTATGGTGCGACCCGACTCGGTCAACTTCTCTAGCACAGTCTTGAGCTCCTCCTGGGTGGTCTTCAGCTGATCCGATTGATTGGTGGACTTGCTCTGTTCAGTGACATTGGAGAGCAGCACTTCAGCCTCCAGATCGGTGACTCGTGTCTGCAGCTCAGCCTCAACGCTCTTCAATTTCTTGATTTCCGCATCGGACTTGGCCACGATATCGGCGTGCATGTCATGCAAGCGTTTGATTTCGCTCTCTGCGGATTGGGACATCTTGTAGAACTGATCGCCATGCTCGCGAGCCTTGACCAGCTCCTTGGAGAGCGACTCAATTTCGATTCTGGCCTGTTCGTAGCGCAGCTCGAATTCACGTGCCTTTTTGTTGGCCGCTGTGATTGGATTCTCGTCCTTGGATGGGGTGAGACTCTCCTGCAACTTCTTGCTCAGGTCATTCACCTGATTGACCTTCGCAGCGAGTTCCTCGCGAACTCCAAGGAGTTCCTGATGCCACTTCTCAGCTTGAAGACGCTCCTCCTCCTTCAGCTTGTTGGCCGTTTCCGTTTGCCGTTTAAATTCATTCACTGTTTCGCGGAACTTCTCCTCCTCCTCTTGGAAGTGACGACGCTGAGCGGACAGTTCACGCACTGTATCATCGAGGCGCTGCTCGAGACGTAAACGTCCCTCTGTCTCAGAACGCTCCAGATTCGCTTTGATGAACTCCAAGTTGTTGAGCAGAAGCGCTTGGCTCTGGTGCTCACGATTGTAGCCATCCTTTTCGGCCTGCAGACGGGCAGTTGTCTCTTTGAGCAGGCGATTCTCGTGGCGTAAGCTGTGTGTCTCTGTCTCGGATGTGACCTGCTTGCGATGCGCTGTCATCACCTCGTCCTTGAGCATGTGCACAGTCTGCTCGTGCTTTATGATGGTCTTCTCATAGTTCTTGGTGCGATCCTCCAAAGCAGCTATTTGCTGTTTATAAGTGGCTATACCCTTTTGCAGTAGCTCCATTTGTTCCTTTTGGAACTCGGTGGCGTTCATTAGCTTGCAGTTGACGGAGGTGAGCTCACGGACTTCCTTGCGCATCGAATCAAATTGATCCTGGACGAGTGCATCATTCTTGCGCTTTTCGCTGGTATAGTAGTCGTAGTTCTCCTTGAGAGCTGCATACTTCTTCGCCTCATCATCCAGCTGCTGCTCCAAGCTGCGTATGCGTCTCTCCAGTTTGGCTTCTGCCTCCAGCTTCTGTGTTTTCTCAACTGTCTTCGATTGCTCCGCTTGGGACTCGTCAATGAGTACGGTCGAATCGTCCAGATCGATGATCTGGCTGCCCAACTTCTTCTGGGCATCGAAGTAGAACTTCTTGTAGCGCTCACACTTGGCCATCAAGGTGGAAATTGTGCTGTTCTTCTGGTTGAGAGACTCCTCCATTTCGATCAGACGTTTGGTGGCCTTCTCGAACTTCTCCTCGTACGCCTTCAGCTGCAATTCATCATTCTTCTGCTCGTTGGCCTCCAGTTCATTGGTCAATTCGCGGATTAGCGAAAGCAACTTGACATTCTGCTCTTGCAACTCGGCAATGGACTCGAATGTAACCAAATCTCGGCTGATAGCATCGCTGGAGTTGTGTACGGCGACGTGCTGGCTTTGGTTGCGAGGTCGATTCACGCCAGCGCGCAGACAATTGAGCTCATCCAGCAGCAGGCAAACTTGGCGACTTAAATCAACTTGCGATTGCTTAAGCTTTTTGTTCTCCTTGACGTGGCGAGTGACATCGAACTGTGTGTGCTCCAGCTCCTGTTCGAGTGCCAGCTTCTTGTCCATGAGGTCATCACGTTGCTGCAGCAGCAATTGATGCTCCTCGGTAAGTTTGCTGTAGTCTTCGTCCTGTTTCTTGAAGACAGGCGCACGCTCATTGATCTCCTCTACAATCGACTTGATCTGCAGCTTTAGCTGTGCATTCTCGCGATTCTTTGCTTCCAGCTCCTCCGAGTTCTTGGCATACAATGAGTACAGTTCGGTGAGCGACATGTCCGAACGCATCAGACGACTGGCAACGGCAGCCGTTGGCGCTAACTTGCAAATGGCGCTCTCCAAGCTCTGCTCCTGTGCCTCCTTCAGCAGATCGTTGGCATGCGCAATCTCTGTCTTTAGGGACTCAATAGTCTTATTCTTGGCATTTAGCTCTTCGGCATGATTCTGTTTCGCGAGCTGGAACTCAGTCTCCAGCTCACCATACTGATCCGTGGTTTCGGTCAACATGCGCTTGAGATCCGAGATGCCCTTAAGCAACTCGTTGCGCTCTGCGATATTCTCACTTTCGGTGTTTTTATATATCTCCACCAGCTTCTCTTTGGTGTCCAGTTCCTTCTTCAGCGTGTCCACAAACTTTTCGGTTGCCATATTGTGCTGGAACATTGTCTCATTGAGACCCTCAATTTTCTTGTTCAGATCTTCAATGGTTTTCGAGTACTGTGAATTCTGGCTGTGAAGTATTTGCAGTTCGTCACACTTCTCCTTTAGGCGCACCTCCAGATGCATGGTGTTCATCGAGTGATCACGTCGCAGATTCTGTAACTCGGCATTGTTGCGATTTAGATCGCTACTGAGCACTTGAATCTCATTCTGCAACATGGCACGCTCGCTCTCCAAACGCCGCTCTTTGATGTCCAGCGACACCTCTTTGCTCTGCACCTCATCTAAACGGGCGATTGCCTCACACTTGGCTGTGATGGCAGCCCTTAGCTGCTGTTGATACGTCTGCAGATCCTGCTTCAAGCGTTCCAGTTCACCATTCTGCCGTTCGATCACCTTCAGCAGCGAGTCACGCTCATCGACAAAGGACACTTTCTCCTTACGCAATGTGGACAAGTTTTGATCGTAGTTCTTAACCGATTCCTGCAGGTGATCACGCTCAGCAGACACTTGATCCAGCTGGTTGCGCAACTCGGTTACATTTTGCTCAAAGTTAGTAAACTTCACTTGGTTATCGAGTAGTTGGCTTTGCAGCTCCTCATTCTTTTGTTCTGTTTCAGCTGTTCAGGGGAAGACGAAAATAAAGAAGAAGAAAGTGTGAGCACATTTGAAATATTTGTGTGACAATAGAAAAGTAATATTAATTATGTATATATTCGTATTCGTGTTTTGCGAATTTCCTGTTAAAACCACTTTACTCACTGAGACGATGCGCAGCGGCTCGTTCTTTGCAATATTCATCAAAAAATCCGTCTATATACGATTTAAGTTTTTGCTGCACGCCGGTTGGCAGCTGTTCCAGCTCATCCGGCGCAAAAATCTGTGCCAGCGACTGCGGACCACTGAGATCCATGATTGGAATGCTTTTATTTCTTCAATGCAATATTCAATTTTCTTATTTTCTCAATTTTATGCACAGAAAACAAATTTGCACGACGACGCGACGTACGAGCGAAAATTGCAATATAGCTGACAAGTGTGTACACAATAATTAAAGCTCTGACATTCAAATGAGCATGTCATCAAATAAAGAAATGAACTAGTTCATTTGTGTTATTTCAATCAAACGGAACATCAGAAAATTTCATTTTAATTTAAGTATAATATTGATAAGTGAAATTTCTTTGTTTGTAGTATAACAAATTTTCAAGAGAAAACTTAATAAAAAACTCTTTAACTGAGCTGCAACTAGTTATCAAAGTAAACTACAGTTCTCACCTCTAATATCAGTGTGTCCCTATTAGCACTGATTTGTATTTTTCTAGTTTGCGCTATTCCTACTTTTATATGTGCCGGCTTTTTTTTAGCATAAGTAAACACAAAAAACAACATTCACTGTCTTAAATATAACTTTGGTACTTACTCAGGCGATTTGCAGCAGCTCGCTCCTTGCAATATTCATCAGAAAATTTTTCAATGAACGCTGTCAATTTTCCTTGAATATTGTCTGGCACTAGCTGCAGCTCTTCCGGCTGTAAAATGCTGCTCAACGACTTTGTGCCATCGAAGTCCATGTTGTTTTGTGTTGCAATGGAAAACTTCAGAATTGTTTAATTAATATTTCCCAGTCTTAATAAAATCACTTTCTTGGAGGAAAAGCAGCGCGCGGCCAAGCGTTCTTTACAATACCGATTTCGCGATGTAATGAAGACAGCTATTAGTGCATAGACATATCGATAACTACATAAAGGTGGACAATGCAAATAATCACCATAGCGATATATCGATTACGTTATTTTAGTGCTGGAAAGAGATGAAATTGTAAGAAGTGCATATTTTGCAGCACTACGAACGCGCGAAATTTAAATAATTTTAAATGGAAATAGAAATATAGTAATTATGAACATTTTCATATTTAATATATTTTGATTGAATCAGTATTGTTTTTTATAATATATGTATTTTGTTTTCTGTTGGAAAAGTGCAATGATTTGTTGATTAGCTACATATTTGACGTTATTCATGTTTGCATACCTGCCTCCTACCTACCGCAGCGGCTGTTATGCCGAGGCAGGTATTGCACACAACGACCTCATCATATTGGCTTACATAACCCGAAACGTTGAGCCAAAGCTAACAGACAGCAATCAGCATCAATGTGTGCGCCTCAGCTCTTCATTCAACAGAGACAGAGACAGGACCAGAGGCACAGGCAGATGCAGATGCAGAGGCAGAGGCAGCGTCTGGACCAACGTGTGCCGCGCTTCATCTCTGATAAGGGCCAACTGCACCTACAGCGATACTTCTTGGCGATCACCGTACACTGAGCAAAATCGTATGGCCTGCAATCAACTGTCTGACTGTGTGGCCATCACAATTTCTTGCAGTGCAACGAACGGGCGATCTGCTTATCAATAATTTGTTTTCGTTTTTTTTTTTTTTTTTGCTGCAGCATTTAGGCAGAGATTCGCTGGCGATAGCAGCTCAAGTGTCACACGCCCACATTTTTGGAGCAGCGGGCCAGAGGTTGCCGATGCCGTTGCCATTGCCTGGACCCGACTGCTACGGCCTGCCCATGCAGCCAGCCATTTGCACATGCGCCACGCCAATAAACTTGTACCCACCACCGAGGCACGCTTTGATCCTCATCCACAGTCGTCTCCGTTGCCGACTTGAACTCCCAACTCAAAGGCGATCGGCACACGTTAGCTCTGTTGTTTTTTATTTTTCCTTTCTTTCTCCTCTTTGCTCTGCCCAGTCTGTCCTCTTCCTGGACTGTCTTGGCCTGGGCTCGAGCTCGGGCCTGGGCCAGCGAGCGCCGGCGGCAATTATCGCGATATGATAAACAAATATTTTTGCATCTAACCCACGTCGCCGACTGAGGCAGCACAATTTCTGGCATTCTGGCGCTTAATTATGAACTCTGTGCCGGGTTTTTTTTTTATGTGTGCTTAAATGTTTATGCGTGAATGCACTTTTACCAGCTTGGTAAGCAACTGGTTGTTGCTGCTGTTGTTGTTGTTGCCGTTTGGCCAGGGCTTGGCCCAAGTTGTTGCAATATGCAATTTAGAAGCTTATCGCACTTTGGATACCAATCAGTCGGCATTTTGACTGCATGCAAAGTGGGTGGAGAAATGAAATAAAAATTAAATATGGCTCTATTTAAATATTAATAATTTGTACATACATTGAAAAAGGGTATTTGGAATTTGATATGAAATGTGTGACACTTAAGTGGCTACAGATATATAAGATATATATATGATATATGTACATTCTTAATCAATATCAACAGTCAAGATGAGTCGATGTAGCTGAGCTCATTTGTCTTGTTGTTTCTATTAAAATCTGATTTGATTTGGTTTAGATTTATCTATATGTTATAGATAGTGTATATGTTGTAGTTGGACAAATCGAAGTAATATTTTGTATATATAATAGAGAAATACTAATCAGATACCAAAATGGAACTCAATAGTTAGAGGCGTAATGAACAGCTCTAAAGTCAAAAATCTTAATAAAAGCGAATTTTTATAGATTTTCATAGATTTTATATTCAATATTTTCATAAGAAAATAAATATCTATATAAAATTATATTTGTATATAATATATAATATATCTATATATATATATAGATTATAGAAAATATAGATTCTGTAGATATCACCTTGGCAATTAAGTTACTGTGAGTAGAAAAGGATTTATGGGGAAATAGAAATGAATGCAAATTAATGCAGATTTACATAAAATATATTTTTGTGTAATACATCAAGGGTATTTCATCTTTAGCAAGCCGAATTTCGATAAATCTTCTTTTGAGCTTAAATTCTTGTTTAATTTCTTCCTTTTCTTACTGTTCTTATGAGATATGATTGAAAGATATTGTGCCTGAAATTCACTTATCTGTAAGAAAAGAGAAGATATATAAGTTATAGATATAAGTAGATAAAGAGAGATAAATGTTGAAAAAATGTGGAAGAATTGTAATATGTACATATATAAAGTTGGATGTCATATAAAATATAATTACTTTTAATATAATATAATAGTTTGTATTCAAATACATTTACTTTTAATTAGAATTCCAATTATTTTTTTAATATTAAATCTTTTGTAAATATTTTAATATTAAATCTTTTGTAAATAGTCTTATATATATAGATTATCTGCCATAGTTTCAATATAGTTATATACAATAGTAATTTTTTTGTCAATTATAAAAACTTATAAAAGTATTGCATATAATTTAAAAACAAATTGAATATAGTGTTAAAAATAATATATAATATATATAATTTTACTAAGAAAAAATACGTACGTATGCATATCGTACTGTAAATTAAATGCAAAATTAAATAAATTTGTATAACAGTTTAATTATTGTTTTTAATTTATATATAAATATGTTATGTATATTATTTGTATATATACAAATTTATATAGTGTTATATATAATGTAAAATATATAATTTTTTTAAATATAAATTAAATGCAAAATTTAATAAATTGTTATATTAATTTAATTATTGATTTAAAATTGTTATATAAATATTTTAAGTTTTTTTTTTATATATACAAATTAATATTATGTTATATTCAAATATAAATATATACAATATAATTACATAAGAATAATTGTTTTAATAAAAATAATAAAAATTATAATTATAATTAAAAATTATATTATTAAAATATTAAATTTGAAAATTTCCTGGTATTTATAAATAATAAAAAAAAACTCTTAAAGCCTTTATCAAATGTCTTGAAATTCTTAGATCCGCTGATAACTTCATATAAATTCAGCTTGGCTACAAAGCAGCCGCATTTTACAATATTTGCATACGCTGCTCTGTGTGAGTGTGTGTGTGTGTGGGGCTGGTATACACACCAATACACACACACACACACAGACACAGACACCGACACACACGACCGTTTGGGGGCCTCCACCAATTGAAACAAACCAAATGCAAAGTCGTCTCTCCCACAACACATTAAATGCCGAGAACAGGTTTTCGTGCTTTCGTTGTATGCGACAACTGCCCAGAGCTCTGACAAACGATTGTAGCTGAAAAGGGAGAGGGAGAGCGAAAGAGCGGCAGAGGTAGAGCGGGAGAGGAAGCTCTCTGCTCGGAGACGTTTTAAAATACTCGCAAGCGACGAGCAGGAATATTAAATAAGTCTGTTTCATTTGATTCAAAAGAACTTGCCGCACGCCTGTTGCTCGGCCTGAGATCGAGCTCGAGCTCGAGCTCGAGCTCGGGCTGCGGCTGTGACTGTGGCTGCGGCACACTTGCCCCAGAATGAGACTGCGTCGTTCGCTTCGTTCCGCTTAGCTGGGCAGCTGACAGTGCCACTGCCAGTGCCGCAGTCGCCGCTGCTGCCGCTGCTTTTGCTCTCTGGGGTCGAAGCTGCTCAGCTTCAAGCTGGGCCAAGACTGCGCAAAAGGTTTTGCTCGTGCGCTTTTTGGCCTTATGCATTCGACTGCGACTCGGCTCGAGATCTCAGTTCCGTTCACAGAGAGTATCTATATATATGTATGTATGTGTGTGTGAGAGTGAGAGAGAGTGAGTAAGCGGGGTTCAAGCCAAAGTTTCGCCAGCTTGTTGCCTGGTTGCCAGTTGGAAGTTGGCAGTTAGCAGTTGGCAGTTGGCTAGCGGTTCGTCATCGGCGTGGTTCATGTATCTCTGACTCTGACTTTTGGGCTGGCTACGTAGGCTCCGGCAGCAGCTGCGTTGCGCTTATAATCATAAATATATATACATACATACTATATATATGTGTGTAGTATATCTACATAGAGCGGCGTGTATCTGTATCTGTATCTGTATATATATCAGCTATAATAGTATATATAGGCCCGGTTATATGCCAAATGCGTTTGTGCTGTGCATTTTTCCCAAGTGTATTGTAAACTTGTGAGCCAACAACAACAACAACAACAACAACTTGCTCTCAGTTTCGTATTTGTTTTTTTGTGAAATGTTGAAGCCCTTGATTTTAAGCACCAGATACGTTCATTAGTCGTCGCAAGACATTTCGTGATCGTAAACGCGTTTGTAAGCCAACCTCTTGATCTTGGCTAAAGCTGCCAATGCGAGCCAGCGGTAAAAACAGTTCGCAAAACAACAACAGCAACAACAAAATAAATAAAAGAAATCCAGCAAAATAAAATATTTGTGTAATATGCAAAGTGCAACAAAAAAGTGCCCAAAAGAAGTGTTTGATCTGGCTATAAAAGAGCTAGATTAAAAGCTAAGAAGCTAAAAAGTAAAATCTGATTGCGAAAATTCTCAAGTGTGTGGAGTGCTTAATGTGGGTTAGGGCCTAAACTAGCACAAATTAAAGCAATACACATAACACACACACACACACACACACACACACACACACATACAACACACACACACAACACACACCCGCACAACAAATAGACACAAATTCACACATGCCAACAACAACAACAACAACAACAACGAATGCGCAAATTTATGGTTGGTTGTTGGGTTACCACGGCCAGCAGTCGCTTAGGGAAAGAAAAAAACTAACGGAATAATGCAACATTAAGCAAAATGCTGCTGGCCCTGCTAAAGCTAAAGCAAAGCCCAAACCACCAACAACAATCAGAACAACAACAACAACAGCAGCAACAACAACCTGCAACCATCGCCGCCGCCGTCGTCGTCGTCGTCGTCGTCGCAGTCACCGTTACCACGAAACGTAGCCGTTGCTGTTGCCGTCTAAAATGGAACCCTCATATGATCACGAACATCCACATCATCTGCTAACAAATTACAAGTAATATTTACATTTTTCCCATGCTATAAAAACAACAACAACAACTACTACAGCTACAACTACAACTACAACTACAACTACAACATATATATACAATTTTTTTTCTCGCTGTTTAATTATATCCAACCGTAGCGAAGATACATATCTTTCAAGATAATAACCATAATGAAAAATGGAAAAACTGCGCTGGTAGTTGTGAAGAAATTCTCTAGATATGTCTACTCGAAGTCCGCTGGCTCTCCCAAATATATATATATACTATATATATATATAGAGAGAGAGAGGGGGGTTCAAATCTTAGTCACAAGCACGACAGCTGGCACGAGAGAGAGAGAGAGAGGGGAAGTGTAGAAGCTTTATATACCTTATATAGTTATATACAAACAAACTTTGCTTAGATTTTATTTTAGTTTTCATTTAAGTTTTTTTTTTTAAGAGTTTAAAGACAGCCCCCGCCCGAGACAGTCACTTGCACTTGTATGCGTATGTCCGCTGCTCGTTTCACTGTGTGCGTTCTGTGTGAATATGTAAATAGTTAGTTAGTTAGTTAGTTAGAATAGAACCCCGCCGTCTCGGAGTTGGTCAAGTGGAAAGTAAACCAAGAGAGCAGCGCCTCACAGCTAGCTGGTCAGCAAGAAAGTATGAGAAAAAAAAACAAACCTTAAAGAAAACACACAAAAAAAAATATGATAAAATAAAAATATAAAGATGAAAAAAAAGTTTGTAGTTTTTTAAGTCTCGCAGAGAGGTCAACATGCGGTTTCGCTCATTAAAATGATTTAGTTTTGATCTAAGCTCTCTGATAGCTATGCATGATATTAACATAGCATTAGGCTTCAAACATTTAACTAACCTTACTGAGCATCCGGTTCAGATTTCGTTATGTATATATATCTTATGCTTTATGTTATATATTTTAAAAAAGAAAAAACCTTTTGAAGACTTCTTTGGAAATCGCAAATATTTTACGCTGCTCTGTCACATATTTTGTCACATTTTGTTTTTTCTTTTTTTTTGGGCATTTTTGATGGGTTTTTGTTCGTCTTTGATCTGTGCTCTATAAATCAATCTACCTTTTAGGTAGACACATCAATTTCATCAACTTTTCATTTCAATTGATTTGCATTTACTGAAAGAAACAAAAGAAGCAGAAAAACAATTAAATTCCATTTTATGATCTCTAACTAATTTTAACTATCTATAAAGCAGTTCCGTTCCGTTTCGTTTCGTTTCGTTTATTATCCCTGTGCAAGATTAGTTGTTGAACAAATTGGGTGCTAAAAGATTTATTTTTCCTTTAAAACTTGAATTGAATACAACAAAAATCATAATAATTCTCCGTTAATAGGCATATAAATCAAGCGTCGACAACTTAATTGTCTCAGCTAACAGCTAACTAACTAACTAGTTAATTAATTAGTTTATGCACACTTCCTCCATAGCATTATTTCTATATCAATTGCAGCTTAACGATAATCAATTCAGTGTTAACAGCATTTTTCATATACATCTTTCACTTTCATAAATGTGAAGGGTAAACAGTAGATAGATGGGCAAATATGTTAAGTAAATTAAAATTTATAAATAAATACAAATATATCAAATAAAAATATTTAAAAACAAAAATAAATTTTTAAATGAATAAATATAAATAAATAAAATAAATTAAAATAAATATATTAATAAATAAATCTATTAATACATACAAAAATATATAAAATAAAAATAATTCAAAACAAAAATTAATTTATAACTGAATACAAATAAAGAAAAAAAATAAAAAATAATAAATGCATAAATGAATAAATAAACATATAAAATAAAAATAAATTATAGATCAGAAAAAATGATTTTTAGTTAATTGTTAAATATCACAATTTTACAAATTTCGAGTCATTTTCATTATTTCGCTCCAGATTGTCGCCATTTTTTTTTTTGTGTGGCTGAGGTAGGTAAAAATGCTCAGTCAGTCAGGTCGTCACTCTGGCTGGTGTGTCGGACTGCAATACTGCTTACCGACTAAAAAACCTGCTCTTCTCGGGCTGCCTCCCACCTTGGAACCAGTAGCTATCCCGCATTAACCTTCAAGGTGGAGCCCTTGTATATGCTCTAGCTGAGCACTGCCATCTGTGTTCCTGCGTCCAGGTCCCACTTTTTCCGCCGGCGCACCTTTTCGGCAAAGTCACAGACCCTTTTCCAGGCATCTATGCTATTGCACATTTGCTGTACTATATAGTCTCTACTTTAACTTCACCGATCACAGATTGTCGCCATTAGTCATTTGTTAAACATGTTGAAAATATTCTTCAAATTGTGCTGGTAAAAGCAAATTCAAGCTTTAATATACAGTCGAGTCTCGATAATTTGTACCCCGCTAAATCGAAAATCGCGATAAATCGAAGAAATTCTATCCCCTTGATGGGGATATCTATATGATAGAAATCTCGATAATTTGAATTTCCGTCTAATTCGTAAAAAACCTGATCCCCTTGCCATTTCGAATTATCGAGACTCGACTGTATATATAAATATATATATTTTAGTATAAATATATATTTATTGTAGTGTGAATTCATCAAATTTGCTTTACTATTCAGATTTTTTGCATCTATCTGTCTCAAAAGCATTATAATATTAAAATAAAATATTTATGAATTATTTCTCTAGCTTTCAATAGTCTTTTTACTAGACTTCTCTACAGATTTCATAAATAAATAATTTAATAATAAAATAAAATAAATATAATTATGAGAATACATTTTGAAGCATTAGGCTCGAAGATGAATGCATAAACCAAGGGCCAGCTATGGGCTATAAACTATACACACAAGCCATACATTTCAAGAATATATTATTGTTATTGCTATAAAATTATTTAAAATATATTAAGTATTATATATATTATTACTATATGTAATACTATTAAAAACTATATGCCTGGTAGCTTGCTATAAATATTTTACATATGTGTATGCAATACCAAGTAGAACATAAAATAGAAAAATGTCTTAAGTATTACATATTAAGTATTATTATTAAACTAGATTAAAGCACTCTAATACTCCTCTTAGACAAATAACAATTTATCCAATTGACGAATATTTAGAAAGCTTTCATCTATCACTAAAGGCTGCAACAAATTATATATGATTATTTAAATATAATCTTATAGAAATAGACATATTATTATTATTAAAATGATTTATTTATTTTATTTTTTTAATTCTTTTTTATTATTATTTTTAATTTCCATAAATAAAATTTCTTCAATAGAATATTTGCACTTTTCCAACAACTATTATCTCAAATTTTCCATATCTAAAACTGCTCTACATATCGTCTATATATACATATATCATAGCCTATACATATATATAAGCTATTCATATAGCTAATTCTCAACCAGCCAAGCGCTGCGAGGGAGTTTGTTATGTGCGTGATAAAATCCATTACATTTCAGTACATTTTTCATGGGTCTCATTTTATATATATATATATATATATATATATATATAGTTTTTTTTTCATTCTCTTTAAATGGCTTTTGTGTGTGAGAACTGGGTCTCGCGTTGTTTCTTTGGCGACGGCTGTAAACCTCATTAGCCGAACTCATTCGCAGACGCGTTGCGGCTTCGGGTTGGATGCTCTCGGGCCCAGCAGCAGAGAGTGCCACAGCACCAACACCAGCAGCACCACCAATGATGCCTTGCTTCATTAGTTTAATTATGTACAAGAGCAGGAATCTTTATATGCATGCCACAACTACCACTCTCATATGTGAGTAGGAGCTGAGCAGCAAGTCTTAGGGCCCGGATCTGGCACTGAACGCAGCTCTCGCATCTCTCTGGTGGCCTCTCATTCGTTCGCAATGAGACAAGTCGAGTCGCGATTGCCACAGGTAGCTGCGTTTACCTTTACCAGTTATTGCTCTTGATGTTGTTGTTGTTGTTGGTTCATTAAAGCAGCGGGCAAAACGCGCTAAGATGGCGGTTGGCCAAGCCGGATGCTGTGGCTGTTTATGCTTATTGGTCAACAACAAGCATCTACATACACGCACACACACACACACACACGCACGCACTCATACACGCACATGCTCATGCATATGTATGCGTAGCGACTGCGTCGTTAAGTTATTCCAGTACATCACACCTGGGCCGCAGTCGCCTTGGCACCACCACAGTCAAACCGCCAACAACAACAGCAGCAACTGAGGGCCAGCTCTTCGCTCTTGTCTCTTCTGTCTTGGCATCTTGGCCTGGTCTGGACTGGTTTTTCGTTGCTGTTGTTGTTGTTGTTGTTTTGCCCAGGCAAAATGAGTTGGAAAACAAATGTATGCGGCTTTTGAGGCGCCTCGCACCACCAGCCAATAGACTGCAAATGGAGCAGAGCAGATGCTGCATCTTCCACAGGCCACACCCACTGTGGCCCGCAGAAAACCAAAATGGCTTTTATTACCACAAATTTTACAAAACTGCGTACCAGTTGCATATGGCCGGCAACGTTCATAAAATGGCTCTTAATTAATGTAGTCGCTAATGTGATAAGAGATGGGAAAGTCAACGGGGCATTGTAATGGAAGTAAAAGCGAATGTGGGTAGATATGTTAGATAGACAGATGAGTTTTGAATGTAGCTATTCCATTATAATTTTCATTATTTTTATGGTGAGATGGGATTAGAAGCTCATGGCAAGGCTACTTGATGTGGGGGCTTCCTGTAGCAATTCTTGTCCCTGATAATTCAAGTTGATGCACTGCCTTCACGCTTAAACCCACTGCATTATTGTTATCATTATTATTATTGTTATCAGTTTTGTTTCTTATTATTAACATTGTTTTTATAATTCTTTGAATTAATTGCTATAATTACTTTTAGTATTATCATTATTATTTTTATTAGTATGTAGTAGTAAAAGATTTGAGATCAGTTTCTCATTTTACAGTTGCTAACTCTCTGCTTCTAGATTAACTTAATCTGATATGCTTAAGCTATAATGAGGGATAACTAATAGCAAAGTCAGGGGAAGATTTTACACAATTTTTATACAATATTTATATAATATTTATTTATATATAAATTACAATATTTATATTTATATGCAATATTTTATTTCATATGATTACCAAAAGGTTCAAACCATGTAAGAAATCTATATATATTTTGTAGGGAAATAAAGTATATTGCAATGCATGCCATTTGGAAGCTATAGAGAATCAACGACAAACCGAGTCTAACAGTTGGTATAGCAGAGCTGTTAAGAATTCCATTTGAATGGAAATTCAAAATGGGTTTTTGTTCTGAAAACCCATTTTGAATTTCCATTCAAATGGAATTTTTAACAGCTCTGTGGTATAGAGGAAAAATTACTATAATTATTTTATTCTATAAGCCTTAATCCATATAATATGTTATTAACTAATAAAACATATTAATAATAAATATATAAATATATAAAAATAAATATATATATATAAGTATTACTAAAAACATATTAATAATAATTTAATTTTAATTTTTTTATCCATTCTAAAGTATACTTAAGGCTTTAAAGTATTTAAACAATTTTATAAATAGTGTAAAATAAATTTTGGAATATAGTTGATAGATAATATTATCACAAGCGCAAGCAACGAAAATACTATTATAGTCAATTATCAGACACAGATTGGCATCCGGATTCTCTTGCTGTTGATGAATTCAGATCTAATGGGAAATACATATTTAAAGTGTTTGATAAAGAAAATGATGACTAAGCCTACAAGGCGGATGCTTAGTATTTAAATTAAGAATTTAATTCAGCTTAAAGCTTAAGTTTTCAAAATAAAAATCAAAATAATTGAATAATAATATGAGGCAATTATAAAAGGGCAATTATAATAGGGCTAACTGACATATAGTAAATATATATAAATTTGTGCTAAGAAGTTCAACTTGAAATTTATTTAAAAAAAAAAAAACAATTTAATTTTATTTGTATTTTATTTTTAAATATTAAATATTATATACTATTATTATATAATTATTATTATTATTATATATTTTATTGTATTATTATATTTACTATTTTTATAAATGATTCATTTTACACATCATTTTACATAATTTAAAGTCAAAAAATAAATTAAAAGAAATATTTTTATTATTTTATTATTTATATAAATAAATATTTCACATAAATAATTATTAAATAATTTAAAATATATTTTAAATATATATAAGCAGCTATATTATTATAGTATGCAACTAATATTGAGTGAAAATGTACTTTCTATGCAGTCGTTAGGCTAACATGCTTAAGCATATGTCATGGAGCTAAGGGCCACATATTCCCACGTGCCAGATATCTGGCAAAATATATATGCTTAATTCGAAGAGTATGCCATTAAAAATATTTAGAATTTTCACCAGCCTCATATTAGACTAGAAAGCAAATGCTTCGTGGCTATTTGGAACGTGTGAAGAGACGATCAACATGCGCGAGAGTAAATTGAGAATGGAGAAGCGGCTCATAGCTAGAGACTCACTTTCGCTGGCTTATATAGTTACTAAGGAGTATACCTATATGAATACCTACTATAGCTAAATATGTAGAAGATCTGTAGACAGCTTCTTTGAGATCATTTATATGCCGCATATAGTTATCCGACTCATAATTAACATAGTATATTAAAATGTCGCATATGCCAAACGCCGTCGCCTTTTCGATTGTCTGTGCTGCGTGCCTCGAAGGGGGAGGCTGGGGCACAAAGTTAAAAGGCTGTCTTTGCGACACGGCGACACATGAATCACAATATGCTAAAGGGCTGACACTCTCTCCCGATCAATGCGGCTTCTGAATGAAGTTTTTTTTTTTGTTTTCTTTCATTTTTGTGGGCTTGTTAAGGCCAGAGCCAAAGTTGCCTACTTTGCGGCAGCCGCCAAGTTGCCAAGTTGCCAAGTTGTCCGAGTTGTTCGAGCTGTTCGAGTTGTCCGAGTTGCTGCTGCTGCTGCTGCTGCTGCTGCAACCGGCGCAGTTGAAGCCACCAGCAGAGTCCCCCGTTGCGGTTGTCGTAAACAAAACGTTGCACGCTCCGCGCTCCACGGTCCGCAGTCAGCGCGGACGTTCAGTACTTGGACAGCACAGACAGCAGACAGCAGACAGTGGACAGTGGACAGTGGACAGCGAGACTGTGGACAGGGCGACATACAGTGGAAAAGAGGGGACAGAGAGACAGCAGCGTTGGACAGAGGACCGCAATGTGGAATATGTGGCATTTTGCAAAGATGTTGACATTTTGCGCGCATAAAAATGCCAACTTACCGGCCACTGTATGTGTCCTATTTTAAAATCAGGGCCATGGCTAAGACGCTGCCCGGCTGAGCACAGAGCAGGGGCTAAGCCAAAGCTAAAGCCGACGCCGCAGCCGCAGCCGCATCGTCGTGGATCGTGAGCGCGCGCTTAGGCCAAAAGCAGACCAAAAGCAAAAGCCAAAGACCAGTCGGACAGGCGTACAGACCAGGACGGTATAATTTTGTGTAGCTGGCTAAAGTATTTAGCAGCAGCAGCAGCAGCCGCGGCAGCCGCAACCGAATATCAAAAACGTAACGATGTCACCAGGAACCCTCAATAAATTATCCAACTGAAGCTGTAGCTGAAGCTAAAGCTGAAGCTGAAGCTGAAGCTGTAGAGCTAAACCAGGGGCTCAGCCTGGGCTGGGGCCTTAGCTCTTGAGGTTTTGTGTCGGCTTTGCCTTTTGGGCCAAAAGAAAGCTGAAACTAGAGCGCCTAGTTGGGGCCAAGGTAGCCTGGACTCCTGGCCTGGGCTGTCTTGGCCTGGCCTGGCCTGGAGCCTGGCCTATGGAGCCTAACAATTAGGCCGAGCTCTTGTTGGTAGGCAAAAGAGCAGACGGCAGACAGCCAGACGGCCCGCCACCGAGAGACAATAGACCAAAAGTGTAGTGGGCAGCAATAAATTCAAACGGTAACAAATCGAACCAGGGGCCAAGACAACACGCACACACAGAGCCAAAGTCGGAGCCGCAGTCAGAGTCAGAGTCGAGAGGCAGTAGATCGAGCGGGTTCTCCCTTAGGGAGCGAGCCTGGAGCTAAGCTTTGGCAATATTTAAACTTGTCTCGTTTGGCTGCTGCGGCTGCTGCGGCTGCTGCTGCTGCTGCTTTGGTTCTGCTTGAATTCCTGGAAGCCGAATTACTTTGAAATGTGTCGATATGTCGCAACTTTTAAAAGTTATGCATAAAGGTCTGGGGCCCCCGAGCCGTAGCATACAGCTCCTGCTCCAGCTACAGCTACAGCTACAGCTTCTTTGCTTACTCCACTGCCTGGCGACGGTGGCTCGGTGGATCGGTGGCTTCGGCGGTGCGGCCTCCTTTGATAATACAATAGCTGCACGCGCCCAATTTACATTTATGTCCACTGACATTAAGGAGCGCAAAACGTTGCAGGCCAGCCTTCGAGCCGGGAACCTGGTCCAGTTTTCAGCCCTACCCTCCTTACCCCTGCCCCTGTTCTACCCTCGACCCGCTCCCTCAATCTGCATTCGCCATTCTTCGATTCTCGTTGGTGTCTGATATAAACGCAAAGTTTATACCTTTGTTTTCCTCTGCTTCTTCGTCTCATTTTATTTGTATTTTTATTCTTTTTTTGCCTTTTGCGTACCGTGAAAATTGTCAACGTATTTAGCAGCGATTTTAAATATCATTATAAGGCGGGCTCTGGCGACATTTTTTCAACTGTCCTACGTAATTTTCAACAGTAGCTCATAAACACAATGAGAAACATGCTTAAACGATTCCATCTCTAATTAGGCAGTGCGATACCTATGCAGGTAGCACCTCGCCACAGAGATGTAGATGCTTAACAGATATAGTTACATATGCGTTTTAATCGGATATGCGTTTTTTCAACTTTGCCAGTTCTTTAAATTTCATTACTTTTATGGGCAGTTAATGAAAATATTTATTTATTACTATTTAATTAGTTATAAGCAGTTTAATATCAGTAAAAGTGTAAAATGTAAAATGTGGAGCTTGAATGAACAGATTATAGTAAGATCAAGTTAATTATATCCAACTTAAACCTTATTCTTACCCACAATTTCGTTGTTCTCCTTTTTCTACTCCTGCTCTGCCTCGACAGCAATTTCATGAGGTGGAAGCGTAGGTGATATACAAGCCTACTTTTCCAACTTCGCCTGATTTCTCTTCTTTCTTCTTGTCACTATTGTTAGACTGCTCGATCTGACTTCTACTCCTATACATGCACGAGGTACAACTAAAATAAGTTTAACAAAAATTAATAAATAAATAAAATAAAAATAAAAATAACAAAAAATATTTAAATAAATATATTTAAAAAAATATATTAAAACAAAAATTAAAAAAAAATATATATATATATATATATACATATATAAAAATATAAAAAAATATAGTAAAAAAATATGTTTAAAAAATATATTAAAAAAAATTAATTTAAAAAAATATATTTAAAAAAAATATTTAAAAAAATAAGAATATAAAAGCTTGCACACCTTACTTGAATTCATGAGAATCGAGGAGGAGAGCACCATGTGTAAAGCAATAATGGTTAGACAAATAAAAAATAAACAAAAAATATATTAAAAACAAAAAATATATATAAGTATGTAAAAAATATATATGTATATATATATATAAAAATATATATATATATTTAAAATAATATATAAAAAATATATATATAAAAAAATATATTTAAAAAAAATATATAAAAAATATATAAAAACATATATTTAAAAAATATATATTTAAAAAAAATATATTTTAAAAAAATATAAAAAAAATATAAAAAAAATATAAAAAAAATATAAAAAAAATATTAAAAAAATATAAAAAAATATAAAGAAAATATAAAAAAAATATAAAAAAAATATAAAAAAAATATAAAAAAAATATAAAAAAAATATAAAAAAAATATAAAAAAAATATAAAAAAAATATAAAAAAAATATAAAAAAAATATTAAAAAAATATAAAAAAAATAAAAATATGAAAGCCTGCACACCTTACTTGAATTCATGAGAATCGAGGAGGAGAGCACCATGTGCAAATCAATATTTCTGTCAATTGTATACTAATGGCAGAAGTTATCTTGACCGTACTTACATATGTACATACTTGAATGTACACCCTTTCATATTGTACATACATACATACATAAGTATGTATGTATATACGCACAAAGAAATATACTTAAATATTTTTATGTTATATATATATATATAATATATCTTTTGTCTTTTAAATTATATTTAATATTTAAAAATAATTATTTAAATACTTAAAATATTATGAAATATTATTTGAATTTTAAATATTGTATATATAATAATTCGAAATCAAAACTCTTCTTATTTCAGTGCTAAAAAGTATCCTCACGTGTCGCGGACGCCGGAATATAGCCACTCAACCGTGGGCAGCGACTATCCGGAGCACGGTGTCTACTTATCCGACGGACGACTGCTGCACGAGAGTCCCAGTGATAGCATCTATCATGTGAGGCAGGGCAGCGAGCACTCCTCGCCCAGCTTACACTCTCCAGCCATACAGAGCGCCGGCTACGACAACGAGCACTCGATGAACGAGGCGGCGCTCTCGGTGCACAGTCACAGTCACTCGCCAATGGTGTCCAGTGCTTATAGTGTGGGTGGTGCAGGCGGCGGAGGCACTTCCTCATTGATCAGCAGCAATATACCGCTGCTGGGTGGGGGCGGAACCTCGGTGCTGAACAAGTTCTTGTCGCATCCGCATGCGGGCATAGATGAATGCGGCACAGCACCCATTGAGCCGGCGTCCATGTGGAGCTATGACTACAAGGGCGACATATGTGCCTCGAATTGTGGCTATCTGGATCGGCACAAGGCGTTGGCCAGCGATTTGAAGTACAGACCAGGCGGTAATCAGTCAAAAAGTGCCAAAGAGTCGCGCATACGCCGGCCAATGAATGCGTTCATGGTCTGGGCCAAGATCGAGCGCAAGAAGCTGGCCGACGAGAATCCCGATCTGCATAATGCCGATCTCAGCAAGATGTTGGGTAAGTGCTCTCAGATCGCCCAGCTCCAAGGTCTAACGTCTTATTTTCCGCAGGCAAGAAGTGGCGCTCGCTGACGCCGCAGGATCGTCGACCGTATGTGGAGGAGGCGGAACGTTTGCGCGTCATACACATGACCGAGCACCCGAACTACAAATATCGGCCCAGGCGGCGAAAGCAATCGAAGCTGCGCACCCTGCAGCCAGGCAAAGAGCAGCAGGGCGAGACTTCCGCGCAGACGGCTGCGGCTGGAGCTAAGAACACGCCCAAGCTATCGTCGCCACCGTTGGCGACAGCCACCAGCGGCAGCTATAACACGCCCACCGACGACAGCCGCAACTCCACGCCCCAAAATGTGGGCGGACTGTACGAGCAGCCATTGAAGCCGAGCTATTCGCCCAGCTCCGTGGATTGCTACAGCAATGCGGATAGCACGGAGCAAATTGAATCTCTGAATGCCAGCTGCAATGAATCCTCCCCAGTCGCAAATGTCGCCAATGTTGCCAGCTATGACAGCTCGCTACTGCTCAAGAAGCTAACAAAGCCGTCGCCGGCGTCCTCCAGTCGAGCGGCCAAGCAACGCAGCGAGAAACAATCGAAGCTGGACGAGAAGTCCAAGCAACAGCAGCAACAACAGCAGCAGCAGCAGACCAGCCTGTATGCCTCCTATCCACTGACCAGCTCCGTGGCCGTGGTGGCAGCGCGTGGCATGTACGTGACGTGCAACAATCGAGGTCTCCTGGATCATGGGCACTCAGTGAAGGGCACCTTTTATCCGCCCGTGTCCAGCGCCGAGGCTGATGCCGGCAGCAGCATCACCACCATGCGCCAACCGCACTGCAATACCAGCTCCAGCCTGTGCACCACCATCTCCAGCTCCAGTGCCAATGAGCTGAACAGCTACGCGGTGGCCATGGCTGAGAGCAACTGCAGCAGTGGCGGAGGCGCCGCCGGCAGCCTGCGACTCAGCATGAATGATCTGGGCGCCGTGTCCAACGATTATTTGTCCAGTGTCAATGCCAATGCGTATGGCATGCAGTACGAGGACTTTCTGCGCTACCAGACCAACGAGCTGGACTACGATCAGCTGAAGGAGACGACGACAGCGACAACGCCGACGACGTCAGACAACGGGGCACAGAAGTGCGCCAAGTATCCGGACACCAATCAGAACTATGACGACTACGAGGCGGAGGCCTACAACAATGCCATGTTGCTAACGGCGCCCGGGCCGCCGCCCACTGGCGCCACCACCGCCAGCTACTACACACAGTTGCCCTATTCGCTAACCAGTGGCGCCTGCACCGCCTTCCCCTTGCAGCTGGCGGTGCCGTTCCAGCAGACAACTGCTGCAGGCGGCGCAGCTGCCTATGGACAGCCCATGCAGAGCAGCTACCTTCACTATGGCAACTACTATGAAGCCAATGGGGCGGCTGCTCAGCTGTTGCCGCAGCAGTCGCCAGCTGTGACGCCGCCAGGCACGACCATGCAGCAGCATCATCATCATCCACATGCCCATCACCATCATCATCATCATCCGCATCATCACTTTGCGGCAAATGGCGGCAGCTCATCTCCTGGCATGTTGGGTGTCGGCGAAATGCTCTTCGAGCAACAGCAGCAGCAGCAGCAGCAGCAACAGCAGCAGCAACAGCAGCAACAGCAGCAGCAACATCAACAGCAGCAGCAACAGCAGCAACAGCCACAGCAGCCGCAGCAGCAACAGCAACAACAGCAGCAGCTGCATCCGCGCAAGGACGATGAGATTAGCAATATCCTGGCGGGTGTGCGCAAGACCTGCTACAGCAATTAATGGCGGCAACTCACTGCAGCCGCCTGCTCTGAAATTTGTTATATTTGAATGTAGAGTTTAGCGCTTGGTTAACGGTACGCATAAGTATTGCTCCCCCTACCCCTGCCCCTGCCTCCCCCTCCCCCTCAATTTCCCTCTTTACAACATGTACTATATTTAGAGTTTTTCTATTATTAATCTATCCTATGAGATATGTTAAACTTAAGTTAGTTTGCATTGAAATAAAATCAAATTCGCTATGAAAATGTTTCACTTTTTAATACGCAAAATGGTTGAAGATGAAAATATTTGTGTGTGGCAGTTCATGTACCATAAAAATGCATGAAAAGTGTACCAACTTTTGTGTGTACCAAATTTAAATTTAAAAAGTTACAAAATGCCAGATTTTTTATTTTTATTTATTTTATTTAGATATTTTATATAAATACCTGAATTTATATTATATTCTGTGCATTGCTTTAAATTAAATATATATATAAATTATATAAGGTGCGCGAAATAAATAACTGGGACAGTACGTTGAAGAAGATAATAACTGAACCGATCAAGATTTTTCAAAAAAGTAAATTGGTATTTAAGCTTCATATAATTATCAATAAACCTCAACTGAATTAAATCCAAAATAACTTTCGAAAATATTATAAAAAAATTAAACAAAATATTTTCAAACGAAATAAGTAACTGGGACAAATTCAAAATTTGTATCTTAAAACTGTAAAAAGTAAACAAAAATCAATACAAAATGCTTAAAAGCCAAAATTAATTTTAAATAGAGCTCCCTTTGTTGTTTAACATTTTAATTTTTCGCGCTGGCATTGAATTAATCAGGTTTTGGAGCATTTGGATGTCCAATTTTGCCCATTCTTGGACAATGGCATTTTTTAAATCAATTAAATTTCCAAATTGCTTCTTGTTGGTATAAACCCGTTGAGTCAGGATGCCCCACTAATTTTCTATCGGATTTAAGTCCGGGCTGCGTGCTGGCCACTCTAAAACAGGAGTTTCTGAGCCTCTAAGATAAGCCTTCGTGAACTTTGCTGTGCGGATGGGCGCATTATCCTGCTGGAAAGTCTAATCCTCACAGTAATGATCCTCTCCAAATAGCATTAAAACAGTCTCCAACAGTTCAACATAGTTTTGTGCATTCATTCTATGCATTATAAAACAAATTGAAGTCTTTACATTATATCCGAACGCTGCCTATATCATTAAGGACCGTCCGTGAAAATTTCTGGACACATTAAAGACCCTTCGTAAAAATTTCTGACTCATGGACTTTTTTTTAGTGTTCGCACATCTAAATTGAACTTTTTCTCATCACCTACAAAATATTTTTGGACTCAGTGTCCCAAAATTTGTATCTGTTGGCAAACTGTAATATAGCAATTTTGTGCCTTGGCAGTAGCTCCGGTTTCAGGAGTTTTTTTTCGTATGAAATATTTTCTGAGCTCTTCAAAATTTGTTGCATACGTCTCGTGGATGTCCGCAGAGACAAATTACTCCGTATTTGAGATGTTCTGATACATTCTTTGACCGCTAGATTTTTGATTCGTCTTTAGACCCGGTTGTCAACCCATGGTATGCGACCAAATCGGTGGTTTTTTCCATAATTTTCCGGGGCTTTGAGTAAATTTTTTACAGTATTCTTATTTCTGTGGCCATTGTCTGCTATTTTGAAAATTTACATCCCCTTATTACGCAGAGCCACAATTCTGCCACGCTCTTCATCAGTTAATCGGGCGAAACTCGACATATCTTTGTACAAAAAGTCATTTAGAATTAATTCAAGTATTAATTTTAGTTAAAACTCACTTAATATTATTTATTTTAATACTTTAAACAAAAATGTTTACTAAAAGTTCAAATAGCACGTGGTTATCTATCCACAAATGAAAGCAAAGTATTCTGTCCCAGTTACTTATTTCGTTTGAAAATATTTTGTTTAATTTTTTTATAATATTTTCGAAAGTTATTTTGGATTTAATTCAGTTGAGGTTTATTGATAATTATATGAAGCTTAAATACCAATTTACTTTTTTGAAAAATCTTGATCGGTTCAGTTATTATCTTCTTCAACGTACTGTCCCAGTTATTTATTTCGCGCACCTTATGACAATTTCGTACCAAAAAGCAAACAACTACAATTTGTACCATTTTGTAGCAGCAAAGGTACATTTTACTGCGAAATCAATTCAAGTACCAATTTAGGTACAGCTTTAGCACTAGTGCCAATCACGTTGGTACTGGTTCTCTTATTAGCTATTTGGTACGCTATTTGCTTGCTGGGGTTTGTGTCTTTGATAAATGACAATCATTTATATTTATTGTAAATAAAAATAAAAAATGAGTTTAATGCATAAATAAATATTTATGAAAATTTTTAAAGTCAAAATTGTATATAAAATGATTTTATTAAAGAATTTAAAATATTATCTAAATAAACTTTTGGTACAGCTTAAGTTTTTACTCAAGCAAAAAGAAAATCGCATTCTTTAGCTAAATAAATAATTTAATAAAATACTTAGTTTCAAAGAAATTTTTAAATTAGTTCTTTAAAACATTTAATCACAACATAAATTTTGTTACATATATTTAAAAAATTGAGTAGAATTTAAAAATTTAAAATACCAACAAAAAGGTACATTTCTCATGCAAAAATAAGTTTGGTACATATCGAATGTTAACCAAGTGGTGACCACCTGACTTTATGGCACCAATATACACAGCATCTGCCAGTGAGGCTGGCGACTGCGCACTGCGCCCTGCGAGCAGTTTGTAGGGGGGCCAAAGAGGCAAAGAATTTTTCTTTTCTTGCTGTGCGTTGCTGAAGGGCTAAAGGATTGCCGTTTAAACGTTACATAAAATTTCCATAATAATTTCATTTTTTCAAATAATTCCACATAATTCTGGTCGAGCGATTGAGGCGATGCACTGTTCCAGTTCGAGTTGCAGTTCGATTTCGAGTTAAGCTAAGTGAGCCAAAGATGTGTAAAGTTCAGAAAAAAGCATACGCATAGGGCGCCATTTGTGCGCTGCATAAGAAAATTGTGTTAAAGAGAAAAATTCCATCAACAAAATTTGCTAAAAGAAAATTCAGTTTCGTTTTCTTTACACACACATCTAGTATATATAAATGTTTAGTTAAATGTGTCTTTTGTTAAGTGCATAATCAGAAGCCCAACGGCCGCAATTCGACAACATTTGAAAATTCAGCAAAATCGATAAGCTTCAGCCTCAGCCTCAGCATCCGCACTATTTGATAGCCACAGAAGGGGGGCCGCCGTCACCCAGCCACCAACCAACCAACCACCCACCACCAACCACCACCACTACCATTCGCATAAGCCACCCCACCTGATATAGTAGTATTTGTCGTAATCATGTCATTCATAACGAAATTGAAGGCGACTCCATTGCCACCATTGAAGAACATACTCAATGTGGCCATGCAAACGGCCAGACAGCAAATTCCAGAGCGCAAGGATTACCAGCAGCCACCTGGCTCGAGCGGCAGCCATCCACATCAGCAACAGCAGCAGCAGCAGGGTCAAGGTCACGGCATGTTTCCGCCAGGTGATGCTAATGGTGATGGCGGCGATCAGCCCACAGAGATGAGCTCGAATCCCTTTCGTAATGGCGGCAGCTGGTCAAACGAGGATGGCGAAGGGGACTACAAAAACGAATACCAGAGCACATCGTTTGTGGGCAATGATTACGACGGCAGATATCAGCAGACAGATGGATTCAGGTGCGTAGCAGCATAGCATACAGCTTTGTGATGCAGTTCCTCATGTTTAAATCACTTTTGCAGGCAGGGCAGCATCGCCTCGGAGGGCAGCTCGTTTGTGTGCGAGGGTGAGGGTGGCGGCGGCTCCAAGATCGACGAGTTCCAAGCGGCCTGGAATGTAACAAATGCCATCCAGGGCATGTTCATCGTATCGCTGCCATTCGCAGTGCTCCACGGCGGCTATTGGGCCATCATCGCGATGGTGGGCATTGCGCACATCTGTTGCTACACGGGCAAAGTGCTCGTGCAGTGCCTCTACGAACCGGATCCCAGCACGGGTCAGATGGTGCGCGTACGGGATAGCTATGTGGCCATAGCCAAGGTATGCTTCGGTCCCAAGCTGGGCGCACGCGCCGTCAGTATTGCCCAGCTAATCGAGCTGCTGATGACCTGCATATTGTATGTGGTTGTCTGTGGGGATCTGCTGGCTGGCACCTATCCCGAAGGCTCATTCGATTCACGCTCCTGGATGCTCTTCGTGGGCATATTTCTGCTGCCCATGGGCTTTCTCAAGTCCCTCAAAATGGTATCGACGCTCTCCTTCTGGTGCACCATGTCACATATTGTGATAAATGCCGTCATTCTGGGCTATTGCCTGCTGCAGATTGGCGATTGGGGCTGGTCAAAGGTCCGCTGGAGCATTGACATGGAGAACTTTCCCATTTCACTGGGCGTCATTGTCTTCTCGTACACCTCTCAGATATTTTTGCCCACCCTCGAGGGCAACATGATCGATCGCTCCAAGTTTAACTGGATGCTTGACTGGTCTCACATAGCCGCTGCGATATTTAAGGCTGGCTTCGGGTATATCTGCTTCCTCACCTTCCAGAATGACACGCAGCAGGTGATAACCAATAATCTGCACTCTCAGGGCTTCAAGGGCATGGTCAACTTCTTTCTGGTCATCAAGGCCATCCTCAGCTATCCATTGCCATACTATGCTGCCTGCGAGCTACTGGAGCGCAACTTCTTCCGTGGCCCGCCAAAGACCAAATTTCCGACCATCTGGAATCTGGATGGTGAGCTCAAAGTGTGGGGCCTGGGCTTCCGAGTGGGCGTCATTGTATCCACCATACTTATGGCCATATTTATACCACACTTTTCGATACTGATGGGCTTCATTGGCAGCTTCACGGGCACCATGTTGAGTTTTATTTGGCCCTGTTACTTCCACATCAAGATCAAGGGACATTTGCTAGATCAAAAGGAAATAGCCAAAGACTATGTCATCATTGCACTGGGTGTGCTCTTCGGTGTTATAGGCATCTATGATTCCGGCAATGCTCTAATCAATGCATTCGAAATTGGTCTTCCATTTTAAAAGAATTATTACGAAACGAAAACGAAAACAAAATTATGGTTTAGTTAACGAAAGCTCTAATCAAACTACGAATAACAAAGCACATATATATATACAGATATATATATTTGTTGGGTTTTATGTGTGGTCTGTAATCTTGGCAAGTCTTCCAAACAAACCAAAGTTGTCAGATGCAGGCCATGACAGATAACAAGAAACTTAGTCTATAAGAAATGCAACGCAAGTCTTCCAAAACAAATGCGAACAAAATGTCTTCCAAACACGATATATATATATATACAAACATATATATATATATATATATATATACATACATATATATATATAAATATTAAAGAAAAATCCTAAGCTAATTTAAGTAACGAATATTTGAAGAGATTATGGATATTATACTCGTGTATTATTGTATGAACGCGTATATAGAGGAAAAAGAAATAATACAATATAACAAACTTCCAAAATGAACACAATAAACCATTATACAAAATTGAGATGAATGTAAATCTATTATCCGAAAATAGATAGAACTCATTGATTATTTATATACCAGCATATAGTATATATATACATATAGTTGAAAGCGTTTTTTTAAACGATATTAATTATACAGTTACTGTACTTATACATACGATAATAGCCTTTAAAAACGACACTAGCATCTTTTAAAAATTCTCAATAAAAAACCATCATCTCACGTTGAACAAAAATCTCCTTTGCCAAACAATTTTTAATGGAAAGAATATTTTTTAGAATATTTTTCAAAAATGATATGCTTTATTTGTTGTTAATCTTATAATTCAGTTGTTTGTTTTTTTTTTCTTCAGGTAAGTAGATATGTATATTGTATAAAAAAATATTGTCATGGAATCTTAGGCACTATGTGATATGATATGAAGACAAGACTTGACAAGACAAGACGTACGAGCACGAGTTGGTGTGTTAATTATCAGTTAGTTAGTGGTTTTATAAAATTTATGATCGTGTGTACTTCTGGTAGGTTGGAATGCACCTTGTTTAATCTTATGAACAGCACAGGTTGTTGTTGGGGCAGTTATATATTCGCTCTTGTAGAGACTGGAGCCGGTGAACTTGTCGTTGCCCAGGCTAATCGAGGATTGATTACTGCGTCGTGTGGTTACAATACGTTCGCTCTGGCCATGAACATTGTAGGATGAAGAGGAGGAGGAGGAGGGGAAACCGATGCCACTGGACAAATGCTGGTTAGCACCGTTGCGATGACGCGTAGCATGAGTATGCGCCTGGCATTGGGATTGGGATGGAAAATCAACTCCACCCGATGCGTATGTGCGTGTGATCGTTGATCTTTCCAAGTTCGATCGATTGGCATCTCCGCCCGATATAATGCGTGACATGGACGAGGAAGACGTAGAGGTTTTCACTTGATGCTCCTTGTTTTCCTTATGCACACTGCAACTGCGACGATCCGTGGAGTGGGCAGTATTCAAATCCGACTGTTCCCTGTTCTGACGGTGGATGCTACTGTAGCTCTGGCGATCAGGTGAATGGGCGCTGCAGCTCGGCGATTGCTCATGTAGATTCAGAATACTCTTGCGCTGCATTTTGCCATTGGAGGTCAGACTGCTGCCAAGTGGATTCGAGTCGGTTGACATGTTCTTGCGATGGAAGATCGAATTGGAAACATCTGCTTCCGAGGAGAACTCACTCTTCCTGTGATGGAAGTGCTTCGAAGAGCTGCCAGTCACATTGTCAGTCACCGAACTGTTATCGACCACACGAGACCTAGATCCGCCGTTGACATTATTGGAAGCTGTACTGCCCGAGACTGTATGAGAAGTGGAACCTCCTGTTTCGTTGATGTTCCTTGTAACTAATTTACCGCCTATTATGCGGGTGGTTGTGCCTCCAGTCTCAGTCACATTGTGAGAACTTCTAGTTTCACCCACGTTCGTTGTCACCAGCTTGCCAGAGACTATACGAGTGGTTGAACCTCTAGTCTCATTCACATTTTTACTAGTTGTGCTGCTCGAGACAATGTGAGAGCTTCCAGTATCGCCCACGTTCCTGGTCACTAGTTTACCGGAGACTATACGGGTTGTCGAGCCTCCTGTGTCAACCACATTGTTATTAGTTGTGCTGCTCGAGACGATGTGAGAGCTTCCAGTATCGCCCACGTTCCTGGTCACTAGTTTACCGGAGACTATACGGGTGGTCGAGCCTCCTGTGTCAACCACATTGTTATTAGTTGTACGGCCAGTGACTATGTGAGATGTGGAATCTCCAGTTTCGCCCACGTTCTTTGTAACAACTTTGCCGGAAACTATACGTGTTGTAGAGCCGCCCGTTTCGGTCACATTATTGGTCACTGTCCTGCCTGTGACTATACGAGACGTTGAGCCTCCAGTTTCGGTGACATTGTTGGTAACGGTCCTACCTGAGATTGTGTGAGACGTTGAGCCTCCTGTTTGAGTCACGTCTCGGTCATCCTGGTTAGTTCGTCTCGTCGTTGTTGAGGTCTGAAGTGCTCTGGTGTCATCCGTTGAATCACGTATTTGTTCAGTTCTTACGGCTGTTTTTTCCAATACATTGAGATTTCGTTGCATCGATGTTGTTTCCTTGTGCACGTTCTGTGTGTTCTCGATATTTGTTGTGGTCGTATTTTTGGACACATTCTCAATAACATTTATCTTAGCTGGCCGCTTCACATACTCGGTTTCCGGCTCCTTTTTCCCACGGCCACCGACAACTGTTGTGACCTTCTTTGTTGAAACAATAATTAGACCATCCACTGGGTTTTGGCTGTTGGAATCCACTTGCTTGACTGCATCCTTGCCGGACACAAAGTTCATCTGGTTGGTTGTCTTCAGAATGGATGTATCACTACCCAAGGTGATGGTCGAGCTGTTGTGCTTGTATTTCTGTGTACGCTGAACTCGGTCGACACTCGTTTTGTTGGTTGTGGTTTTGAAGTCATCTTTTCTAGTGACAGTCATAGGTCCTTCCAGCTTCAGATTATCCACTGGTCGCTTGGCAGGCTCCCTTTTAACGTTCTCTAGCAGCGTTGTGCTGTCAGTTTCAGTTCGATCTGTTCGTTTGTAGAATTCACCTTCTGTTTTCAAGTTATCCTTGGGTTTCTTTTGGACTGGTCGTTCTGCTGGTTTGAATGTCGTTTTCTCGGGAGTATAAAATTCTCCTTCCGATTTTAAGTTATCGGTTGGTTTCACCTGGTCGGGTCTTCTGACGTGATGATACTCTTCTTTTTTAGTAAATGTCATTGAACCCTCGGTTTTTAGGTTGTCTTTTCTTATAATTGTCTTTACTTTTTCAGCTGGCTTAAATGTGTCTTTTTCGGGCATATACATTTGACCTTCAGGCTTTAAGTTGTCAACATATTTCTTTTGCTCAGGTCGATCTGCTGGTTGATATTTAATTTTTTCCGGTGTATACATAACACCATCAAGAGGTTTCAGATTATCTTGCGGTTTCTTCTGCTTAGGTCTTTCTACAGGTGTGAACTTTGGTTTTTCTGGAGTGTAGAAATCGCCCTCAGGTTTTAAGTTATCCTCCGGTCTTACTTGAGATGGACGCTCACCAGGACGGTACTTCGGTTTTTCGGGGCTATAGAATTCACCTTCCGGCTTTAGATTATCCGTCGGCTTCACCTGTTCAGGGCGAACAACATATTGATACTCTGTCTTTTCCACAAACGTCATTTCGCCTTCAGTATGCAAATTGTCCTTTCTGATAATTCTTTCCGTCTTCTCCGCTGGTCGGAAAACTTGCTTTTCAGGAGCTACAAATTCGCCCTCCGGCTTTAGATTATCTACTGGTTTTTTCTGGACTGGACGCTCTGCGGGTCTGTATCCAGGCTTATCTGGAGTGTAGAAATCACCTTCTGGCTTTAAGTTATCCTCCGGTCGGACTTGAGATGGACGCTCACCAGGACGGTACTTCGGCTTTTCAGGACTATAGAATTCACCTTCGGGTTTAAGGTTATCAGTTGGCCTCACTTGTTCTGGACGCTCACCGGGTCTATATCCGGGCTTATCTGGAGTGTAGAAATTACCTTCTGGCCTCAAGTTATCCTCTGGTCTGACTTGGGAAGGACGCTCACCAGGACGGTACTTGGGCTTCTCAGGGCTATGGAATTCACCTTCAGGCTTGAGATTATCCGTCGGCTTCACCTGTTCAGGGCGAACAACATATTGATATTCTTCTTTTTCCACAAACGTCATTTCGCCTTCAGTATGCAAATTATCTTTTCTGATGATTCTTTCCGTCTTCTCCGCTGGTCGGAAAACTTGTTTTTCAGGTGTAACAAATTCGCCCTCAGGCTTAAGATTATCCACAGGTTTCTTTTGAACTGGACGCTCTGCTGGTCTGTATCCGGGCTTGTCAGGAGTGTAGAAATCACCTTCTGGCTTTAAGTTATCCTCCGGTCGGACTTGAGATGGACGCTCACCAGGACGGTACTTCGGCTTTTCAGGACTATAGAATTCGCCTTCGGGCTTAAGGTTATCTGTTGGCCTCACTTGTTCTGGACGCTCAGCGGGTCTGTATCCGGGCTTGTCAGGAGTGTAGAAATCACCCTCTGGCTTCAAATTATCTTCGGGTCTGACTTGAGATGGACGCTCACCAGGACGGTACTTCGGTTTTTCAGGACTATAGAATTCGCCTTCGGGCTTAAGATTATCCGTTGGCCTCACTTGTTCTGGACGCTCAGCGGGTCTGTATCCGGGCTTATCTGGAGTGTAGAAATCACCTTCTGGCCTCAAGTTATCCTCTGGTCTGACTTGGGATGGACGCTCACCAGGACGGTACTTGGGCTTCTCAGGGCTATAGAATTCACCTTCAGGCTTGAGATTATCCGTCGGCTTCACCTGTTCAGGGCGAACAACATATTGATATTCTTCTTTTTCCACAAACGTCATTTCGCCTTCAGTACGCAAATTATCTTTTCTGATGATTCTTTCCGTCTTCTCCGCTGGTCGGAAAACTTGTTTTTCAGGTGTAACAAATTCGCCCTCAGGCTTAAGATTATCCACAGGTTTCTTTTGGACTGGACGCTCTGCTGGTCTGTATCCGGGCTTATCTGGAGTGTAGAAATCACCTTCTGGTCTCAAGTTGTCCTCTGGTCTGACTTGGGAAGGACGCTCACCAGGACGGTACTTCGGCTTTTCAGGACTATAGAATTCGCCTTCGGGCTTAAGGTTATCTGTTGGCCTCACTTGTTCTGGACGCTCAGCGGGTCTGTATCCGGGCTTATCTGGAGTGTAGAAATCACCTTCTGGTCTCAAGTTGTCCTCTGGTCTGACTTGGGAAGGACGCTCACCAGGACGGTACTTCGGCTTTTCAGGACTATAGAATTCGCCTTCGGGTTTAAGGTTATCTGTTGGCCTCACTTGTTCTGGACGCTCAGCGGGTCTGTATCCGGGCTTATCTGGAGTGTAGAAATCACCTTCTGGCCTCAAGTTATCCTCTGGTCTGACTTGGGAAGGACGCTCACCAGGACGGTACTTGGGCTTCTCAGGGCTATAGAATTCACCTTCAGGCTTGAGATTATCCGTCGGCTTCACCTGTTCAGGGCGAACAACATATTGATATTCTTCTTTTTCCACAAACGTCATTTCGCCTTCAGTACGCAAATTATCTTTTCTGATGATTCTTTCCGTCTTTTCCGCTGGTCGGAAAACTTGTTTTTCAGGTGTAACAAATTCGCCCTCAGGCTTAAGATTATCCACAGGTTTCTTTTGGACTGGACGCTCTGCTGGTCTGTATCCGGGCTTATCTGGAGTGTAGAAATCACCTTCTGGTCTCAAGTTGTCCTCTGGTCTGACTTGGGAAGGACGCTCACCAGGACGGTACTTCGGCTTTTCAGGACTATAGAATTCGCCTTCGGGCTTAAGGTTATCTGTTGGCCTTACTTGTTCTGGACGCTCAGCGGGTCTGTATCCGGGCTTGTCAGGAGTGTAGAAATCACCCTCTGGCTTCAAATTATCTTCGGGTCTGACTTGAGATGGACGCTCACCAGGACGGTACTTCGGTTTTTCAGGACTATAGAATTCGCCTTCGGGCTTAAGATTATCCGTTGGCCTCACTTGTTCTGGACGCTCAGCGGGTCTGTATCCGGGCTTATCTGGAGTGTAGAAATCACCTTCTGGCCTCAAGTTATCCTCTGGTCTGACTTGGGAAGGACGCTCACCAGGACGGTACTTGGGCTTCTCAGGGCTATAGAATTCACCTTCAGGCTTGAGATTATCCGTCGGCTTCACCTGTTCAGGGCGAACAACATATTGATATTCCTCTTTTTCCACAAACGTCATTTCGCCTTCAGTACGCAAATTATCTTTTCTGATGATTCTTTCCGTCTTCTCCGCTGGTCGGAAAACTTGTTTTTCAGGTGTAACAAATTCGCCCTCAGGCTTAAGATTATCCACAGGTTTCTTTTGGACTGGACGCTCTGCTGGTCTGTATCCGGGCTTATCTGGAGTGTAGAAATCACCTTCTGGTCTCAAGTTGTCCTCTGGTCTGACTTGGGAAGGACGCTCACCAGGACGGTATTTCGGTTTTTCAGGACTATAGAATTCGCCTTCGGGCTTAAGGTTATCTGTTGGCCTTACTTGTTCTGGACGCTCAGCGGGTCTGTATCCGGGCTTGTCAGGAGTGTAGAAATCACCCTCTGGCTTCAAATTATCTTCGGGTCTGACTTGAGATGGACGCTCACCAGGACGGTACTTCGGTTTTTCAGGACTATAGAATTCGCCTTCGGGCTTAAGATTATCCGTTGGCCTCACTTGTTCTGGACGCTCAGCGGGTCTGTATCCGGGCTTATCTGGAGTGTAGAAATCACCTTCTGGCCTCAAGTTATCCTCTGGTCTGACTTGGGAAGGACGCTCACCAGGACGGTACTTGGGCTTCTCAGGGCTATAGAATTCACCTTCAGGCTTGAGATTATCCGTCGGCTTCACCTGTTCAGGGCGAACAACATATTGATATTCTTCTTTTTCCACAAACGTCATTTCGCCTTCAGTACGCAAATTATCTTTTCTGATGATTCTTTCCGTCTTCTCCGCTGGTCGGAAAACTTGTTTTTCAGGTGTAACAAATTCGCCCTCAGGCTTAAGATTATCCACAGGTTTCTTTTGGACTGGACGCTCTGCTGGTCTGTATCCGGGCTTATCTGGAGTGTAGAAATCACCTTCTGGTCTCAAGTTGTCCTCTGGTCTGACTTGGGAAGGACGCTCACCAGGACGGTACTTCGGCTTTTCAGGACTATAGAATTCGCCTTCGGGCTTAAGGTTATCTGTTGGCCTCACTTGTTCTGGACGCTCAGCGGGTCTGTATCCGGGCTTATCTGGAGTGTAGAAATCACCTTCTGGTCTCAAGTTGTCCTCTGGTCTGACTTGGGAAGGACGCTCACCAGGACGGTACTTCGGCTTTTCAGGACTATAGAATTCGCCTTCGGGCTTAAGGTTATCTGTTGGCCTCACTTGTTCTGGACGCTCAGCGGGTCTGTATCCGGGCTTATCTGGAGTGTAGAAATCACCTTCTGTCCTCAAGTTATCCTCTGGTCTGACTTGGGAAGGACGCTCACCAGGACGGTACTTCGGCTTCTCAGGGCTATAGAATTCACCTTCAGGCTTGAGATTATCCGTCGGCTTCACCTGTTCAGAGCGAACAACATATTGATATTCCTCTTTTTCAACAAACGTCATTTCGCCTTCAGTACGCAAATTATCTTTTCTGATGATTCTTTCCGTCTTCTCCGCTGGTCGGAAAACTTGTTTTTCAGGTGTAACAAATTCGCCCTCAGGCTTAAGATTATCCACAGGTTTCTTTTGGACTGGACGCTCTGCTGGTCTGTATCCGGGCTTATCTGGAGTGTAGAAATCACCTTCTGGTCTCAAGTTGTCCTCTGGTCTGACTTGGGAAGGACGCTCACCAGGACGGTACTTCGGCTTTTCAGGACTATAGAATTCGCCTTCGGGCTTAAGGTTATCTGTTGGCCTCACTTGTTCTGGACGCTCAGCGGGTCTGTATCCGGGCTTATCTGGAGTGTAGAAATCACCTTCTGGTCTCAAGTTGTCCTCTGGTCTGACTTGGGAAGGACGCTCACCAGGACGGTACTTCGGCTTTTCAGGACTATAGAATTCGCCTTCGGGCTTAAGGTTATCTGTTGGCCTCACTTGTTCTGGACGCTCAGCGGGTCTGTATCCGGGCTTATCTGGAGTGTAGAAATCACCTTCTGGCCTCAAGTTATCCTCTGGTCTGACTTGGGAAGGACGCTCACCAGGACGGTACTTCGGCTTCTCAGGGCTATAGAATTCACCTTCAGGCTTGAGATTATCCGTCGGCTTCACCTGTTCAGGGCGAACAACATATTGATATTCTTCTTTTTCCACAAACGTCATTTCGCCTTCAGTACGCAAATTATCTTTTCTGATGATTCTTTCCGTCTTTTCCGCTGGTCGGAAAACTTGTTTTTCAGGTGTAACAAATTCGCCCTCAGGCTTAAGATTATCCACAGGTTTCTTTTGGACTGGACGCTCTGCTGGTCTGTATCCGGGCTTATCTGGAGTGTAGAAATCACCTTCTGGTCTCAAGTTGTCCTCTGGTCTGACTTGAGATGGTCGTTCACCTGGCTGATACTTCGGCTTTTCAGGACTGTAAAAATCTCCTTCTGGTCGCAAATTATCTTGAGGTATCTTTTGAATTGGACGATCGGCAGGTCTATACCCTGGTTTATCTGGAGTGTAGAATTCTCCCTCAGGCCTCAAGTTATCCTCTGGTCTGACTTGGGAAGGACGCTCACCCGGACGGTACTTCGGCTTTTCAGGACTATAGAATTCGCCTTCGGGCTTAAGGTTATCAGTTGGCCTCACTTGTTCTGGACGCTCAGCGGGTCTGTATCCGGGCTTATCTGGAGTGTAGAAGTCCCCTTCGGGTCTCAAGTTATCCTCTGGCCTGACTTGAGATGGTCGTTCACCTGGCTGATACTTCGGCTTTTCAGGACTGTAAAAATCTCCTTCTGGTCGCAAATTATCTTGAGGTATCTTTTGAATTGGACGATCGGCAGGTCTATACCCTGGTTTATCTGGAGTGTAGAACTCTCCCTCAGGCCTCAAGTTATCCTCTGGTCTGACTTGGGAAGGACGCTCACCAGGACGGTACTTGGGCTTTTCAGGACTATAGAATTCGCCTTCGGGCTTAAGGTTATCAGTTGGCCTCACTTGTTCTGGACGCTCAGCTGGTCTGTATCCGGGCTTGTCAGGAGTGTAGAAATCACCTTCAGGTTTTAAGTTATCCTCCGGTCGGACTTGAGATGGTCGTTCACCCGGACGGTACTTCGGCTTTTCAGGACTATAGAATTCGCCTTCAGGCTTAAGATTATCCGTCGGCTTCACCTGTTCAGGGCGAACAACATATTGGTACTCTGTCTTTTCCACAAACGTCATTTCGCCTTCAGTATGCAAATTGTCGTTTCTGACAATTCTTTCCGTCTTCTCTGCTGGTCGGAAAACTTGTTTTTCAGGTGTAACAAATTCGCCCTCAGGCTTAAGATTATCTACAGGTTTCTTTTGGACTGGACGCTCTGCTGGTTTGTATCCGGGCTTGTCAGGAGTATAGAAATCACCTTCAGGTTTTAAGTTATCCTCTGGCCTGACTTGAGATGGTCGTTCACCTGGCTGATACTTCGGCTTTTCAGGACTGTAAAAATCTCCTTCTGGTCGCAAATTATCTTGAGGTATCTTTTGAACTGGACGATCGGCAGGTCTATAACCTGGCTTATCTGGGGCATAAAATTCTCCTTCTGGTCTCAAGTTATCCTCTGGCCTGACTTGCGATGGGCGCTCACCAGGCCGATATTTCTGTTTCTCAGGACTATAGAATTCGCCTTCGGGCTTAAGATTATCCGTCGGCTTTACCTGTTCAGGGCGAACAACATATTGATACTCTGTCTTTTCCACAAACGTCATTTCGCCTTCAGTACGCAAGTTGTCCTGTCTGATGATTCTTTCTGTTTTATCTGCTGGCCGGTACGTTGGTTTTTCGGGTGCGACAAATTCACCTTCGGGTTTGAGATTGTCAACAGGTTTCTTTTGAGTAGGACGCTCTCCGGGTCTATAGCCAGGTTTATCTGGAGTATAAAATTCGCCTTCAGGTCTCAAATTATCTTCAGGCCAGATTTGGGATGGACGCTCAGCTGGGCGGAATTCAATTTTTTCTGGAGCATAAAAGTCGCCTTCCGGCTTTAAATTGTCTGCGTGTCGCACTTGAGTTGGGCGATCTCCAGGCTGATATTTAGGCTTTTGAGGACTGAAAAATTCTCCTTCAGGCTTCAGATTATCTGTAGGCTTAACGTATCCAGGACGAACGACATATTGGTATTCCTCTTTTTCGGTAAATGTCATTTCTCCGTCCATACGCAGATTATCCGTGTGTATGATTTTTTCACGTCTTTCGCCTGGTTTGTAGGGCTCTTTTTCTGGAACTATAAACTCTCCCTCCGTCTTAAGATTGTCTTCGGGTTTCTTTATCACAATATAATCTACAAATATGTCTTCAGGTTTCTTAGGAATGTTATCATCTGTCTTTGACCACGTGTTAGTACGTATCCTTGAATAAGTTTCGTCAACATTATCTATGAAGGGAAGGGAATATTTGTTCAACAAACTTGCTCAAATTAAATCGAATTTCAAAATACTTACCATCTATCTCAACTATTTCCGTGGACTTTGTGGTGCTCGTAGAGCAATGATGACGACTAAAAACATCGAAAATATTAGTATAATTCTATGGACATGGACAATGAAGCTAACTCACCCGCAAGTGCATATTTCACAGATGCATTTCTCACTGTGTGTTGTTCTTCTGTCCTTGTCGACTCCGCGCTAAATGGAATAATAAATTGATAAGCGATGCGATTAGGAATTAGGCTTCAATGTACTTACAGTTCTTGAATCGTTTAGGCGTTTCTTGTCGGTGCGCACATAATCGATTTCATCATAAATATTCTCAGTAATATTTTTGTGTTTCGATGTCTCGTTCAGGTTCAATGTGATATTCTCATTGTTCTCCGATATGGATGTATTCTTCTCAATTTCCACAAACTCATCCACATAGATTGTTTTCTTGGGAGCTTCCACAATTTTCTCAATGACATCCGTGTGCACCTTCTCATCGAGGACACGCCAATCGTTAATGCTGGCATCGAATATCTGAAATATGATTAAATATAATTGATTGAACCAAAAGGAAACACCACCAAAAAGCACAAGAAATAAACACCCTAAATCACACTAGCTACATATTAAACAAGTAGGAAAACTCTAGTCGGTGGTGCCCGACTAGGAGATCCCCTGAACCCTGTCCGTTGGGTGTTTTTAAATATTTTATTTATATTTATATTATGTATTTATTAACGCAGAACAAATTCAGGCTTGTAAAATTAAATAATAAAAAATAAATGTTTTTTTGCATTCAAAATATGACAAAAATCGAAATTGTATAAAATATAAATTAATCTAACTACCAAATTTGGAGACTCTAGCTGAAAAGATGTACGAGATATAATTTAATAACTTGATTTCGATAAGGTTTTTAATGGATAACAAAAAAAACGGGACAAGTTATCGATTTTTTAAAACAAACTCGATATGCGCGTGCTATACAGGGACCTACAAAAGTTTCAAGTCTCTAGCTCTTATATGTTCTGAGATCGACGCGTTCATACATACGGACAGTCGGACAGACAGACAGATAGACGGACAGGGCTAAATCGATTCAGCTCGTCTCCCTGATTTAGAATATAGTATATACTTTATGGAGTGCCACGCCCCCTTCTGCCTGTTACATACATTTGACAGTTTAACAAAACCATTATACCCTGATTTCCCATTTTCAATGGGTTCAGGGTATAAATATATATACAAGTACATACATATATGTGTGGCGCTTACCTTTGTCACCTCTGTTGTGGTCGTTATGTTCGCAACATCGGTGTTATCTTTTTCGATTTCACGAGCAATGTCATTCGGCACAAAAGCTTTCGCGTCTGTATACGACTTCTCGTCCACAACTGTCCACTTGCCCAGCTTGGTGTCGTACACCTTGGTGGTGTATGTTGTGGTCGTTGTATTGATGACATCATCAACTATTTCAGGGTAGCCGACATCATTGCTGCTGTCCACGGTGCGCTCGTCCACCACGCGCCAGCGATTGTTGCGCCTGTCGTATATCTTCTTCTTATATGTGACTTTGGTGGTGCCATCGGTGTCTTTGCTCACGTAACGCTCAAATGTGGGCACCTTCTTGTTGCTGCCATGTGTGCCATCGCTATACTCGGTCCAGGTCTTTGTCTTCACATCGTACACCTCTTTTTTGGACGAGGCCGTTGACTGTTTTGAGCTGCTTTGATTTATTGTGCTTTCACGACTATTGACCTCCTTACTGCTGCTGCTGCTGCTCAGTTTGGTCTGCGATGACGTTGCCTTCTCCATATCAAAGTTAACAGCTGTTGTTGTTGTTGTTGAAATTGAGGTGTTGTTGTTGCTGCTGCTGCTGGCCAGCTCATTCAGTGTCGATGACGTCGCAATGTTTGTTGTGGTCGCAACCGGTTTACGTTGCGACGTCATCGTTTTCAATGTTGATGACGAATCAGCAGAGACACCCACAGCAGCTGTTCCAAGCACTGACTTTGGCACGCTCTGAGATTCGCTAGTGTTGGTGTTGATGTTGGTGTTGGTGTTGGTGTTGGTGTTGGTGTTGATGTTGGTGTTGATGTTGATGTTGGTATTGGTGTTCGTGCTCGTGTTCGTGTTGCTGCTATCGCTGACAACCTGTTCGGCCACATCAACATATTTGCTGTTCGACAATGTGGATGATGTCATACCGGTAGCCGCTCTCTCGATTGCAATGAGCGTTTCGCTGGCATCGCTGCGCTGCTGAGTGGAACTGGTTGTAGACGACTCGAAGTAACTGGAGCTGCTCGCCTGCTGTCGGCTACTGGACATTTTTGATGTGGACGCATACATTTTGGATATGCTGCCATTGCTGGCTGAGCTAATGATGCCAGCAGGAGTTGTGATTTCTACCACCTCAATGGGTACCGAGAATACCGGTTCCTTCTTCTCGCTCTCCAGCAGATCAATTGAAGCAATGATCTTCTCATCGGAGGAGTCCTTAAAGATTTTGGAGCTGCTGCTGCTGCTGCTAAACAGCTCCGATTGCTGTGTCTGTGACTGAGATTGCGATTGAGTTTTCTTCGCTGTGTATGAGCTGGAACTGTAGCTTTTGCTACCAGCTGCCACCAGACTTTCACCTTCCTTCAACAAGGTGCCAAAGCTGCTGCTGCTGGTGGTGGCAGGCGGCGCCGCACCATACGAGACAGATTCATGCTCCATTGACGACGAGCTGGTGTTGGTCGTTAGTGTTGCTGTCGCATTCGGTCCCAGGTTTTTGGTTAATTTGCTCGCCGAGGCCGTTGCCGATGTGGTTGTGCTTGATGTGGCTGGCGGCAGCGACGTCGACTGCGACGGCGACGTTGACACTTGTTTCTTTTTATTACTTTTTGATACCATTCTGTTGGCTTGATTTTCACACAGATGAGGTAATCACTGACTATAGTATGTGGAATGAATGAATGCACCTGCACTTGCCTTACTTCTTTAGTGGCTTAATTATTATTATTAAATTGTTGTTCGTTTGTATTTCGTTGTTTTTATTAATCACAATTATCGCTGCGTTTGGCACTGCTAAAAGTATAAAAGTGTTTTTTATAGTATTATTATTATTGTGTGTGTTGTCTTCTAATTTCCACGGGGCATGTCGAAATACTTATTTTTAAATAATGTATTTATTATTCACGACAAACACACACACACACAGACAGACAGACGTATGTATGTATGCGCGAGCCACAGTTCAAGTTGAAAATGACAAACGGTGGCACTGGCACACGCACACAAACACACACCCAACCACACACACACACACACACACACACAGAAAGATACAAAGAGGTGGCGAGACGTAACGGACGACAGTTGAATGTGTGAACGCAAGCGGGAGCGTAAAAGCTTAACACGCACACACACACACACACACACACACTCACACACACAGACACACACACACACAGTCAAACAGAAATACTTAGAAATTGTAGAGATAGAGACGTTTTATTCGCTTAGATGCTCTCAATTGGGCAGATTCGTGTGCATATTTCGTATTCGTGTGTGAAGCACTTGGGGAGGATCAACAACCGTCGCGAAGCACAACTCAAAACGTACTGATCGCCGCTGCGGTTGTCTGGAACCGCTTTCGACCGTATCTGCTGTGCTCTGCCGGCCAAAAAAGCGGCAGCGCAGCAGCAGCGCTTTGTGGGCTTTGCTCCATCGCGTTGGAAGCTTTGCACGCCTGCGTGCGTGCGAGCGAGAGGCAACAGGCGCTACGCTTCGCCTTCGCAAAAAGCCAGGCCAGATCGGAGCGTAGGTTGGCCATGCCAGCTACAAACAGACAGACAGACATATATACTATATATATATATATATATACATATGTGTGTGTGTGTGTCTCTGTGGTTAGAGAGTACAAATGCGTAGGCTAGACGGCACCTTCTTTATTTACTGCCACGCAACGAGTTCAATAAGCCAATAAAAACAATATGAAAACAAGAAAATTTGCTCATTTCGAAAGTGGCCGCAAAGCAAACTAACCACAAACAGCTGCTTGATGAGCGCCAGCGGCGTTTCTCACTTGATATTTTTACTTTTTTTTTTATTATTATTACAGCTAACATATCTATACATAGTTATGGCCATCTCATTCGCACGCCGGCTCGGGCTGGGCATCTCTGTGAGGGTTTCAACTGTTTTCCAGAACGGGCCAAAACAAAATTAGCGCACAGACCAAAATTGGCCGGGTTAACAGTCGTCGTATTTGTCAGACGGATGCACAATTAAAATATATTTATTTATACATACATACATATATCGGATATGTATGTATGTATTTTGAGCTGAGTCAGCTTTGCATTTACTTTAAATGTCTGGCTTTGTAGATACAGATACGTGGGCGCATCCGTGCCTATAAAGCGACTGAGCTCAATAACAGAAATAACAGCAGACTGACAATATTGCTACGTATGATATGCATTCACTAGAATTGATGCTGAATTTTATTGCTCAATTGATTTATAACGGCCTTAGGTGGGTGTAACTCAAAATTATGCTACAACTTGTTCTGCCCATACAAAGAGCTTTTCAGACTGTAGACTAATAATATATATCTCTCTCTCTCTCTCTCTCTCTCTCTCTCTCTCTCGTCAACACAGCCCAGGTTGAAGTTTAAGTAATTCGACCTCCAAAATGCAGCGTAGACAAAAGTCAAATCTTAACGAGAAAACTTAAATTCAATTGTTACTTAATTTTGCAGCGACTGTTAGCTTATGACGTCACCAGCCCAGACTCATGTTCATGCAAAGCTTGCGGAGCAATCAAAACTTGTTTGCCGAGACACACACACACACACAGACACAAACACACACACACACACTGAAACCAAAATAGATATTAAAAAAGAGCAAATATAAAAACAACAATTAAGTGGCAAACAAAAGTCGCACTGTGGGTACATAAAAACTTAAAAAAAAAAAATACTAAACAAAAAACATTTGAAATTCAAAGCACGCTGAATTCGCTGCGACCCGAATTCGCCAAAATTGACATGGCATGCAGCAATTGGAACTGGAACTGGAATTTGATGCAATTCGCCAATTCAGAATATTCCAATTAGATTTAAGCGACATGCGCTTGCCAAGATGATGACATCTTTGCATGTCATGGATTTTTCCTTGGAATTGAAATTGAAATGGAAATGAAAACAACAACAAAAAAACATTGAAGGCAAGCAAGAAACGAAAATTTATACGCCACTTATTCAAGCACAATTAATTTTAATTTAATGCCTAAGAGAATAAACAAGTGAAAAAATAAAAATAAAAAAGCCTATATTAAGGTACAGATGTGTCCATGTCGCACCCTTATATGGACGCATGCCAAAAATGTTTTGGGCTTTAACTTCTTGTCAGACAATGAATGCACTTGCATGCATAATACACATATGCACATGTATGTATATGGAGTCAAGTCTTATAAGGCCTGCTGTTTCACTGATGTAATCACGCTCAGTTTTTATATAAGTACTAAATCATTAAAGGCAAAATGAAACTATTTAAATTATGAGCAAGATGTGACGACTTCTGTCGGATATTGAGCGCCATGAATGCTAAATGTTAAACGTTTGCTACGTGCCTTAATTGTTCAGATAGTGACCATATGGTCGAAACCTTTTCTTTTTGGCCAGTAGCTTCGTGACTTCATGTAAAAACAACGCTAATTATTTTTCTTATTAAGTCAAAGTGATTACTCAGTTGGCTTGCAGGCAAGCAGTCGACGCGCAAATACCCTGTAAAAGTAGGTTTAGTTTTTAAATTGAGGCAAAGTTCTTATATTGGTATATATTATATTTTACGTTTATTTTCAAGTTTGAAGCTATGGATTTGTCATGCCCACAATGGGCGTAGCTTTAAGTGCATATGACATTTGCCATGCCCTATCTGAGCACAAGTATAACAAGCAAATTGTCTTTTTTTCTGCTCAATAAAATGGTTTGTTGCAATAAGCAAAATAAAGTTGGGTGTGCTAGACCCACCTAACCTTTAGAACCTACATAAGTAGCTTGTTTATCAATTCTATAATTTATCTTATCATATTTAGATATGCATTTCGGGTAGATATCATAAATATAAATATGCATAAGAAACAAGCTTGATTCACATAGAATCTAAAGCAGAGAGAACTTTGCAACAAATTATCCAAAAGTTTCGCAATAAATATTTGATTGGGTTTTCAAATTTTTATAAAGTTTCAAGAACTTCAAAGTTCTATATATTATATACAACTTTTGATATACATATGTATACAGACTTGTATCATACCCTGCTCAAGCTCATTCACTGGGTATAAATGCTAAACATTTTAGTTTTATTGCACAACAAACTGAACTATACTTCATACATATACTATATATCTCCGTGTATCTTATCTAACTAGAAATTCTATGTGTATTAGTCTAAAGTTCTTGAGAATGTTATACATATAAAAAAAAATACATTTACAGATATGTACATATACTTTTAGTTACTTCTGTATGAAGAGAGTGAAAAACCTGTTTGTCTATTAGTTTACTTAGGAATTCAAATATTTCAAAGAGCTATCCGTTTTTGGGCTTTAAGGAATACTATATATACTTAGTACACAGATCAAGTGTTGATTCACAGTGCAGCGCCATTGAGTCACAATAATTCCGTTCGCTCGTTTGTGTGTTTAATCAGCGCATCTATAAATAAATTATTAAAACATTTGCAGCCAACGGACAGTTGCCAACTTTTTTTTGGCAATTATTTTGATGGTAGAAAGTTGGCCTTGGTTTCGCTTTCAATATGGCATACCTATAATATATGTATGTTATCTGATAGCCACCTATTTGTCTAATCGGTTTTTTGCGAGTTTTGTTTTTTTCCTTCTTGCAATTATGTCTGACACGAATATGGACAACAAACAGATAGCAAATGCTGAAAATATCTGAAATGGAAGTAGCCAGGCTGATTGTGCAGTTGGTTTATAGCAAAAGAATCCAGTTGGAGCCGAAACACGAAATGGCTAAGCATGCTAAAATTATAAAAGGCCTAAGGAAAATCCAAATTTATGTTAGATTCGTATAAGAATCTAACTTCAATTAGTATAAACTAAATTTATGTGCAGATTATATATTGGGTAGTCGAAAAAGTCCACATTTCCATGTGAGTAGAGAAGCTCAAAATTAATCAACTTTTAACTGTTAAAGCTGCAATATCTACAGTTTTTCCATGCTTGATATACACAAGTATCTAGCTTCAATAGCACTGCAGGAAATTTCCATGCGCCCCAAAATGTATTCAAAATATCCACTCACTTTATCAGGAGAGCATATGTTCCAAATCTCAAGTCTCTAGCTTCCCTAGCGCTGAAATACTAAGCAGTCATGCGGACAGATGTACGTTCTGCAGGTCGTATATTGCATAAAACCAAAATATACCAATAAAAAATACATACAAATTGCTTTCATAAACTAATTAAATTCCTATTGAAATCTAGCTTATATATTGAAAAACTGTACAAACCTTATCTGCAGACAATATATGAACTCGAATCAAAAGCGACACAATTTCAGAGTCTCTCCAAAGCACTCGAAATGCCAAAAAGTTTGCAAAAATCTTAGCTTTACACCAGGCGCCATCAGGCTTGGCTTGGCGTCTGCCTTCTCACTTATTAATTTCCGCTAATTTCTTACTTACTTTCTTATTATTAATAAAAGTATGCGAGTCAACAATTACAGTTACACATTCTTTTTTGTTTTTATTATTCATAGTCGTATTTTCTTTAAGGCTTACATATTAAAATATACGCTTAAGATTAGGTTCATCTATTTATTGGATTATGTTATCGATTTACTTGTTGCATTTCTCATTTAACGCATTCCTAGTTTTTATTTTTTATTTTATTTGTTTAAGGTATATGATGTTTGTTTGCTGTTTTTAATATTTTTTGTTGTATATATTTTTACAGTTTTGATAATAAATTGGTTTGTTTGTTTTTGTCACAAAAAGCGTGCATTGATTGATGGAATCTGCAACAGCGAAGGTGAGTGTGAGTGTGAGTGTGTGTTGTGTGTTATGTGTTGTGTGTGTCTATGAACTAATTGGGTGTTTTTTTGTTTCATTTTTCTTTAATTGTGGTTCGTGTGTGTTGTCTATAAATTTGTTATACAACTAATATTTTACTTATAGTTATATTTATGTACTCATATATATTCCTTCTTTTTTATATAATTCTTTCTTTTACTTTTACTTTTACTCTACTTTTATGTTGCTCTGTTGTATTTATCTGTTTATAGATACTAGTATTCTTTAGTTACTGTGCCAGGCACCATCGCCAACACTTTCAATAATTTCATCATTATTTCTGTTTTGTTTTTATTTAATTCTGCTTTAGACCTGTTTTGCATTTACTTAAGTTCTACTTGCATGTTATTTTTTCCATTTGCCGTTTTTTTCTTCTTTTATGTACAAGATTTGAAAATTGTTGTTTGTGTTGGACAAACGCCCACGACCACGCCCACAACAAACATGATCGAGACGCCAGAGTGCTGTTAGCTAATTTACGTATTACATTAGAATTATTATAATAATTGTTAAAAATAATATATATTTTGTATAATTTGCGTGCTTAAGACTAAATTTAGTTGTAGTTTTTGTTGTTGTTGTTGTTGTTGTTGTTGTTGCTGTTTGTTTGCTTAACATTTATTTTCTGTTTGTTTTCTTTTTCTTTCTCTTTAATATGTATACACAGTTTACAATTAGGCGATATATCTTAGTGCATATGCTCTACACCCATACATATATGTATTTCGATATACATGTGTGTGTGTGTGTATGTGTTGTGTGTGGTTGTGTGGGTGTGTTTGTTTTTAAAATGTTTCAATTAAAATGTAATTAGGTAAAAACTTTTGCAACTTAGACGAGGTTCTTGTTTTAGATGCGACCAATGCATCACAAAGAAATTATAACAGTATAATTACTAATTAATTACAATTGTATGCGTGTGTGTATATACATATATATTTATACACATACATGTATATAGCTAGTTGTCTATTTAATGAATAGCTAATTGATAACTAAATTAATACAACTAAGGGAATCGCTTAACTCTTATATACGCACAAGGGTTTCTTCTCTTATATTCACTTTTAGCTGTTGCGTGTGTATGTGTGTGTCTGGCTTGCAAAGCTGCCCTGTTCATATTTTATAAGTTCTATATATATAAATATATATATATATATAAGTTTGCTGGTGTGCGTGGGTGGGTGTACATATGTATATGTGTGTGTGAGTGAGTGTGTTTCTTTTAAGGGCGGGAGCAAGCCTACGCCTTCGCCTTTGCTTCGCAATTGCAATTGCACAAATTGGCTTTGTATATTTACAAATAGTTACAACAGAAATGCTTATCTTAATGTAATCAACTCTCGTTCTCTTTCTCTCGCTTGCTGCCCCGCCCCTTTCTTTCTCTCTCTCTCTCTCTTAATTTATTCGGTATGCATGGAGCTCTGCTGTTGTTGCTGCTGCTGTTGTTGTTGCTGCTCCTCCTGTAGCACGTTGCGACAGATCTCGTATTTGATGACCTTACCATGGCCATGGCCACTGGATACGATTTGCACCTCCACCTGAGCAGGTTGTTGACCCGCAGCGGCGGCGGCTGCTGCGGCTGCAGCTTGCGCTTGTGCTTGTTGCTGCTGTTGCACGTCGGCCTCCTGTAAAAAGTGGCAAAACTTTAGCAAATCTTTTGTAAAATAAAAGACAAAGAGTTCGCTCTCTAAATACCAAAGTAAATATTTATATATAAATAAAAACTAAACTAAAATTAAGCTCAAGCAAAATATCAAAAGGGGGCTATCAAAAAACGTAACTAAGATTTAAAGATAAATTATTTTATTTATTTATTTTTATTTTTATGTTTTTATTGACATGGAATATTTATTTTTTTGTTTAACAAATAGAACAGCAAAACTAGGGAGAAATCTAAGAAAATGCACAGTAAAAGAATTGAAATGATAATTTATTTAAAAGAAACATACACAAAGAGACAAAACAGGCAAATAACTAAAGAATTACACACATGACAATAGTACAATAAGTTATATATAATTGTTGTTTATGGGACAATATTATCTTGATAATTTGGAATATATTGTTGTTTGTTTGTATACACACCTAAAACGCGCACAGTGAAGCCTTTTTGCGTACACGTATTACAAAAGATTGTAACGATTGTATTTACTGTAGTATTTGATCTATGTATTATTTTGGTTTTATTCGTTTATCAATGTTTTTTTTTTTGTTTTTTCTTTTTAGTTCTTCAAAGAGTTTGCAACACACACACACACACACACACACACACACATACAGGACACACACATACATACACACACACACGCACAGATAAAACTTTATACAAATAGAATTTGCTTTGGTATTTACGAAACAATCAGCTGTGTGTGTGTGTGAGTGAGTATCTGTGTGCATGCGTGCCTATGTGTGTGTGTATGTGTTGCCTGTGTATGTGTGTGTGGGTGAGTGTAAGTAGTTTTCTTTAGCTTTTTATTATTGTTCAGTTGATCTGTTGATCTATTTCTTTATTGTTTATTTAGTAAGAAGTAGTTGGTACAACAAGCTGCAAGTATTCGAAGTTTAAAAAAAGATAATGCATTTATCATATCGTGAAATCAAATTAAATTTGTTTTTTTTTGTGATTTTTATAGTGGGAAGATAAGAAAAGAAAAAAAAATCAGTGCAAAACAAGAGAATCGAAATATATAAATGCATATAGTATAGCATTCCTAGTCCGTAAAAGTCTAGCTTCGAGCTGTAAGACTTTTGGACATTTTAAAATATTTTCCATGAATTTCATATTTAATAAAAAGTGAATCAAATAAAAATTGAAATCGGAAAAAATTATATTTATTTGTATTTTTAACAGAAATTTTAAACTAACTGTCCGCATTAGACAGGCTATACTGTATTTCGTGGTTTATTGCAGCTCACTTGAATCATGTTAACTAGTGTAGCTAATAACTTGCATTCCTATAATTGACCCCGAATTGATTGCAATTTCTCTTACAGACCGACACAAAAGCCTTCGTCGAGGCGTTCCCCCGACTTCAAGAAGCATATTTATTTGACGCTTTATTGTTGATACTCGGTAACAATTGCTTAGTTAGTTATTAACTAAATTAAATTGCATAGCTTAGAGGCTAAACTAACTGCTCCCACAATATATAATATGTATATATATAAAACTAAATTAATTATAATCTATGCCAGTTTATATATTTTTTCTTTCTTTTTTTGTTTCATTTTTGTTGTTGTATAAATCAAAGCAAATTAAAAAAACACAATTGAAATAATTGTAGTTATCTATGGGGTCGGGCTGTGGGTGGGGGGAGTTTGGGGGCTGGGCACTTAGCATACCTGTTGCTGCGATATGGCTGGCTTTGTTTCCAAATGCTGGCGCTGATGCAGCATCAGATGATTCTTTTGGAAGAACGCCTTTCCACATTCGCAAACATGGGTGCGAACCGTGCAGCCGCCGTTCGGATGTCGCCGATTGTGCTGCATTAGGCCGTGCTTGGCAGCGAATCCTTTGCCGCAGCTGGCACAGAAATGCGATTTGGGCTTGTTGGCCGGCGACACGTTGACCACATGCTGCTGCTGCTGTTGATGGACGTGCTGCAGATGCTGTTGCCCGTGGACGGGCATTGTGGGCACGGCTGTGACAACGGCTTGCGGATGGGTCGAATTGGCGGCCTGCACCAGCGTGGTCTGCGACATCACCTGACCGGTTGATGATATGATTTGCACTGGCACCGGACTCTGTCCCACCAAATTTGGATTGGCCGTGACCACAGTGCCAGGATTGAGGCTCGCCGTGCTCAAGAAGTGACCAGGCAGCGCTGCTGTCAAGGCGCACAGATCGGTCATCAAGCTCTTGTCGCCCGTATGCAATCGCAAGTGCAAGGCGAGTGCCTCGCGACTATTAAACGCGCTGCCACATTCACTGAAATAATCGATGAGTTGTCATTAGTCAATCTTCACGTTTGGCTGTTAGCTGCAAATCACAAACTGCAAACACCTACCGGCAAACGAACTGTGGACGCGTGACACCATTCGCATCTGTTGTGGAGACGGTGAGCAGCGTCGAATTAGCTGGATTGCTGACAACGGTGATCGTCTGTGGATGTCCGGGATGATGATGCGGCTGTTGGAGCTGCTTAAATTTTGAATTAATTACAAATTTACCATAAATATACTATAGATGAGTATATTAAAGTTTTCATTCAAACCTGTTGATTGGCTATTATGGTAGCGCTGCTCGTATTGGGATTAACGCCATTGTGCGCTGCACGCACATGCTGGTGCAGCTCTGCTTTGGTGAGGAAACCTTCGCCGCAGCTAACGCAGGGATGCGCCTGCTCGCCGGTATGTACGCGCCTGAGAAGCAATAAATAAATGGATTCAGATTAGTTGATATTTAATGTGTACAGAAGTTGAGCAGCTCACCTCATGTGGGAAACTAGTGTGCGCTTCTGTAGAAATTCTTTGCCACAAACTGTGCAGGAGTGTGGTATCTTGCCGTGGATGCGACCGTGATTAACCAATTGAAACTTGCGTGGGAACGAGGCTCCGCAATCAGCACAAACAAATGGATTCAATGAACCATGAAAGCTGCAAAGCAATGGAGGAATAATGAATTTAGTTGATGTATTTATTAAGTGAGATTGATTAGGTTAGCTGCTCACCGCGAGTGCATAATCAGGTGGTTCTCCTGTGCGAAACTCTCACCGCATTCCTCGCAGACGTAGGGACGTTCGCCGGCGTGGAATTTACTGTGCGTCACCAGATGACGTTTGAGGGGAAATGCTCGTCCGCACTCCTGGCAAACAAATGGCCGTTCCCGGCTGTGGACGCGCGAATGCGTCAATAGATGATGCTTAAGCGTAAAGCTCTTCTTGCACTCCTGACACTGATATGGCCGATCAGTTGAGTGAAGCAGTAGATGCGTGTTTAGACAGTGTTTGTGCGCAAAACTTTTGCCGCAATGGGTGCAAATATGTGGTCGTTCGCCTAAAGTGTGGAAATGTAAACAACAACAAAAAAGAAAAGAGAGAGAGAAAGAGAAAAGAAAAAGAAAGGGGGAAGAGCGAGAGTTGAGGGTTAGACCTGCTCATAATTTCATAGGTATGTGCTAGGAACAAGAACAACCACCTGTGTGCACGCGTGCGTGTGTTGTCAAATGATGTTTGAGCAGAAAGGATTTACCGCACTCGTCACAACTGTACGGGCGCTCCTTTTTGATGGTGGCGTCGGTCTAAAAAAGAATAAAGAGAGACCACGAAGAACAGAGAAAAGACGTTGATTACTATGCGAATCTAGGGGTATTATTTATATATATGTATATATACATATATAGTTCATATATATTCTATATTTTCATTTTTTGTTTTGTCTTGTTTAAGTGTTCAAGTGTGTGTGTGTGTGTGTGTGTAAGTGAGTGTAACATAAATGTTGGGCTTACTTCGCTGAAATGCATTGATTCCTGTAGTTCGGTCTTTGGGGACAATTCTAATGTGCCTGGCTCCAACTTTAAGTTGGGTGCGTCGCCCTGCGAGTCCTCGTTCTCTTCGAGTCCTTGTATTACTTTCTGTACTTGAACTGAAATACCAGGAAGTATGTCACCTAAGAGTGTTGTTGCACCGCCAACGGAACAATAACCAAATGGAATTCAAAGGAAGATATATCAAAAATAAAAGAGAAGAAAAACAAAGAAAGAAAATCAAAAGTACGAACCAAACACAAACTCAACAGAACAAAACAAAAATTAACAAAAAAAAAGGAAGAAAAACAAAAGGAGCAGAAAAAAAAAATTGAAATTGAAATTGAACTCGAGAAATTAAAATAAAAATATATTTATATATTTTTAGAATAATCAAAAAAACAAAGACGAAATCTAGAAACGAAAATTCAAATTTTCAACCGCCAAAAATTACGGCAAGCAGCAATGCAATGCAACGCGACGTAACGCAACGCAACGTGACGTCACGTTGCGAAACGTAACGCAACAGGTAGTAAGCAACGAGAATACCGAATACCAGTACCAGTGCCAGAGAGAGTCAGACAGAGACAGAGAGTGTTGTAGCAGTAGGAGCGTTTTGGAGGAGAAGGAGGAGATAATCGAACACAACACAGATTTGAGATGCTTACTTGGTGTCGCGCCCGGCGCCGTCGAATGATGATGGTGGTGGGCTCCGTCGCCAGCGGTGAGTGTGTGCGTCTGGTGGTGGCCGTGGCCGGCTGCAATGGCGCGCTTGATTAGGATCTCATTGCATTCCTCTTGGGTGAGATGCAATGCTCCAATTGAGCCAAAATGCGACTTGGCCGCAGCGGCGGCACTCGATGTGGTTAATACCGTTTGTCCAGTTTTTGTGTCAACAATGCTGCCATTTGTCAATGCATGATGGTGGTGTGCAGCATTCGCCGGATCACCTCCACCTGCTGCCGCAGCCGCAGCTGCTGCCGCTGTTGCCTGATCGACCAAAAGATCTAATACGCCACAGCCCGCCGCCCGCCGCCGCCGCCGTGTGTATTTTTTTTATGAGTGAGAATAAGTGAATGACAGTGTATGTGGGAAGAGGGTGGGTAGGGTGGGGAGGGGAGGGAGCATGAATAGGTGGGTTGGGTGTTGGTAATGCGTGACAGCAATACAAGAGCAAACACAGCGACAACAGAGAGAAAGAGAGAGATAGAGAGAGAGAGAAGACATACAGAGATCGAGAAAGTGGATATTACATTTGGTGGAAGTGGGTTACAGCGAGCGAGCGGAAAGTAGCAAAGAGAAGTAAACAAAGAGAGAAAGAGAGAACAATCGATTAGCGAAAAAACCCCTAACAATCGATATATACAAATCGATTACAACACATCAACAACGCGTGCAACACTAATTTATTTGATTTCTCAAACAGATTTCTTAACTGATTTTTAACGACAGCCACTTACAGTTCTTATCGAGCGAATTTATGCTCAACACCTGTTGACCAGAGTCCTGCTTTTTGACCACCGTCGATGCGGCGCCTGTGGTAATTACTCTGTGAATGGATAGAGATAGAAATAGAGAGAGAGAGAGAGAGAATGGGAAGAGAGAAAGAGAGAGCGCATCGAAGCAGCCGAGAAAAAACGAGGCTTAGTTAAAGCTATTTATCTTGTTCTATAGATAATTTGTATCTTTTTAATTTTTTTTGTGGTTTTTTTTATGATTTTGTTTATCATATTTATTGTTTTTGTTTGTCTTTGAAAACGCACCTTTGTGTTCCGGGCGCAAACGAGGAATCGTTCACCACGAACATGCGACGAACGACATTGCCCTTATTGCTGGCGAGTGCACCTTTAACATCCTTTTGTACGGCCAATGATCCATCCGTGGATAACAGATAGGGCATCTAAAATGGGTGTGTACACATTGTTTTTTCAGTATAACTGTCAACAGCTGGCTATTTGTGGATTTATGGATGCACCAACAACTCTCCACATAACGGATGATGGATGATGTTATTTTTCTTTCTTTTTTGTTTTTATAGTAGAATTTAAGTTGATTTGAGTTGATTCGATTTGATTGTTTTTTTGTTCATGTCTGTTGTTAGTTTGTTTGTTGCTTTGATTGATTGATTGTTTGTTTTGTCCCCAAAAACCGAACAGATTACAGGAAATGCAAGTGCAAGTGTTTTTCAGCGTTGCTCAACACTGATCGCCGTTGCATAACACATTCATTAATCCAATATACATAGACTTTTAAGTTAGGTTAATTAATCTAATTCTATGCTAATGATTAGTACAAAGTACAGTTGCCACTGCAATTGATTCATGGTAGTATTTTGTATTTAATGTTGCGCTTTGTTGTTTTTGTTGTTCATTTTGTCTTATTAACACGCTACACCTGCGCAGCGCTGCGCTGCACTACGGCGCGGCAACAGTTGATAAAAAAAAAACACAATACCAAATGAAAGGAAAGCAAGCAGCGGTGGCGGTGACGACAGCGGCGTCGGCGACGGCAGCAGCGGCGGCAGAAGAACAAGAAGAGGAGCAGACAAACAGCGACAGCAAAGCGCGCGCTTTTTCCACTGCGCTCGAGCCATTTGTATGTGTTGGTGTGTGTGTGTGCGAGTGTGAGTGTGTGTGCAATTGGACTTTTGACAGTTTGTTGAGCGCCAAAACGTAAGCAAGTGTAATCAAAACACACGCACGCACCGCACGCACACTAATGCGCCGAACTGGGTGTGTATGCGTACGTGAGAGAGCGTCGTTTTTGGTGTGCGTGCGTTGAGTATGTGTTAGTGTTGAATATTCAACGAACGGCGAATTGACGACTGCCGCACACATGCACACAAAATGGTCGCCAGCACAGCACAGCGCGGCGAATTCAAACACAACGAAACACTATCTGCGAGTGTATGTGTGTGTATTCACAAACGTGCGCAAAAGAGGCAGGCAGAAACGCAGCGAAATAGGGTTGCACTCTCATGCCAAAGAAAAAAGGTACTGCCAATTGTATAAGAAAATCGTTGTACAAAAACAAAATGAACGCACAAAATGAACAGAAACGCAACAAAAAAAAATTCATGATTAAAAACCAATATGCAATAAATTTATTTTAAATTAGATGAATAGAAAATTATATATATATATGTACATATATGTATCGATTATATTCGATTGCTTTTGCGAACGCCAACCTACTGTAGATTCGCCCACCACACGTTCAATAATTAAGCCACATGTTTAATTAAATTCCTATTATCATGGGAGAGTGGGAGATGCATTGCAATCAGCTGCCACCGCGTGTGCAGCGCAACGTGCGTATTTTTGTTTGTTTGCATACACACAAAATCTACATGCATACGTATGCTATGTATGTATGTATGTACATACTTACGCATACTTTTTACAAATACCAAATTATGAATGTTTACGAATGAAATGGAAACGAAAAAATTTCGTATAAATGTATGGTAAAAGAATTCTAACACACTCGCTCGCATTCGCATGACCAACGCAGTTACATAAAAGTATATGTAGCTGGTTTTTTTCTTGTATTTGAGCCTCCACGTATGTATGTATATCGTACGTGTATACATACACGCGCACAACCCTGCATACGCATATACACATATATATGGCTGATGCACTTATACATACAGAGTCCAAAACCAACGAGTGAGCGAGCGAGCGGACGACGTAGCTGTATCTGTATTAGGGATGGGAGCGTGACATTTTAACTTATCAGACAAACGCCGATTAGGCTGTATTATTTGAGAACTATTTTTATTACGTTATTGAATTAAATAGATATATGTGTAAAACTGTAATAAATATGCGAATTTCAGAAAATATTTGGTATTTGTGTTCGTTTCAGTTAAATTATATTACAGATATATGAGAAATCAACTTGTACGTGCTATTCGTGTTGAAGACTAAATCTTAAGGCCATCTCTAGCTAATATGCTTGTGTGTATGTGGCGCTGTTGTTGGGGCAACAGGAACGTACAAAAGGGGAAAGGGGAGAAGACACAACACGATTCGCTGTGGGAAAGCAACAGAAACATTTATTACGTGGGTGGCGGGGGGTTGTTGGCTAGCTAGCTAGCTCGTTGGGTCGATTGGTTATTTAGCAGTTTGCATTTGCAAAAGCACTCGCATTCGATATTAAAAAAAAAATAACAATGAAAAAAATTATAGAATCATATTTGATAATATGCAACGAAGGGAATTCGAAGTATACATACAAATTGAGACTTCACTTACCGATTCCCCACTGACAGTGTAGTTAATATTTGGCGATATCTCCAAAACTGATTCTGCGGCACGGTTGCCGTTGTCTGCAAAACCCCAAGTGTAGCCGAAGGGCGGCGGATTGCTCTGTGCAGCGCACATTATAAATGAAGCAAAGCAGAAAAAGGGGGAGGCGAAAGAGAAAAAAGCGCAAAATTTCCAAACGCAAATGTAATTGCACTTTTCTGTTGCTTGTATTTGTATTATATGTATATGTATGTAGTTATACAAAATCACGTACAAAATACTAGCCTCCTGCTGTACGTCAACGTCGCGCTTTAGATGCAATTTGCAATATTTCTCTCTTTTTCACTATTTTTGATCGCGACAAATATGCGACGAAAACGAACAACGAGTACGGCGACGAACTAACACACACCGAAAAGAAAGTCAACTTGCTTCTGTGGCTGAGGCGGGCGCCATTTTTTTCCGTTCCCTCGAAAAATTCACTTCGTTGGCGTTGGCGTGCTTCTTGCTGCTGCTGCTGCCTCAAATTCAATTCAATTCATTGATAAGCGCACTTTTGAATTTGTATGTGTTGGTGTGTGTGTACACGCTGTGTATTAATGTGCCGTATTTGCAATTAAATTTATAAACAAAATAAACGCACACAGTTTTTTTTACCCCCAATATTAATTCACAGACACAGACACCACTGAAAAATTCCTTAGTGTTCGTGTTCGTGTTCGACTGCTGACGCCATTTTGAATAGGCGGCCAGTGTGTACACACACCGAACGATACACAGAGTTGCATGAGTTAAGTGTGTCTAAATTCAATTATGTCGTTTTTTAGCACATCGTTTTGGTCCTTCGAATATAGTCCTGCCATAACTTTTGCTTTCCGCAATCGACTTTTCAATTTATAGTAGGCTATTCGATTTTTTTCCATAATAAATATTCCGATAACCGATAATTCGCAATCGACATGCCATACATTTATACTGTTTTCATAACACATTTTCTTGTTTAGTAAAGTTTTGAATAAACCTTAAAATGTCCTTATCGCCAGCCAGTGGCATTGGCCGCTTTTACAAGCATTCAGCCAAGATAATACGTTTTGTGCGCCACGGCTGTGCGAATCGTCCATTCTACCACATTGTTGTCATGGAGGTCTGAGTTCAAATTTTCAAAATATTCCATTGAATCTGATGAAAGTGTTTTTACAGCGCCGCAAGAATCAACATCAGCCTGTCATTGAACAAGTGGGCTCCTATGATCCGCTGCCCAATGCGACAAACGAACGTCTGGTGGCCCTAAACACGGAACGCATTCGCTACTGGCTGGGCAAAGGTGCTCACATGTCCGACCCAGCGGCCGAGCTGTTGGGAATTGCCGGTCTGCTGCCCGTACATCCACGCACCTACATGACCGCCTGGCGTAATCGCAGAGCAGCAGCTGAGGCAGCAGCAGCCGAAGCCCTTAAGTCTGCCGAGACGGCATAGTTGTGCATTATTTATACATACATATATTAAACTTCTTAATAAATAGTTGTTTTAGATTTGTTTTTTTTTTTGTTTTTAAATTTATGTTTAACAAGCCGAGATTTCACTACAAACACATCTAATGCGAATCATCAAATGAGGGGTTTTCAAAACCAAGTGGCATGCGCCCAAGACAACAATCAGGTGCAAATTTAAATGTGCAGACAATCATCGCGGTCCAATATGATGTAAATTGACGTGACGGGCCCTTCCTGAAGGCGGAGGCTACAAAAATGCTTAAGGAAGTGGAAAAAAAGTCGTAAAAGCGTCTTTATTTATCCTTCAGCACGTTGCCAGCCTTCCTAATGCCATCATCGATGATTTTGTCAACAGCTGAGCAAAAAGAGAACATGAATTAATTGGCCATAGCTAAGAGATCAGGCATATATATGTATATAGAACTTACAAGCATGATGCTTCAGAAAATATGGGCGCACCAATTTGTTGTAAATGATAACGGAGCCATTGTTATCCACGGGCAGCATGCACCAAATGAGGAAGCCACACTAAAGAATAGATAAAAGAGATTGAAGTAAATTATCAGAGTTTAGTTTAAAGGGTTCCTACGACTCACCTTAAACAGCCAGTAGAGTGGGATAATGTTGGTTAGGATATGGGAGAAGAATTCAATGACCGTGAATATGCCAAAGGTGACCCAATAGATGAGCCATTTGGTGTCGTCCTGCTTGGAGCTCGACTCGATGGCATGAATGGACACATAAGCCGGATAGAGTACGCCAATGATGTTGCACAAGAGCTGGGCGCCGCAGCCGAAAATCAAATAAAGAGCACAGAATGTGGCAGCACCTGCAAAGCAATTCGAAAAGTTAATCTCCGTTCAATTTGATACAGTTTACCCTGGGCTCGTCTACCAATCCGTAAAACTGGATTTTCTCTGAAAATCTCAATTAGTTTGGACTCCAATGCCTCGAAAGCCATGATCTAGCGGCTGATCTCTATCTCCTGCCTGTGCTTTATGCTTTATGTTGGATGTAAAAAACACAATTGCCCTTTTCTCGTCCGCAATTTGCTGTGTGGCTATTATTAACCTTTCAGCTCTTGTCATATTCGCACTTGATATTTGGCCACGCGCATTGCGCGCCTATAAATTACAAATGTTTTGTACCTCTGCCGACGAACTGAACCCAATAAAGCCCAGCGCTGGTCAGTGTTGCATTAGATGCCCGGTCGTGCGGACGCAAATATTGGATATTCTATCTATCTTCTATTATCTGTTCAAGGTGTGCAATTTTTTTGTATCGAGCAAACTTATTATCGTTAGTGACATCACAGCCTCAACTAATGAAATTGTTGTTGTTGCGACTGTTATACTGCGGATAGTCGTAAATATAATACTATGTGTTGACGGACGAAGCACAAGCGGCACACGCAAAGCACACTCTCACACACACATACATGCGCAGGCATTGGGCGGCGACTCACTCACCTGAACCAATGTAGACCAAAGGCACTCGGACATTTCGACGCGCTGCCTGACGTTGTTTTATTTCCATAATATAATCCCAAAGCCACATTAAAGGCTTTTACATAATTAATGTTAGCACTTCTATAGTTAACACATGCATATAAATATATATACAAATACACTCATACAGTTAGTGTGTATGTGTGTGTGTGTGAGTATGTTTGCATGCGTGTACACCTGGTCGTTATACACGTGTGCAAAACGCCACGAAAGCACTAGACCCGCTCAAAGTCGAAGCTGAGCTTGACCTCTGTAGATTTCAATTAAAAATAAAAGTTTTTCAATTATAGAAAGAAAAAGAAAAAAACAAGCGATTGCTGAATGTGCGCCACAATGAACTGAAATTACGTTACTGCAGCCAGCAGCTGTGTGTGAAGTAAACAAAAGTAAGAAACACACAAAGTTTATGGAAAAATATATATGCACACACACATACACATATGTGTATATGTACGTGAGATAGAGAGAAAGAGAGTGCGTGCGTGTGTGTGTGTGTGGAGCTGTAAAAAGTATGCAATTCCCAAAGTAATCCCAGTCTGCTTTGCTAGTATAACAATTGTGCCTATTTTGGCGCCCTCATGTGATGTGGTTTGCCTGAGTGCATTATAACAGGTTGCGGTTTCTATTTATAAATTGAAAAAAAAAAATTCCACTTAGTCACGTTGCGTAGCCACGTATTTGGTGCGGGGGGCAAATGTGTCATGGCCAAGTCCTGTTGAGCTATTGTGAACGTTTTTGAGTTTTGCTGGAGGAGACAGGACTCACCGTAAAATATCTTCACTCTATCGATGGAAGTGCGCTCCTCCAAAATGTCAAAGGCTTTGGTCCATGGCTTGTTAGGGTCACGCAGCGATTTTCGCACCTTTTCCTTGTAATCATCGAACATTTGGGGTATCTGGGACAGTTGTGAACTCATTTTCTAACTGGTAATTTCAGCAACTAATTGATTTAATGTGCGTCGCCAACTAGTTTCATCAGCGTTGTTCAGCTTCTCGATTCATACAGTCTTTGGAGTTGCTACAATCGGCCGACCGCCACAGCTACAGAGCCACAGCCAACTTCAAGTGACGCAAATTTGAGCAACGTTCTAATTAAATAAATATAACAGAATTTGTTTCTTTTTATTACAAATGGCATTTAAATAAATGTCAAATAAAATGCATTAAATATAAACAAAATAACGAGTTTTATTTAATAAAAGTATTACACAGTTACAGTTACGGTTACCTACTAAAAGGATACTATTAGCTTACTAAGTGTGAGGATAACGGTTTTTTAAAAATATAAATAGTTCTCATTTGGTTGTATCTTGTTTTTAAATTAAGATAAGTATTAAGGCACCATTGTGGCTTATAGCCTAGTTAGCAGGAGTTTGGAACAGGGAATGGAGGACTATCTCTTTGACGATTCACTTTTGTTTTGTTTTCAACAAATAACTAGCAAACAATTATACAAATTTGTACTTAACGTTACACAAAGATAAGGACTAGCACAATCAAGAAGAAGAAGAAGAAGAAGAGGAAGAAGAGGAAGCATCTTTCAGTTTGTACTTTTCACGCACAGCAATCAGCTCATCGAAGAACAACAGCACTAAAGTGGAGTGTGGAGCGATACGTAGATAATTAGCCCAAAAGCCCTTATACATACCATAGATGCCCTCGGTGCGGAAGATCTTGACAAAACAATCCAGCCAGCCATTATAGTAGAGGCCACGCCCCTGCGCATCAACGCCCTGATTATAGAGACGCGTACTAATCACATCGGGCGGCGTGATGGCCACGGACATAAGCGAGCCGGCAATCAAGCCCGAGCAAAAGGAATTCAACGTTGGCTGCAGCACCAAATCGTATTCGATCAGCAATGCTTTGGTCTTGCCAAATGTGGCAATCTGTGCCCCAGAGCCAACGGCAGCTCTTGGCAATGCAGACATTGATCCACGCCAAAGTCCAACTATGCCGCCCTTGCCATAGATCTCCCTGAGAGCGCCGCTCATGGATTTGTGTGCATGCTGATGGCCAACGGCAATTTCCTTGGCTGCCTGCGATTGCAATTGCGTCTTGATCTACATTGTAATAAGAGATAATGATTAGGTGCGAATCTTATCTAAAGCGGAATTCGTGTTTTCTATTTGTCCAGACATTCAAATTAGCGCAGCAACGAAAACATAGATAAGTTTCGTCAATATGTCGTCTGTCTATATATGGTCATGCCTTTATGTAATAGCCACGCGCTCTCACCATGAAAAATGGACTAGAAAAGTAGGAGCCAACAATGCCGCCCACTGCGCCCCACATCAGACCCAAGCCAAAGGAGACTTCGCCATTTTTCTTATGCATCCAATGATTCTCCATGGCCTTTGTGTAAATGCTTAACCTAATGGGATGACGAAGCGAATTGATCAACTAAAATCAAGTCAATATCAATTTAGTCACCTGAAGGAGTTGATGATGAATTGGAAGTAGAGCGCTGGCGCCAGACCCTTCTGCAGACCCATCAATCCATCATTTTTGGCCACTGTTATGAAGGCCTGCAGGATACCTTTGTAGGGCTCCACGTAAGAGCCGCGTGCCGCTAGCTCGCCCTGCAGTTGGATGCGCGTCTTGATCACCTCGATTGGATTTGTGAAAAAGGTGGCGCCCACAGAGGCCAGGCCGCCCAGTACAAAGTCCGATGTGGCCATTTGCATTGCCTTTGCCTTTGCCTTTGCTTGGCGCTGAGGTTGTTCGACTAGAAATAGCTCAACAGGATTTTTCGCGAGACTTTAATATGCCAATCGATCAGGCATATTACGAGGTAATGACAACAACGGCGCAGAGCACGAGCATCCTTAGAGATTCTTTGCTATGATGCTGCGCAGATGTTTACGTCTTCAACAGTTGCCGGCGTCTAAAAAATTAGAAATATAAATATATATAAATAAGTTTTCCACACTCGGGTTGTGTGTGGTTAGTACTGTAATGTTAAAATATGTGGGCATCCTAAAAACTTAACATTTGCTGTAATGGCACAAGCGCGGTCTCATTTCTTCCTTTAAATACTTCTCTTACTTGCATTTAATTACGAATGTGCAATAATAAATATACATTACATCTATTAAAATAGTGAAATAGTAACTTTAAAGGCATAAATTATGTTACATTTAATTGAAATAGATCGCATTGCGCTTAAAACTAAATCGAACAGAGTGTTTGCAAACCAGCTGTTGCTTAATGCTATTTATCGATGTTCGCCCCCGCTCTCTGTTAATGCATTCTGTTAAGAATAATCGTCAAGTCGATGAATCCATTAATGCAATAGCAGCGTGCAGCCCTCGGTAGCCTTGGTAGTGTTTTAGCCCTGGCACGGATGCAAAACAAAAGTTTGGGGGAATATTTCAATAAAACCTTACCAACAAACGAACGTGCATGTCTACACTTGTACTAATTAAAATATAGCACACACGCAGGACGTGTCGCATCAAACACACACACACACATAGCACAGACGCTCTCGTGCTGCGCGTGATTTTAACAAAATGATTAAATGCTCAATATGGTCGCTATTCAAATTGACGCTTGCAATTGCGTTCTATGCACCAGATGCAATTGATGGTTACAAAATAGTTCGCCTGCAGGATAATTTGTGTTCGGACAAGCTCATCTATACGTTGTCCAAGGCCTTTCGCGGTGATCCAACACTACGGCTGACCGACGACCACGACTCAGCTGCAATTATAACACAAACCTGGAATATAACGCTGCCCAGTGGAGGGCATTCGGTTAATAAAATCAAATATGACTGCCAATTTCGTGTTCAGACCAATGAGCGTCCACCGCGTGGCATTTTCACGATCATCACGCGATTGAAGCTGCGCAGCGATCCGGTGACCAAGAAATGCATAGACTATATACAGTTTAGCAGCGGCAATCGCTCGCCCAGCGAACGCATCTGCAGCGACATCTCCATCAATGGGCCCGCAGGCCGTTTAATGTTCGATCAGCGTGATCGTGATGCGCATGTGCATATATTTATTAATCGAGATAGGCATATATTGGCGGAGCCACTTGAGCTACACATGGTTTTGACGGCACACTCCGAGTGCCAGTTTGCTGGCGATATTCTGTGCAATCCCAAGGACAAATACTCCTGCATATCGCGTCATTTTGTGCAAGACAATATCACGAATTGTATGTATCCGTGCCGGGATGAGGGCACCTGTTTTCACGATGCCATTCCGCCTGAAGAAATGGATACGACAAATGTGGCCCTATCGGCGATTACATCGCTCATCTTTACCATGGTGGGCGTGGGATTTTGTGTGTGGATCTGTTGGAAATATTGGAACTGCATTACAGTGCAGCAGCACGCCCACGAGGCATCTGCAGCACGCTTCAATCAGCGACGTGCCCGGGTAAGTACATATCAGATATGCCTATACTTATATCAAATAATACCTTTGCCTTTCAGTCCGATGTGCCCACCATAGAGTTGCCCACAGCACCTTCATACGATGGTGTGCTCAGCCACGACATGTCGCCAGTGTCGCAGGGACGTCATCAGCAGCAGCAACAGCCGGCCACACCCAAAGATTTGCCGCCCAGCTACGAGTCACTGTTCCCCGATAGATAAGGGCTGCATAAAATGCATTAAGCTGATTGCTCCCGTTTTTGTGCCAGGCAGATATGAATCAAAAGTTGTTGGCGCCAAACTGCAAACTCCAAACTCCAAATACGAACTAACATTGATTGCAGACAACAATTGTTGTCACAGTTCCATTCCTAATTAGGTATTTGTTCAATTACATGGAAGTAATTGTAAGTAATTACACCACACAGGCAATTAGCAGAGATAAATGCAATGTATATATGCACATTTGTTCTAGTGTTAGGGCTGATTTTATGTTTTCTGTATTCAACTAGAATTAGCCATAATTAAGATCTTGGGTGAATGTGTTCAAGCAAGCTAAACTAATCAAGTACAACCAACTACGGCAAACTCAATTTGTAATTATGAGATTCCCCTGTTTTTAGTAGTATTATTTTTAATCATTTATATGTATATATCTGTATGGGTTTTTATTTATATTAATAGTTTCATGTTCATGTTGTTTCTTTTTCATATCAAATTCTGTATTACATTCAACCAATCTCTGATATAGCTCGATCACTAATGAAATCTCAATCAATTAGTAAATTAATTGTATTAACTGTAAGCTAAACTACAAACTAAACTAGTTAGCGCAAATTTGGAGATTCCATTAAACTAATTGTAACATAAGTATTACTCAATGATGATATTCAATCTATATGATATAAATATATATCTGTATATGCATGTATGTAATAGCTGCAATAGTAAATACAAGAGATTAGCGGCATTCCATCTAGTTGTACCTGTATTATATACACATAACTGTTTACCTATATACACACGCTTTAAAGCAAATGTAAGCAAGCAAAAAGAAAAGAAAAGAAAAAGATTACTAACGTAGAGAAAGACATCAATTATGTTACTGCAAGCCTTGGTCGTTGTCAATTGTTTAAGCAAATCTATGCGCGATATTGTATTATTTAAGGTACAGTATTTACGCAAAATATGAAACCGCTTAAGTATAAACACTAACGGTCAATTCAAAACACACACGCAAACACATATACGTATTAACTATAAATAAACCAACTAAATGTTTAAAACAGAATGGCTCATTGTGGGAGGGGAAGCAAACATTGTACAATATATAAAGTCACTTATTTAACAACTGGTTGCTGCTGGTTTCATCACCTGGTGACACAGAGCGACAACCGGATGACTCAGCCACGTGCGGCCCAAAACAAAAAACGGCTATGCCCAAAAACCAGTTGTAATCAGCCAAGAGTGGCTTACAAATTGCTTTTAATGCATTTCTGATTCGTTTGGCGAAAGCTTTTCTCTTATCTTTATTAAATTCTTGCTGACAATTGGTCTTAGTCCATTCCAATATTTAGCTAAATACACATTTTCATAAATATATATACTACTGAACTATTTCTAATCAAACTATTGATATATATTATATATATACTTTTAGTTATACCTTTAATATATTTTAAGTACTTATACTTGTACTTTTACTAATACTTATAGTTATAATTTTACTTATATTTATATTTACACTTATACTTATACTTATACTTATACTTATACTTTTACTTATGCTTATACATATACTTATACTTATACTTATATTTATACTTATACTTATACTTATACTTATACTTATACTTATACTTATACTTATACTTATACTTATACTTATACTTATACTTATACTTATACTTATACTTATACTTATACTTATACTTATACTTACACCTATACTTATACCTATACTTATACTTATACTTATACTTATACTTATACTTATACTTATACTTATACTTATACTTATACTTATACTTATATTTATACTTATACTTATACTTATACTTATACTTATACTTATACTTATACTTATACTTATACTTATACTTACACCTATACTTATACCTATACTTATACTTATACTTATACTTATACTTATACTTATACTTATACTTATACTTATACTTATACTTATACTTATACTTATACTTATACTTATACTTATACTTATACTTATACTTATACTTATACTTATACTTATACTTATACTTATACTTATACTTATACTTATACTTATACTTATACTTATACTTACACCTATACTTATACCTATACTTATACTTATACTTATACTTATACTTATACTTATACTTATACTTATACTTATACTTATACTTATACTTATACTTATACTTATACTTATACTTATACTTATACTTATACTTATACTTATACTTATACTTATACTTCTACTTCTACTACTACTCTCTCTACTCATACTTCTACTTCTACTCCTACTACTACTCATTCTTCTACTTCTACTTCTACTTCTACTGCTACTTCTACTTCTTCTTCTACTTTTACTTTTGTCTTCTGCCTGTTTAGTTTTGTTCACATAGTAGCCTTGTTTCCAGTGTTGCCTGTACCACACGCGGCTAAGCAATTTATAAAACATAAAAATGATGCTCAAAGAGCATTCAAACAACACTTGAACTCTTTTAACTACTGTAGCGCTTAGCAACTATCAAATGGTTAATTGGCACAAGCCATTTATAATAATACTCTCAAATGTATTCAATGCCAATGACAAACAAATGTTAATGTCGAAAAACTGGACATCGGCATTGACAGAGTTCAACGTCAGGTAGCAGTTGAAGTGAATCAATTATGAAAAGTCCCAAGCAAATCAATCAAATCTGTTTAATTTCAAGAAATACGAGTATAATTTGTAGAAGCCAAACTGAAGTCAATGGCACGACCCTTCAGCGTAGTGGTCAAGTTGAGGGCTAGTTAGGAACTACCTCAATCTGAGATGTGGCAATTGGTATATATTGGAGCTAATTATCGCTTGTTTAGATCAGTAATCAGATCATTATTGTAAAATGTGTCTTGCTTTATCTGGAAGAGGTCTGTGCCGAGATAACGTATCGTAACATATATGGCCGTGCAATTCCGTCTCGGTTAGAACGCAATTACCGGCCGACACTAATTAAGCTATGTCCACAGTGAGAATCAAATCGTATGGGGCAGAGCAATATGAAGTACAAGCAGAAACCTGTTCCCAAGCCATAAATATGATATATCTAATGACAGACGGCAAAACGCTTGATTGTTCCTAAGTGACGACAAAAGCGTGAAATTTTACAAAATTCATCGTATTTTCTGGCGAAGGGTATATCAGATATAAGAAAACGGGTGTAGTTAGTTCTTATAAATATATGTTGGGTCTTAAGTGTTGTTAACGGGGTTTAAAGGTTTAATATACAATTTTAGTATTATATTTTAAAAAATATATATATATTTTAATTTTATTTTAATACAATAATAAAAAAGTTTTTTATTTGTATTATAATAATTTTTAATTTATTAAAATTTAATTTAATTTCTTTGCAATTTTTAAGAAACCTTTTTGTAGGGCATTTAAAGTGCTTTGCTTTGAGTGCAAATACTTAATATATTTCTGGTTAGTTTTACAATATGCCAATTAGCATGTCTGGCGTTCCAATAAGACCGCGAATATGTTTAAGGGCCACGCCTACAAGCCTGTTAAAATGCTGCTGAATTCGCATCGTAATGCAATTTTATTTTTAAACAAAATTCAAGAAATTGTGCGAAAAAAGCGACAAAAGCGACAAGAGAAATGTAAATGTGGGTGTGCAAGGATCTATACCTATATATACGATATATGGGGTATACGTAAGGTGACATATATAATTATAAATTACATAAATAAGCATGTGTGTGTGTGTGTGTGAGGTGGAGAAGTGTGCGCTGTGCATTCGCCAATTGCTTTGCAGTTGTCTTTTGCCTTTGCCGGCTGTGACAGTTGCTGTTGTTATTGTGGGTCTTAGCAATTTGTTTTTGGCTTGATCGGTGGCTGCAATTAGCCAAGTTACGCTAAGTAAAAGCAACAATAACAGAAATATATACGCAAATTGTTGAAATGACTTTTGTTGCATAGAAAAAATAGAAACAAGTTAAAGCACCGCGATCGAGCCGCAACCGGTTGCTTTTGTGTTGGTCTGATTCATGCTCCATGTGTGTGTGTGTGGGGAGAGGAGAGCATTCATACTAGCTGGAGCCAGTCGACTGGCAGCGACAGCGAGCTGCGCTCAGTCGACAACAGAAACCAGAACCAGAAAGATCAATTCGCGGGGTCTCTGCGAGCGCGTCGAGTGCCACTGAACTTGGATGAATGTTGAGAAATCGGAACTGTTACTGGATGCTAATACCTATGTACATTGTGCGCGTGTCGAAATTTTGATTTTAATTTCAATTTAAATTTCAATTCAAATACAAATTCAAATTCAAATACAAATTCAATTGAAAGTAAACGATTTATTTTACATCGATATAAACAATTGTTATTATTGATTGTGCAGTCAATTGCCGAGAGATATTTATTTATTTGCAAAAGCGAACGCGGAAACGTTAGTTTACTTTACAAGCAAAAAATAACGAAGAAAACTATCGCAAAAGTCAAATACTATTTGTGTAAAACATAAATAAACATTTGTATCCGAACATTGCTAAAAATATATATTTATAAATGCATCAAACCTACTTGAGCCCACACACAACTAAAATGACGACAGCTGTGAAAGGGCAGACAACGCTGCTGCTATTCATCACACGTAAGTTGTAACATCAATCAAATAGTGCCATTTATCAAAAGTGCAATAAATATAAGTAGTAGCTCTTAACACTTGACACCTAATATAGTCGAAGATATGTTTACTGAATTAGAATTGAGCTGTAGGTTGCAATGAAAGCTCTAATATGGCATGAGTCTGGAATTGTTGTCGGAAAAACTTGAAGCCTAGTTCAATAGAAGCTTGCAAAGTCTTATACTAACACTAATTTATATACTATTTAAGAGCTAGAAGCAATATTTAATACATGCGCTATATACAACTCATATTCATACTTCAACTTCTAACGACTTTTATAATTTAAATAATATTTTTTCTATATTAAATAATTAATAGAAAATTTATTTCACAATTTTAATATATTTTTGTTATAATATAAAATTTTAGTTAGCATATTAGAGCAAATATTTTGAAATATAATTTTTATAAATTATATTTTTATATAGTTGATAGATAAAGCGTATGCCTATAGTTGCCATGCCCGTGCGAATTACTTCGCATTAAATTTGAATTAGAGATTAAAGATAAGCGCAGATACATGCATGTGAATTATGTGCCACATTTTATAAAATTATTGTTGTTATTGTTATTGTCATAATTGTTGATTACTATTTAAATTTAATGCGAATAATGAATGATATTGTTAATGCTATTTGAACTTGACTTAAATTATTCATATAGAGAATAAGCATGGGAAATTTCCGTGGCAGCTCGCAGCAGAGGCTACTACATTAACAACAACAACAACAATAGCAACAACAAAAACACTTTTATCTGGGCTGTCGAAACATCAAAATCAATGTTAGTTGTCAAAATACATTAAGAACTTGTTAACTTTTCGTGGCAGGCGCCTATCGTAAAACTATATTTGAGGGCTTAACACCATTGTGACGAAATTTGTGAATGGATTGATAAGCAAATTGTTGCCTAGTCAGCAGAGTTTGGCTTATATGACTGGTGTAATCAAAGCCTAACGGTTTTATAAACACTAAAGCGTAAAACGCACGTCTGTTTCATTGGCTGTAGAGCGGACAATAGCTTGAGTATTGTCACAGCTTATCGGAGCCATAAACTACGCTAATGACGCTTATATGCGTTAGATAAAGCGCAAGCTTCCCGAACATGTGATCTGCGCATCTGCCACACGACATCAAATATAATTTAATTAAAATCAAGTCTTCAGTTTCAGTCCAACAAGTTCAATTCAATTATCTCATTGAGGCAACTCTCGCTCGATCTCTCTCTTTCTATATATATATATAAATTTATATATATATATAGATCAGTTGGAGCGGTTAACCGTTTGGCGCTGCTGCTAATGGCTCAGCAGTTTATGCTAATTTTCGCACAATTCTGTTTGGATTGTCAACAAGGCATTGGACTCGACTTGCAATCAGCGCAAATGCTATGGAAATTGCTTTCACAACGGAGCACAGCCACGCGCTACCTCCTCGTATGCCTATTATATCATATCAAGTCTGCGGCACGTGACCGCCTTTATATACTCGTATGCATTACATTTATAATATTCAAGTTTAAAAGATTCGTTGAATTGCCGTTTGCGTCCACTGACCCAAGAGTGTGAGAGGCCTTTGGCCATGTGTGTTTAAGCTCTTGAAATTCCAGCTGCCACATGTGGCAACAAATTTGCACAGCTGATCAGGCGAATGTTTATTTGACAAAATTGCCAACAAGTAAATAGTTCTCATTAGACAATAGCAATTTGCTTGTTCAGCTTTTAAATTAGCTATTCGTTTTCGTATAGCCAGACACTGCGAATACGCGCATTTTATGGCACTTGGCTTCGCCCCTTGTCTTATCAGCTCTGGCATTTTGCATTCTATTATTAGACTTGGGCGCAGTTTAATGAGTTTATGATATGGCTGATTGTTTTGCCTTTTTTTTTGTTTTTGCGCCAAGACAAATTGCTTAACGTTCATCGATCTTCAGAAGTGGGTTGAAAACAGTTCATTATTAGCTTTATTATAAACAATTCTTATCGGTTGTAGTTTTTGTTGGTTATTATTAAAACTCATTAAATTATAAAAATAATTTACCATCGTAGTCATTATCATTATTGTTATTATTAAATAATTGATAAACATAATCATTTTCATTATCATCAATCATGATCATTATCTTTACAATTATTGTTATTCATTTTCATTTGATCATTGCCATTAGTATTATTCATTATCTATTTGATTATTCATTATAGTTATTCATTATCATTACAATTGTTCATGATCATTATAATTATTCATGATCATTATCATTATTCATAATCATTATCATTACATTTATTTTTTTATTATCATTTTTGATGATTATTGTCATTAGTATTAATCATTATCTATTTTATTATTCATTATAGTTATGATCACTATATATTATTCATTATCTGTATTCATGATCATTATCATTGGTATTATTCATTATCCATTTTATTATTCATTGTCATTACTCATGTTCATTAATATTATTATTATTATTATTTATTAACATTATTATTATTCATTGTGATTATTCTTATTCATTATGATTAGTATTATTCATTATCATTAGTATTATTCATTTTCAATATTATTATTCATTATTATTATTTTTATTCATTATCATTATTATTATTTATTATCATTATTCATGATCATTACCATGATTATTATTTATTGTGATTATTCTTATTCATTATCATTATTATTATTATTACTAATACTTACGACAAGCACACTACTACATACCATATAATTTATAATTCACTTGCCTCATGAAATTGCACCCTTTTACCAAGAACTGAAATTTGATATTTCTCCTGATAATCGCTTTGCATGAATCGACACGAATTCGGAGTATTAATTGGATAAAATTTCGCTTTTTAGCTATGAGCATTCATCACTTAAACATAAATTTGTTTGTTTGCATATGGGAATGCACGACTAGCAGCTACCTCGTAGTCACAATTTCTTTTACAATTTGTTGAGAGTCTTAGATATGCTGCATAAAATGATTAGGTTTGCCTGGTTTTCTTTTAGATATACAAACAATTTCTTCATAAAAACTGACATGCCTTGATGCATCCCCTTGGGAACTTTGAATATGACTATATTCAGGTTCTTCCCACAGTTTTGTGATAAACTTATGTGTCATCGCAGCAAAGACATTAACTATCAGGCAGATGTAGCTTTTGTTTTTATATTGTTGAGCGCTTGATGCTGGCTTGACAACGGGGCGCATGAATAATTTGATTTTAGTCGAAAGTCTTGACAAACTTCTGTTTGGCAAATGACTAATCGACATGTTGGACAGCTGCTGCTGCTGTTGCGAGCCTAGGACAATAATTTCTGTGTATGCCACATTGGCAGAGCAAGCAGCCATTGTGAAATTGATAAACGCGCTAAATGTGAAGTTGCCAAGTGTCAAGGCAATTGAAGTTGTGCCGTGTGCTGTTTGTTTGCTAAAGATAACTACAAATATGACGTTCTACTATTCATACATATAGACAAGACGCGCCCGCCGCTGACACACGTCGAGTGATAGATGGTGAAATTTCCAATCGAATGTTCCGGCAGCATAATTGTAAAGTAAACAACAACAACAACAAAAACAATGCCATAAACGAGCGTAAAAATAATCAACAATAATTGTTTTTGCTTTTGTTTAATGTATGTAAGCTTATGATATTTTTGAACCTGCAGTCGAGTACTATTTTTACGACAGGTGCTAAAACGTAGTCCCAAAGCAGACTAAGCGACGCCAGCTGCAGGTCTTATCAGTAATCCACTAGAGAATTTTTACGCTCGTCCATTATAGTTAAGTGATTGTTAACGAGGCCAGAATAGATTGCCTAATTACGCTTCATTATGCTTTAATTTTAGTTCATAAATACAAAATTCGCCAAATTATGGGCTATAAATAGAAAGCAAGTCAATTTGTATGGGTTGTCAAGTGTTTTTGGGCTTTATAGGGAATTATATATACATGTAGATATAGAGTATATATAAAACAAGCCTTGCCCATTGATAGCTTATCTGTGCGATCGGCCATGGTAAAACATTATCATTCTGTTGGGATTTGTGTGTGGGTGTGTGCGTGGTCTGTTGCCCTGTAATCAACAATTGCAATTTGTAGTATAACATTTATTCTTGTTACCATTTCAGTATTCAGTGTCTATGCGAGCGGTACACACGGTCAGTCCTATCTGTTAACCTTGGAAAACGTGCTAACACGACAGCTGCCATACAATCTGACGAGTGGGAACGGCACCAGCGGAACGGATCTGTTTGCCGAGCAAGTGGATAATAATACAAGAATATTTGTCTATAAAAATAGTAAGTAGAGTGATCTCAAAAGATAAGCTTCAATTTGTGCTTTATCAAAGAGTATATATGGATAATATAGAGCTAACACAAGCAGGAACTGCTAGGATTTATGCTTATAGGTAAATCAAATAGTTGATCTAAATTGATCTAAAAGTTAAATACAATTTTTTAAATATTTTTAATTTGAGTATAAAATTCTCAACTCACATAGTCCCAGTTGCTCAGCTTAGAAATCAAACAGCTCTTTAATTATCCCACTTAAATGACTATCAAATTAACATATATTTTTAATTTTTTTTTTAAGTTTGAAATGTTTTCCTATGAATTAGAACCATATAGACACATTAAATAATATATATATGAACGTTTTCCCGTTATTACCAATTCGCAGTCATAAGTTACAACTTAATAACGAGTCGACAAACAGGTTATGATAAAATCAAATAAAAAATCCGTTCAGCTTTCAGTCCAGCTGGACCCACGACTAGCGCTCGTATCAAATGATTGTTTCAATGCATTAACTTTTTTTTTGCGTCATTTAGCTTGTGACACATAGTCCAGTTTTTTTTGTTGCCTGGAAACAGACGTCAGCATGATAAGTGCCAGCTGATGGGTATCTATTTGGTCTATGGAACATGAAGTCAAATAACTAATAATAATAATGATATAGTTTAAAGTTAGCTGCAGGCAATAACAAAATCTCAATTTAATAACTTACAATGAGATATTTATAGTCAGTTCTTTTGTCAATGCTTCTATCTTCAGTAATTTTTCTATTCTCGAAATCTTGCTTTTTATATAAATAAATTGCAAATATAAATATATAAATGATTAATATTTAATGGGAATTTTTTTTTTATTATTATTTTTTTAAGTATAAAACTAGGGAAAGAACGAGCTGCAAAGCATATACAGAACTTGAGATTTTGCATTTGCATATTATCCACACACATTGAAATTTTTGCTGGCATTCAAATATAGCTAAATTTGTATAATATAATGCTTAAACAATATTTAAAGCTTGCTTTACTTTTAGTATAAGCGTGCAAATTATTTATGTACATATTTGGAAATATGTATGAATTTTGGAATATGCCAAACAAAGTCACTCGAATGCCGAAACTCACAGCAGTTTTTCTTGCAGTTTAGCTTATCAAGTACATTGTTTTTTATATTTGTATTAATTGTTATTACTTTGCGAGCTATAATATATAAATAAATAAATCTTAGCTGTCCTTTTTTAGTACACTTAGAAATTGTTAATCTATTTAGTAGAATTTGTAGATTTTTAAATAGTAATTTTGCTAGCATATATCTCTTCAAAGAGCTATTAACTTATGCCAGTTGATACTTATGTTAACCAAAGATTTCTTTATCTTCTCCTTGCAGTTGACGCCAACAACGAACTGTCTCAGACGGCAATGGATGTGATTACCATTGTTTGGTATGTGGCTACATTTCTGGCTTTGGGTGCTTTCTTTATGCTGATGGCCTGTTCGGATCGCAGATGTCGCGATGTGCGTAGTCGACAATCGAATGCCACGCCCAATGAGGCGCAACGTGCACCGCCCACGCCGTCGCCGTCATACAGCGAATTTGCACCGCCCAGCTATGACACGGTTATCAAAATGCAGCATGCGGCTAAGCCGAGCATCTTTGTCATACCCTTCAACAGCGAGAATAAGGCTAATGATGAGTCGAGTGTGACGCCAGCATCTCCGGCACCCGCCAGTATCTATACAATTGATGAGCGGCCCAAGGCACAGCATTGATAAGATCATTCGCTCTTAACCACACCTGGCCCACATTGGGGCTGTGCAATTAACGTCTCTGTGATATTTACCTGGTGCTCATTCAAAATGCCCTCGTTTTGGGTAAACACAAAAAAGCGATGCGGCCAATTTTGTAGTGCAGTGTAAAACATGTATTATACTAACTATTTTGTATTGTAGCAATTGTAAAACTTTAGCTTTAAGTGATATACATTTAACTATTTAAGAAGACTGAATAACAGAATAACCTTACATATTTTGCAGTAGTCCATTTATCATAATGTTTTTGCCTAGGCAACGTAATAAAATGTAAAACATATTGTCTTTTAAAACGGTGAGGCATTTTCAATCAATTTTGATTTGCGATGAGCGAGCAATTGCTCACAGATTTCGCAAGAAAATGATTCATTTTGAAGTTTTGCAAAATGAAACGAATTTAGAAACCGGTTACCAAGCAGTGCAGCGAAGTTAAGCAATAAGCAGTGAACTGCAGTGCAGCGAAGCGGTTAACAAGCAATGAACTGCAGTGTAACGAAGGTGTACACAAGCAGTGTGTTGCAGTGCAGCAAAGCTGTTAACAAGCAGTGTGATGCAGTGCAGTGAAGCTGTTAACAAGCAGTACATAACTTGTAAAGCAGTACTCATAAAATGGAATATGTAAATGCAAGCAGGTGTACATGTGCGTAGCAAGCAGTTGTTGCTCTGAGACACCCAAGCCAAGACACCCACCAATTTTCAAAAGCCTCTTACTATAAAACAAATTCTTATAACTAAAATACTAACCAGTTTTATTTATTGTTTCTTACTTATTCAAACTTAAACGAAGACTTATATTTGCACTTTGCTTCGTAGCGCTATTTATAGCCCACATATAGCCATTTGTCACCTTGACACAAATTAAAATATATATAAACAGCTCAAGTAGATCATCCCGCACTTCACAGCTGTTCAAGTTGTTTTAAGCATTTGTATTTCCCCCTTATTATATGTATTATTATTTTTTCTCGATGGTAACGTCAATAAATATCAGTAAACTGTTCTCTATTTGTTTTTCACGCAAAACGAAACGTGTTGAGCATTAAAAGTAAAATATTATCAGTGGCGGCGATGACTAAAGTCGGGGATTTTCAATGAAAGTTCTAGGTAGCGTATAAACTTCATGGTTCATTTGATTAGGATTATGTTGAGAGCTGTTGTAGAGTGCATCATCAGTTTGTCAGTTTGTCAAGTACATAGTTTGATTTGTGCTAGGGTATTCGTGTCGTGCAGCAACTTAATGCAGCTTAATTCATTCATTCAGTCTTCAGTTAATGATGTCTGTTAACATCAGCTTCAAAGAGATCAAATTCTTGGACATCATCACATGACGTGCACATGCTGTAGTAGCTGTTGCGTCCATTTAATTTATTTTCAATTTTTTTAATTTTTATTTTTGCACATTTTGCTAAAATTGAATTTTTGTTGCTTCCTAAAAAGAACAAAACTTCGGCCAGACGACACAGGCACGCTCACGAAATCCATAAGAGCTGATAACAATTACAGATTGTTTCTACATCAGCACACAAGCACATCATACACCACACATACACACACACACATGCACACACACTGGCACACACACAGAGATCATAACCAGATCATTTGCTTTTAAATGCAGTTAAATCACGTTACGCCTCGATAAATGCGGTTAATCATAAAGAAGTTTTACTTCTTGATTACTCTATGGACTGGCGCCTTCTGCCTGGCTGCTCAAATACCCTGTAAACAAAGAAAATGTTGTGCAAGTGCTTATGAGGCATATTCTACAATCTAGAGAGAGGCTTGAGAGTGGGTTGAAAATTTATAAATGGACTTTTTGATAGACAGTTTATATCTATTTCCAAAAATATTGCTAATATCTATTAAAATTTTTAAAGCATCTAGAAATTAATCTATACTAAATATTTCAAATAATTAGTAATGTTATTTTCGTAGTAAATTTAAATTTCAATAAATGTCAACGGAAAAAATCTATAATATATTTTCCCATATCAACTTGAGATTTTTGAAACCAGAAAGATTTGTAGCTTACTTCTAGGGTAACTTCTAGACGAGCATACTGGCTGCTGTGGCTGCTGTTCAATAAACATTAAGAACTCATAAATACTACTTGAGTCTAAATATTTGATGGCCCATTCATTACGTTATTGGCGTGCTTTTCAGAGCGCGTGAGCTCCTCAAATGAATTATGTTTTCATTTGGATCGGGTTTGGTTTTGGTTTTGGGTTTTGGTCTCAATTGGTGTTGTTGCTGTTGCTGTTGCTGTTGGTGTTGGTGTTGCCTGCTGACTGCCAACTAGTGCCGGCTGATCTTTCATGCGCCGCCCGTCGTTGGGTTTTCCTGCTGTTTGTTGTTTGCAAACGCGCCAATATTATTAATGGCTCTCACGCTCTTCAATTGAACTGAGAGCCCGCATACGACACTATCTGCTGTGCCCTCTGCCAGCCCCTTGGGCTGCTGCTCTCTCCAGTAGGTTGGTTGGCTGGTTGTTTGGTTGTCTGTTGTCTGTTGTCTGTTGTCTGTTGTGTGATCGACGGGCTGTTTCTCAGTCAGCCTCAGCCTCTGCCGCTGCCTCATTTGTCGTTCGTTCGTCGTGTTGTGCAAAACAACGTTTCGTGGTTTCTATTCGACAACAATTTTTGTTGAAAAGCATCTGATACGAATTTCGACTCGCTCAGTACTACGCAAACCGTGCTAACGTGTGGATTACTTACGCAGTGATAATACAATACACAATTTACACACATTCAAAACTAATATTGAAAAGAAAAGACTAAATATGTCGAACAGCATAAATATTTTGGGCCTCTGCCTGGTGTCAGCTTTGATGCTGCAATTTGCTTGTGCGGATATCGAGACAAACGAAGTGAATGACAATAGTACACCCGAGTATAGTAAGTGTGAATGCTAGACATGCCTTAACCACCATCCAATATACACTGTACATCCCCAACTTGCAGTGATTCAGGGCGTGCGTGTTTATCCCAATGATCGCCACTGTGTTTTGGTGGGAGGTCTCTGTGTGCACACCAGCGATTGCAATCTGCCCACCACCAACAAGGGTCTCTGCCCCACCAGCACCCACCTGGGCGTTGAGTGTTGCTATGAGTGTAAGTAGTCTTTGGACGAATTTCTCAAAATGCATAGAGAGCCTTGCTTCTAACGCCTTAACATCTCTCAGTTATTTACCCAAATGCTTATAGCAATTCCTAAACAAATTCCTGCCCAAAAATGATTTCCAAATAATAATTATTGAGTTTGATTGGTATTACTTTATGTACTCATCTATTTGTCTTTTTTTTTGTCTTTCCTTCAACAACAACAAAATACTAACAATCGACGCCTATCTGTCTGCTACCTCCTCCCTCTACTGTCTCTCACCTGTAATTGTCATTGTTATGCATTGTGTGTGCCCCGCCCCGCCCCGTTCCATGTTCCCTCTACCGTTGCAGTGCCGGTGAGGCCAGCGCCCTGTGCACAACACCTGGGCGCCTGCATGAAGTCCTGCAATCCATCAATCCAAAGACCCGCAATCGACTGCGACAACGGAGAAGTTTGCTGTGTTTTGATGAACAAATAAATTCATTACAAAATTATTTGTCAACTGTAGACTATAATTAACAATACTTTTACTTATATATTGTACGAATTATTCTTATATAAAATATATTTCTACTGTTGTAATAAAGCACACTGTAAATATTTAAAAACAATGAATTTGGCAGCTTTTATTTACTATAGGTGCTCGGGAAAGTTCTTAGGCCAGTCAACTACTAGAAGAAATAGAGATATTTAAGTATACCAATTCTACCATATATAGAGCTAGAGACTTGAAATTTTGCTTGTAGGTCCCTGTATAGCACTTGCATATCAAGTTTGTTTTAAAAAATCGATAACTTTTCCCGTTTTATTATTATCGATTAAAAACCTTATCGAAATGAAGTTATTAAATTATATCTCGTACATCTTTCGAGCTAGAGTCTATAAATTTTGGATGTAGATTCATTTATGATTTATAAAATTTTGGTTTTTGTTATATTTTATATTAATTTAATAATTTAACTTTTCAAGCTTACATTTGTTGTGCCTTAATAAATACATAATTTAGTATATTTTAAAACGCAGATCGGACGGGGTTCAGGGGAACTCTTAGTCGGGCACCACCAACTCTAGTCGGTGTTTCTTACTTGTTTTTTATTATATTCAAATTTTGAGATTCGACTCGCTCAATGCTACGCTAACCGTGGAAATTACTTTATAAATACAGATACAAAACTAATATAGAAATGAAAGAACTAAATATGTCAAACACCACGAATATGTTGGGCCTCTGCCTGGTGTCAGCTTTGATGCTGCAATTTGCTTGTGCGGATATCGAGACAAACGAAGTGAATGACAATAGTACACCCGAGTATAGTAGTAAGTGTGAATGCTAGACATGCCTTGACCATCATTCAATATACTTGTACACTATACATATCCAACTTGCAGTGATTAAGGGCGTGCGTGTTTATCCCAATGATCCCCGCTGTGTTTTGGTGGGAGGTTTCTGTGTGCGATGTGTCCGCCAAAAAGGGTGCCTGCCCCGCCAGTAGCCACCTGGGCGTTGAGTGTAGCAATGTGTGTAAGTAGTCTTTATACGAATTTCTAAGAATGGATATAGAGCCTTGCTTCTAACGCCTTAACATCTCTCAACTTTATGTACTCATCTATTTGTCTTTTTTTTTGTCTGTCCTTCAACAACAACAACATACTAACAATCGACGCCTATCTGTCTTCTACCTCTTCACCCTACTGTCTATCACCTGTAATTGTCATTGTTATGCATTGTGTGTGCCCTGCCCCATTCCATGTTCCCTCTACTGTTGCAGCACCGCTGACGCCAGCGACCTGTGAACAACACATAGGCGAATGCACGAATTCCTGCAAACCTATATTCCAAAGACCCGCAATCGACTGCGACAACGGAGAAGTTTGCTGTCCTGTGATAGACAAATAAATTCATGACAAAATTATTTGTCAACTGTATTGTACGAATTAAAGTTTTTAGGCCAGTCAACTACTAGAAGAAACAAAGATATTTATATTTAATTAAGTATACCAATTCTATATAGAGCTGAAAGTGCATTCTTTATACAGAATTAGATATATCACATTTTTATTTATTGTTGGATTTAATAATATTAATTGTGAATAAGTTTGTGAAAGTAACTGAAGCTCAAGCTTATTTCCTTCATCACCTTATTCTCCAACTATCATCGATATTTCCCACCTGCAATTCTAGAGCTGTCATCTCGCTTAAATTAAAGGTATTTTTAAGTATCCATTAAATTGTGCAAGAATCAATTCTACCAAAATCAATATCTATACAGAAACAAAATTTGAAAAGGATACATATATGTAACTATATATATTTCTATAAATATCATTTGTATGAATTAATTGTATTTTTAACTATGTCACAACTGTACGACTAATTGTTATTGTGAAACACACACATGGCGAGGCTGCAATTAAACGATCAGTAAATATTTTTCATAAATATTTTCAATTGATATGCTCAGATATGGTCTCTCTTTCATTAGCTTGCTCTTATGTCTCTCTCTCTCTCTCTCTCTCTCTCTCTCTCTCTCTCTCTCTCTCTCTCGCTCTGTGTGTGTGTCTCTCACATGACTAATATGTAAACATCTCGCTGATTATGTAAGTGCTCACATTGCTGTCATTGCTGAATCATAGGCAGGCAAAGAGATGCAGAAGGTTGAGCATCAGGTCAGTCAGGCGCTTTTTATCAGCTGAGCACTCTCCGGGTACAGGCAGCTGCTCTCCAATAATAATGGTGATCATCATATTGATCATGCTGATGATGATGTTGATGTTGATGTTGATGTCGATGTTGATGATATTTGTGTTTGGTTTCGACAGTGTCACGTGTCAGTATATCAACGCCTGTACAGTTGTGTGGCGGAGCTCTGGTTCTGATCAGCTAAAATGTTATCTCTAACTATATATTGTATATATATATAGTTAATTTATATATACATATATTTATAGAAGGAACTTTATTTTATATACTTCAGCGCGTATCTCCCCGCTTTGGGTTTCAATGTCAAGTTCAACGCTGGTTCAAGCTGACATCAGTTTTGATTCTCGTATATTCCAATGCCTCCAACGTTTTCCAAGTGATATTCGAAATCTGTAGAAATATATATATATTATATGATTTCTTAAATTTAAAAATAAACGTCCTTGCTGAGCATTCGTGCTCGTAAGATTTATCACACAACAGAGGCACGCACTCGTGTCTAGATAATATTTTAGCTGTGCGCACGTACTCGTGTCTAAATAATATTTTAGTTTTGTGTTTATTTCGCGTCGTTATTTTTAGTTAAGTATTAGTTGAGTGGGCGAGTTGTATATTGAAATCGTGCTACCATATATCTATATTTTACTTTGGTGAGTTGAATGAATTGAGCCAAGGCAACGCGTTGAGTGAATGAGGCTCTAATGACAGCAGTAAACATATTTTTGCTTAGCCATTTACTCGATAGCTACTCAATTTGCTCGTTTGCTTAATGTATTGCGAAAGGTAATTAGAAAATATGAAAAAGATCAGATCGGAATTTTATTTTAAATAGAACTATTTAGTGTTCAAAATGCCCATTTATACAGAGAGATAAAGAGAGAGAAAATGGGCAGAGAAAGATATAGAAGAAGAGATAGACAGATAGAGAGAGAGAGAGAGAGAGAGAGAAAGAGAGAGAGAACGAAGAAGAGATAGACAGAGAGAGAGCGAGAGTGTGAGAATGAGAGAAAGTGTGAAAGTGAGAGAAAGAGAGAGAATGAGAGAGAGAGACAACTAATGACAGAGAGAATGAGAGAGAAAAAGAGAACTAGTGACAAAGAGAACGAGATATAGAGAGTACGAGCGACAAAATACGAGAGAAAGAGCGCACGAGAGAGAGAGAGAGAGCAACAAAGAAAAAAGGACAGCGAGAGAGACTCGTTTATATATAAGGTATTAGTCCGGCTTAAGCCGCAGCAAGTCTGTGACTTGCGTACTATTGTACTTTAGTTTTCTCATCTCTGTCATTTTAATTCATATTTAGCCCTTATCAGAATGAATTCGTAGAATTTGTGAATTGGGAATTTCAATAAAATCATAACACATAAACGTTGCTCTATCTTACTACAATTAATTGGATTGCTATTATCGATCTATGGCTTACATTAGGGTATATATTATCAAAATTAGACCCATGCTGTCAACAACTGCTTATACCTGCTCTGTTGATCATTAGTGACCAATTTGTATAAGAAAGTAAAATGTCCAGAGCAATTTGGTTTGCGATGCCTTTTGTAATCGGGAAAGATGAGCTCACTAACCCAATTATGGAACAAATTACTTGCATTCTGTGCACATGGTCGGTTGTAGTACTGTCACTATCTATAACCCTCGTAGCTTGCCGTTCTATAGTGCAATTCCTCAATTTGCGCAACCTTCTCCAATGCCAGTGAAAACGACAAATGGCTTTGAACATGAAACGGCGGCCTTGTCTGGTGGACATTGAAGCCTCTCTCAGTGTTTATATTTTATATATATATAGTGCTATCTATATATTGTATAGATTATCATGGCATCTACTACATAGGCTTATTTCAATTGAGTCAAAGCGTTTAACTGCGTCTTAGATTACGTAACTGTGACTTGTCTCTCTTGGGGAGGCGCCGAGAGTGGCAACTGCGAACTTTTCAATTGCGATTTGAACTTTTGCAAATTGGTGATTTTTTTCTTGTACTTTTTGCATGCATTGAATAAAGTTAATGAAATGAAATACCACGTAATAGTGTTATATACAATACTCTTATAAATATATTGTATATTCTCTGTTTGGTATAGCCGTTCTTATCAGACTATTCGCGTATGTCATATAGTTCGTTAATAATCTGTTTTTGTTTACGTTTTCGGTTTCGATTCAAATTTCGATTGAAGCTATGAGCTAATCTTCGTATATAATTTGCAATGCTATAGAATTTATGTTTAGTTTCGAGAGAAATGTATACCCTGGAAAGTGTACGGTTTCATGTTTACAGATTTTCTAGACCGAAAAGGGAAATCAGTATAAGGTTTCTCTGTCTATTACATGTGCTGGAAAAGCTTATCAGACTGAAGCTCTTTGCAGGTTTCTTTTAATACTTATCCATTGCCACAGGGTATCTATTAGCCGAAACAAATGAAATTAAAATAATATAAGAGGTTTGTAAAGCATGTAAAGCTTGAACTTATAGTAGTGATCAGCACAAACAAATTTCTCTACAGGGTATCTTTTAGTCCAGCTGAACATAAATCCTCGCTTTTATTTGTGATTTTCTATATTCATTGATGTCGTATTGCATTGAAAGCTTACTTTTGTCAATGATTTTCAATAAATGAGTGCAACAGTGTTGTAAAAGATTAATAGCTTCAAGTTCTTGGGCTTAATTTACCCTAGAGGATATCAACTAGTCATGTAATTTCAAATATTAAGCAGCTCCACTAAGTTTTTGTCTTATTTCATTTAGATTTTCGTAGTCATTTTCAAAGCGCTCTAATGGATGTGTGCACCAGTGTTGGGAAGGGGTGAGCAGCGGGGGTTAGTTGTATTCGGGATGCGCTCATATTTCATGTCATAGTTCGCACTCATTTTTCACTTGACATAAACTGCGTCTCATCGCCGCGGGCGCTGCAACGCAATTTGCATGTACGAAGCAACTCGTGTAGTTGCTTTTATTTTCTCATGGCATTTTTTTCCTTTTTTTTTATATATATATTTTTGCCTTTTTCATATTTCAGTTTTAATTTTTATTTTGCATGTGGCTGCGAGTATAAAAGAAAATGATTTTGTGGCATAAATTAACGCCAAGAGGCACACGAAACACTATTAAAAAATACTCCACACATGCGCGCGACTCGCACATCCTTCAGCCGTGTCTGTGCCTGTGCCTCTGCCAGTGTGTGTGTATGTGTGTGTGTGTGTGCTCTGTGTGCGCAAGCAAAAGGATGCGGATGTGGACGCAGATGTGTGCAAGTCAATGGCTTATAGAAAAGCCAGGATATTCAGTGCTCAGTGCTTCATGCAGCGCGTTGCCAGCGCCATTGCCATTGCGATATCCTGATGATGTCATGCCTTCAGCTTCGCTTGCTTTGTCTCTCTCGCTCCCTCGCTCTCTCCTCTCTCTTTCTCTCTCTCTCTCTCTCTTTCGCTGTTCATGCAATTAATCCTTTTTTCTCATTCCCGCTGCAGCTCAGCTCGACAACACCTTCGCGCTGGCTCTTTAGGACGCTGTCTGCCAGCAAAATGACTTTTTAAGTTAATTTCTTATATGTGTCGAGCATGTTGTCCCACAACATGGCCAGCACACACACGCACACACACACACACTCGCCTTACTTTGTATGGCTGATTGGCTGCTCAGCAATCACAATCAGGTTGGGCTTTAAGTTTTTCCATTTTGCCTATGATTAACATTAACTTTTAATTCACAAATTCTCATGAAACTTAACTATTTTATTAAATATATAAATTGATTATTTAATACAATAGAAAACAGAATTAAATAATATTAATTAAACATTTAAAAAAATTATTTAAATGCTTCAACCTAATAGTTTAGTTTAAGCAGTGAACGCTCGTGTAATAGGCATGCAAGCAGTTCAAATCAAAGCAGTGCAGCAATTGCTTTGATCTTGCTTTTGTTAGTTCAGCCCTATGCAACACTGTTAACGTACGACTGCGAGCTGTTAATTTGAATTAGTTTGCTTTGGCTTCTGCTCTAAGTGCAACGAGGCTTTTAAGATTAGAATTATAAAGTATATATGTGTGGGAAAGGCTTTTAGTTAATGTCAAATGGTAGTCTCATCTCGAACTCAATAAAACATATTTTAAAAAGCAGAAACAAAACAAAGAAAGCTGCTTAAGCTGTTGGAAATTCCAATTGCTTTATTTCATTTAAAATTTTAGCAAATATTTTTGCACAGCCCTTGCCAATCTTGTTTGTTACCCCTTTTTATTTGGGACTCTTTCACGTTTAGCTTAGAGCATTTGCTCTAAACGTTTCATACAATGTGCGTATGTGTTGAAAATGAATTTCCTGCATACAAGAGGCTATAATTTTTATGCAAATTGAAGTTCAAATGGCATAAAATGCAATTACTTAAATTTCTTTGACAAATATGCAGGAGAGAAGGAGAGTGTGCACCTAGCATCATACCCGCCACAGCGAGCTAATCCAAGCCGTGGCAATAAATCCCATTAACAACATGCAAATGAAAGCAAATTCATTCACGTGCCCGCCTTTTGCTGAAGAAGGTGTTAACATTTTGGATCTTTTGAAGTGACACACAAAAATGTATCATAAATGACATAATAATTCTTGAGGCAGAGCGAGAGAGAGAGAGAGAGGGGGTCTGTGAGAGATTTGGAGTTGAGTCTTAACAATTAGCAAAAAATGTTGTGTACTACACACAGTTGGAGCGACAAAATACAGAAATTACAGCAGCCCTTGGCGCTTTCTCCAACTTCTTTGAGATGTAACATTCTCTCTTTTTTTCCATTCCATGCGCTGCTAACGGGATTAACCGCAATTTCTTTAATTAAAATTTCACCCCCAAACAGACCACATCTGAGAGCTAGAAGGCGGCTAGGCTGGGCTGGGCTGGGCTGGCGGATTCGGGAACGGGAAAAGGATTGTAAATTACGCTGTCAGTCAGTCGTCTGTCAACAACAATTAAAACGGGAAGCAGCATCACAAATTAAAAATTCATCTTCCGCTGCGGACCTACACACAGATAACTCATGTTTTATGAACACCAACAATTTTCTTGCTTTCCTTTTGTAAGTATATTTCTTTCTTTTTCGTATGCTTGTTGTTGTTGTTCTTATCTATGCTAAGCATGTCTACTTGATGTGCTACTGGTCCCTTTTTAATTTGATTGGCGTGGCTCTTCTTCCATCTACATCTACTTCTACTTTTGCGTCTTCTTTTTCATTTTGACGGCGTTTCCGGTTTTTCTTCTGGCTCACCTTTCCAGCTTGATTAGGTAAGTGGCAATGGAAAGCAGCTACCCAAAAAAAAATAGAAGAAAAAAAAACACGGGTTAATTATTTTGTGTGTTGGCATATTTGTTCTTGGCACAGAACTGATCAGGTCTTCAGTTTAGCCTCTGTGCATAAGATGCGTAGCAGTGGCAGAGCTTTGAAGGGAGATTAAAAGGATGGTATGTGCTATAAGCAAAATGTATTATAGGTATTTATATTTATCATATCATCAAAAATCATTTGTAAACTTGGTGCAATATTTGTAAAAATGTGTACTTGAGTAAGTTAAGCTAAGGAATTGCTTTGAACTCGGGTTGGCAAATTTTTTGTAAATATAAATCAAATTTTAATTTTAGCCGAGCTGTTACTAAAATATATAAATAAATCTTTATCAAAAATGATTTGGTTTTAAATACAAAACTTTTACAATTGACCTAGCTGTAAGTAAAATCTTAACTTTAAATAAACTTACTTAAAATAAAATGAAATCTAGCGCACATTGTCTATGAAAATATATGCACATATGAATATGTTCAATGTCATGAGCGCAAACTCAATAATAAAAATGTTTAATTAATTTTGTATTGTATGAAGCTTATAAAGTTTATGAAATTATCATATATTATTTGTTGAAAATATTGAAAGTGTTTGTAAGACTTGGTTAATAAAAACTGGCTAATTTAAAAGACCGTAGAATCAGTTATGATATCATAAAGGTATGAGCTGTGCAGGCCTTGATTTGTATGCATAAATAAAATAATTAAAATTATTTTTTATATTTTTTTATAATTATTACTATCAAAATTCAATTTTATATTATATTATTCTTTTTATTATTATTAAACATATCAACATTTCTTAGAATTTTTACACTTTACCAATTAGCACCCCTTTTTACAGGCGACTTTTTTTTGCGCCCAGCCAGTGTTGTAAGCTGCAAATGTAATACAAATTTTGAAGTTAGATTTCAATTATGGTCAATTTTTTTCTTCGCCTTGATGAGGCAACCTTTTTTCTGTTGGGTCGGAAGTGCCTGAGGTAATTGTATAGCTTGTTAACGAGCTCTGTACTTAATTAAATGTATAAAATTGATATTAATTGCAACGTAGTTGAACTGATAGATAGCTTGTCTTAACTTATCTGTCTACATATATTTAAGTTAAAATAAAATATATTCTAAGGGACTTCATCTATTGTGTGTGGTTTGGCAACTTTTTGTGACTTTTGTTGTGTGCAAATAATTTGCAGCTCGTTTGTTGCAACATTAACAATGTTATCCAGTGCGCGGGCGATGAGAGGTGGAAGGAAGTCAAAACTTTTATCTAATTAATGGAAACTTCAGCACAATGACGAGCTGTGTGGCATGAGCGGCAGAGATCTTATGCTTTTGAAGCTGTTGAACGCGCCACGCGCATTGTTGACAGTGAAGCGACGAACTCGGCGTACAACATGGCGTATGATTGCTTTTGTGTAAACAACGACAGGGACAGACGGATGCATGGTGAGTGGGGAGGGGCCGGGCGGTAATGTGGGCAAGGGACCATGTCTTTGGCAGTTTTTTGCCACTTTTCTTTTTCAGCTGCGTAAAAGTTTTTTAATTAGCAACAAAAGTAAAGGGGTTAATAACGCGAGACGACTTCAGCTCGAGTCAAGCTCGTTGAGTTGAGAGTTGAATTTTTGTTGGCTGTTGCCAAAAGTTTGGCAAGCTAACAATTAAGTTTCGGCTATGCGGCTGACGTGCGAGGGGCGTGGCCGCAGATAATGGGTATTAAGCAACACTTACTGACAATTAAGTTGAGCAGCCTCATCACCCAAAGAGAGAGAGAGAGAGAGAGAAGGAGAGAAAAAGTGTGAGAGAGGGGACACGACTGCTGTATCCTTTGCCTCATTGTTGACTTTTTTCAGGCTGTAATTACGCTTAATCGCGAATTTACAACGCTCATGCACATGGCGCATGGCGCATGCCGCATGCCGCATGGCGTGGCAAGGATGCGTTGTCGAAGCTGCTTAAGTTGTGGCAATAGCCTGCAGCAAGTGACGCGATTCGCTGCTTGACCAGATGCCAACAAATTCGCATTCAGCAAATCTGCACAATTCCAAACAGTCGACGACTCCGTCAGATAAGCGCATAATATTCATGAGCTTAGTTTTATGAAGTGCTAACAATGCGTAAAGCTACAACAACCACAATTTGTGAAGGCAGCAGGTTCACTTAACAGCAGCTGAACACCTTTTGCAGGTAGCCGCGTTCAACTGTCTGTCTGTCTAGCAGAAGTTTTTCCATTTTCCTCGCTGACCACATTCAGGGCCTCTCTATTACTTTTTTCTTTTCTTTTGTTATGCTTTGCCTTGCTTTCTTTACTTGGTCTCTCCCTGGGCTGGGGTAATTTTTCACTTTCGCAAGATGGCAGCGCATTTTAATGAGCCACCAAGAGCAGAACATGCGGTCAGCCAAGGACTAGCAGCACCAGCAGCAGCAGGACACTGGACACTCGCCTGGATAATTTGTGTTGCATTTGCATTTTCATTGGTGCGATATGTTAATGACTTTGCTTACTTTATCCTCAACTGCTGCTCATCTTGATAAACTTGTTGTTCCTTGCTCCGCTAGTTGTCTCGCCAGCTATTCTGTTTTCTTTTCGCTTTTCTCTTCTCTCGTTTGCTTTGGTGTTTGTTGTCTGATTAGCATAGGCAAACGACTAGACGATATGCCAAAGTTTTGTGCCATAATTAGCTGCATCATTTATCATTCAATTGTTGCAAATGCGCTGCCAGTCGCCTTCAGATAGTTCACAAACTCTACTTTTAAGATACATACATTAGTGATAAGCTTCAGTTTGAGTAGCACATTGCGTACATTTGTGAAAGATCTTGCGTCAGGCAGAGAGAAACTAAAGATTGCTCGTGGAGTAGAGCAAAAATGGCAAATAGAGATGGAGTGATGTGGAAAAAGAAAGATAGAGAGGAAATGCAGATATAGGGGAAGAGAGAAAGGAAGGCAGAGATCGGAAAAGAGACAAAGTGTGTGAGCGCTTTTAATTAAAAAATTAATCTTAAGTTTTAACAGTCGAACTTAAAAATTATTTTGGATATTTTTACTACCATATAAATTTACTATTAACCGATCCATACTTCTTCAAATCCCTTCAAATTTCTAGGCAAATAATAGATTCCCTTCAACAGTTAAGCACTTCGATCATTATTTTCAATTTTGTAATTTGTAATTGCAGTTTATCATCGTCAACTGAAAGAAAAACAAATTAATATAATATGAAATATTATTATTAAAAATTAAATAAATAAATCAGAAAACTTTTTCAATATTCTACGATAAACATGAACCAAAAAAGGGGGAAAAACAAATATCAATTAACGTGTTGAGCACTCAAATAAATGTCTAATCGCCATGATTTATTGGCATTTGAGCTGGATATGTAAATGCTTTAAATCAAATTTACATTGCCTATGATAATAATTTATATACGAATTTTATTAAACGCTTCAAATACGACAAAAATGTGGAAAATTTCTGGGCTGTCAATTATTGTAAAAATTGTGTGTGAAATTATTGTAAAATCATGTATTTGCTGATATCAACATATAACAAAAACATTCGCACATTGTTTGCCCAACTGTCTATTTATTTACATTTGCATAGCATTTTATTAAATACAATTTTGTTTGTGTTTCGTGTTTTCCCTGCTTTGCCCTCGATAATATAGCCAAATGTGAAATGAAGAGAAAAATTTCCATTTAAAAGTCAAAAATGCAAAAGTCGTTTAAAACATACAAAACTCAATTTGTGTGTGTGTGTGAGTGTGTGTGTGTGAGTGTGTGTGTGTGTGTATGTGTGTGAAAAACATTAAAATAATTGTTTTAAAATCCTTTTGTCAGAAAGTAAAGTAAATTATAAACACACAGACAGATAGACAAAGAGACAGACAGACAGATGGATAGATGGATAGACAGCCAAGCGAGTCTGTGGAGCGCCTGGCAGGATAACGATAACACGTCACAAGTCACAGGATTTCACTGAGCCATTAAAAACGTTGCCACAAACACACACGTTCACACACACACACACACACACACACACACACACGCACATAGACATACGTATATTGCATTTGTGTCTGTTCAACTGCAAAAACATTTGCGAAAAATTAATTTTATACAAAACGTTATGCAAATTTGATATGCAGAAAAATATATAAGAAAATCTATTAGAGCGCACCAAAATAGATGGAAATAGAAAGTTAAATAATGCTCGACTAGGCTATACTTTCCTCTGGCTAAAATCACTTTGTTTAGTCTTAGTTTAATAACTGTTGATAACTCTGCATTTCCTACAGCGTCTATGGCTTGTTTATGGCAGCCAGCAGAAGGAACTTCAGAGTTTTAAGAAGTGAATTCAAGTATGGATTGAGTAGGGTGTTTTGTTATAAGAAAGTTTTTGCCATGAAAGATTTAAATATTACAAACTGTAATAGATTTATGTCAAACTCTAAATAAATAATTAAAAGTAAGTAAATAATGAAATATCAAATTTTATACATTTTATATCATGTATTTCGAGTAATGTTACATTCTGTAAAACTTGATGCAACAAAGTCCTCAACTATATATCTATATCAACAATTTCAAACTGTAGACTTACAAATGATTTGAATGAAATCACTTTTACTATAGCCTTATCAACAAATCAAGAGTTGAGACCCGCTCTCACGTAAAGCTCTGTCACAGGGTATATCAAAGTGGAGAGGCAATTGCTGGAAATATTTTGATAGTTTGCAAATTTCAATATAAGAACGATACGGATATTGTTTGTACATTTGCATACTACATGCAACACATGCAACATGCATTTTCCATAAAGCTTGCCTCATCAGGATATGCTACAAATGTTTCAATTTTATTCATTGTACAGCAATTTTTCAAGCAATTTCGTTTGCTGTTTCTCAATTTTACTTTTTCTTTTCTTTTTTTTTGTTGCTCTCTCTCTCTCTCTCTTCGGTTTTTTGGGCATATTTACCCTAGGTGGGCGGCTGATGTGGTGGGTGGCAGGTGAAGTCGAATGCTTTTGTAAGATGATGCTGGCCGGGCCGCCAAAGTAAAGAGCACATTTTGGTGCAGCAATTGCCGACGCGTTGCCTGGGTAGTTGGGAGCTCATTTGGATGGCTTTACCTTTGGCTCTGGCACACTCAATACAATTGTACAATATTTATTTAATGTAAATGAGAAACGAGAAACGAGCCACTCACGTAGTCCAGGCCATAGTCAGGCTCATGTGGTGGGACCTCTGCCCCGCCTCAATATGCGAAATGATATTGAACATTGTGTCGAATTGCGTTTCTTCTGTATGTGCCAATGCATTCAAGCAAATTAAAATTGGAAATTAAATGTTTACGAAGTACGAAAATTTTAAACGAAAAAGTAATTGCTTTTCCTCCTTTTCCTTGAGAGACGGCAGCGCATCGAGGACAACGATGCAGCAGTCGAGGCGAGGCGGCCAAATGGGCCAAAGGCACATGGCATATGTGTAACTTATGCAAAAGCAAGACTTTTAGTTAGTTTTCTGAGATTTAAGCATTAGCTTTTGATAAAGCAGTCCTTAAACTATGACTTGCCAGAGCTGCCTGCAGCTACACCAAAGGAGCGCACCTAAGCTAACTTTAGTAATTTGAATATTTGAAGAACTTTATCAAATCTATTAAATGGTGAAGATTTACTAATATGCTGTTATGCATAATATTTAATGTTTAAATTAAAAATACTAAGTTAAGGAATACAAATTGTAAAACAAACTAAAAATTTAAATTAAGTTATAAATAACAAATAAATTAAAAATTAACAATAAATTTAAAATTTAATGTTTTTAGTATTTATATTTATAATATCTTTTATAAGTTTTCTTTTAAATTGTTGTAAGACTTTTCATATCCAAAAATCGGTATAAATGAAATTGTAATATTCATATATTTAAATATATTAATAACAAAAATACAAAAATAATACAAATGAACAATGAATTAAATATACTTTTTGAAATTCTCTAACCATGATTGGCTGATTTTACAAATGCATATAAAACTGCTTAACAAAACTGATGTTTTGTCTCTTATGCTAAAACTTGCAAAGATTTTTTTCTGTAAATTTCAAATCTGTTTGAGAATTTTTAGAAATTTGTGATAAGTAAGTCAACAAACTATATTTTTGCACTATTATAAATCTGGGAAAAAAAATAAATGCAGTAAGTTTTTCTCTATCAGAAGAATTCATAGTTCATCAGTTAACCTTTTGCCACACTTTTTCTTATCAGGCGTTAACGTCTTAATACTTTTCGATTGGTCTTTAATTATAGCTTGAGCCTTGAATTTTGGAAATATTTTGTATAATGTCAGCTGTTATAAGTGAACAAGGTTTTTTCTTTTCTTTGCCAGCTTTTAAAATCTGAGCTACAATTGGAAACTACCATTAATTCTGAATTACAATTGTATTTTTCTAAGAAACAATTTGTTTTTTCTTAGTTATAAAAGTAAATTCGGCGTCTACAAATAAAAATTCTTGCAGATATATCAAATCAATTCCCATCTTATGACAAAATCTTTGTTGGACAGACTCATAGATAAGCTTAAGTTTAAGTATACATATATGAACATATTATATAATGAATAAATATACTTCCTTCATTTTAAAGTATTCACATAATTATAGTACCTAAACGAAGAGAAACTAAGTTCATTAGCTGCAATAGAAATCTCGTTTCAACTTTCATTTGATCATCTTCTATTGCTTTAGCTTTAGATGAAATCGATAGCAACAAGTGAGACTAACTGCCTCATTTCATTTCTTTTTTTAAAGCATTCGCAGATAAATGATGAAGGACAGCTGCGTGGTTGAGGGCTAGCAGGGGATAAGGCTGGACTTTTGTTTGCGCTTCAGCTGAGGCAGGTTGAACGAACAGCCGTTCGACACATGCGACATTTGCGATTGGACTCTGTGAGCTGTGTGGACGACAAAAGGATGTTGCGGCTGTTATCGTTGCCGTTGTCGTTGTCATCGTTGCAGTCGTCGTTGGCAGCGACTTTTACGATTTGCAGAGGACATCATTATAACAGCATTCAAGTCCTTGGCTAAGGCTCAACAGACGAACCAACCAACGAACCAACCATCGGCACCCAATGGGTGCTGAAACCGTAGCGCAGGTTGAGCCACTGAGTCAATGTGAGTTGGCGCTGATGTAGACAGCAAGGAGAGTAATGCAGAAATGATATCCTGTTTTCATATGCGTCTGCTGAGTGTGTGTGGTTGTGGGTGTGCATGTGTGTGTGTGTGCGTGTGGGTGTATGCAACAACTGCAAGTTTTGTTTGAGTTGTAGCCGCAGGTTTCATTGTAATGTGCTGGTATCTTGTTGCCATTCAGTCAGTCACACAGTCCCGCAGTCAGTCACTCAGTCAGTCAGTTAGTCAGTCAGTCAAGTCGAGTAGGGCTGGTTACGGTTATGGTTACGGCGGAAATGGCTATGGTTTAGAGGTACCTCTGCTGTTTTCTTTTTCCACTTTTTAATTTCCGTTTTCATTGCCTTCGGGTGGCCAGTGTGTCCGTCTCCACGATGGCGACGGCGGCTTTATGTTGGATGTTGTTCTTGTAGCTGCTGCACGACTGGCTCAAAAGTTGGCAGCAACAGTGGCAACAGTGGCAGCAGTGGCAGCAGTAGCAGCAGTGGCCACAGGTAAAGCATAGACGGTGTCTTGCAGTTGGAGTTGGCTTGCCCACATGCCTCATCCTTGGCCACACGCTCACGTTCACATCGTTGCCAAGAACAACATGAGCCGAACGAATTTTCGTAGGAAACGCCAATGGCTAATTTGGACTAGATTGTTGTTGGTGTTGCTACTGCTGCTGCTGCTACTACCCGGCTGCAAGAATGTTGAAACCAGCTCAGCAGCAAACCAAACAAGAAAAGGTCGAGTCAAGTCGAGCACGGGATAGCGAAAATTGAAAGGCGAGCGGTAAATTCCCCATTGGCCAAATACACGCAGCCAGCCCACTTGCTATGTGTGACAGTCACTTCCGCCGGGCATTACAAAATTCTTGCCACGCACCCACGCCCCCACGCCGCCACGCACCACCAAGCACCACCTCCTATCCTAGCCTGATAAGCTGCCCCTGGCTGTGGCTTGTCGTGGCTCGTGTTTCAGTTTACCCCACTTCGAGTCACAAATCATTTAAATTCATGTAGTTCAAATTATTAACATGCAATGTTTACTTTGTTGTCGCTGCAGTCAAAATTAATTAATATTAAAATATCACAAAAATAATTTATAATAAAAAAAAAATACAAAAATAAAGCGTATACCAATCCAGCCTAAATGCAACATTGCAACATTTTTATTGGCTGCTGGGCCTGCGGCCAACTATTAATTAACATGTTAATTACAACTTTACAATCCATTTTTTCCGCTTGCTGTTGCTGCTGCTGTTGTTGTTGTTGTTGTTATTGCTTTCTCTGCTGACATAAATGAAATGCAATTTTGTAAAATGTCGCCATTTTAATTTTATGCATGATACACACACCACACACACCACAACCACCACACACACCACACACACCACACACACACACACACACCACTTACACACCTGCTGATTGGTTGGGTGGCAACTCATTCTAATCGAAAAAGCTCGCTCAGGTGTATTACGGCGCTTGGCTAACATGGGAATATATTGCGCAATGGCTGGAAAAAACCATTAATATTCTTATTTGCTTAGCCGTTGATGGCAAATTGGTAGGTGCTGCGCATCCCCGCTATAAAATATCTCCGTCACCTACACCCACCCTCATGGCCAGTGCAAATATATAAGCTCTGCATACCCTATCAGTATCAGGTGCGCGTGCTGAATAAAGGCAACCGACAGTTTGGTTTAAGTATTTAATTAGAGTATTATGATCTATAGCAAAGCTGACTACAATCCACAAAACCACAAATGAGTCTACTCCACTCTCTACTTTTCGAAAGCAGAAACTAGTATCATTTAAATATATTTCATATAGATTCATTAAAAAAGTGATTTGAATTTCGAAAGGGAAAAGTTAGTTTCAAATATTTGCAAAAATTAATAATACAAAGTTAGGGTATCTTTGAGTCAATGACTCTCTCTATTTAGCCGTTGTGCTCCACTATTTTTGATTGGCAATTTAGAATGCACTGGAGCTTAGTTTCGGGGCGCCGAGAGCAGTGACTGCGACTGCGACTGCGACGGCTGCACCAGCAGCCATCGCATTGAAGTTTTATATAAATAATCGAACTGCATTTTATTGGACAGCGGGCAAGTTTCACTTTGTCGCCGGGTTGAGTCTGGGCTCCAAAAGCAGCGGGGCAATCGCACTGATTGTCAAAGGATGGCGGCAACGAAAATAATTAAAAACTTCATTTAAATGCAGATTAGCTGGCTGGCACGATTTGTGCCTGCTATAAAATTATATGGCCGCACTTTAATACAATCAAAATCAACAAACGAAGAGGTAAAGCAGCGACCTGCCAGCGCCTAAAAATATGCAAATCGCAGCGGCGGCGGCGGCAACATTAGAAATGCATGCAACGAGCTGTGAAACGCGCTCTCCCACCCTCTTCTCTCTCCCGCTCTCTGTTACTCTTTGTGTGCTGTACATTGGCGCGTTACATATTATTTATTTATAAATATAGTTTTTGTAATAAAATCAAAAATAAAATTTATATACAACTAATCAAAAATGTATGCACATGTGTCATGGCTACAAATTTACAGCGCAATAGTTGCAAATTCTAAGTTTTGTTTACAATTGTGGGTGGTCTGTGGGTGTGTGTAAAATATTGAGTATCAAGTTATGAATATATATTTCACTTTTGTCAAGATAAACTATATTTAAGCTTTAGCTTTAGTCTGAACCGAAGCTTTCATGTGCGGCAGCTGATTATAACAATTTATACATATTAATTGCAAAAATAATAATTTCTCTTGTTGAGATTTCTTGAAGCCTTCATAGTATAGAATAGCTTCAATAAAATCAATATAATTTGAATATAAATAATATTAAAAAAAAAGAAACTTCTTGAACACACCTCGTATACAAATTGAATGCTTGCTGAATATTCTCAACATTTTTCAGATTTTTCCATTATGTTGATTACTTATTATTTATAATGCCAACTTATTCATTAGCCAGTGCCATGCACAATGCCTTCCTTCCATACATTTTCCATTGCAATGAATAAATTATTTTAGCCATATCAAATATATATATATATATATTGTATATATACATATGTAATTCCGTTTCAACATTGCTACACTTTGTTTTTGTTAAAGTTTGTATTAAATTCTGGCAGTGGACTTCTTTTATTTGTAATCGTTACATTACTCATACGACATGTGCGCCCGTTACATTTCCCACATTTTGCACGCTGATATGGCCCGCTGTCAATCAGTGCAACAGCATTTAAATATATGTGCGCTGCCCGCAATTGGACGCAATTTCATGGATTTTTATAAATATTGTGTCGGGTCAACAAAAAAAAAACAAAAACGAAGAAAAAAGCCAAAAATAAAGCATCGAATCGCACCATTGGGACAAGGCACGGCCAACGGATCAGACATCGTTGCAAGTCATCAGTTTTTATGCTCCTGCAGTGACATTTTGCAGTCACGGGCAGCATCTGAATCTGCATGGATATTGCGAATTGTGAATGCTCGAACTGCATTCGATTGCAGTTAATAATAATGCAGCTGCATTCACATTTTTTTCGCCCGCACAAAAAAAAATTGTATAAAAACTGACAACTATTCAATCACCCATAGGAATTACTGCGCTTGGCTTTTGTTGCGGCTATTAAAATACTGTTGGCTACGTATGAATATATATAAATATGTATATTTATATAGATGAAAGTGCTTTAAAATACCTTTTTTTTTAGAATTTAATAAGTAGGAGACGGTCTGTGGTTGCGGGATAATGAATTGGTGAATTTATATTATTTTTGTTCTACAAAAAGATAATTAATTATCTTCAATTATTGATGATAATTATGATAAAAAAGGTATACAAAATAATAATTATACGATGATGATGAATATGATTTCTTTGTTTATTTATTTTGTTTGTTGTTGAATTAGTTAAAAATGGTTTATGTGCCGCCAGTCTGATCCTCATCCTCACCGGTATGTTGCATTGACTGCATTTGCTGCTTATTTCCCTTTTCTTGGACTGCCTCTCACCTTGGAACAGGGCGGCATAGCACATTAACCTTCAAGGTGGAACCATTCTACGAGTTCTAGTTGAATACAGACCTAGAATTCATATAATAGGCTTCACTTAGAGGGTTAATGCGGAATGCATTTTTCATGATCCTACATCTGGGTTCTAGGTTCTGTTGCATATTTGTTCTTTTTTTCAACTTTGACTTTCATTCTAAAAATAATATTTTAAATTTAAAACATGTAAAAGAATTGAAGTTAACTATTTGTATTATCAAAAACTAAAAACCAATTCTCATAAATAATATAATAATAATTCTGTATATATATATATAATAATTCTCTGCTTTATGGCTGCCACTCATCAAAAATATGCCTTAAAATATCTTCTTAAATTTGTTTCCAAAATTGCTTAAGTTGCAGCTACTTCGAGTCACATGCAAAATATTTGTGGCTTATCTGCAGTTGTTACTCTTAATGGCATTCTGCGTATGGATTCGCATCCTGCGCTCCCCTTGCAGGACACTAAATCAACATTTAAAATATTACCATCAAATGGCAATTTTCAGTTTATGGGCTTTGCAGATGAACGATTTCGCCTTCGGTTTTGTAGCCCAATTTTTAATGTCATCCGGTCGCAAGATATATAAATATATATATAAATATATCTATATGTATATATGTATGTACATATGTATGTGTATATCTCTACATGAATATATTTTATTGTCGCAAAAATGTGTCCTGTCCAGTAATATGCACAAAAGCTTTGATGAAATCAAAATACGGCCGAAGTGTTTTCACAACCAGACACACACAGACACACAGACACACGGCACACACACACACTAGCAACACACCCGCAAAACTTTACAGCTCGTTTGTGAGGTACGCAGCGTGTGTCCTGCGGCATCCTTTGCTTCCACCATTGAAACAAAAATTTTTTTATTTCTTCTCGTTTTTTTTTTTTATATATTTTTTGTTGTTGTATAAATTTCATTTTTGGTATGTTTAGAGGTTTCCCGAATGGCCAGCGGCATATTTTATGTACAACTTCAACACTGTAAGTATTCATATGTGTGAGTGTGTGCTCTGTTATCGCACTGCATTTATGTATGTGTGTCCATGTGTGTGAGTGTATGTGTGTGCCGCGTGGTTACTTAATATACAAAGGCCTTTAATTTCGACTAAAGCTAAATAAACTTTGTACCCTTTGGTATCTCTCTTGCTCACTCACACGGCTGCTGACTGCCTCGCCGCCCACACAGCTCACCTTTACATACACCTGCGGTCATGCCGGCACCAGAGGACAACGCACATGTATGTGTGACTCTCTCTCTCTGTGTGTGTGTGTGTGCGTGTGTGTTTGATGTTCAGCCTGCGTTCTTCGGTGCGTTGTGTTTTTACGCTGTGTCTGTTGTTGCTATTGTTGTTGCTGTTGCTGTTGTTCTTGTTGTTGTTGCTGTTGCAATGTCCTTGGGCGCATATTTGCATGTTTTATTGTATCTGCTCGCAGTTTAGGAGCTCAGCTCCCCCTCGAACCCCTCAGCTGCGCGTGTACCTATGTTTTTAATTCTTTGCATCGATATTTGGCCGTTGGCATGCCAAAAACGCGAGCCGCTGCCAAAGGTTGATTGCGGTTCTCAGGTGAGCGGGGTGTGTTTGGAGTGTGGGGGCGGCATTCATTCCCATTTTCATTTCAAGGATCTGACAGTGGGCGGGCTGCGGGCTGCTGGGCAGCGTTAGCGGCAATTCTACTCTCCAAATATGCATGATATGTGCTACACCTTTTGTTATGCATTTGTTTTGATGTTGAAATGTTGCCCGCTGGCGGCCATTTCGTTGCCTCAGCGGGAATGAGTTGCTTCAAGTGATGGGCGGCGCGCCAGTCCGTCCCAAACTCAACATATAGAATACCCTGCAAGTAGAGGAATTAAGTATAAAGTTGAATGATTCAATATAAGATTTAGTTAATTATATTAGTGTTATATAAGAGGTTTTGCCTGTCTCTGCTTTTATCTATTTGTCAATCATTTTAACAGGGTATATTTTGCATTATGCATATACATCAATTATAATATTAGCTAAATTGCTATTGCTTATTGATAATTTGAGCTAAAAATAGTTATTTTTCTTCTTCATTACAGTGCAGCTTCATTACAGGGTATACAATAGCCAATTTTGCTCTAATTAATATAGACAGTTTGTTTTTCTTCCTGAGCAGGTGAATATTTGTAACTGATATTTAATATTTGACATATATATTATTGACAGGGTATATTATAGTCGACATAGTCAGTTTAAGTGCTTATCCACAGAAACTTTAAGAGACTTAATTGCAAATAATATATAATATATTTACACATATATGCTATTGAGACATTACTCTTTAATATGTAGGGTATCTGCAAATCTTCCAAACTTTTTCTAATATTTCTATGCATTTAAACAAATTCATTTACCAAATTAAAGATAAAATATGCAAAGTTGCTTGGTGAATTGGGCGGAATTTGATATACAGGGTATGATGTAGTCGATTATATCAGCTTTATGCTCTTGTTGCTAACATATGCGTGCCTTGGCTGTAAATAAAATATAACAAATGCATATTTACCTCGACTATATGTCTATGATCTTAGCTATGCTGATGAGCTGCTAAGCATATAGGGTATCTACTAGTCGTGTTAACTTTTCTGATAAATCAATTAATTTAAAGAGCTCGTTCGCCTAATTAAAGCTAGAATATGTGTTATTGCTCAAGCTAATTAAAATTGGCTTCTGCTAGCATAAAATTGTGTTGCATACTTCTAGCTGCACACACACACATACACACACTCACACACACACACACACACACACATGCTAGCTGGTATTTATACACTCACATATTTACACGTTAGTTTTCCATTACTTGACATTTTCTTTGCCTCGAACGCGGCTATGGCAGTTGGATTTTTTAATTTGCGTTATACGAGGAGTTTCCTTTTGAGTAGCTTGCGGCGCCACCCACCCACACACCCACACACACACACACATACATGTGGCATGTAGACGAAAGGATACATATAAAGGGCAAGCAGCGGCCCAGCGTAGCGTGACAACCGCCAGCGTCGAGCAAATGTCACGCTTGACTCATTTCCGTCCCATGACGTTGCCGGTGCCTCAGTTGCAGCTCCTGAATGGTTAGTGGCAGCAACAACAGCAGCAGCCGCAGCAGGAGTCGCGGTGGCACAGTGCAAAGAAAACCACATGACAATATTGGTTGCTTGGCGGCCAAAGCTTGTGGCAGGGAATGGGTTTGTCGGCTTCCTACCCTTTCTCTCTCCTACTCTCTCTCTCTCTCTCTCTCTCTCTTGCTCTTTCTCTTTCTGGATAGGCAACCTCTCAGCCGGAAGCACTTGAGAACTTGCAATGGCCGTCGGCCATTTTGCGGTCTCGTGCGTCACATCGCATCGCATCGCATCGTAGCAGCAGCAGCAGCAGCGGCAGCTGAAAATTCCCTTCGTTTTCATTATGTTGCGGCTATGTCCTTGCCGCATGCTCCACCTCAGCCGCAGTGGCAGTCGCTGTCGCAGTCGCCGCCTCATCGTTATGTTTCTTTTCAGTGTGGAGCCACGTCATCATTATTATGAACACCGTTATGGCCAGCAGCTATATATTCCAATTTGTTGTTGTTGCCTGCTGCCCGCTTGTTGTCGTGGGGCGCTGCTGGTCCTCCTCCTCCTCTTCTTCTTCGTCTTCTTCTACGTGGCTCCTCTTTGGCCCCCCTATTTCGCCCAGTTTTGCCAGCGGTTGTTGCTTTGCTTTTGTCTGGTTCTTTGGGGGCCAGCTCTTGGGTGTTCTTATATGACCGCCGCCAAGTTATTGTAGCTTGCGCTTGTTATGCTAAATACCCTGTAATCATGTGAGAGACGGGCATCTAGGGCATGTTATGTGCTATAGGTAATAGGCAGAGTTTGAGAGTCTGTTGAATATGATCAGTTTGTGAATCAGCTATATACATAAGAGAGATATATTTACAATCTTACAATCTATATATTGAACAGTATGTATGGATAGAATAAACCTTATAATAATAAGCTAACCACAATTTGTAAAATGTAGATAAATAATTAATAGTAGTTGATATATTATAAAATCATAATATAAGCTCAACTTTTTCATAACCAAAATCCAACTCCTTATTAATCAAATTTGCATAAATCTCTCATTTATCTAGGGTATCTGTCTGTGCTCACCCACTTCTTTATTATGGTTTATTTCAGAGGTGCGTTGACAAAAAAGTCTTCGCTGCTATTTATAAGCCCAAACAATTGGCAATGGTATGTGGGCTGCTCGTCTCTAATGTTTGCAGCTTGCCTTACCTGGGGCAAACGCTGCAGTTCCTAATACTCTGCCATTCCGCTTTGCACATGCAAATAATGCAGCAGCTGCAGCAACAGCAGCAGCGGCTGCAACAATAATAACAATAATCGTGCCACATTTAGATAGCGCACACAGAAAATCCCAAAAAAAAAAAAACAGGGAAAAATGAAAGAAAAATATGAAAACGCTTTTAGCCAATTGAAGAGTTTAAACATTGGCCAAGTATAAAATTTGTTTGCATACCAAAAATGTTAAGTTGCCGCAGTCGCTGCTAACGTCGCAGTCGCAGTCGCCGTCGCTGTAGCCGTCGCCGTCGCAGTTTCATCCTCAGTCGCTGGCTGGGCCGCTTATCTGGCGCTGCTTGCAACATTTGCTGCGGGCCTTTTTACTTTTGGTTTTTCGATACGAGAGCCGACTGGATAAGGTGCGGAGTATGGGGCAGCAGCAGCAGCAACAGCAGCAGCGGGTGTGCTGCATTCAGTGTGTGTCTGTGTGTGTGTGTGTGTGTTAAGTTGGTCGCAAATACTTTTGGCCTCGCTTGGTGTCGGTGCCTTACCGTTGCTTCAAGCCTTATACTCGTTGCTGTTGTTGTTGTTGTTGTTGTTGCTGGTTTTTGGCATCTGCTCCTTGGCCCTAAGCTGATTGTTACTTTATGAAATATTTGCAAGCAACTTTATTTACAATTTTTCGGTTATTTATTGTTTGCAATTTATGCTTGAATATACGTATTCGTATATACGAGTGAATATTCATTGTTGTTGTTGTTATTGTTGTGTATTTGGTCAAGTTTGAGTAACTGATTTATCGCAGCGCATTTATGTGTGTGTGTGTGGGTGTTGCCATATTGAAATGAGCTTACAAAAAACATGCATCCAACCACACACGAACTATTTATGTAAAGGATGCTAACACAAAAACATTTTTGCTCGGACTATTGGTATTTTATATGAAGTTTTTTAAGAACAATAAATTGTATAGATATGTATTTAATTGACAATAAAAATATTTAAGGCAAGCTATTTTCTGCTATTAGAACTGAAGCATAGCGTTGGCTTGTAGAATAAAACATTAGTTTTGTAGCTTTAAAATAAACAATAAGATTTTGTATTTTTAGGATGAACCTTTTAAATTTAATAAGAATATTAATAAAAGCAATAATATTACTAATAGTAGTATTGATACCAATATGTATTAATACCCATGACAACTGAAGCAGCTTTTGAGCGCCTTACAACACTGTTAATAATTTCTTTTGCAATTTAAGAAAATTAAATTATAAGTTTACCTAAATCTATATGAAATAGATTATAGTTTAGTTCTGTTGCAAGCAAACTAAACTCTGACATCAATCTCACATTTTCTAGTATATTTTAAGACTGGCATTTTGCAAGAAAATTTGCCATGCTCAAAAATTGAGTTGGGTTTCCTCATTTTCACAAAACTGTACGAAAAATATTCCTAGAAAATTCCCTTTATTTTTTGTTGTCTAACATTTTGTATTCTAATTGCTATTGTCTAAAAATATTGTGAGGCACAGCTTGTTACTATTTTGCTTATTGTTTCTATACCCTGTGTTCATATTATTCATAGAAGACTATATGAAATGTATACACAGCTGTGTTCATAGAAATAGTAGTGTGGCTAAAATTTTTAAAATAATTTGAATCTTAATACTCGTGGAAAATTGTTTCAAATCATTATTTAACATTTCTGTCGCACTACTATTTTTATGCACAGCGGTATATATATGTATATGTTGATCATATTAATATATTTGATATTTGACTCTCGCCAATTCTTTAGAGAACATTTCACAGTCAGTCACAGCCAACTCTAGATGATTCTCACTGCTGTTGTTGATGGACAAGAAGCATTTTAAAAAATAAAAGATGATGAATTCTGTTGGCCAAAATTGAACACGACATTTATGCTGGACTGAGATTTGAGTTTTGCTAATGAAGCAGAGCATCATATTGTATTTCTTTTGTTTTGTTGTGTTTCGGGCTTTCGATTGCATTTCCATTGCAAAATTGTGCAATTCGTAATGAAGTCGTAGCTGCTGTCGTTGGCCAAAATGCCCTTTAATTGGAAATATGCAAGTCAGCAAAATGCTGAGAATTTTCCATTTGATGAACTGGCTGCAGGCCTACGAAATGTATGTTAAAAGCGCACAATCAAAGATTTGGCTTTGAACATGGCCGAGAAATGTAATTAATCCTTTAACTGACAGTTTTCTTCTTAAATCCTGAGACTATTGCTTGTCAGTTTTATAATTTTATTGCTTGCCGTTTGCCTTATTCATAATTTATTACTCAGTTCAACTGAAATGTGAGAATTAAAGAAAAAAACATTTTTTGCCTCTGGCTGAACAGTGAATCAAGAGAGAGATGGAGAGAAAGAGAGAGAGAGACAGAGATAAAGTTTACATTTATGTCTTGTGTTTATTTATTTAATGCCAATTGCTATTTAATAAAATCTTTAGAAAAATATTGTTTTAAGCGAGCTTTGCATAAATTCTCACCTAATGCTCTCCCGCTAAGCAGCCAAGCAACCACCCACAGCTATAAATTGCAATTAAAATGCAATAATCCATCGATACGCTGATTGCATTTGGCTTCAACCGCTGTCAGTCAAACGAATGGGTGGGCGGTTAAAAGTGGGGGCGTGGCTGGGGCTACTATCGATATTTTTGCATATGGCTGAAAATGGAATCGAGATTCTCTCGCTCTCGTCTATGTTGCCAGTGGTCAAAAGGCAACTGCAATCAAAATTGCAAATACAATAATATGAAAAGCACAATGAAATAAATTGAAATACCTCAAGCTATGTAAATGGGCAACCCAGCCAGCCAGCCAGCCGGGCAGCCGAGCAGCCAGCCACATGGACACGCACAGGCCGACCCCAAATACCCATACACACTCGCACACACACTCTCTCTCTCTCTCTCTCTCTCTCTCTCTCTCTCTCTTTCTCACGCACACATACACGTTTGCACCTATGTGTAGAGATTGGCAGAGCAAATACGAACGAGACAACGACGACAACAACAGCAACAACAACAAAGGAAGCTGGCGGGCATCACAGCAACAACAACAACAGCAAAACAGTTTTGCTCGCCTTCCATAGAACTCCTACACCTATCCTAGGTGCCCATGGGGCATTATATCAGCGCGTTCTGCTTTGTAATAGAGACAGCTGGCGATGTCAACGACTACGCTGCTTATGCCATAATCCAAAACTAACCAATCGAAATTGGAGTAGAGAGAGAATTATTTGATATCGTTTATAATATTTGTATTCTTATAGCAAGTAGATCTTATAATGTCATACGAGTATAATTATTCCCCATATATGTATATGAGCTAGTTAAATATAAAGCTAGCTATATATATCAGCCTCATTACAATCATTATTATCATCAATATTATGGTATGATCATGTTCGTCATTATCATTACAATCATCAGCTTTATTTGTGTTATATTTATCATCAGTGTGATTATTATCATCATTGCCAATATTATCATAGGCATCATCATCAGAATCATCACTTTCATTATAATTAGCATTATCATAATTATCATTATTATTATTGGTGTTATATTTTTTCATTACTGTGATCAGCATGCAGCTTATCATTAATATAAACATCTTCAACAGAATGATCATCAACAGTTTCAGCATTATCATTATCATTATCATCATAAAATGAACATCATCAAAAATTTCCTCAAAACTTCATAATGATTATCATGATAATGATACAAATGATTACAAAAATCATCCAAATTAGCATTGTTAATGTTTTTACATACATTTACTTAGAAATGAATACAATATATTTATTATTTTATATAACATACTTAATATTAGGAAAAACGATCATTGAAATCATTAAAAATTCTTAAATAAAAAAAATTTAAACCAAAGACACGTCACTGCTCTGCAAGTGCCCAGCAGTAAGTCAGGAATGCAACTGATCAAGCTACGCTGCAGGCTCGCCTTTTTATAGCTGACACAATGTCACTCGAACTGAAGTAGTGCATACTAGTTCGAAGTTGGTTCGCTTTCATAAAATGTATGCAGAGAGAGGCAAACCGAGAGACGGACGAACCTGACTGAGTTGATTTTGGTTGTAATGCTTAGCTTGATCTCTTATACATATGTTTTATGACTACACTTATACATACATACATACAAACATACATACATACATACATACGTATATACATTCATACATACATACAAGCATACATACATATATACATTAATACATATGTACATACAAATATATATATACATACATACATACATATACACATTCATATCTATTCATGTCTCGCTCCCTTAGATCCGATTCTTATAATGAATACATTCATCCAAACGTATTGAAAACTGAATGTAAATTGGTTTTTAAATTGATTGACAATTAATTTAACTTATATTTCATAACTTACATATATCATTAAAGTCTAGAAATATATCTATATTTATATATAGAATATTATTACAAAAAACCAAATTCTTATGATAATATTTATGTGAGAGTCCGAAGTAAAAGTATTATATTTTATAACAAAACTGTATAAATCTTTATAAAGCAATTATCAAATCATTACCCACTTACACACAAGCCTCTCAATTGCCAAAAACATTTACGAAAGGGTATACCAGATTCGTACAAGTTATCATATATTTTTTTGACGGAAATGGAGAAGGGAGCGTCTACGTAATCAGCATTTGTGGCGCTCGAGGTCATCCGCAGAGTCCTGCGGCGACATCGTGTTGCATGCGGCACAGCTACGTTCTACAGCAACAACAATGAGAGCTACAACAAAAGTTTCATGTGGCTGCGTCCCGACGACGACGACGACGACGTTGACGCCGCTTCATCTTCCTGCCTCGACTGGTGATGGTGGTGGTGGTGGTGGTGGTGCTGCTGCTGTTGGCCTGGAGCAACATTTTGGGTTGGCTGGAATATTATAATTACAAGCGAAACAGGCCCCAGAGGTGCCCAAAGCAGCGCCCAACGTGGGTTGCCCATGACAACGATGCCAACGCTGCTGACTCTGATACCCAAATGAAGCTGAGACTGAAGACGGATGAGGAGACGGCGACGGCGACGGCGACGAAGACCAAGGCAGGACTGAGACGAGGTAACTGTGACAGTTCCGCTTTTTACCCAGCCCACTGCATGTGTATGCATGTGTGTATATGTGTTGATGGGTTGTGCGTGTGTAAGCCAGTTGCAACATGTGACTTCCACTGCCGGCTACTGAGCTGGAAAGCTGCAAAGCTAGTTGAGCTCTCTGACTGACTGATGGCTCGTTTTTCCAATTGCCTCTTCGCAAATTAAGACCTAAAAGACACACACACATACACAAATAAATGACTTACGCCAAGAGAGAGAGAGAGAAGTAGAAAACGAGATGTCGAAAAACAACTTCATTCAACTGATTTTCGTGTGAAAATTATTGAAATACATTTCCTAAAGCTAAACCAAATGAGTTGAGCTACGTCTCTGACTGCAGTCAATATATATATATATAAATATATAACTATATATATATATATATACATACTCCCATAACATTTCGTATTGGGCCTAACTATTTTCGTCGTCTCCATTGCCGTCGTCGTCGTCGTCGTCGTCTACCTCTAAGCGGACATTGGCGATTATCTTGTCCACGACTGTGAAATAAATGAGCGTCGTAGTCCGTACTAAGGATAGCCGCAGGGCCATTGTTGGCGCATTGTTGCTTCAAAGAAAAACAAAATACCAAAGATAGGTTTCAATTTATCAGTGTGTGTGTGTACCAGTGTGTGTGTGTGTGTGTTTGTTGTGTGCGATGTGGTTTGTCTTCAAGGCAAACTGATTAAGAGCCAAAAAGTTCCCACATTTCATATGTGTGTGTATTTAGCAGCTTGTGGGTGTATTGGTATATATCTCTCTCTATATATGTATGTACATGTGTGCGTGAGTGTGTGTATGGGAATGCCCTTAAGTTCAATTGAGCCCTTCGAGCACATAAAACGCTCTGCGTCTGCGTCTGCGTATGGAGACGCAACCTTTTGTACAGTTGACCTGCTTTGTTTTGTATACAATATTTGGGATTAAGTCAAGAACTTAAGTGATCTTTTGACTTATGGGCGTATCCATCAGTTGGAATATATATATATATATATATATATATATATATATATATATATATATATACATATATATATATATATGAATTATTTTTAAATTGCTTTTGTTTACTCAACTTATAATCGAATGATAACCTTATCTATGGCAAAAACATAATCTACTAGATTACTTTACTATCAATCATACACGCTACACGCATATAGAACTAGAGTCTGATAATTTTGCATTCAGTTACTCCACAAACGTCCACAAGCCAAGTTGATTAAAATGTCTTTGATCGAAACGTTCTACAATGAACAGCAAAAAATTTGGAGTGGACCTGAAAATGTATTATTCGCCGATCCACAAATATCTATAGGCGAAGTAATATACGAAGTGCTTAAGGAGAAGCCAAGCAACAAATTCCAGGTAGAGCCTTATTAAAAACTAAATTAAAACCAAACTCAGTTTTAAGAAATTCCTTCTATAGATATTCCATGATGATGGCAAAATAATGAGCAATGCGAAGACTTTATCAGCGGCTGTGAGCATAGCGCAGTATTTGAAATCTGAAGGGCTAACGCATCAGGATGTAGTTGGACTTATAGCCAAAAATACCACACATCTTGCTCACGTACTATTTGCATGCCTATTTAATGCCACACCCTTTCATGCCGTCAATCCCATGCTCGAAAGAGAAGCTATAGCGGCGCTATACGCGATAACCAAGCCAAAGATTATATTTTGTGATGGCAGAGATTACGAACTGCTGCGATGGCTTACTAAAGACTGGACTCCAAAGTTTATAACGCTGAGCGAGCATATAGAGAATGTAACTAGGATAGAAGATCTATTGGCTAAGGCAGTTAAGGAAAATAACTATGAGTGAGTTGCTAAAAGAAATTGAAAGTCAATGAAAGTCAGAGAGATTATTGTTATATTATGATGGTAGAGTGAACTGATATTATTTAGAATGTTTTTTTTGTAGATCTCGCATATGAAACTTCAATTTAAGCTGAGAAACGTTCTTTGTATTCTTTAAAGTTTTTAAAATAGTTCAGTTTTCAGATCCTCGATACGAAAGCTACAGCAAGAAATTCCATTTCAATCACTTCACTCTTTCGGAATAACAAAATAGATTTGTTATAGATCAAAACTTAAATTAAGATTAAAATGTTGTATATGTATATTGGGATAACTTTCTTCGGCATCTAAAAAGTATTCTTCTTTTTTGATAGACCCACAAAGTTGGTGCATGGTGCCGATCAAACCATGGCTATTGTCTGTTCCTCGGGCACTTCCGGCTTGCCCAAAGCTGTGACCGTAACCAACTCTCAACTATTGCTAATATCGCCGTGAGTATAAGTGTATCTATAGATCAATCTATATCTATAACATGCTTTAAGCCTATTTCTATTACAGTGTCAGTGGCCTTAATGATGTTGTATACACCACGGCGAGCTATGATTGGTTATCCGCTATAAAGTGCCTATTGAGCAGCACAGTGAATGAAGCGGATCGCGTGATTTGTAGCCAGCCCTTCAGTGCGGAGTTACTTGTGGAGATCATAAAGAAATGGCAGGTGACCTACCTGTATGTCTCCCACTGGCAGTTCAATGCGCTCTTCAACAGTCCCCTGGCTACGGCAGAGAATCTCTCGAGTCTGCAGTTCGTCCAGTATAGTGGTGGTTGGGTGTCAGCTGGTGTGGTGCAGGCAGCACAGCGCATCATCGAATCCACCATTTTCGTTTATGTGTACGGCACAACGGAAACGGACGGAATATCGATTTGCCTCAACCCGGAAACGGAAAACTTGGTAGGGGCTCTGCTGCCAGGCATTCATGTACAGATCGTAGACGACGCGGGTGGCCAGCTGGAGCACAATGAAATTGGCGAAATCTTGATCAAGACGAATCAAAAGTGGAATGGATATTATGGCAATCCGACCCAAACAGCTCAAACACTTGATCCCAAGGGCTGGTTTCACATGGGCGACATAGGCTACTTTGATAAGGACAATAGACTATATCTGGTGGATCGCAAAAAGGATTTGCTAAAATACCAATCAATGCATTACATGCCAAATGAGATCGAAAAGATCATCATCGAGCTGCCAGATGTGCAGGAGGTCTGTGTCGTTGGTATTAAGGATCGTTTGTATGGGGATGCGGCTGGAGCTCTAATTGTTCGAAAACCAAATAGTCAACTAAGTGAAAAGCAGGTCATAGATCATGTCGCTAAGCGCATTTCAGTGCAGTATAAACAGCTGCATGCGGGTGTTCGCTTCGTGGATCAAATTCCTATTAACATAAATGGAAAAGTGCTGAGAAATGCAGCTCGCGAAATATTTAACAACTCAAGAATATCAAAATTATAAAAATAATAAAATTTCGGTATTTTAAATTATTAATCATTTTTTAATTGATTTATTAAAAATATATAAATTTTGTTTACTTGCTAGACTCTCAGTGCGCTTAAATTCTTTTTTATAAGAGAAAATATAGAAAATATATGCCAGCCGTTGTCAGCTGTTTGACGTAAGAGAGTAAAAAGAGAGAGAGAGAACATAACGCATTGATACGTTACGAATATGGACGCAAGCAGCAACAACTACATAAAGAGAGCTGGCATTGTTGTTGGTATGGCAGGGTGATAATGCTTTTAATCCCGTTACATTAGAATCCTATGAGCGAAAGTGCAAATGCCGGCTTTAGTCTGTGCGCGTCTGCCTAATTGATCGATCGCGTTGTCTGTGCGCTAAATACATTTTATAATCAAAATAATAATAATTGTTATGAAAAACAATTCGCTTGTGCACAGAGTGTTCCTCGTTAGTGTTTATTTCAAGATTGAAATAATATATTTATGAAAAGTGAAACAAATACAAGTAAGTTTAATATACTCCACTCAGCCAAACTGCCGTTATGCAACTGCACACATTCATAGGCACAAGTCGATACATGTCGCTTGCTCTTACTGTATGCAGCAGTTATGCTTCTTCTTCTTTTCTATTAAATCCCACTTTGCTTACGTATGAAATTACCAGCACATAATTAGAACAATAACGTTTATCAGATTTTATGCATGCATATAAATCATAATTTTTTTTTGTCTCTCTTATTTATTTATTTACTGTGAGAGCTGCGCCTGCCTTAAAGAGTGAAAGAGATGGGTAGCAATAGGGGATAAAGCTTTTGATACTGCTTTGGACTGCAGGCAGTAGCTGCTAACAGAGAGCTTGCATTGTGGTATGTGCGATGGACATGGGTATTTAAATGGCTGCAGTGCTTTTGATCCTGTTAACTTTTTAGATATTGAGCGAAGATTTTAAATGGCGGGTAATGAAAGTGCTGGCTGAGCAAAGGCAAGAAGTTTGTGTGTGGCTGCCCAAATAAGCTCTCTTATACTACGCGTGTGTATGCAAAAATATCTCTTTGGAATGCATGCACACAAGCATAAATGTTCTGGCATATTCTATAGCTCTTATATTTGCAAATTGCACTCTTATTAATTGCGTGGATTAGGCGAAGGTAAAGCCATGCTCTTACAGAGCATAATTAAAAAGCTTCACCACAAAAAAATTCGTTAGTTATATTTAAATATATTTACATATGTATGTTTGCATTCCAGCTTAATGCATCATAAAAAGTTTTAGCTGAGCAAATTAGAAACAAAGAGTTTTCATTTGGATCAACTTTTGTATCGTTTCAATTGCTCTGGGTGAGATTCTCTTATATCTTCTTCTTTTTTTTGTATATGTATATTTTTTGTATATGTATATATACATAGTCTTCATCTAGCCATCGGCTGCATTTCATGTGAAATATGTATTACGAAGAGGAACAGAGCAATGGGAAATTCCCTGGCGGCGATTTATTAGTAAAAAATGTTTCGTGTTTGGCGTCTGCGCGTCGCATTGTTCGTCGTGTTGTGTTTACGTTGTAAGCTGTTGCTGTTGCTGCTGTAGCTGCGTTTGCCTTTTGGCCATGATAATTTAGATGCTGTTGTTGTGATAACAATACACACACACATACACACTTAGACACGCACGCCCTAGCCAAAGCCAAAGCTGAAGCTGAAGCTGTAGCTGAAGTTAAGGCCAAAGCCAAAAAACTGCACGAACAAGTTCGATGTTGGCCTCCGTTTTGCGCGTCTCAAGGGGCTCGAGCGGGTTTTGTTTTGGGGTTCTTCTGCTCGGCTGTTGCCTATCGCTGGCCTGCCAGTATTTATGGCCAATGTGAAAGTAACCTTGATTTATGGCACCCCATCAGGCCATCACCTCAAATAGGTTCAAATTATATAAATTGTGCCATATACATACAAACACACACACAGTGGTATAAACTGTGCAATGCTCGCGGCTAAAGGATTAGCTTGCTGCTAGCTATGATACATCTATTTGTCGCTAAGCTCGTGTCCCAAAGAGTTGCGGGTACAAGCGTAATTTGCATAATTTGTATGCCACTCTGGTACATCAAAGAATGCTGTTAATTAACTGAAAGCCAAAAATTTAATTTATACAAATAAATCAAATTTTAATACCGCCGATTCACGATGGGCCACAAACTAGCTGTGTTTCCAGTGAGGGTCTACGAATACAAAGTTGGGCCAACTTGGAGATACGCTGTATACAGAATTATCTGAATAGATATTTGTTTGATGACTCGAGTGGTTTTCAAATATAGGAAATAAATTTAAAATTAAAATAAGCACAATAACAGTTAAGTGATAATCCTAGATAGATGACAGAGACAAGCCTTTTGTTCTTTGTTTGGATACCCCGACTCTCAAAATTACAAATACAAATCAAATGAAATTTGAGTGTCCAGTCCGTTGAATATATCTGACAGTATTTAGCAAAAGTCGACAATATTTTTAATGGAACTAGAACTAGAAATTGTAAATTACAATTACAACAAAAAATATTTGAAATTTATGGAAATGGAAAACTAATATTATTAAGCTAAGCAGCTGGCTCGCGCTGTAAATTGTCGCCCTGATTTTAATATATAAATTCATTTTCTCTATGCATATTCATAATGATTTTAGATATGGGGGAGGGGAGCTCGGAGGCGAGCCTTTGACAAAGCTCTGATGCTGTGTGCATATGGAGAAGTGAATATATGAAATTTTGTTTGCCCTTTGACAACTGTTTGCATTGGCATTCAATTTGGCTATTTCAATTTGGTGGTCAAAATTGCGATAGCCAAAATATTTTTCTAACACTCGCGCAGTTTAAATTTATGCATGGCGTGGCTCTCTAATACCATTTAGAATAACAGAAATAATTTATTATTTTTAACACTTTACAATTTCGGTTTATTTTCGGTTTAGTTTTTATTATCGTTGTTTTTGTTATTGTTAGTGTTGGTCGTGGTGTTGTTCCTGCTGTAGGTTTTTAGTGTTATTTGGAATAACAACAAAAGCGAATTGTTTGTTTTTCATTTGGTCAAGCGGTGTTCAGCGATTGGGCGGTCGGGCTATCGCCTATGCTGGGCTGGTAGTTCGCGTGTGAACGCGTTCGAGTGTATTTAGATTTGCACTTATGCTAAAAATATAAAAATATACGCATACATATGTATGTATATCCATTTATAAATATTTTACAATGAATATTGATGGAAATTTTTACTTAAATTTTATTGCTCTACTTAACTGGAAAAAAACTAAATTCGAAAGTAGATCAATTTAAAATACGGGCAGTTTCAGCATACGCATTATATAGAAATAGAATTTGAAAAAAAAATTACGCGATCTTATTTTAAGCAAAAAATTCCGTTCAAGGCTGGACATATCCGAAATAGCGTTAGACATGGTAGATGTGAAATGGATTATTGTGCCAAGACACATGAAAACTATATAGACTTGCCAGTTAACTGCAATAGAAATGCATAAATAAAGACTGAAATTCCAGGTGATATATCAATCAAATGATTCTTACCATCAAACCTAAATATAGCATTGATCCCATGACACAGTCTGCCCAGATTGTTGAACTGATCCTGCATTACTTTGCGGCTCTTCTGTAAAAACATCTTAGGCTTCCGTTGTTGAAATTTCTCTGGATCAGGCTCAGATAATTTAATTTGTTCTGGTTGCACATGTTCGGAATTATCCATTTGCTTCTAAAAGTTAAAGAATTAACAGAAGAAAAATTTGGCATTGAATGATTAATCAACTGATCAATAAACCAATCATGAACGATTGAATATTTTGCTCAACTGTTCATGATCGATGTGCTCTGATTAACCTATTGAACTGTCGATCATGAGCAGTTGAACTATTACATAATTCATAGACAATATAATATATATCGCTTCTAAGCTGGTACACAATTGAGCTATGTGAAAATCTCATTAGCATACTGTAAACTTTGAACAGTGTCAATAACTGCGATGCTTACCTGTTCTTTACCGCAGGCATCTGAGGATTCACCACTGCAATTCGTTTTCTGTACCTTAGGTTTCTTGCTCTTCTTGGCTTTTTTCTGTATGATCGATGGCATTTCAACGGGTTTTTGAACAGGCTTTTCGATGGGTCTCACTGCAGCCATTTCAACTGGCGTCGGAACTCTTTTCGGAAGATTCTTT